>JANRMT010062817.1:47237476-47336694 GCA_026402145.1 Polypterus bichir lapradei
TATATATAGTGGCATCTGGCTGGGGGTGGAGCCCAGCCGGGACGCCCAGGAGGACTGGAGGAAGGCTTGTACCTCCTCCAGACCGCGAGGGGGCGACCGCCCTGGTTGTGTTGGGGGCCACGGGTAGGGGGCTTGGAAGCCCAGCCCTGTAGGGGCCCGTGGCCACTGCCAGGCGGCGCCCCAGTGCCTGAAGAAACCTGTAGCCCTGCACTTCCGCCACACCAGGAAGTGCTCGGGGGAAGAAGACAGGGGACACCCGGAGGGCTTTCGTGTGCGCAGCCGGCACTTCTGACACACGGGGGCGTGTCTGCGGAGGAATGCCGGGAAGCAGCTGGAGCCCATCCGGGTTCCTATTTAAGGGGCCGCCTCCCTTCAGTCAGTAGCGGAAGTCGGGTGAAAGAGAGACGGAGCTGGAGAGAGAGGACTGGAGGCGGCCAGGAGAAAGGCACGAAGGACTGTGTGGCCTGGACTTTGGGGGATCGGTGCTGGAGGCACTGGGGTTGTGAGTGCACGTAAATTGTAAATATATGACTGTAAATAAACAGTGTGTGGTGGAGCCAACGATGTCCGTCTGTCTGTGTCCGGGCCAGCGTTCACTATATATATAAATAATGTTAAATCAACTAGAAATTTATACATAAAAGTGACAAAGTACAAACAAAAAGTACAGCCTTTGGTTGTTGCCCAGAGTAATTCAACTCAGTTTTCTTGGTAAGGACAGATGTTAGAGATACAAGTTGAATTAATAGTGAAGAGCAGAGTGCAAACAGTTACTTTTATGGACGTTTTCCTTTTTTGTAGCTTATTATGTGACATAATGCTGGTACTGGGTTTTGATCTGAGTTCTGACTGATAGAGCAATCCTAGTTGATGTTCACAAGTTTAAGCCAGAGTAATAGAGGGATATGGTAAATAAGAAACAGGTATTGCCAGTAATAGATAGTTTTCACACTTCTGTAAAATTTTCTTCTCTACTACAAGATCAACGGAAACTGCTATGGACAGTTTCATTTGCTTAATTTTAATAACATCAAACTGTTTCTAACTTAGTGGGTTGCCATGTACATGTGCCTAGGTAAATGTAGGTATATACTGTATATATAAAATTTTTATACAAACTAATTAGATCAGGTTGTTCTATTGTCAATCTTCATGTATAAATACTTTAATTATTAAACCTTTTTCTGATAACAGTGGAAGTTTCTTTTGCACTTTAATGGTTACATTTTGCTTTACAATACCTGCTTGATTTTGTATTTAGTATACTTAAATTTATTAGAAATTATTATATTAATTAATAATAATAATCCAAGTAAATGTGGTATATCTTTCTTTTTGTTGATTAATCTGTGGAAAGCACCTTGAGCTGCATGTAAATGTATGATAAGGTGCTATGTATAAGGTGATATATAAATAAAGTTATTACTATTATGTTTTTGGCATAAGAAGACCATTTGCATAACCTAAATCTTAGAATCAGAGTCACTGAGGTGTAATCATCAATTAATTTTAATTTGTCATTATACCTAAGAATATAAAAAAAAAAATACTCAAAATTGAAATTGGTAATGTAAGTGGTTACCTGATAGCAACTTGGTCACAGGTAAAAGTGACGATTGTATTGGAGTTAATACAGGGTGGTCCAGATCTAATTATGCAGATCCAGATCGTCTGGATGACTTTGATTTATGCATGGATGATTCCAGTTTGGCGCGAAGACGATTCTTCATGTCGTCAGTTCTCACACTTCTTTGTGGTCTGGGATTTTTCGGGTGATTTTCTATGTAATAAACTTAATAAGTTATAGCGTAATGAAAATTGCATAATTAGATCTGGACCACCCTATAGTTTAATGCACAGATACCTGAAGTGATACTGTTATTGTAACAAGAAATACTGTCATGTCATACATGATGATGTTTTACACATATTCTGACATTTTATGGCTTATGTTTGAAAAATTTAGATGTTTTTAAGGCACCAGGAGCAGAGCTCTCAGAAGAAATGAATTTATTAAGCAAATGAATGTCTGTGACCATTTTTATTTTAGTTACTAGACTGATTTTTTTACCACCATTTGTGGACAGATGAGACAGAGTTAATGGATCCCTCTGTTAAGTTTGATTTAAATTAACATGTTATTATATGTATTACATAGTAACCTGTATAAGAACGCATGTAATTTGATTCTTTTAAGAGTTCTTTTTAAGACTGTAGTTCATGAATTTTAGATTCAATAGATATTACATTTTAAACTGCAAAGAGAAAAACGTTTTAAACTTAGTGTATTTTTTTTTCTTTAGCTTCAGGTGATATGCCAGCTTACCAGATTCGTACCCCTACTTCAAATCTGCCCCAGGGAGTTGTAATGGCAGCCTCACCTGGATCAATACACAGTCCACAGCAAGTTGCAGAGGAAGCAACACGGAAAAGGGAACTGAGGCTCTTGAAAAACAGGTACAGCAAATGAAAAATGTTACTTCGACAAATTGTATTCTTAATTGTTTTAGCATTACAGTTAAGTTAAACATGAAGAACTAAATTCTAAAGCATCTTGAATATCCTGTGTTGCTTTATGATTTATAAGGAATTTTCACTTAACGGTTTATACTGTGAGCTGCTGTTTACAGATTTATATGTATATTTATATATATATGTATGTGTATGTTTATTTCTTATTTTGTATTTATTCATTTTTAGAGAAGCTGCAAGGGAATGTCGCAGAAAGAAGAAAGAATACGTCAAATGCCTTGAAAACCGAGTGGCTGTACTTGAAAACCAAAACAAGACCCTTATCGAGGAACTCAAAGCTTTAAAAGACCTTTACTGCCATAAAACTGACTAGCCAATAGTCAAACCCTGACAACAAAAGACTAAAACAAGTGTGACAGGAAAGCGAATACACAGACTGCAATAAAGATTGTTTGGGGCAGCATTTTTTTCTTTTTACCACATCGCTTTCTTTTTATGCTTATATTTGAAAATGAACTCATGACTTATAATCATCACTTTTACAGAAACAGTTTGCCACTTTGGTCTTTGGCTGGTTTGCTTTGAAGCATATAATAGTTTTGCATAGATACTGCATCATTTGCTGACCCCTGCTAATGCTCATTGTTGAGTACCTGCCAAAAGAACATCTTGTTGGAAAAAGAGGGATGGCTGATGTCTGCGGAAAGTGGAAAGTAAGGAGTCTTAAGTGAAGTTTGAAAGACATTTACGATGAGATTGTGAATTGTCTGCCTTTTTATTAATGAAACACTCTTTTTGTGAGTGGTAGAAATATGCTGTTTTCTTCTCACCTTTAATTATATTACATTCCTCAGATCTTGCAGCGTACTTGTTTACCTTTTAATTCCTGTAAGAAAAAAGCAGAAAAGATCAATAAACTTGTACAATATGTGTGAAAAAGAACATGCACATTTTCTAAAAATACTTAATGAATAAATGAATATTTTATATGTGTTACCATGAATATTTACTATTTTATCAAAGTATGATGTACTGTTATTCTTACTGTTAACACTGTTGTTAAGTAAATATGAGTAATACATATTCTTTATAAAAATTCATTCATATAGTTTGAAAAAAAAAATACTAACTTATACAAGGTAGGTTACAATTTACTTTTAATGTTGTACAATCAACTTGAATCCTTGCACAAATCAGAATAATTTTCAGATTCCTTACAGCTTCTACCCCCTGGTGCGATGCAGCATGTTTGTACTTTTAATTCAGCCTGTGAAAGCCTAAACAGTGGTTTGATTTGAAGCAATACAAGGCTTGATTTTTGACTTGTATATTGTTTTTATTATATGCCCGTTTAAAGCAATAACATTGTTAACTCTATGTGTTTGCCTGTTCTGCATTTGATTTTCCAAACAAAGTTATATTGGGGCCAAGTCCCTGTGTGTTATTAAGTTCTGCTGCTATGTTGTGACCTCCAGACTCTGCTCTTCTTTCTCAAGTGTTGATTCAGCAGTAACAATAATCAAGTTATTTAATGTGCCGTTTAATAAATGATTACTTTCTTATTTAATATATTTTTCATTTAAATATTCGCTTAGGAAATGTGAAACAGTAGATATTGGAGAGGAAGAAGATGGAACATTACCAGCAGGAGTCAAATATGTAGATTTACACTATATATTTACAATCCTTCTAAGGTAATCAACTTAACAGTAATAAATTATTTCAAAGTGTCACATAACATGTTAAACATCCATCCAGTATTAAACTCCATTTGTCCAAGTCAGAAAAAAGGTTGGAATTACTTAATTACATTTCCTGCAAGGTAGGTACCAACCCGGATGGTGCACTTGTGTATCAGAGGGCACATACACTCAGACAGGGCCAGTTTGTTATAATGTGAGAGGAAAAGTTGTATAAACAAGGGCAGAAAGGTACAATGGTGTATGTTAATATAAATATGTATTTATTGTAGCTCTTTGCAATTTTTTTGTAAAACTATTTTGACACATTTTTCATTAACATTAAGCTTATTGCTTATTGTTGATAGACATCATTTTTTGGAAACCAGTTTTTCCATTGTAGAGAGCTAGAATTTGAAAACTTATTTAACAGCACTGGGCCCAAGGCTGGAAAGAACACCATTCTGTCACATGCCTGCTCAAACCCACAATTACTTGGACTTGGGATCTTGGAGCTGCCAATAAACACAACATGCACATCTTAGAAACCAGACAGAAAAGACACCAAGATGAAGAAAAACATGCAGCCTCCACACAGTGGCAGATTGGGGAATTTACGCCAAAAAATTGAAAGCAGTATTCAATAGTAATACTTAAGTAATAGAACTACCTTTAAGGAAAGTGAATCAAGTAAAATGAAAAGTGTCAAATTAGAAAATCACACAATGCAATATGTTAACAAATCTAATATTGATTATATTATTAAATATGCAGTAGAATCTCTTATGTGTAATTAAAAAAAGTTCTTCCACACCTAAAATAATTCACGCTAATTATTTTGCATGTGACTCAAATTACAGTCACTAAAGTATGAGCCAGGTAACTGCAACTTGAAGCTGTGACATGCATTTGAAAACTTTAATAGATTCTTCATATATGCAAATATCCCTAAAGTGGGGAACCTTGTATTGTAGATAACTGGCTGAGCAAACCATTGTGCATTGTGTGGCCTTCTCTGGAATTCTGCTAGTGCTGCTATGTCTTCTTTGTAGCCTGGAGACCAATACTGCAGGTGCAACCTCACCAGTGTGTTATAAAGCGTCAGCATCACCTCTTTTGACTTGTACTTTACACATTGTGTTATATATATTCAAACTTAACATTTTTACTTCCTAAATGTAAAACTTTACTTCTATTTACATTAAAATTCATCTGCCACAAATTTGCCCAAGCCTGTGTGCTGTTAAGCCCCTCTATAATGATTCAAAGGATTCTTCGTTATCTTCTAATCCATCTAGCTTGGTATAATCTGCAAACTTAACCAGCTTGTTGTTCATATTTTTATCCAGATCATTTATATATATATATATATTAAAAATAGCAGAAGCCCAAGCACTGACCCCTAAGAGACATCACTCAATGCTGATAGAGTTCCACACACTGTAACCCTTAGCTTCCAGTGTTTTAGCCAATTCTGTGCCCATCTACAAACAACACCCTGAACTCTAAACTTATTTTAGTTTGATGCCCAATCTCTCATTTGGGGCCCCTTATCAAATGCTATCTGTCTAAAGCAGATGGCTTGCTAGTAGTTCGGGACCAATCAGGACACAATGGGTAATGAGAGGCAGATGTACAATAGTAAAAAAAAAAAAAAAAAGTTGCTGATGTAAATGTTTGCACAAAAAATATACAGTCCAGAGACAAAACAATTCTCATTATGAAAACACAAAGAAGAAAAATATGTTAAACACAGAGGCTCTTACTTTGATGTATATGCAGTCACTTTTAGTTCAGGTAAGGGTATTAGCAGCCTTAAAATAAAACAAAAGTGGACTCTGTTTCAACCCATGTCAAAAGTTCAACTCCTCAAAAAAAAAAAAAAAAAAATGCGGTGGCCGTTTGTGGTTCTCAGGAGCCACAAGCTACTCCTTAACATCGACCAACTGGTCAGCCACACCTCGCACAATCTAACCCCTAACTCTCTCCAATCAATCGTCCCAACCTTCCCCTTCTTGTGGCCACAACTGTACTTATAAAGATGTCTTGATTACCCTGGTCAGGTTGCCTACACACGGGGAGATACCATTTTGGGCCTGCCAGGGGAATTACACACCTCCAACAAAAATCAAAATATCCAACAGCAAGATACACATATTTAAATAAAATAAAAAAAAAAAAACATTTTTACCTGACCTTGAGGTTACTAAGACACAAAAGAAAACATTACAGTACACATGCACTATTAATCCAAAATGAACCTACCTATAGCTGTCTTTCAGCATTCCCAGACACCGGCACCACCTTTAAAACACTGGCCAGAGAAGATGGAAAACCATGCGTGAGGATCGTAACTGGGATGAATACTGGAAAATACGAAAAAAAAAAAAAAAAAAACCAACCTGCCGGTAAGTCCAAAACCTTGTTAAAAAAAATTTGAATCTGAATCTTGCTGTTCTGTATCTGTCTGTACTATACTGAGCATCATGGTGAGGCTATAGCATCACACACCCATTACTCAGACTCTTTTGATATTTTGCATTTGAGAGAGAAAGTCTGCACATTTATTTTGTTTCCCTTGGACATACTTCAGCTTATACGGTTGCAAGGACAAATACCACCGTGTGATTCGAGCGTTGAAGTCACGCATCCACGCTAGCCATGGTCAGACTCCACAACAAATTGATGATCCAACAAGTAATAATTCAATGAGTCCACGGCCCCCATAACTGCCAGTGCCTACTTCTCAATAGTGAAATATCTCATTTCCCTAGAGAAATGCGACTTATATAGACCACAAGGTGTCTATCTTCTCCCTCACGCTACAGCAATAAAGCACCCAACCCCTCTCCACAAGCATCTGTCTGCAAACAAAAAAGGTAAATTATAATCTGGACATTTCAATACAGGGTTACAACATATTACATTCTTGAATTTAACAAAAGATTTTTCACATTCTTCAGTCCATTTTACATGATTGGGCTCCTTCTTCTCTAATAAGAGGGATGGTAATCTCTGAAAACCATGGCATGAACCTCCTCTACCATCCTACCAGCCCAAGAAATGACCGGACTTGTCTTTTGCTGTTAGGCCACAAACAAGCCCAAATAGCCTCCACTTTGTCCACCTGAGGTTTTTCAATTGTATATTACAATGCCATCAATATAGGCTGTAAGATACAAGTGCAAGATTTAGCTTCTCTCAAATCAATACAAAAAGGCATGATGGTGAACTGATAAAGTCCACTAGGCACTTTAAATGCCTTGAGCGTTTTAACTGCTTGATAAAAATGTAGTTGGTCCCAGTTATTCTACCAGTTCGTCCACCCTAGGCATATGCAGAAATATAGTATAGTTTGGAATGATCCACACAAAAGTAAATTTGCTCATTCTTTTTTGGGATAAGTAATACTGGACTACATCACTCACTGGCTGATGGTTCCACTGTACCTAATTGGAGCATGGACTGAAACTTCTCCTTTAGCATCTGTAGATGAGCTGGAACTCTGCTGCATGTCTGTTGTACGGGACCTGGAGAGGTGAGGCAAATAGCATGTTCTATTAAATTAGTCCTACCAGGTATTTCACTGAACAGCTGCTCCGGAACAACTGCTTTTAACTGTTTGCTGTTGCTCCTCAGAAAGATGGTCCCACGCAGGTGGATTGACAGAAAAAGATGTTGCAGGCATCATCTCGAATAAGACTTTTCGACAGGATTGAAAACTACGATTATGAGAGGCTTAATCGTACCAGGCTTTCTGCTTCTTTTGTGCCTACAACATGTTCTTTTTAACCAACTCGGACATTGTTGACAATTGATCTCACAATATAAGAACTTAACTTAAAATACGCATTTGTCCTAGTGTGCTGCTATTTTCTAATGCACCTTTCAGCACAACCAAGGGACCTCGAACATTTCGCCGATAGACCAATTAGAATAGTGAGAATCCTGTGGAAGCCTGAGGAACTTCTGTAAGCAAAGAGTAAGTATGGCAGCCATTGATCCCAGTTTGCCACAGTGTCAGACACAAAATTTTAGCATTTACTTTACAGTGGTATTGAAGTGTTCAACTAGGCCATCAGTTTGTGGGTGGTAAGTGTGGTTCTCAAACCCTGGATCCCTAATAAGCCCCATGTCGGTTAACATTTCCCTAGGGATGCCGACTATGGAAAACAACTGAACTAGGGCATTGGCAATCTGAGTAGCCTTAACCTTTTTCAGAAGGAATACCTCTGGATACCTTGTTGCACAATCACATAGGACCAGTATGTAACGATGCCTGTTACTACTATGTGTTAGAGGATCTACAATATACATCACCATTCTACTGTCACAGGTAATGGCACTAACAGAGTCCTGTCTCCTTTCTTGACAGGTCCTACAAGCTGAGATTCAGGATAATTCCTACAATGACTGGCTATATATTTAGAACAACCTGGCCAATAAAAAATGTCTAGAAATGCGGTCACTTGTCTTGGTTTGCCCTAAATGACCTGCCCATGAGATATCATGCCCCAATTGTAACACCTTGTCCCTAAACTAATATCAATTTTTTGCCATGTTCATCTTGGTGGTAAAGAATAACCTGGTCTAACACAAAGGTTTCCCCTGTAACTGACTGGTGTTTCTTTTCTGCCTTGACAAAACAGGACTGCACACTGGGATCACCACATTGCAAAGCCCCAACCTCCCCTTTAACGAAAGGTGAGCGGTCTAAATCTTCGAGGGCAAGAGTTATGTCAGTAACTAGGGCAGGTGTGGCCAAAACGTTTGCCTGTTTCTGTTCTCTGTGCATCTTTAGGACTGTACTCTTATTCCCCTGGGCAGAAAGCAAAGTGCTCCAGTCTACCTGGTTACTTTCAGCTGCTTGAGCTCTGGTCATGACCAGTGCTTCCTGAATCAGGCTCTGCTGCAATATGCCATCAATATCTGGCACATCCAGCCCAAGAAAGGCAGGGTATCGCATGTCATCCACTACTCCCACTGACATTGTATACATCGGGTCTTATATCTCAATGCACACTTTCACTAGAGGATAAAAAACCTCATCTTCGTGGACGCATCTCAGGACCACATTCCTGGATGTCGAAAACAATTTGTCATCATGAATATCCCATCTCACTAGGGTTTGGGTACTGCTTGTATCAATCAAAGCTGTTCTGGTTTGACCAGCTATTTTTACTTTAACTACTTTTTCTTAGGTTTTCTGCATTGCCTTTAAATGAATTGGACGTGGTACATAACAGAATTTGTTTTCTTCACACCCTGCACTATTCTTGGCCCTTGGACACTGTATTTTCTTGTGACATGTCTGTCCACACACATAACATATTACACTGGCTAAACCACCATCCCTCCAGTTTTTAGAGGTAAGAGAAACACAACCTACTATGACCTTGAATGCACCAGGAAGGATTGGCTAAGTTGTTGGAGCCCTACCAGTTCTTATCCCTTTTTGTGGGCTCCTGGGATCGCCTTGAGTGGTTTTTGGAAGACCTCTGCCAATTCTGTGGCTTGTTGTGAAGACTATGGTCAATGTTCTAAAATCCAGGTCCTCATCTCGGGTTCCATCACCTGCAAAACCTGCTCTAAAATAATTAAGTCAATTATCTTCTCTTTGTTGTGTTGTTGGGGCTTAAGCCACCAAATACACAGATCTTTTAATCTGGCTTGTAGCTCTAATGGGATTTCACCCACCTTCCAATTAGCACTTCTAAACCAAAGACAATAACTCTATACTGATCTCGAATATATTCAATTTAGCTCATAGTCTAATGAATCAGGGGGATCCATGGCCACAAAAGCCACATGTACCTTGCCAGTTAATAGGGGCACTAATCTTCTGCCCATTCCATTTTAGTCCATGAGAAAGCAACACCCATTCTTTCCAAGGTGGCAAAGAATATCTCTACATCCTCCTTTTACTTATAGGAGAGGACCTTTGGACCTTCCACCCACCTGGCAAATCCTGCAGCAGTGCCACTGATTTTAGCCTCTGCGCACTCTGTGTACAACAGACTGGGACTTACAGCTGGTGAACATACCGCTCCAGGGTTCTTTGATGGACTTTCCTCACGTCCCCGCAGAACCTCAGCCTGAAGTAACGTGTACTGATGCTGCAACAACTTCCACCTCTGATCTTGTTGTTTCTCCATGTGTTCCTGTGCTTGTAGAAACTGTTGGAACATTCTTTCCAATGTCTGTGCCTCTTTGGACATTGCTTCTGATGTCTCTGGGGATTGCATCTGTGGTTCTTCACCTGACAATGAAGCTGGAACGGATCCGGAAACCTTCTTGGGTGCCCTCTTTAAGTTCTTCAAAGTCCCCCAGTTGATCCCACTGCTGCCACCATAAATGATAGTAGTTAGGGACCAACCAGGTCGACTGAGGGGGTAATAAGAGAGGCACAAGAGAGGCAAAACCAAAAAAATTTTTTTTTTTTAAATTCCACAATAGAAAAAAAAACAGTTGCTGATGTAAATGTTTGCACAAAAAAATATAGTCCAGAGACAAAACAATTCTAATTATGAAAATGCAAAGAAGAAAAACAATGTGTAAAACAACAGGGAGGCTCTTACCCTGATGTATACGCAGTCACTTTTAGTTCTGGTAAGGGTATCAGCAGCCTTAAAATAAAACAAAACTAGACTCTGTTTCAGCCCAACACATAAATTCAGCTCCTCAAAAAAATCTCAGGAGCATCAAGACACTCCTTAACATCAACCAACTGATCAGCCACCTCACACAATCTAACCCTTCTTCTCAAATCTCGATCGTCCCAACCATCCCCTCTTGCGGCCACAACTGTACTTATAAAGGCATCTCGATTTCCCTGGTCAGCTTGCCTACATACCGGGAGATACCATTTCGTTCCTACCGGGGAATCACCCGCCTCGATCAAAAATCAAAGTATCCAACAGCAAAATGCGCATATATTAACACTAAATAACAAAAAATATTTTTGTATTCCTAACCTCGGGGTTACTAAGACACAAAAGAAAACGTCACAGTACACATGCACTATTAACCCAAAATGGACTCCCCTATAGCTGTCTTTCGGCTTTACCAGACACCCGCGACTGCGCTTAGCTTCGGCGCCACCTTTAAAACACCGGCCGGTGAACATGGAAAACTACGCGCGAGGATTGTAGCTGGAATGAATACAAGTATATCCGAAAAAAAAAAAACCAAAAAAAACAACCTTCTGGTAAGTCAAACATCTTGTCAAATATTTTTTTCTCGCTATAAACTCGCTGACATATTGCTTATTGCATCTCGTGTATTATGCTTACTGTGAATCTTGCTGTTTAGTTTCAGTCTGCACTATACTGAGTTTGCGTCCCGGTGAGGCTGTAGCGTCACACTATCTCAAAATCAAGATAAATAATATACTCAGCAAAAAAAGAAACGTCCCTTTTTCAGGACTGTGTGTTTCAACAATAATGTTTTAAAAATCCAAATAACTTTACAGATCTTCATTGTAAATTGTTTAAACAATGTTTTCCATGCATGTTCAATTAACCATAATCAATTAATTTACATGCACCTGTGGAATGGTCGTTAAGACCTTAACAGCTTACAGAAAGTAGGCATTTAAGGTCACCGTTCTAAAAACGCAGGACACTAAAGAGACTTGTCTACCGACTGTGAAAAACACCCAAAGAAAGATGCCCAGGGTCCCTGCTCATCTGCGTGAACATGCATTAGGAATGCTGCAGGGAGGCATGAGGACTGCTGATGTGGCTAGGGCAATAAATTGCCATGTCCACACTGTGAGACGCCTGACAGCCCTACAGGGAGACAGGAAGGACAGCTGATCATCCTCACAGTGGAAGACCACGTGTAACAACACCTGCACAGGATCGGTACATCCGAATATCACACCTGCGTGACAGGTACAGGATTGCCACAACAACTGCCCGAGTCACAGCAGGAACACACAATCCCTCCATCAGTGCTCAGACTGTCCGCAATAGGCTGAGAGAGGCTGGACTGAGGGCTTGCAGGCCTGTTGTAAGGCAGGTCCTTACCAGACATCACCAGCAACAACGCCGCCTATGGGCACAAACCCACCTTCGCTGGACCAGACAGGAGTGGCAAAAAGTGCGTGAGTTTATGCATGACAGTAATATCAGTGTTCTGCCATGGCCAGCGATGAGCCCAGATCTCAATCCCATTGAGCACGTCTGGGACCTGTTGGATCGCAGGGTGAGGGCTAGGGCCATTCCCCCCAGAAATGTCCAGGAACTTGCAGGTGCCTTGGTGGAAGAGTGGGGTAACATCTCAAAGCAAGAACTGACAAATCTGGTCCAGTCCATGAGGAGGAGATGCACTGCAGTACTTCAAGCAGCTGGTGGCCACACCAGATACTGACTGGTACTTTTGATTTTGAGCCTCCCTTCATTCAGGGACACATTGTGAAACATTTTTAGTTTATGTCTTATGGTGTTGACTCTTTTAGTGTTCATACAAATATTTACACATTAAGTCTTCTGAAAGTAAAAACAGTTGAAAGTCAGGGGACGTTTCTTTTTTTGCTGAGTATATATCCACCACTCGCATTCTTTTGTTGCTTCCTCATAGAATTCCGGTATGTTAGTAAAACACAATCTCTCCTGCCTGAACCCACGCTGACCCTTCAGGAAAAGTCTTCCCCTTCCCATGTGTTGCTCAGTCTTATCCTTATTAATACCTTCCATTAATTTACCTGTAATGTACGTTAAGCTTACTGGCCTATAGTGACTTGGATCTACCTGGTCATCCTTTTTATATAACGATATAAAATGTGCCATTTTCCAGTCCTTATGAATTTCTTCAGTGTGCAATGACTTTATAAAATTATTAGTCAACAGATTATGTATGTACTCAATAACCTCTTAAAGCACTCCGCTATCAATGTTATCTGGTCATGGTGATGTGTTAGATTTCAACAATTACTTTTGAGCAATACTTCTCACAGTAAAATTTCAAAATCACTTGGTACCTCCTTAGCAGAGCCTGTTATAGCTGAGAAGTTATTCACTTCCTCATATATGGAAACCTGACTGTACTTTTACTAATAAAATACTGAAAGAATCTCTTCGGGTTATGTTTCAGCTCACCTGCACTATTCCTCTCAACTCTATTTTAGGTTCTGTAATGTCCCCATATATTTTCTACTCAATCTAAACAGGCTTTCCCCAGCGTTGGTTCTTTAACATTTTTTTTTAAAAACAGCCACGGATTATGTCTAAAAAATCAGCTCCTTCCCTCTACGATTTGTAAGACCAGTACAGTAAATATGTACAGTAGGTAATTAAAGTCTCCCATGACTATATCACCCTCAAAACTTGAATTTTTAATATTATTAAAAAGATGCACTTTGAAATTAAACTTCTATTCAATAATAGATAGACAGACATGTAAAACAGTCTATAATAAATATGTAAATCATTCTGTTTTAGATATGTAAATCAGCCTATAATAGACAGATAGATATGTGAAGCAGTCTATAACAGATAGATAAACAGACATTTAAAGCAGTCTGAAATAGATATGTAAACAGCTTGCAATAGAGAACTACATAAAGCAGTGTATAATAGATAAACAAATAGATAGATATGTAAAACAGTCTGAAATAGATAAATATATGTAAAATAGTCTATATTATGTAGATATGTAAATCAGTCTAAAATAGATAGATATGTAAAGCAGTCTATAGTCTGTAATAGACAGATATGTTAAGCAGTCTATAATAGATAAATAGATATGTAAAGCAGTCTATGAAAGATGTGTAAAGCACTTGATAATAGGTAAATAGCACTCTTTAACAGATATGTAAAGTAGCCTATATTAGATATATACAATATTTAAAGCAGTCTGTAATACATTAGGATGTTAAGTAGTCTGGAGTTAAGAGACAGATACAATATGTAATGCAGTCTAAAATAGATAAATAGATATTTAAAGCAGTCTATAACACATATGTAAATTAGCCTATATTAGATAGATCTGGAAGCTGTCTGTAATAGATATATAAAGCAGTCTATACTTGAAAGATACATATGTAAAGCAGTCTGTAATAGTAAATAGATATGTAAAGCAGTCTATAACAGATATCTAAAGCGGTCTGCAGTACATAGACATATACTGTATGTAATGCAGTCCGTAATGAATAATTAATATTTAAACCAGTTTATCACAAATATACCAATAAAAAGTAAAATATTAATAAATAAGTGATAATAAAAGAATAAGCTGTGTATTTTGCAAAATCACAACTGTCAACCTACTTTTGCATACCGCTCTAGAAGAATAAACAAGGTGTTTCTCGCACTTACAGCCATAATCCTATTTTGTGCACCTATTGCATAGCCAATTGTACTTCGATTACTTATGTGAGGCGGACAAAATTAGGTTTACACTTGTTGTTTCAATAGCCTCATTAACACAATAGCTTTGTTAACTTTATTAACTCAAAAAAGTCACAAATATACCAATAAAAAAATAAATTATTAATAAATAAGTGATATTACAAGAATAGGCTCTGTGTTTCACGAAATTACAACTGTCAACCTACCTTTGTGCACCCCGGTACAAGAATGAACTGTTTTGCACACTCACAAGTGTAAAACAACTTTTGCGCACTCCTCTACAAAAATAAACTCTGTGTTTTACACACTCACAGCCATAAATCTTCTTTGTGCACCCACCATATAGCCAATTGTACTCCGATTACTTATATGAGGCGGACAAAATTAAGTTTACACTTGTTGTATCAATAGCCTCATTAACACAATAGCTTTGTTAACTTTATTAACTTAAAGTCACAAATATACAAATAAAAAATAAAATATTAATAAATAAGTGATAATACAAGAATAAGCTCTGTTTCGCAAAATCACAACTGTCAAGCTACTTTTGACCGTCACAGTTCTCCATTTGAAAATAATGCCCTTTTTCCCTTGAGAAGGAATCAAAAATTACTGATAATCTGGTCAATTATTGAAACTACATGCTAACATAAATTCAGTTATCACTGTATTTATTCTTAATATACATTTTATGGGTTTTTAATTTGGATAAGTTTATTTGTTGTTGTCTGTTTTGTGAAAACCACATACCTTTGACTATGAGTGCAAACAGCTTTCAGGAAGTAAATTCTAGCATGACTAAATGACTGTGTATAAAAACATGGCACAGTGACTCTTTTGAAATGTAATTAATGACTTGTGATAAAGTGATGCATTATCATGTTATAGTCCTAAAGGATGGCAAAGCACAGATGGATGTACCAAAGATATATTCATTAGTTGTCAATTAATGTGTCAGATTAACTAATTACAGTATATAACACAGTATTTTGAGTGCCAAAATGACAAAATGCAGTAATTCCTTATACATACAGTTCTTGACTTAAAGTTAATGAATTATAAATAGCATGCCAGAAGGCAGATTTTCAGGATTGACAGATGAAAGAGGATACAGGTTCAAAACTGGGAGATTAACAGAATTATCAAATGTTAAGGTCCAAATCACATTTTAAAAATATAACTAGAAAAATCACACAAAGTTCATAGTAATATCTCAGAAACAAAAGTCCTCTACACATAAATATTGGCTTCCTTTTTACCCAACCAATTTGGTCCACATCTTAAGCAGCAGCACTACAGTGATGTCATGAATAACTGTTGGTGGCAATCATGTGGGACAAGATTACTAAGAACAATATGGTCCTGGCCTTAAAAAGAAACTAAAAACTGGAGACACCTGCAGAAAAAATGAAAACAAAATGGTGACACAGTGACATTGTTATGAACACTGGATAGGCTGGGTGTTCAAATGTCTTATGATGTTACTAAAACAGATGACCATGTAAATAAAAACATTGCCAGGTAATGGGCTGAGTTCAAAAAACACCAAAAGATGTCAGTCAGTCATTGTCCACCCTGCTATATCCTAACACAGGGCCACGGAGGGTCTGCTGGAGCCAATCCCAGCCAGCACAGGGCACAAGGCAGGAAACGAATTCCGGGCAGGGCACCAGCCCACACACACCCACACACCAAGCACAATTTAGGATTGCATGTCTTTGGACCATGGGAGGAAACCCACACAGACATGGAGAGAACATGCAAACTCCATACAGGGAGGACCCAGGAAGCAAACCCAGGTCTCCTTACTGCGAGGCAGCAGTGCTACCATTGTGCCACCCACCAAAAGATGTGACTACTCCAAATGTCTATATAAAAAAACAAAAGTAGAAATTGTAGTCAAAATATTGAAAACCAAACTAACTAATGATTATTTCCCTAAATAAAACTAATTTTCCCATTGAATTCTTTCTTAAATCAATATGATGGATAACTTGCCATCTTTTATAGGCAAACTGTGATGATACAGCACACTATGTAATTTCCAGGTCTTGTGACCAGCAATGGGCATACCAGTAATGAACAACACGGCTGTGACAGCGAACAATCTTTTAAAATGACACTGACGTGGTACCATCCTCAAAAATGACAAATTAATGATTTAATCCCATACGTATTCCAAGCATTAAATACTGTAAGTTTGAGAGGGTGGAAAAAGGTGGTTATCATGTAGGAGTTCCACAGATAAAAGCTTCTCTAACTTGAAGTGCTTCCTGCATTGGTTCCATATTCAGAGTGAATGAAGGACAATTTGGTTATTAGTATATTGGTGTACTGTATAGAGCAAGGAATATAAAGAAGTACTGCAGGATTTAATTTCTATTGCAGACCATGCTAGTGTGTGTTCATCTATTTTTGTCAATATCTAGGTTTTTATGGCTTGTATATTTGCCGCACAGTAATAAAATTGAAAATTAGGTAGCGCTATGCCACATTCTGATTTTAGGTTGTTGTAGAGTTGCCCTTTGGATGCATGGATATTTCGAATTCCAACTAAATGAGCTTATGATTGATAGTGTTAATTCTCTCTGCTAAAGTAAGATAGATGGAGGGTAGACCATCTGTGCACACATCTTGTTTAAGTTTTTCCATGCAAGCAACAAAATTTTTTTGAAAAAGAGCTTCTGCATGTAATGATATTTTCTGTTCAAGTCCTTCTCTGAAAATCCTCTTTATCTCTGATGAATTTTGAAAGTGAACGGCCGATGGCTCAGTGGCAATTGCAAATAGCAGTGGTGACAGGGGGCATCCTTGTCTAGTACCACATTCTAGTTTGAAGTAGTCTGAAATAATGTTAGTACAAAATGAACCTTTTGGACTGGTATACAGCAGTTTGATCCATGCACATATGTTCAGGCCAAACCCAAATTTATGCAAATGAGTTTATGCATGACTTGGCATTTGCAGTTATCTGATTTAGTTTTACTTATGTGCCAAGCCACTAGGTATAGTGACACTCTCTCTAACAGGGCCTGGCATATTTACATGCATACATTGGATGCTATTGAAGCATTTGATCTAAAAGGGAAAAACCTGGTCACATTTCCTCAGTGCCTAGGGCTATGCACTGCCACCTTAAGCACAAGAGAGAAAATGTAAGCATCCTGCTATTCCTCCCCAGTCTTACCCTTGACTGGGCAGTCTGTCCCCTAGGTTTCTTTTCTAGTGACAATGTGTGAAACTCTTCTTGCCCTCACTCTGTCCCTAGTGTAGCCACAACATTTACCAGGATCCATGTCTCAAAGTGTCTGCCTTCCAGTATTGGCAATATACAGTATTTGTGCAATCCTACTACCAATATGAGTTTTACTTGTGAGTTTCCCACTTTCTAGAAGTGTTGAACTTTTTTTTTTCTTCAGATGTTGCCTCTGTCCTGTCTAGATATTTAAATTACCAGTTGTCACGCACAAGCGAGTAGGAGGACGTTGTATGAACCAAGTGAAGGTAATTCCACACCAGGCCAGGGGGTGGCGGGGTGCACTAACCCTTTTCCTGTTATCTCAGCAGACCAGCTGCAGGAAAACTTGTCTGACCCATCATTGAAGACGTCCCTTCTGGTTCTGGCGCCTGAGATGATGTCACTTCCGGTTCTGGTGCCTATGATGACGTCAGAAGAAGGTCACTTCCGGTTCATCTACATCACTTCCACTCTTCCCACTTAAAACTGCCATCTTCCCAGACCTCAGGCAGTTCATGTCTGGACTCCAACAAAGACACTTCTGTCTTCACAACCAAACCCATTGCAGCCAGGGATAATATGCGGGTGGCTGCACCAAACCTTTTTAAGTGTGTTGAGTCTGATCATTTCACACCTGTATATGTAATTAGATAAAAGATATTAATGCTTTCTTAAAACCATAGGAATGTTTGTTTTTGTACCACAGTAACTCCTAAAATTTTAAACACCATCCATTTAAAAAAAACAGTAAATCTGCATCATTGTCTCAGCTGCATCGGGTACAAAGCAGAAACTACAGGGCACAAATATAAGGCACATTTAGACAATAAATGTTACTAATATTCATTAAAATTGAGTCGGTTGCTAAGGTTTTAGTTTTCAATTTACTTTTTAATAAATACTGGAGGAGACCGAGGCCATCAACAGTGCTAAACTACGTACAACTCGTTGTGCAGAACACAAAGAGTTAAATCAAAATACAATTTTCCCAGGCTGTCTTTCCTCCCCATGTGGCCTTATCACTGTTTCTGGTTCCTGTGGGATATGGTACCATCTGGTGGGTCTGTTCTTACTGCTTACTGGATAGAGAGCAGCCAGGCCAACAACTGTGGCTGTATCAAGCCCCTTTAGGCCAGTTGCAATTTAATCTCTTTGACAGTGGGATTTACGTTTGCATTGCACACAAGGAAAAATTATTTTAGAAGGTATTGGGAAGCCATGAGATGTACAGAGATTTCAAGAAAGATTTTGTGGTGATTTAATTTTGAGAATTTGCCTTTTTGCATTTTTTATATTATTACATTAAAAATAAATCATGTGTTTCTCTGCTGTGGATGCCTGATAACTATATCTTTATATTGCACACTGGCCATCACAAACTTGGAGAAAATATTTCTTAATTATATTTTTCATTACTTTGTGAAAGCCCTCTTTTTTATATACTCAAGTATTTGGACATCTGCCTATTATGTTGATTTTATCCTAATGATTTGGTACAGTTATGTGATTCTTTTGCTACTTGTGTAATGAGCCCTACCTGTTTATCAATAATGCTCCTGCATTTGTAAGATAAAACATACATTTGCCTTCTTTCAAATGATGATGTCATTTCAAAAATTTTGTGGTCCTATGTTACCTTGTTCTCAGTAGAGTATACTTCTAAAGTGTTTCATTGAGAGCTAAATTTGAATTTTAATTCAAAAACAAGAACAAATACTATACCAAGGATATAATCCTCAAATTGATGCCTAGTCCACATTAATACAGATAAACTTAAAAACACATTTATTTTATCAGTTTTGACCTTCAATCCATGCTGAAACATTGTTTTCTACTACTGAAAATAAAACCTTTTGGAAATTCTCTCCAAAGTGTATAAATTTGATAACACTACACTGGAGAAAATTGAGCTTTTTAAAAGCACTGACATATGATTGTCATGTAATCAAGAAGCTGGCTGTCATGTGATCCACATCAAAATGAAAAACAGATTCTTTCAGTTGTAGTTCTCTTTATTATCATTTGTATAGGTTTATAGCATCATTATTGCTATGTGTATAGAGTACATTACAATTCTTACATGCATTTGTTCATCAGCATGCAACTATGTCGCCCCTCTCTGGAACCATGATTAGTAAGTAAAACTATTTTACCTCAGAACTTCTGTCTTCCTTACTAGAACCCATTAGTAATAGTACTGTCACATATATGGAGTACAATGAAATTCTTATGTCATTTCAAAAGAGTTTTGATCACTTGTTTGGTCTTCTTTGGAGTTATAAATGACATTGTACAGCTTAAAACTGTTCCTACATACAAAAAAAGAGAATACAAAGCCTTTTTCTGACTTAGCAATACTTGTAAGTGATTTCAAATTTTGAGAGGCTTCACCTTAGCAGTTATGAGCTGCTGGCAGATGACTATCAGAAGGCTTTGCTGGCCAATGTCATGCTTATTGTGTGCTAGAAATTTAGAAAAGATTAAATAATAATGAATGAAAAGGGAGAAAGTTATTATATTTTTATAAGAGACTTAATTACTGTGCCTAATGGAGGGCTTTGAGGATTCTAATATATTAAGTCTGTAGTCTCAGTATGCAGGTAAAGTGTGACCCTTTATAGCCATAATTGCCAGCAGTCGGAAAGCTGCATAACTGATTAGACTCAAACTACTGCACATCACTTTGGTTAGAGAGTTTTAATTTGAATGTTTTGTATGACTTTTATTCAATATTCTAAATACCCTGTTCAAGGAGTCCTATTAGTGATCTTTGTGTGGTACTATGGAATATACAATAAAACAGCTATACAGAATGCTGTCACTTAGTATATGCATATCTTAGGTAAACATACTGCATCATACTTACACTTATGTGCAATCTGCAAACAGCCATGTCACCTTACACTTAGGGGTGGGCGGTATGACCAAAATTCTATATCACGGTATTTTTCTAAACTATCCCGGTTTCACGGTATTCAACTGCATTTTTTTCCCATGCATGAGTGGATGTTAGCCACATTTTCCACTGCAATTACTGCAGTAGACTGGCTAAGAATAACTTATTCTACTGTCAAGAGCATTGTACATTGTACAAAAAAAAAAAATTTTAATGTGCACACAAGTATTAATAAAGGTTAGCATGGCCCCATAAAGTGATAGTTTTCAAGGGGGTGGCACTAATGAAGAGAAGTAATCGCATTGCATGACAGTTGCAGTCAAATTATAGAACCTTTTTTGAAGAAATTTTGCAAAAACTTGAACTATAATTTTGACAACATATTTTCAACCATCCAAAGAGGCATTTAGATTTGGTAAAATATCCAAAGGTGCTTGTCAAAAGTTGTATTGCACTGAACATGTCTTAGAAAAGGAATGAATAGTAAATATTTTTTGTAAACTAACTACACTTTCTGTTAATGTTAACAATCTCTTTCCACTGACACGTTAAAGTGACTTTTTAAAACACTTTACCATCATTAAACTGCATAATATTTAAAATTATAAATAATAATAAAATAAATAATAGTATTATTACTGATAGTTTCACTATTACTTCAAGGCTTCAAGCCCAGGTGCATTACACAGTATTCACCAAATTACAAGTGCAATTTAGTGATGACATCTTTACCAACTGAACCATCATTTAGGCAAACTGCATTAATATGGACCTTGCTTTAAGCTAAGCTATATACATAAATAATAAAACTGCAATTGCATTTATAATGCTATTTGTGGTATAGTCCTATGGAATCATATTAGGGCCACGGTGAAGAAAAAAAAATACAGACACAGGGAAGAAAAAAACAAAATGAATGTCGAGAATAAAGTCGACATGTTAACTTTATTCTCGACATTTCCACTTTAATTTTGACACTTATGTTGAGATTAAAGGCGACATTTCCACTTTATTCTCGCCGTTTATGTCGAGATTAAAGTCGACATTTCCACTTTATTCTCGCCGTTTATTTTATAACTAGGCTGACCCGCCTTTTAAGGCGACCGACTTTTAAGTTGACCACTTCTTAAGGCAATTCAATATGTAGATCAATTTGATATTTTATACAAACTCATTAATTTGGTTATATTGCATTTGAGCGGTATTACTTTAATACTCGTAGTTTCTGTTATTTTTGTGATGAAATTTAAACTTTTTTTCTATATTGAGGTCGCCCTTTTGAACCCCCCTGATATTTACTACGCGGTGAGGCATTTGTACTCCATCAACATTAATTATTTCCAGAGACATAATTTTGTCTATTTTTCCAGCGCATCGCGCACAAAAGCAAGGGAACGATGGGAGCTTTCCACTCACGGGACGGAAGGACAATCCCGGCCGCTTTTATATAGTAAGAAAGAAGAAGAAGATATCGCACAGTCTGGAGTAGAAAATCATCTTTTACCTGGAAAAACGAAACTGCAAATCCCATCGTGCATTGCAAAATGGACGGGGCATGTGTGAAACTCCGTACCTGCGTAGCACTCATGGAACGGAAGGACAATCCCGACCACTTTTATATAGAAGGATTAAAGTAGAATGTTGTAAACTAAACTTCATCTTAAAATCAATGTTTAATTTACTAGATTTTCTCAAACCCCGTCATAAGTTAATGCAGCACATTAAATGCTTTGTGTTGTGTTCCCCAACCCAGTTGTTAATCACTACGCTTCTTAAACTGACTTCCTCCGCACTAAGAGGCGTGGGCAGCGATCACCGCACGGAATCCATTCACTTCATGATATTCCTGCTCTCTGAAAATTTAAATTGCTAATATAAATACTTGATATCATTTTCATGATGAAATGTATTAAACATGCACGGGAGTGAGGCGGTAGTGCTGCTCCCTCGCAGTAAGGGGTCCCCAGGTATATGTTCAGTGTAGAGAACTTTATGGCAGGTGTGATGAGGCTCCAAAAAACTGGATGTATGAATGGGTATCGCACAGGTTTAACTTAAATATTGTGTAAATGTTGGGTTTGTGAGATGGTGGTCGGAGACACGAACACAGAATTCAATGGATGTTCTTCTGAGCGGGCTTTCTTTATTGTACGCGTGCTGTCTGTCTGTCGTACCAAAACCCCAGTTCCTATCCTTCCTTTTTCTTTCTCCACATAACCAATCACCACACGATAAACGTCTTTGTGAATTTAAAACTAGTTATAAACTTAGCCAACGGAGTGTTCAGAACTTTAAAAATATCTTCATTATACATGTTTAATGATGCCATCCATTCAAGGTTGTGCCCATCCCAGCAAGCATTGTGTGCAAGTCAACATGTTGACTTTAATCTTGTCATAAGTGTTGAGATTAAAGTGGAAATGCCGAGAATAAAGTCAACATGTCGTCACACTATTACACAGTACCCAGGTACATTACACTGCATTGAAAACAAATAAAACAAGTATAACTTGGCTTGCAGTATTATCCAGTAGTATAGAAACAGTATTTACACATTTGAACATAATGGTCCACATCCGACCTTTTAAAACCAAAGTATCTCCAGGCAATGGACGTGACTCCTTTTTTTCAGCAAAGGTTCTTCTGTCATCATGTTCGACTTTAGCGTCAGCTACAGCTTCAGTTTCGGAATGTTCTCTGTCCGTTTTCACTAGGCAATACCTACACTACCACTACCTATTTAGCGGTGTAGCAGTGAAAAAGAGCCCCTGGGCAACACCTCTGTAATTTAGCGGCGTAGCAGTAAAAAAAAGGTCCCCACTTGAACAGTTTCCCGCTGCGCCACATTCCGAACGTCGTTTAGGCAATTTAAACCGGTGTTGCGGTATAAGAAAAATCCATATCATAACAAAAATAAAAAACGGTTTTCAGTATGAAGCAGTATACTGCCCAGCACTACTTATACTTCTGACCACAACCTCAACAAACTGTCACTTTTTATGAGGTATGCACATTTAGACACTGTGTGTGCATTGGGAAAATGGATATTTCATGACATAGATTAAAGTAATTGTGCTCTGTGATCCAAATCACCACCCAGCCAGAGACCAGTGCTGGAGCTCTCATTAATTAAGAGAATGGAAAGCAGAATCATGTCTTTTCTAGAGTAAAGTAGAGCTCTTATGCAACATGAATGAAGTAGGAATCACAGCATCAGCAATCACTTTCAGCTATCCACCATCATACTCTTCAGCCTCACTGAGACCAAGGCAAGCACTAAAGGCTGCTTCAGGTTCCTAATTTGAGGGTTAACAATAACTACTGCAATCACTGTGTTCACATGATCTTCCCCTTTATCAGACTTTAAACAAAATCAGCTGATTGTTAGCTACTTCTGTGGACACTAGGACGTATCTAGACAATTTAACACAACTAACTTACTGATGTGGTTTTATCCGTCCATTTTCTTAACCTACTTCTAAAGGGCAGGGCCGCAGGAAACCTGCAGTCTATCCCAGCAATCATCAAGTGCAAAGCAGGAACAATACCTGGACAGGGCACCAGTCCATTGCAGGGTGAACAAAACACACATATTTACACACTAGGGCCAACTTAACAACACCACTTCACCTGACCTGCATATCCTCGGAAGAAGCCAGAGCACCTGGAGGAGACCCAAATGGGAAACCATTTAAAAGTCATGTAGTGAGCACCTGAGGCGCAAACCCCTGTCTCTTTGTTGCAAGGCAGGGGCACTAATTCTGCCCAATGTGCCAACCACAAATGGCTTTATACCGGTCCAAAAACAGCAGACAATCAATTCTGAGGCAAGTCATGACATGGACAGAATTAGCAGAGGTTAGAGCACAGAATCACATGAGCAAAAATAAGAAATCAAAAACCACAACAATCTTCTGCAGTTGAGAATAAAAATAACTCAATCAGGCCTCCATTGCAGCAATGAAAAATTACAAAATGTATTGTGTCCCAAAATGGAATAAAACACGTCACTCATAATCATTCAGTCATAATTAGCATTCACCTTCTGCTCTAAGGAGGCATATTGATTGAAAATGTGTTTTGACTCTAAATAGTTATTATTTCATGCTATTGATGTTTATGCATTTATATGTATGGAATTTGGTAATATTGTGTGTAGAGTATTTCAGCCAAGAGATGGAAACAATGCTAGTCTATGCAGGCTCTAGTAGAAGAATCAGGACGTGGATGTTAATCAAGAAACAGGTAAACATCAAAACTAGAACAACAGTAGCCTGAACATCAGAACCAATATAATAGCCAAAAATCTCATCTCGCAAGCAAGTCAGCTCAGGCTTCCCTTTCCCGCAGTTTTTCTTGATTGATTCTCAGTCATTTACCCAGCCAGCCAAGAGATACAATCCCTTCAGCGTGTCCTGGGTCTGACACAGGGTCTCCATCCTTCGGAACATGTCTGAAGCGGCTCCTGTGGGAACCACCTGAGGGGAATTATTATTACATGCTCAAACTCAAACCTCAACTGAAAGTTGAAATAAGCCTAAGCAAAAGTCAAAATCCTAGAGAATCTTAACAACAAATAGAATGGTAAAGTCTTTGGAAGCAATACATTGATAGGTACATCTTGAGTCTTCCATTGTTCTGGATAACTGGAAGAGTGTTTACTCTTGTAACTATGCCTCCTGGAGGAAAAAGAATATGGCCTAAGAACAGAACTAACTAAAGCTGCAGCAAATTGGTTCACAGTGCACAGTTACCTTAGTCCACTTGATGAAATAAACCCTTTAGTGTTTGTGGCCAGGTGCAGGAATGATAAAAGGAAAAATATGGGGCACCAACTGTGTCATCCTCATCCATTCTCTTCCACTTATCCGAGATCGGGTCGTGGGGCAGCAGCTTGAGCAGAGACCTCTCTGTGTCATCCTGTTATGTCCAAAACTATAATCAAAAATAACAGCCTTCAACATACATGTCCCACAAAACAGGGCTGAAAATCAAAGTAAAGTAATTGGCTAGTTAGCCACAAGTTAGGTCACTTTTATAGCAGAGCTCCATCTGGCAAGTAGCTCTTGCCAAAATGAAACCTCCTTCTGGGAAGCTTGGGCTTTTATGAAGAGTGAACAGGAAGCGGTGGAATCTGTTGCTTTCGCTGGGTGCTTTCTCAGCACTGTGGAGAAGGAGATGACGATGTTAGTGACAGTGCCCTCTCTCAACCTGGCCAGTCATTAAATACCTCAACAGAGCCTGCAAGGGGAACCTCCAACACAGATGTCTGACATATTTTACATACAGAGTATAATTATTTACTATATGTGTCAGGGAAACTGGCTGTTCTATCTGACATTGGTCAGAATTGCAAGGTGAAGTGGCTTTTGTTTGCATATTGTGAATTCATGTATGATGTAATTCATCTATTTAAGACATGCACATCGTAACTGAAAGCATTTTAATTTATTTAATATTTTGCAATATTTCAGTGGTCAGCAAACACTGGAGCACTAACTGGGACCCTTTGATTATACAGAATACACTGTACACTTGATTTAATTAAATGTAACAATTACTTAGCAGAAAGGAATCAGCTGTAATTATAAAATTTGTTGGAACAAAAATCTGCAGTTACTGTGGCCCTCCAGAACTGAGGGTGGCTAACCATAAACAGGTATTTTCAAAAAACAGACTGCTTGTGCTATCGGAAATGTCAGTCTTCATGAAGAAGGAAAGTCAGCCCCACAAACTGTCCACGTTTACAGTACCATGTGTTGATGCCAAATCAGAATTGATGGAGAAATCTGATCTGTTGTGTGTGGTATTTACAACATTACACGGCTGTGCATTTACTTATGTATGCAGTTTACATAAAATGTATAGGCTGCATGCCATTGTGACTAATGAAACAGGTAAGATGTAGACATGGTTTTTCTGCTGATGCTCTTAGATTTTCTACATTTTAAAAGCAGAACTTGTTATCTAAATATGGTGAGCCACCACGGATAGACTACGGCATTATATGTCTTAGAACATTCTGTCATGATTTCCTTCATTCAGGGAAGAAAATGGAAACCCAATAGGAGGCAAGATTTTAGATGGTATTGTTAGCCTCTTTGGTGACTCCAGAATGTCTGTAGAACTTTCAAATAAGAAGAACAATATTTGAATATCCGGGTATTAAAAATGTTTTCCTTGTGGCACTTCTGACCTTTTGCTTCATCTGCCATGATTATTTTAATGTATTGCCTGAGGCACAAAAATAGAGTAATCAAAATCATTTTTAAGTGAGAATTTGATCTTACTGTTTAAATTCACATTAGATGTGGGTGACTGAAATTGAAATAGAATTCAGTGCAACAAATGAAAGTGGATTAGTATTAGTATTAGCCACAAAAAGATGAATTGATCTAGCATACTCTGGCAGACCAGGGCCAGAAAATCAAAACAACAACAACAGCAATTGTTTTTTTCTTGTAAAGCCCAAAATCACATCAAGGAATGCCTCCATGGGGTTTAATAGTCCCTGTTTTTGACAGCCCTAACTCACTAAGACAAGAAAAGACACTTTAAAAAAAACAAAAAAACCTTTGTGATGGATGGCTGTGGATCAGATGTGCACAGGGCACTGCCTCCCACAGAGCGCTAGAGTACGGCCCCCCTGGATTACTGCGGCTCCACGGATTCCCGCAGGTATTAATGAGAGTTGGACTTCGGGACAGTCCTGCTGGAGGAGCAGCTCCAGAGCCCTACATTGGACTTCCACCACACCTGGGAGTGATTCCAGATCTGGCTAACGAGCCACCAGGAGCACTCCCACACTTCAAAGGATCCCCCTCACTTCACTCGGGAGCCAGAGTCGGGAGAAAGAGGGGCAAAGCTTGCCATAAGAGGAGCGAAGGTGGAATAAGGAAGAAAAAGGAAGAAAGAAGGACTGTGTCTCCTATCGGTGCTTTTACTTTGCTGTGCAGTGGGGAACGAAAGTAAAAACGCTTCCTCACAGTAATAAAGCCATAATGTATGGCAAGACGTGTGTCTTTGTCTGTCTGTGTTTTGGTTTGGGTGGCTGAAATGCACTTTTGGTGGCCACACATTGTAGGGAAGAAAAATTGAAGTCTTAGGAATAGCAATTCAGTGAGAGACCCTTAGTCAGGTACGTTGGACATGCAATGGTTGTCAAAAACTAAGGTAAATACAACACACAAAACACAACGCAAAAATAATCCTCTTCAAAAAGCTAGGTGGCCAATATATCATTGCGACCTCAGAAATACAATACAATAGTAAAAACTACTTTGTTCTTGCACAGCACTCCCTACCAAGTACAAGTGCAGAGTGCTACAATAACTCTCAAGGCAAAATGCAGGAACAGATTACACCACTTACTGAATATAGAACTATCACATATAAGGATTCAGACTTGTTCAAGGTCCACATTGCCAGCTGTGGTCCGCGTTGCCGGCAGTAAGTCGAGCCTGTTTCCAGTGAGAGTTGGACTCCGCCTGGGCTGCCCTTTGTCACCAATTCTGTTCATAACTTTTATGGACAGAATTTCTAGGTGCAGTCAGGGTGTTGAGGGGGTCCAGTTTGGTGGACTCAGGATTGGGTCACTGCTTTTTGCAGATGATGTTGTCCTGTTTGCTTCATCAGACCGTGATCTTCAGCTCTCTCTGAATCGGTTCGCAGCTGAGTGTAAAGCGGCTGGGATGGGAATCAGCACCTCCAAATCCGAGACCATGGTCCTCAGCAAGAAAAGGGTGGAGTGCCCTCTCAGGGTTGGGGGAGAGATCTTGCCCCAAGTGGAGGAGTTCAAGTATCTCGGGGTCTTGTTCATGAGTGAGGGAAGAATGGAGCGTGAGATCGACAGGCGGATCGGTGCAGCATCCACAGTGATGCAGGCTCTGCATCGGTGTGTTGTGGTGAAAAAGGAGCTGAGCCGTAAGGCAAAGTTCTCAGTTTACCAGCTGATCTGCGTTCCTACCCTCACCTATGGTCATGAGCTATGGGTAGTGACTGAAAGAACGAGATCGCGAATACAAACAGCTGAAATGAGTTTCCTCCGCAGGGTGTCTGGGCTTTCCCTTAAAGATAGGGTGAGAAGCTCAGTCATCTGGGAGGGGCTCAGAGTAGAGCCGCTGCTCCTCTGCATCGAGAGGAGTCAGATGAGGTGGCTCGGGCATCTGATCAGGATGCCTCCTGGACGCCTCCCTGGTGAGGTGTTCCGGGCACGTCCAACCGGGAGGAGGCCCCGGGAAAGACCCAGGACACGCTGGGGGGACTATGTCTCCCGGCTGGCCTGGGAACACCTTGGGATTCTCCCGGAAAAGTTAGAAGAAGTGGCTGGGGAAAGGGAAGTCTGGGCCTCTCTGCTCAAGCTGCTGCCCCCGCAACCCGACCTCGGATAAGCGGAAGAGGATGGATGGATGGATGGATGGATGGACTTGTTCAAATATATTTATAAACAAAGTAGAAACTAATTATTAAAACTAATAAACAACATTATCTGTCTGTCAGTTATTGGTAGAACCATGGCCATATTGTAGAAAAGGAGTCAGAGAGAAGCCAGACACAGAGCCCTGGAGATCTTGGCCAACAAGCCACTTTCCTCCCACTGGCCATTCTACAGCTGAGTCAGCAGTGGGCTGTCCAATCTGATGAAATGACCCTTCTACATGATGATTTCAGTGCTCATTTATCAGAGATGACTTTTCCATGTCAGGCAAACAATAAAGGCAGTAGAGCAGTAGAACCAAGTGCCACATGAGGATACCCAGAAGAAAAACAGAATAGGGGATAGTTAGTAATAGTTTATAAATATCATATTACATATATTTTAGTACTAATGACAAACAACCGAAATCAAGTATGCAACAACTAGTTGGCCGCTCTACTCAGGGTATGCTAAACTGAAGTAGTGAGTCTTCTACCTGGATTTAAAAGTTGAGACTGAAAGGGCACCTCTTACAGTCGCAGGCAGACCATTCCACAGCTTCGGGCCTTGAAACTAAAAGCCAATATTTTCCACCATTAACATACAATAAAAGAGAAAAAAAGATATAGGAAGAAGACTAAATAAACAAAAATGTAATGGCTCAAAAGTTAAGTTTGTTATACTCAATAATCTTGGTTGCTGGATAGTGACAATATGCTGCATATTGATTAGTACATACAAGTAAGATTTTAACTGTACTCTGTACATATGACAATGGTGACCCTATCCTTGAGGGTCACTGAGCCGAACTAATGTCATTTCAAGGCTTTATGTCAAATACAGCTATAACTTTCATTTTCACTAAGTTCTTGGCTTCTTGACATGTGCTGCATAATTACAGGTATCAAGGCCTGTCTGGCATATTTATACTTGACCGTGAACATTTCAGAAGGCTGATTGCTTAAGTCAGGAATCACACCTATGCAGAACAGACGTTTGTCCCTTATTCTACCATTTATTCCATACTGGGGAACAGCAATCTCTTGCGTACATTTCACATAAAAACTAGTTCTTTGCACACTTTAAAATGGCACTATTACCTCAGTAACATGGAAACAATAGTTATACCACAGTGGTCCATGCTCAAAATCTTCATAACATTTTTTGCTTTATGAACTAAATTCTATATTATTTCATAGTATATTTGTAGGAGATGAAAAGTAAAAACAAAGACAGCTTATTAAAGGTTATTTAAATTGTAGATATTTGAAAATTACATTCTTTAAATGTTTTTATGTATTGTGTTCCTTGTAATAAGTTTTCTTCCAGCATCATTACTGGAGTATTCTGTACTGTCACTCTAAGTAAAATTGTTTTTGTTAATCAATTTCAAAAATTCTCAATTATGACTTAAATTGGCCCCGAAACCAGTGTTTTTTGTTATTACTAGAAGTGTTTTTTTTGGAATATGTAAGCACACTAGCTCTGGTACACCTTCCCAGGGGATAGAGTGGCCTTGTAGCTAAGGCGCTGGATCTTAAACTACAAGGCTACCACTTCAGTCTGCAGCACTGACTCATTGCACCGCTCTGACGTATTCACTTTACTGCTGTGCGATCCACTTTTTAAAATAATAAACTTTATAACGGAGTAGCTAATGTCACTCACTTTAGAAAGATGTGCAGTATATTAAAGCAATTTATAAAATAAAGTGTTTGTATTTGTTTAGGTGAAATTTGCATTTTCTCACTTATTTGTGGAGATTTTCTCAGTGAACATGGTTTTCCTCACATTGTAAACATGTACCGTATGTGTTAGGTTAATTGATGACTCTGAATTGGCTCATTTATGTTCATGAATGTGTCCTGCATTTGAATTATGTCTTATACAGAACTGACTTCTGTTTTTAACCCATCACTGCCAGAATGAACTCTGTGCCTTAAAACCCTGTACAGTGCACTGTGCATGCAGAAAATTAACAATTCCTGGAAGGATAACATGAACAAAAGGTGGTGTCGAGCACTGCACGGGAAAGCATGAGATCTCCACTGACAAGGTCCTCATATGTCAAATTGTCAGTAACTTAGAATGGATTTATGTGCTGTGAGCCAATAGGGGGCGTACCGCCACCCTAATCCAGACACAGACAGGCAGGAGACAGGTTTTGCCACACTCCACACGTTTATTTACAGTTTTACCAGTCCACAATACCAGTAAACACAACGTAACACACCAACACCATTCAGTCCCTTCTTGCCACCAGTCCTTCTCCCGCCTCTCCTCTTCAGGGTTTGTCCTCTCCTCCCAACTCTGGCCACTTATGGAGTGAGGCAGCTCCTTTTTATAGGGCACCCTAATGAGCTTCTTCCGGCCACACTTCCGGGTGTGACAGAAGCGTGACCAAATAAGGCCCTGGAAAGGTCCATGCGCCCCCTGGCAGTGGCCACGGGTTCCAACAGGGTTGAGCCCCCATGCTCATAATCCATGGCCACATTGGAAAACAGGGGGGCTGCCCTCTATCGGCCCGGGGAAGAAACTGTCCCGACAATCCTCTTTCCCCCCTGTCCTTCCACACTTTGACCATCTGCCACAGTGCCTTGAGTAAAAGCATTAGTTTTCTCTGGCCATGTACTTCATTACAGGGTTATCCAAGGTTGGCTTATGTTAGTTACATTTGAAAAGATGACTTTAATTTGAACACATTCAGTTTAATAACCTTAGACAGATAACATATATATGTAATAATAAAGTCTTGATGAAAAACAAAAGAATAAAAGCCATAATCTTCTAAATAACAGATTAACCATGATGTTTTTCCTTTCAAAATGCACAGATGTCTACAAAGTGGAACAAATAATTGGATTATGGCAGTGAAAGTGAATGAGTGAGCTGAAGCTGATCAAAGCAAGTGTTTTTTAAAAGACTGAAATCAGTCCATGATAAAAGGACAGCATGGTTGTCTTCCAGTGACTTAAATACACTGTATGTATCCTAATAATGCATACAATTTGTGTAATTACATTTTATGATGAACATGTGCCCATTATAACCATGTCTAAATAATTAACTTTTGATGAGTAAGTATTAAAACAACCCAATAACAGGAAGAACAAAGCACATATTACTGTATATGGCACTTAAACAATTCATGGACTAACACTCTCTATGCATTTTTGTGAATATTCAGCCTTAAGTCAAAGTTACAGTTACCATATTTCTGATGGAATTACAATATTAGATATTACTTTCAGTCATGCCAACCAGCTAATTGTACAGGGGGCACCTTAACTAAAGTTGAAAAGTATGAACTGAACACCTCAAAAACCCACTTTGGTCTAACTCTTAAATAAATGCTTTGCTTTAACAATAGCCCATAACTTGTAAGCCTGTTATGGCTCACAGAGCATCACCTCTAGAGACTTTCACAGTGCAGAATTTCATATTTTGGTTTGTCTCTTCTACAGAAACACATCAAGAGCTTAAAGTGCAAAGGCTCTTTTCTTTAGCAAACACTGCAAACATTTCTTTAACCACATTTTCATAACAGAAATAACATAACTACTGAGACTGAATGACATAGTTCCACAATGCACTGTTATAAAATACTGTAGATGTTACAAAGTCATAAAACAGCAGACTGCTACACCACAGGGGTCAAAGTATGTGAAATGAATGGCTTCTATTGCCCAGCATGTGGCAGTAAGAAAACACAACATCCATGGACAGTTAGCCTGATTTTGTTTCTTAGTGTATTAATTTTCTTCACTTATTGTAAGCTAACCTACTTTTTAAGATAAAGCATCACTTTTTACTCTTTTGCAGTATTGTATTGCTGTTATTTCAAAAACAAACCTGTTGTTTTGAATAAAAAGTACACACATACAGTATATGTGAATGTATACATAGAGAAGATTCAGAAAGCATTCAGACCCCTTACTTTCTGCACAATTTAATGTGTTGTAGATTTAATTTTAAATGGATACATTTGCCATTCTGTCCATTAATCTACACTCAATAACCCTTTAATGACAAAGTGAAAATATGTTTTCAGAAAGGTTTGCAAATGTGTTATAAATCAAAAACTCTCATTCAGACCCTTAATACAGAACCTTGTAGAAGTCCCTTTGGACTTACATCTTCAAGTGATCTTCTGTAAGTCTCTGTAAGCTTTGCACACCTGGATTTCTGCAGTTTATCCTGGTTTCTTCCTGGCAGATCCTCTCAAGCTGTTATATTAAACATGAAGCATCTGTAAATGTTCATCTTCAGGTCTCTCTACAGATGTTCTAAGTGGTTTAAGTCTGGGCTTTGGTTGAGTTACAAAAGGACTCTCAGAGATTTGTCTTAAAGCCACTCCAGCATTGTCTTGCCTGTTTGCTTTGGGTCATTGTCAGACTGAACGGTGAACTGTTGCAGTAGTCTAAGGTCACATGCGCTTTTGAGCAGGTCTTCTTCAAGGACCTCTCTGCGTTTTGATAAATTCATCTTTTCCTCAATTCAGACTGGTCTCCCTGCCCGTGTTGATGAGAAGCATACCCACAGCATGATGTTTCCACCACCATACTTCCCAGTAGGGTTGCTTTAGAAAGAGGATGAGCAGTGCCTGTCTTTGCCATGCATAGTGCTAAGAGTTCTGCTCAAATAATTCAACTTTTGTCTCATCAGTCCTATTTCAATAGTCATGTCTGCCTGTCCGCATGAAACAACTTGGCCACCCTGTGAACAAATTATGTTGAAATGTGGCACACTACTTTTTCAAGGAGCTTTGTCGAGACCCATTCATGTTTTGTTGAGATATCTTGAACGTATTGCGCTGTACAGTTTAAAATCTCAAAACATCCTATTGAAAATCATTGCCGAATTTGGGAATTCGTATAACTTAAAACAGAGAAACATTCTGTCAATTTTACCTTGAGAGCGGTCACATCAACTTGTATATTTTCTTGTTTTTCACCTTCGATAGATGCTACTGGCAGTAAACAGATTCCTTAGGACAGGTAAATGAATAAACCAGCAGACAGTGTGAGCAGAGTAGGAAGTTGCTGTTACTGGCTGCTTGGATAGGAGCGCAGGACTGCAGTACTCTGATCAGCAAGAACAGCTTGGCGCGTGCAGACTCCTCTGAATATATCACCCTGCATCCCAGTGCTTTAATTAGTAACAGGTAAGTTAAATTAATTTACTAACCATAAAAGTATAAAATACATGCAAGGAAAATAAAGGGATATCTATATATGAATTAAGTACTTAGTGTTGTGTAAGCCGCTGTGCACACAGTAAATCAACATTTACTCAGTACAGTATATTTATATTGTACTAAACCAAGCTTTCATCTCTGTACAGTGTAATGATGCACAATTTCGCTGTCACTATAATTTAAACATCCTTACAATACATTTAGAACAACATATACTAAACTCAAATGAATACCCCCATGCACCAGATGCCAGTTAAAAGTAATATACTTAAAACAGAATGGTCAAATCTCCAACAGGGGAAGCTTAATTGACAACTTGTGTTAAATTTGAAAAGCATTGCTAGGACGGCCAAGAAGCAGACAAAAATGTACAGTGCTGCCATTTATTTGTTTCAACCAGGGATATAGCTAGGAGTAGATTTTCGTGTGGGCCTAATGTAAAAATGCAGTTGGTTCATCCTGAGTAAGACATAAATCTGCAACCAGCCCTGCAAGCAGGTCCTCCAGCTTACAAGGAAGACTTGGGGGTTGCTGGGAGGATTGGCACGCCAGCCACCGTAAAAAAAAAAAAAAACTTACACTATCCTAGTGTGGTGCTGAGGTGTCACCTCCTGCACTTGGGTTCCAATCCAGGTGGTTAGTTGTGAGATGGGTGTGGCAACGCACTATCAGCACATGCTCCCAAGGATATATAAGGGCATTTTTCCAAAAAATACAACTATTTATACTGTGGTACATTCACATAACTGAATTATTAGGACCATGCAAATGTTGAGCAAAAATTATCAAGGCAATCAAACATCGTTGTGCCACAGCAGACACACACACAAAATCAGTCCCTACCTGTCCTCTGATGTTTTATGCCAGACTCAGGCGTTAGGGCTTGATTGAACTGGTCGATGATTTTGTCATGATCTAGATTTTCAACAAGATTGTGTTCAAATGATAAGATAGTCAAGTTGCTGAGACGAACTGATGACATTGATGATCTCAAACGAGTGTTGATCTGATTTATGGATGAAAAAAACTCTCTCAGCACTGCAACACTGCAGGTTGTTCTTGGAAGTGTGACCATTACTCGCAACAAAGCATTAACATTAAGAAAATGTATGCAAGGCAGTTATCAAGCACCTCCAAAACAGATGATGATTTTTGCTCTCTTGTTTCCACTTTTCTGCTAATTTGTTGAACAAACACTATGTATTCTGCAGCCTGGCTATTTATTCCATTTTCTCAGCCACACACTGATGCATGTTGTGTTTCTCCTTTGTGCCCGGGCATTCCTCTTCATCTAAATGAGGCTTTTTGAAAAACCTTGATATTTCCGTTTGTTTTGCCAAGTCAGAAATAATCCCTCAAAATAAGAAACTCTCTCTTGGAGTTCTTGAAAATACTCGATTAAGAATCTTTTGTTTTGTTAACTGTCTAATGACTACTACCAATCAGGTTACGCCTACACTGTAACACTGCCCCATTTATTTATTGAAAATTCAGTAAACCGATGGGATTTGACATACAACTTCGAAACCAAAGGAAAGATAAAATAACAAATACACAATCAATTACTAAATTTAATGGAAAATCTCATATTCAATGAAATGATTGGCTTGGCCTTAGGGCTGCAACAATTAGTCGACGTAATCGACGATGTCGACTACAAAAAATCGTCGACGCGGATTTTTTAATGCCGACGCGTCTTGAACAGAACCTTCAATAGAGGCTCCAGTCACAAAGAACCACATTGGTTTTTGCAACTACAATGCACTACATGAACGTCTGGGGCCAGTTTCGTTTATTATTGTTTGTCAAGAGTGCACACAGTCCTACCAACAAAGAAGAACTTCTGAGGAGAAGAAGAATGTAAAATTGTAATGGTGCAAGCCACAATGCCTTGATAAGTGAATTAGCAAAAATCTGTCGCTAAGAATTGGTTGAAGTTTGCACATTGAGATACGAAGCCTTGGGTTAAAGGTTGCACCTTTAAGCACAGTGCCCCTGAGACTGGTGCCTTTGTTCCTCCATAAACGTGTTTGCAATGGTGAGTCGGATAGAGGAGGGGGAAGGAGATGGAAAAAAATTGAGACAGAAACTTTCTAAAGTGAGAGAGCACTTCACCGAAAAAGAAAAAAAAAGTTGAATGCAGATTATGTAAAGCGGAGCTTTCTTTTCACGGCAGCACCTGAAACAAGAGCATCCTGGAGATGTGATGCTGCCGTCTCTTGAGAACGTATGCTGGCACTGTTAGTTAGTTAGTTAGGGTCAGATCAGAAGGGGAGGGAGAGCGCAAACGAGACTGAGAAAATAAAAGTAAAAAAAGCTAACTTTTACAAGGAACAAATTTACACCCGATCTGTTCGTTTTCAAATAATATTGCATTAGTGATAGATAGATAGATAGATACTTTATTAATCCCAAGGGGAAATTCACATCTCCAGCAGCAGCATACTGATAAAAAACAATAAAACACAATATTAAATTAAAGAGTGATAAAAATGCAGGTAAAACAGACAATAACTTTGGATAATGTTAACTTTTAACGTTTACCCCTCCCCCCGTTTGGAATTGAAGAGTCGCATAGTGTGGGGGAGGAACGATCTCCTCAGTCTGTCAGTGGAGCAGGACGGTGACAGCAGTCTGTCGCTGAAGCTGCTCCTCTGTCTGGAGATGATCCTGTTCAGTAGATGCAATGGATTCTCCATGATTGATAGGAGCCTGCTCAGTGCCCGTCGCTCTGCCACAAATGTCAAACTGTCCAGCTCCGTGTCTACAACAGAGCCTGCCTTCCTCACCAGTTTGTCCAGCCATGAGGCAACACTCTATGCTCACCTCCTGCTCTATGCTGCCTCCCCAGCACACCACCGCGTAGAAGAGAGCACTCGCCACAACCGTCTGATAGAACATCTGCAGCATCTTATTGCAGATGTTGAAGGATGCCAGCCTTCTAAGGAAGTATAGTCGGCTCTGTCCTTGCTTGCACAGATCATCAGTATCCGCAGTCCAGTCCAATTTATCATCCAGCTGCACTCCCAGGTATTTTATATGTCTGCACCCTCTGCACACAGTTGCCTCTGATAATCACGGGGTCCAGGAGGGACCTGGGTCTCCTAAAATCCACCCCCAGCTCCTTGGTTTTGCTGGTGTTCAGGTGTAAGTTGTTTGAGTTGCACCGTTTAACAAAGGCCTTGATTAGGTTCCTATACTCCTCCTCCTGCCCACTCCTGATGCAGCCCACTGCCATCAGCGAACTTTTGCACGTGGCAGGACTCCGAGTTGTATTGGAAGTCCGATTTATATAGGCTGAACAGGACCGGAGAAAGTACAGTCCCCTGCGGCGCTCCTGTGTTGCTGACCACAATGTCAGACCTGCAGTTCCCGAGACGCACATAATGAGGTCTGTCTGTAAGATAGTCCACGATCCATGCCACCAAATATGAATCTACTCCCATCTCTGTCAGCTTGTCCCTAAGGAGCAGAGGTTGGATGGTGTTGAAGGCTCTAGAGAAGTCCAGAAACATAATTAACACGATTATGTTTTCTGATTGGTACTATTCAGGTCATACAATGATTTCTTCAAAATGTCACATATATTTTTCTCTTTCTTTTTTTCCCCCCGGTGCTGCGCGCTGACACCAGAAGGCGTGAGCTTATCCAGCGCTAGCAGCAGCACGCAGGTGGCCGGTTGCTTGTGCTATAACAAGTTGACCTGGCGGCGGTCAAAGCACATGCACTGTACTGTGTAAGGCATGTACGCGGTCCACTGAGACAAGAAGAGCGTTCATGGCACACCTTGCAGAAAAACATTCTTTCCTCTGCATGTACCTGGAGTCCTGTGCAGCATGGGCAACATCGGAGTGGGGGGTATAGGGGGAACGCGGTCATTGATTACTACCGCAAGAAGGTACGCGAATGAATTTGAATAATGCTGCATCCGTGCCACAATGTTTTCCGAAATGTACTATAAGGTCATACAATGAATAATTCCAAATATATATACCTATGTCTCTGTTTTTTTCAGTGCGGCTTTGACATCATGGGCCTTAAGGCGCATACTAATTCAGCGTAAGCAGGAACATTCAATAAAATTGAATAAAACAAAATCAAGTGACGATGAGATATGAAGAAGGCAGATTTGCCAGCGTTTTTGTGTCAGATTTTATCCATCCAGATCAGAGAATTTCTAGTTCGATTGTGTCAAAACACCACTCACATCTACAGTTATTCCCAGTTGCAGATACAAAGTAACAGAGTCAGATCCCTGGGGGGGCGGTAGTATGTATCGTGATCGTGGCTCACAGAATAAAAGTGAAAAAAAGCAGTAACTTTTACAAGTACTATACTGTACATTTAATACAGTGGCTGTTAGAGACGCAAATCATATGTATGTGTTTATTGTATAATATTAACAATAAGAGCAACTCACTACTCAAAACGGTAAATATAGGATATGCAGTCAGGATCGAACCGGTGTACTCTTGATTATAAGTCAGCAATTCCTACCGCTGCACCCCAGAAGATATTATATTATCCTTGAACCTTTTGTAAAAGTGTTTATTTGATCATTACACTTCAGGCTTTATACATTTTATAGTTTATGTCTACATTTTGTCATTTATTACTAAAATATGAAAAACGTTTCAGTTTTAATGATGTATTTTTTGGTTAAGTTAAATGCACTTTTTTTGTTTAAAGACTATGTGCACTTTAGTTTGTATTGTTTAATGTATTTCTTTTTAATTGTGATGGTCACACTAATATAAAAACATCTGATTATTTTCAAATTCATATGTTTCACTGTTTTTTTTAATTTGATTATTATTAATTTTAATCGTGTTAATGCAGAGACATCAGGGTGACATTCACAGGTGGACAGGCGTGAGCAGATGAGGATATGCACTGGAGCCCAGAACAGGATGTGCAACCACAGGTCGCAGTCATCAAAATAGTCAGGCATGAAATAATCGTGACTAATCAAAAATTAAATTGAACGATTAGTCGACTACCAAGATAATCATTAGTTGCAGACCTACTTGGCCTATGGCCAATCAGGGTGGCCTAGGTCCCAGCCAGGCCAACCTTCCCCTGTGCCACTAGTTTCCACATTAAGAAATGTGTGGAATCCCATGTGTTCATTTGTGGAAATGTTACTTTTTTGTGCCCGTGCCCTGAACCCTAGTTGTTGATGATGAGATAAAGCAGGCAATAGGATAGGATTTATGCCTGGGCATACACGCTACACAAGTGTTTGGGGCTTTGAAAATCTGGTTACTTTATAATTTACCATCAAAGAGCCACATTCACCTGATGTCCATACTGATCAGTCACTGTAATACAGTTTACAGTACATTGTACAGCATACAGTACTCTAACATTTGTCATAACTGAATAGCTTTTTAAGGTCCTTTTCATGAAAATTACTATGGCCATACACACTCAAGCAAATAAGAACTTAATTACAAACGTTTTTATTGATTTTTTTTAAATTTAGGTTATATTAATTGCCAACTGAAATTTGCCACTGTGTGTGAGTTTATGTGTGTTTGAGTGAGAGTGGTCTTTGTGATGGTCTATCCAGGCCTGTTTTTAGCTTTTTGCCCAATCCTGGTGAGATAGCCTTTGGTCTCCACAATCCTGAAATTGACTGAGAAGGTTAAGGAACCTACATACTGAACTCAGTTCATTGAAGGCTGCCACGTATGCAAAGCCTCCGATATTGCCTGAATGCGTAACTAACTTATTGGAACTTGTTTTGGCTTGACATTGTGATTGTTACTTTGCTGGCTTTTGACCCTTTGCTCGTTGTTAGATGATTCTTTTTATTATTTATATTATGATTATGTTAACACAATAAAACTAATATTTCCACAAATTCAGAAGATAAACAGGACCAAAATTAATTATACAAAAATTATCTCTGATGTACATCATCAGTATTTGGGTGGCACAGTGATAGCACTGCTGCCTCACTACAAGAAGACTGGGGTTTGTGTCCTGGGTGCTCTCTGCCTGGAGTTTCTATGCTTTCCTTGTGTCTGTAGGTTTCCTGTGGGTGGTCTGGTTACCTTCCACTGTTCAAAGTTATGTTATGTGGATTGGCCATGCTAAATTGGTCCTAATGTGTGTGTGTGTGTTTACCTTGCAATGGACTGATGCTTTGTCCAAGGATTGTTACTGTCTTGTACCTGATGCTTGTTGGGATAGGAAAACAGCTTCCCCACATCCCTGCTTTGAATAAGTGGGTTTAGAAGATTGATGGATCATCAGACATATCTTGAGAAATTTAATAATAAAGGCAATGTGTGACTTGAAGACTCCCACTTCTGTAAAACAGACTCAGTGATTTTACTATTATAAGAGGATTGTTAGGAATATTGGCTCCATTGTAGCACTTAACACGTCTATCACCCATGAAACCTCTGAGAAAATTCTTTAGAATATTTAATTAAATATAAAAACATTATTCACTTCTGGGTTCTCTTCTGTGATACTCTGATACTAGTTTACAATTCAAATTTGAAGCAAACACCTCAGATACTGAAGTAGATGCCATGATTTATCAACATTATAAAGATATAGATAACTTAATTCCTGTGCCTAGTTTTTCAAGCTAATTTCCACTGATGGAGGTAATTGTGAGTTACTGGTAATCAGTTTTGCCCTGGAAGAGTGGAGAGACTAACTGTAGAATGGTGAACACCCATTCATTGTTTACACTGATTACACAAATATAATGTATTTAAAAACTGCTCAATGCTTGTCAGTATCAATGGGTCATAGTTTCTAGACATTTTGATTTCAAAACTTCTTACTGTTCAGTACACAGTCTTTAAAAGGCAGACACCCTGTCTAGACATTTTGAAAATGAAGATCAAAACAGAGCTAGAAGTCATTATGGGCTCTGGAATATTAATTCCAGTTAATGAGTTGGATCAACTTACTGACGTTTTGTAAAACTAAGTTAATTTTCCAATATTACCCTCCACCTATTATCTCAGAAGGGGTTATTTTGTCCCTGACTCTCCTTGGCAAGAAGTCCTAAGATAAGTTCATTATTTCCTCTTGTCTTGCCATGCAGGAATGATTTCTGGTGGCCCATTTTAACCGGAGAAATCTTGTGTCACAAATGCAAGTCAGAGAGTCACCATCCAGGCTCATGAGAAGTAAGCACTACCACGCTGGGACACGAGGAGGCACTGTCGCCAATGGTATTGTCTGTGCTCCACCGACAGCTCCAAGATAATGCGCAATGATTTCACCAATGACCACTCTTCAAAGCTACCTTAACTTCTGTTTTGGAGGCCCTACAGTCTAATAACTGTTTCACTCTTGTTTGTGCCATCATGCACTTGTTTATTTTTGTGTTGCCAGCATCGTTACCACACCATCCAACATTTAATTAGGATCCTCGCTCCGGCACGCTCTTCACATAATTAAAACCCTATTATTCTTCTATTATGGTTACTTTAACCTCTCCTATCCCCATGAGACCTTGAGAGGAAATATTCTTTGACTTTATCACAGACCTAACCACTCTCTCAGGAAATCTTATATTATTATTATTATTGACTGATTTTCGAAAACCACTTATCTTATTTCTTTAAAGAAGCTTCCCATTATTACAGAATTTGCCAAAATGTTTGTCAAGGGAACTGCACAATTACAAAGTGATCACAGATAAATACTCACAATAAAGCTTATTCGAGTATGAGTTAAAATAAGTCAAATCATAACATTAATTTTGTTTATCATGACATTCGAGAGTGGTGATGTGTTGCATGGTCAGACATGCAAGTAAGAATGTCACTGCACTCTATACACATTACAGAACTGTTATTAATAAAGAGATGGACTAGATCAAAAACAGAAAAATAATCTGCAAATCTAAGTTTAACAGGTATTTCACCATTATTCAGTGCTCTATCACTACATCATACAACATGTTATTAAATGTTTTTATTTTAATTTTTTAAATTTAATTTATTGACCATTAGTCAATGCTCTGTATCATTGCATCCTACATCTTGTCATTAACCATGTATGTTATCTTCATTTTTAAAATTTTATTTATTAACTTTGTACTATCATTTTTGCTGTGTACTATAAGTTCATATTTTCAACTTTTTATGTGATTTTGACCACTTAACCATTATCTAATAGCATGCATTCTTGCCATGTTTAGCCCACTTGTTATCAGACTGGCTTACTGGCTTTACTTCAACTTATCTTTTGACATCTTGATTAACATCTTTGAATCTAGCTTAAAATGTGATCTTTTCGATTAAACTTGTCTGTCTCCCTCCAGTCTCAATCACTTAACTAAAGAACAAAGAAGAAAGTTCTGATACTGGTCCATAATGTCATGCTAAAATAAGCTGAGATCAGTATGCAAGGGGCAAGCGCTCACAGGTCAAACTACAACAGGTGAAAAAACTTCATTCAGGTACCAAGTAACCAAGTATTGTTCTGTTCCAGCTGGGTTGTTGCATGCTTATTCTTGTTGTTTTTTAAATATACTTTTACAGATCATGTTACTGGCTTTTGGTTTTGTTCCCTCTCTTTTTCTACTTATGTAAAATTGTGTTGTTTATTTTTTTGTGATTAGGTATTATGTAATATATGTAGTTTTTTTTTCTTTGTTTACTGCCCTGTTTCTTATATGCAAGCCTAAGGAGGCAGTAGCATCTGGGTTTCTGGTCTCTAGCTATTATTTAAGGTACTGTAGAGCAACAGTTTTTACTTCAGGTTCAGTATTGCTCATTTGGGATTTCTGTGTTTAATATGATTATTGGATTTACTGACTTTAACACCTTCTTTTGTTTATAAGTAGACATGAGCCAAATTTTCATTGTATCAAATTTTTCTATACAAAATTTTGCCATTATGAAATGTGATATTACTACATGACTTAAATAAAATGCAAAGGCAAACGAAAAAGCCTTTCATTGAAAACATGGAGTTTAAAAATCTGATTGAAAAACAGAAATGAGGTATCACTTTGGCAGAACTGTTATTCACAATCTATATAATTTTATGAAAATGAAAGTTTTTGCACAAGAAGATTGGCTTGGTCCTCAGGTTGAGTGTTTTGCACATACATTTAATTTAGTGAGTCACATCCTCAGATGAGTGTGATGAATTGCAGCATTGTTTCATAAATACACCACTGCATCCACAGGCTTGTTTTCATATTAAACTCTATCGGGACCAGCAAAGCACAAACTTATCATATTGGAGTGATTCTCATGATATACTGAAATGGAACTGGGAGCAATAGCTGTAGGTACTGCAGCTCTTGTGATCAACGCATGTCAGAACCAGTGATGGAGACAATAATTTACTTTTCACTGACACTTATTTAGAAAGAGGGGTAAATTACAAAATGGAGAAATTATAGAGCAGTGGATATTGCTTTGCTCTTAACAGTAGTCTCTTAGCATGGTGGAGAGAGAAAACACTAAAATTCCCAAAGTTTGCGCCCTATTTTTTTCAAATCATACATCTCTTCCTGCTGTATTCATTATACTCAGTAAGTCAGTAAGTGAGTGTTTCAACTTCAGGTGATATTGTCACACTAGAGACGTCTCAGTTGCAAACACATGGTTGACAATCTCAGTTTTCTTAAAAGGAAATGTAACATTATAAGTTCTTCATAGATCCTTCATAGGCCAGCCATTGTTGGAGAATGGCATTGTTTGATGTTATCACAGTAAACATAACAATACATTTAAATTTCTATGATGTTGCACTTCTGTAAGTTTATGGAGTCATTGTCATGTGTTCAAAGTACAGTGCAATTCCTACTTGGCGCTAATTGACATACAACATGTCTCATGTTACCACAATGGAAATATTTTAAGTTAATATTTAAGTTTATTTTATGTGTATAAAAAAGATAAAGATCACAAAAACATACATTACATCTTGTGTATTTGTATTTATGTTGCAGTATTTCTATTTTTTAATGTCTAATAGTAAGTAACATTAAATATATAGTACATTTCTTTTATGAATATTTCATATTGCAAGAATATGAATTGTATTGTGGTATACAGTATGTGTATTGTCTCATGCTTATTTTTATGATACTGTGCTCTGCTTGCAATATTTAGATTTGTTTGTTTTTTTAACTTTTTGTCCTTTTTCTGCCTTGCCTTTTGTTATTCTTTTTGTCTTTACTAAATATTTTAAATTTAAAGAAGTTTTGTATTATTTAGAACCAATGCTTTTCCACAAGTAATTTGGTAAACTTTGAAAAGCCATAGCCCCATTTTTGGGCCTGGTCAGGCAAGGAGCTTGCCATTTGAGTTTGGTGTTAGGCTGCTTGGGTTGAGGCCTATCTTATTGGCTAAGAACTGTAAAGATGACAGATGTGGCCTTTTGTGTGTAAGTGTGTTTCTTTTTTTCCTTTTTTTATTATGGCCTGCTCCCTTTTTTGCTTCTCTGTGACAGAAATCATAACAAGTTCAGTGGAATTCCCTACTTTATTGACAGAAGGAGGTTGATAAGCAAGATAAAAAGAATCAAGGTTGGGTATGCAAGTGTTAGCAACTGTTAGGCAATAACATACCTCCAAAAGAGTAGTAACATTTCAATGATATAACTCTGATACAAATAAATAAATCCTAGAACAAACCATCTAGCTCATCTGTCATTTTTCCTAACAAGATGTCTCTTTAGCTTAGCAAAAATTTTGGATTTTGGTGGTCTGTTTTATTTTGATCTTCTGGCTCATTTTTGAATTATGATTCCTCTTTCACACACACAAACCATTACCCACACTTACTTAACAATTTCCAATTTATCTAATGTGCACATCTTTTTGATACTGTAGAAAAAAATATAGTAGCCTGAGGAAAAAAAAACACAGACCTTAGACTAATTTCAGCTTGGTTTTGGACAGCTAGAATGAGAACCTACAAAGTGAAGTATCAATCAGTGCTGACGGCCAGTGCTTACTGTAACTGCATTTACTACCTAGTAATACAATTTATGACCCCACAGACCTGACAGTCAAATTCATTACTGTTTCATTAAACAGAAACAGGTGGAATGGCTGATGGGCAGAAATCTTTCTCAAATAAGATGATAAAAAACAGGAAATGCACAAAACCTGAAAAAGAAACAAAAACTGGATGCAGATGGCCAGGGTGTCTGTCCCTGCCAAATACTTTACAAATACAGTAAGTGACACTACTAAAAATCAAAAATAATAAACGGAAGTTGTATTTATGAGGGGATTACATGGCTGTGTGGCACTGCAAATGAGACTGCTGACAAACAAATTTTGAATTAAATGAGTGAAATTATTATAAACAGTGTTTATACTCAGATCGATAGATAGATAGATATGAAAGGAACTATATAATAGATAGATAGATAGATAGATAGATAGATAGATAGCACTTTTATTGTTGGGCGGCAGAATGTGGTACAGTGCTTGCATTGCTGCCTGGCAGTAAGAAGAGCAGGGTTACATAATCTTTCCATGTCTGAATGGGTTTCCTGTGGTCACTCCCATTTCCTCCCACAGTCCAAAGACACACAGGTTAGGTGGCTTGGTGATGCTAAATTGGCCCTAGTGTGTGACTGGCGTGTGTGCATGTGTGTTCGCTCTGAGGTGGACTGGGTAGGCTATGGCTCCCCCGTATCTCAAAACGGGATGGATAAATGGATCAGATAATGACTGACTTTTTTGTTCTCAATGGGAAATTGTGTTTTTACAAAGATAGATAATATTCATTATATTCAAACAAATAAATAATTTATCGAAATGTAACCTTAATTTTATTTTTCCAAGCTGGTCTTAGTACTTTGAAGCACTCAGTGGTCTGTATGATAAACATTGGGTTCCAAAAGTGTTGTTTGACTGGTCCAAAAACCTGGAAATGCTGATTTCTACCAACACTTTATTCAAGTAAACCTAAAGGTATGTTTCTAGAGCAGCACTATAATGTAGTTACTGCATGTTTGACAAGTTTCTTGGCTGAACCTTCAGCTCATACTGAAGGTGTCTGGGTATTTGTCTCTTTCAGGTCTTCTGTTACATTTGACTTAAAGTGCTAGTGCACAAGTGGGCTTTCAATTGTTATAACTCTGATCTGTTTTGAAACAGTGCTGACTGTGACATGTGTCTCACCTCATCTCATCCATTCTTATTTTCTGCTGTGCTTTGTCATGGTGAGGGTTGGGTGGTAACAGGCTGAGCAGGAAAAACCAGACTTCAGTTCTGGCTTTTGCAGCCAATATTGAACACTTAGTTTTTTAGTTTCTTTCTTTGTATACAACATTACTTTCAGTCCACACACATTACAATTAACCGTTTTCTAGTGCACAACCGCAGGACCAATGATCGTAAGATAATATTCATAATTGGACAAGATACTGTACCAGTCCTTTTTAATTTCACAATCATGAACACTTAGCCAATACAGAATCAGCAATGAACCTGGCATGCCAATGAAGTGACATAAGTTAGGCAACACTAAAAATTCAGTGTGTGTAATTCTTTGTGGTTTTGGGAGTTTTAGATATTAGAGATAATTTCTGAATGTGTGTTTTATTTATAGGTAAATTCTGGAATTAAAGATATTTTGTTATTACTACATTTTTGCATTTCCACAATGGAATTTTGATAGTGCTGTTGTTAGGATCTGCCCCCAATTGCTAGGGCACATGGTCACAGAAGTTGCATTGTATGATGTCAGTGATGTGATGCTTTGTAAACCACGGTTTTTTAGCAGCCAGGATTGTTGAGAGTAAATTTGAGTTCCAGATTGACTTCCAGTTTTTCTTTGCTGTCAATTATGATGAAGTGGTTGCTTAGCACTTTCATTTTGATGACTGATTCTTGCTTCACCTGGTATTAATCTGTGCTTCATTTTGCTTCTGGCTCATATCCTGATCCTTTTTGTCAGTACCTTTTTGAAGCAGGGAAGTGTAAGTTTAAAAAACAGGTTGGCTTGCCTGTGCTGTGACCTAACTGAACTGCTTGCTTTTTTTCTGTAATTTAAAAGTAAAGTTTTTTTTGTCTGACTTTTTTCCGCCATGGCAGAACAATCAGAATACCTCTGGATTGTGGGAGGAAATTGTAAGTAAAAATTAACTGAGCATAAAATGCAAATGCAATAGGTTAGCTGAACCCTTCGTGCATCTTAAATCACTCACATAGCAAAATTTATATATAAAAATATTTGTATTTTAACTGTATCACACATAGTAGGCCACTCAGAGATAAAAAAGTAGCAAATGAACTTACCACTGTACTGACATTGTTTAATAGTCGTCTGAAAAATTAAGCACAGAGACCAAAAAACAAGAGAGAAAAAACTAGCTAGTAAATTCCATGAATCTGAAGGCAAAAAGATAACTTTAACTACAAATCCAAAGCCTAAAATATAAACCAAACTCCCAGTCAAAATAAACATAAAGGTCTGTCTCCCTTAAAGATTTTAATTAACTAATGCACAAAAAGTTTTTTTGCACAATATCCACAAACTTGTACAAATGGCCTTGTGCATTACCATCTTCAGAACTGACAGTGATGACATCATATGAAACACTTCCAGTCATCACAGTAGCAGTGAGGAGCTTTTAATATCAACAACATGGCCAACATCATAGAAAAAATAATAAAATAGAGCAATAGAGAAACAAAATGGTCACAAGAACATCAAAATTGTAATGCTAACATCTATTGATATACCGTAATGAGCAGATAGACAAAATGTGAGTAAAAAGTTTAATTCTACGCATGCCAAAAACCATAGAATCTATGACATCCACCTCACTAGGTAATATGTTTGTCTCTCAAGCGGCCTTAGACCTAAAAATTATTCCAAACCCCTTAACAGAAATACTGTAGTTTAACATCTGACAAGATAAAATTAATTAAATTTTGATTGTTCTGTCAGCAAACTGTCTAGTAAGCTTTTTGAGTAAGACCAAAAGATGCGTGTAGGAAAACAAAAAAAGATAGAGAACAAAGGGAAACTGAAGCCAAAACATAAGACAAAAGTCAAGAGAATAAGTAAGAGATGAAAACTGAAAGAAACACTTGAGTAGAGTTTGTACAAGGCTTTTTTTGAGACTGTTGGTATTAACAGATCGGATAAGGGAATTTAGTCCTTAGCTTTCCTTTTATCTCGTCACACAGATTACGAACATGTCGCGAACCTCAGAGGCCATGTCCTTATTAACGCAGAGAAACGGACCTATCGGTGGAATTGTTATGGCAGTGATTAAAGACCTAAAATGATGTTTAAGACGTTTCAAAACAACACAACATCTAAACCATTAAGGAGTTCAAACAATTCATAAAAAATAACAATATCCTCAACCTAAAAAAACCCCAATTCTAAATAATCAGCATAAAACCAAATCATGACAGTGATAATGCTTGCATAAAGATGTATTTATTTTGCTTAATTATAAAAATCCTAACTAATGTTTAGCTTAACAATTTATATGAAACTGAATTTGCAGGGAACCCTATGTATCACCAAACATCTTGAGAAACAGATAGCATTTAACTTCCTGCAAATATTATGCCATTGACAAAAACTGATAGGTGTTTAGTCCTGTCTGGAAGCCATTACATGGATTAATTCTTCATGTATCTGCTGATCATTTAGTATTTAAATAAATTTAAATAATGATCTCTAAAAACATCACTGGACTCCTTTCCTGTCAAGTGTAGACATTTTGTTTAGCTGCCAGACATACTGTAGCATACGATCCCTATTTTCCATTTTGCCAGTTACATTGACAGGTCTTGCATTGGAGACAGATAAGAACCTTGTATCTGTATGGTGCTCGGAAAGTGATTATTCGTAACCTTTTCTGCAGGAATCGATAAACAGGAACCAGCTGAAAGATTTTCCTGTGGAGAAAACTAAATAATGGCGCAGTTTAGTGTGTCTTCACAAATATGTAGCATGTCACATCTTCGTATATAATACACAACCGTGGCTGTCCGTTTGTCTGTCCAGGATTTTAAATCATCTGTAGCTCGCAAACTGTTTTAACTATTGACATGAAATTTGGTACACTTATACTATGTGATGTCTGCTCTCCGCTTTCAGAGTGATAATTGACCTCCAAGGTTATTCCTCTTTTTTAGTTTTATTTTATTGTAGAAGCAACTCTATTCAGCAGCCAGCAGGGTGGCTGTGTAGTGCATGTGTACGGGTGCCGTTCTCATCCCTACCACATTTGCCATCACTTCCTCTACCTCTTCATATCTTAAATCATTCTTAAGTTTTGAATCTGCCTCAAGTGCCAGCTGATGTGAAAAATTAAGGAAAATGTACTAAGTAATTGCAACACAAACACTGACTTAATCAGTTTTAACGCGAAAAGATGCTGACAAAAAAAGAGAAGAAGTGGGCCGCTAGGGTGGAGAAGCAGCAGGCGCATCAACCTCTGAAAAAAATAAATGCTAAACGTACAGAGAAACAGTATGAAAACTATGAATGCTCAAATGAAGTGTATTTACTGCATGTTATCGTGCAGTGTGCCATTACTGGTTTTTAAAGAATGCACTGGACTCCTCCATGGTGATGTGAATGACAGGCATAAATAAAACTAATTTTACTGGTGTGAGACTGCAGAAAAAGTCACGGAAATGTGAATTAGACTTTACAGAGAAATTTTTTTTGTTTCCTTTCCAAGAAAAACTGTTTAAACCTTTGAAAGCCTATTTTAGTGATTTTCACATTTTGCAATTACAAAATTTCCAGCAAATCTAATTTTATTGTCAGTTTTTCAAAACTGTATACAAATCGAAACATACATATTTCACTAATAGCAAATTCTAACCAACATCTCATAACTGAAAAACAATTTAGAACTAGAGTATAGAGGATACCGAGACATTTATTCATGCATTTATTTCTGGTAAAATTAACTTCTGCAATGCATCTTTCATTTAATTCAAAATGCTGCTGCAAGAATCATTTCAGAACTAGTAAGTCTGAATACATAACTCCATATCTTAAGTCTTTAAGATTAGAGCTGATTTCAAAATCCCCTTTCTTACATATAAAGCCTTAAAAGGGTCCCTTTTGGTGATTTCAACCCACTGGGACTCGATCGTCTCATCAAGTGGTGGGAGATCCCCCTTGGTAATTTCAGCCCAAAACACTGCATAAACATTTTATAGACAATCACCTGGGTGTCACCCCCTCTGATGGTGACACCCAATGTATGTTGACCCCCTAGTGATTCCAGTCTATTTATCTAAGACACAGGTGTCAAACTCCAGTCCTGGAGGGCCGCAGTAGCTGCAGGTTTTCATTCTAACCATCTTCTTCATTGGTGACCCGTTTTAGCTGCTAATGGACTTCTTTTTGCCTTAATTTGAATCAACTTGACTCAGGCCTCTTAATTGTGTCTTTTTCCTTAATTGGCAGCCAAATAAAAATGAGACACAAAATGAACCACCACGTGACCAGGTCACCAGTGCCCATCTCACAATATCTGAAAATAAAGAAAGGTGAAGGTCTCATTAAGGTTGATCTGTCAGGTCACCAAAACTTCAACAGTTTTGGAAATGACTGCTGTGGCAGAATGAGAGCAGCAACAAGCTGTGGAATTAAATAACGAGTTTAATTAACTCAGAGAATTGGCTTCTCATTAAGACACTGGTTGGAGTGAAAATTGGTTGGAGTTTGAAATCCCAGTTTAGCTGCTCAACTGTTGGCTCGTTTCATGTCTCATTTTTGTTTGGTTATCATTTAATGAAGAAAGGAATCAATTCAGATGACTGAATCCTTAAAAACAGGACTATTAAAATGAAGGGAAAAGGAGTTAATTAGCAGTGAAAACTGGTCACTGATTATGAAAAGGGTTAGAATGAAAACCTGCAGCCACTGCGGCCCTCCTGGCCTGGAGTTCGACACCCCTGATCTAAGAGGTGCCCCTTAGGACACAGCTATTAAATCCAGGCAGAAGACTCACTACTTTAGTTCCAGCTTTAGTGTGCTGCTTAGTTGTGCATTTGCATGTCTGATTGTTAGTTGTTTGTATAAAAAATTTGCATTACAATTATATACTGCTACTACCCTTACTTTTTGTATTTTTCTTCTCATGAACCTGTTGTGGCACTGGCAAAATGTTTTCTATGGAAAAGTCATCATAGAAATTGGGTGCCTTGGAACTCAAAGTTCAAGATTTCTTTATTTAGTGATTTATACACAAGAAAACATGAAATTTGCCTTCTCAGCTGCATCTAATAATAGACAGAAAAAATAAAACAAATAAACAGAGACAAGGCAGGTTAAAGTAAGGCTGTTTTCATAGTGCATATTTACCCACAAATAGTTATAGGATACACACAAACAGCAGTTAGGACTTGTCCCTCTACCTGAAGGCGGAGGGAGGCTACCCTCTCGTCCACCGGGGTAAACCCCAATGAACAGTTTTCAAGACGGGGGGCAATAAGTATGCCCACACCCGCTCTGCGCCTCTCACCAGGGGCAACTCCAGAGTGGTAGAGAGTCCAGCCCCTCTCAAGGAGACTGGTTCCTGAGTCCAAGCTGTGCGTCGAGGTGAACCTGACTATATCTAGCTGGAACCTCTCGACCTCGCACACTAGCACAGGCTCCTTCCCCTTCAGAGAGGTGACATTCCACATCCCAAGAGCCAGCTTCTGTAGCCGAGGAGTGGACCGCCAAGGTCCCCGCCTTCGAAAACCATCCAACTCACACTGCACCCGTCCTCCTTGGCCCCTCCCATAGGTGGTGAGCCCATGGGAAGGGGGACCCACGTTGCCTCTTCGGGCTGTGCCCGGCCGAGCCCCATGGGTGCAGGCATGGCCACCAGGCGTTCACCATCGAGCCCCACCTCCAGGCCTGGCTCCAGAGGGGGGACCCGGTGACCCACATCCAGGCGAGGGAAAACGCCATCCAAAGTTTTCATTCATCATGGAAGATTTGCTGGAACTGTGCCGAACAGCAGTTTGGAGTACCCACCCTTTTTGGAGTCCCTGGAGGGGGTGCTAGAGGGCTGTGGCCGTAAGGTAGTCGGTGCCTGTCGTGGTGGTAATCCCCAAACCCGTTGGTAGACACCGGCGGTGAGGGATGCTGTCAAGCTGAAGAAGGAGTCTGGGACTCTGGAGGCAGCTGATAGATACTGGCAGGCCAAGCGGAATGCGGCTTCGGTGGTTGCTGAGGCAAAAACACGGACGTGGGAGGAGTTTGGGGAGGCCATGGAGAGCGACTTTCGGATGGCTTCGAGGAGATTCTGGTCCACCATCTGGCGTCTCAGGAAGGGGAAGCAGTGCAGTGTCAACACTGTATATGGTGGGGATGGTGAGCTGCTGACCTCGCCTCGGGACGTTGTGGGTCGGTGGGGGGAGTACTTCGAAGACCTCCTCAATCCCACTAACATGCCTTCCAGTGAGGAAGCAGAGCCTGGGGACTTGGAGGTGGGCTCCCCCATCTCTAGGACGAAGGTCACCGAGGTGGTCAAAAACTCCTTGGTGGCAGGGCCCCGGGGGTGGATGAGATACGCCCGGAGTTCCTCAAGGCTCTGGATGTTGTAGGACTGTGTTGGTTGACACGCCTCTGCAACATTGCATGGACATCAGGGACAGTGCCTCTGGATTGGCAGACTGGGGTGGTAGTCCCCCTCTTTAAGAAGGGGGACCGGAGGGTGTGTTCCAGCTATAGAGGGATCACACTCCTCAGCCTCTCTTGAAAAGTCTATTCGTGGGTCCTGGAGAGGATGGTCCATCAGACAGTCAAACCTCGGATTCAGAAGGAACAGTGTGGTTTTTGTCCTGGTTGCGGAACAGTGGACCAGCTCTACACCCTTAGCAGGGTCCTGGAGGGTGCATGGGAGTTTGCCCAACCAGTCTACATGTGTTTTGTGGACTTGGAAAAGGCGTTTGACCGTGTCCTTAGGGGAATCCTGTGGGGGGTACTCCGAGAGTATGAGGTACCAGACCCCCTGATAAGGGCTATTCGGTCCATGTACAATCGGTGTCAGACCTTGGTCCGCATTGCTGGCAGTAAGTCAAACCCGTTTCCAGTGAGAATTGGACTCCACCAGGGCTGCCCTTTGTCACCAGTTCTGTTCATAACTTTTATGGACAGAATTTCTAGGCACAGCCAAGGCATTGAGGGGGTCCGGTTTGCTGGACTCAGGATTGGGTCACTGCTTTTTGCAGATGATGTTGTCCTGTTTGCTTCATTAGGCCGTGATCTTCAACTCTCTCTGGATCGGTTCGCAGCTGAGTGTGAAGCGGTGGGATGGGAATCAGCACCTTCAAATCCAAGACCATGGTCCTCAGCTGGAAAAGGGTGGAGTGCCCTCTCAGGGTTGGGAGCGAGATCCTGTCCCAAGTGGAGGAGTTCAAGTATCTCGGGGTCTTGTTCTCGAGTGAGAGAAGAATGGAGCATGAGATTGACAGGCGGATCGGGGCAGCGTCCGCAGTGATGCGGGTTCTACATCAGTCTGTCGTGGTGAAAAAGGAGCTGAGCCGCAAGGCAAAGCTCTCAATTTACCAGTCGATCTATGTTCCTACCCTTACCTATGGTCATGAGCTATGGGTAGTGACTGAAAGAACGAGATCGCGAATACAAGCAGCCAAAATTAGTTTCCTCCACAGGGTATCTGGGCTTTCCCTTAAAGATAGGGTGAGAAGCTCAGTCATCCGGGAGGGGCTCAGAGTAGAGCCGCTGCTCCTCCACATCGAGAGGAGTCAGATGAGGTGGCTCGGGCATCTGATCAGGATGCCTCCTGGATGCCTCCCTGATGAGGTGTTCTGGGTATGTCTAACCGGGAGGAGGCCCCAGGGAAGACCCAGGACACGCTGGAGGGGCTATATCTCTCGAGTGGCCTGGGAACGCCTCAGGATTTCCCCGGAAGAGCTAGAAGAAGTGGCCTGGGAGAGGGAAGTCTGGGTATCTCTGCTCAAGCTGCTGCCCCCGGACCCAATCTCAGATAAGCGGAAGAGGATGGATGGATGGATGGATGGATGGATAGTTATAGGATACATATCAGAGCTCTGTCATTTTCTCTGATATTCCTTATTAAAAAGTTTTATGGAACTAGGAAGAAAGGAATTTCTGGAGCAATTTGTATGGGTTTTCAAAGCAACAATCCTTCCTGATTTACTGGAATTAAGTTCTACATGTAATGGATATCTGTCTTGAGTTGAGGCAATTTTCAGTTTCTCTCTCTAGCATTGTCCTCTGACACACAAAAACAACATTTATTTATATAGCATGTTTTCATACACATGATATAGCTCAAAGTGCTTTATAAGATGAAAAAAATAGAAATATAAAAATAAGATTAGGCAATACTAAGTAACAGTTAATAATGTAAGGTCCGATGGCCAGGTGGACTGAAATAAGAGAAAAAAAAAACAAAATCTGCAGAGGTTCCAAGGCCACGAGACTGCCCACTCCCAGTGGGCATTCTACCTAATATAAATGATCTAAATCAGTCCTCATGGTTTTCAGGCTTCACGTGGAAGATTAGATTATGATGGTCATGTGGACATCTGACCTTCAATCTGTCAATGTAGGGACTGCATGGTGCCCTGATCAGGTGGTGGTGGCGCAGATCGCCACCACAGAAAACTGGTAAAAGAACAGCAGAGAAAGTAGAGATTACAGATTCTGGAGCCATGATAAAAACAATAATTAAATGCATATACAGTGGGTACGGAAAGTATTCAGACCCCCTTCAATTTTTCACTCTTTGTTATGTTGCAGCCATTTGCTGAAATGATTTAAATTAATTTTTTCCCTCATTAATGTACACACAGCACCCCATATCGACAGACAAAAAAAATAATTTTTGAAATTGTTGCAGATTTATTAAAAAAGAAAAACTGAAATATCACATGGTCCTAAGTATTCAGACCCTTTTGCTCAGTATTTAGTAGAAGCACCCTTTTGAGCTAATACAGCCATGAGTCTTCTTGGAAAAGATGCAACAAGTTTTTCACACCTGGATTTGGGGATCCTCTGCCATTCCTCCTTGCAGATCCTCTCCAGTTCTGTCAGGTTGGATGGTAAATTGGGTTTAAGTCAGGGCTCTGGCTGGGCCATTCAAGAACAGTCACAGAGTTGTTGTGAAGCCACTCCTTCGTTATTTTAGCTGTGTGCTTAGGGTCATTGTCTTGTTAGAAGGTAAACCTTCGGCCCAGTCTGAGGTCCTTAGCACTCTGGAGAAGGTTTTTGTCCAGGATATCCCTGTACTTCGCCACATTCATCTTTCCCTCGATTGCAACCAGTCGTCCTGTCCCTGCAGCTGAAAAACACCCCCACAGCTTGATGCTGCCACCGCCATGCTTCACTGTGGGGACTGTATTGGACAAGTGATGAGCAGTGCCTCGTTGTCTCCACACATACCGCTTAGAATTAAGGCCAAAAAGTTCTATCTTGGTCTCATCAGACCAGAGAATCTTATTTCTCACCATCTCAGAGTCCTTCAGGTGTCTGATGAGACCAAGATGACTTAAACCCAATTGAGCATCTCTGGAGAGACCTAAAAATGGCTGTCCACCAACGTTTACCATCCAACCTGACAGAACTGGAGAGGATCTGCAAGGAGGAATGGCAGAGGATCCCCAAATCCAGGTGTGAAATACGTGTTGCATCTTTCCCAAGAAGACTCATGGCTGTATTAGCTCAAAAGGGTGCTTCTACTGAATACTGAGCAAAGGGTCTGAATACTTAGGACCATGTGATATTTTAGTTTTTCTTTTTTAATAAATCTGCAACAATTTCAAAAATTCTTTTTTTTGTCTGTCAATATGGGGTGCTGTGTGTAAATTAATGAGGGAAAAAATTAATTTAAATGATTTTAGCAAATGGCTGCAATATAACAAAGAGTTAAAAATTGAAGGGGGTCTGAATACTTTCCGTACCCACAGTACAGGATATCAGGGTTATACTAAAATGAAGCTATAAGAAACCATATTAAAATAATGGGTTTTTAGCAGTTTATTAAAGTGCTCCACCATCTTAGCCTGGGGAATTTCTAGCGGTAGGCTGTTCCAAATTTTAGGTGCATAACAGCAGAAGGCGGCATCACCACTTCTTTTAAGTTTAGCTCTTGGAGTTATAGGCAGACATTCATTTGAAGATCTAAGGTTGCAACATGGAGTGTAAGGTGACTGGCATTCTGAAATATAGGATGGAGTGAGATTATTTAAGACTTTGTAAACCATAAGGATTATTTTAAAGTCAATTCTAAATGGCATGGGTAACCAATGTAGTGACATCAAAACTGGAGAGATGTGCTCGGATTTTCTTTTCCTAGTTAAGATTCTGGCAGCCGCATTCTGCACTAGTTGCAACTGACTGATGTGTTTTTTGGGTAGTCCTGAGAGACATGGATTACAGTAGTCTAGTCGACTAAAAACAAAAAGCGTGAACTAATTATTCAGCATCTTGCAAAGTTATAAGGGATCTAACTTTTGCTATATTTCTTAAATGAAAAATGCTGTCCTGGTTATCTGATTAATACGTGATTTAAAATCCAGGTCAGAGTCAATAATTACCCCTAAATTCTAAATAATTACCTCTGTCTTGACTTTTAAACCTAATAAATCAAGTTTATTTCTAATACCCTCACTATATCCATTTTTGCTAATCACTACAATTTCTGTTTTCTCCTTATTTAAGTTTGAGAAAATTACTACTTATCCATTCAGAAACACAAGTAAGACATTGGGTCAGTGAACCAAGAGAGTTGGGTTCATCAAGCACTATTGATAAATACAGCTATTGATAAATACTACTTTAATGAGTGCAGTTTCTGTATTGTGATTTGTTCTAAAACCTGACTGAAACTTGTCAAGCATAGAATGTTTATTCAAGTGATCATTTAGCTGCATAATGACTGCCTTTTCAAGTATTTTACTTAAGAAAGGCAGGCTAGAAATAGGCCTAATATTATCAAAAACAGAGGAGTCGAGATTATTTTTCTTGAGCAGGGGTTTAACAACAGCAGTCTTAGGACAGTCTGGGAAGAACCCCATATCTAATGATGAATTTACTATTTCAAGCACACTATCAATTAGCACATTGGATACTTCTTTGAAAAAGCTTGTTGGTATTGGGTCAAGGACGCAGGTGGAGGGTCTCAGTTGAGAAATGGTTCTATATAGATTGGGTTAATCTATCCTGGTGAAAGAATTTAATTTGCTTAAAATGGAATACCGGGATTTAAGAGGATTGGTATTGGGGGGATGTACTATATTATTTCTAATATCATTAATGTTTGTTCAAGTTTCACTAGAAGTGATGGAGGCATTCCATTGAATGACCCGGGTTTAGCAAACAATCAGTAGTAAAGAATAAAACTCTTGGATTACTAGCATCCATCCATCCATCCATTATCCAACCCGCTATATCCTAACACAGGGTCACGAGGGTCTGCTGGAGCCAATCCCAACCAACACAGGGTGCAAGGCAGGAAACAAACCCCGGGCAGGGCGCCAGCCCACTGCAGGATTACTAGCATTGTTATTTATAATTTTAGAGAAGTAGCACCACCTCTCAAGATGGACTATGTTGTTGTATTCTGTTATTTTAGCCTTCAATATTTTATAGTGGATATTCAGTTTAGTTTTTCTCCATTTACGCTCAGCTCTCTGGCATGTTTTCTTTACGTCAGGCACTCTTTGGGTCTTCCATGGTGAACTTACCAAATCCTCTACATTAGTCCCAATAATTAGACCGCTTAGCACAGTCTTTACTGCGGAATGCCCAGGAGGGTGAGTGGTAAGTTGACCAAAGTCTCTGGTTTACTGACTGGAGTTTTTGTTTTCCTCCCCTTTGTTGTCAACTGGCCATAATTCTATAAGCTATTTACTACAGATTTTGCTTGGCTCTGTTTATGATAATCAGTTTCAAACTACTTTGTTTTCCTGTCTACTTAAACAAGTCTGTGTCTTTATGTGTACTCATTATGCAATTTTTTTTTTTTTTTTTTTTTTGTAGTTTGTAATTGCATTTTACCTGAGAATTTGTCACAGCACTCTGTGCCTGCACTCAGTGAAGAATGCTTTACAAAACTAAGCTGATCTAAATTGAATTGAACTGGAAGTGTTGTCTTATTAAATCTTTAATTGGAGAAAATTAAATTCTTTAAGTAAGGGTTGAAATATTTTTAGAATTTGCCAATAGTATGATTAGGAACCAAGGAAAAATGAAAAGACACTTTCACAGTTGTTTAACACAATAACTTACATCAAATTTAATAGACTTAATTAGGAACAAGTGTGAAAGTAACAATCAATAAATAAGATAAAATAAAAGATAACTCTAAAGTGTAATAGAATAAAGGATGTTCTTAATACTAGAATAACGGGACAAACTCCAAAACAAAAACTAAACTTCAAATCCTGTAAGAAATATTTTTATAATAAAAGCACTATTAAAATAAATAAAAAGGAAAGGGTGACATCCCAAAATGAAAGGCAAATCCTAAATAATTTAAAGACACTATATTACTCTTATAAAAAGAACAATACCAATAGCAATGAGCTTACAAGAAGCGAAAATCTGCTCAGAGTAAATAAAGCCAATCCCCCAGCGAGAGGACTGAGCTAGGAAAACCTTTATGGAGAGGAGCAGCCTCAGGTAACTGTCCTAACAACAGCATATCTGAATAATAGGGCGGCTCTGCCTCCTTGATTAAATTAATGGGAAAAGGAGGGAAATACATTAGTTAGTACAGAATCAATAATTAAGTAATAGAAAGTTAACGAAAAACAATTACCCAAGACAAATACTTGAGCAAAATTGACAAAGCAACTTACAAAGAAGAAGAAGAAAACTAATAACATGTCATGGGAGAAACTCCAGCAAGACCGACAGGCAAGGACACATTGATGTTTTGATGAAATAACTTGCTGTTCTCTGCTTGACCTTTGTTGCTGTTTTGATATGTACAGGAGCTGCCTTACGCTTTTTTGTCATGTGTTTCTTTAATGTGGGTAGGAGAAGAAGGTTGGCTTGTGTTTTTAGCTAGATTTTTTTCTTTGAACACAATAATTGTACTGTTACATTGCTTAAGTGAATGTACTTTTGAGTGAACTTTGTGTTTATTTTATCTGATAAATAAAGGGGAAAAAAACTGGTTGAAGGTGAATGGCAACTTTGGAGTATCAGATCCAATGTAGAATGGATATCTGCTTCATCAAGGTCCCCTTTATAACCTAATATTATGTCGTGGTGTTCACTGTCTGTTAAAGAACACAACGTTAAATGTGAACACTGAGGTCTTGATGATGCTTGTAATGAGGCATATGTTCTAAAGGAAATTCTGTTCTGTTCTTTATAAAATGTTAAACCACATCAAACAAGTGAATCATTTTACCTCAGTAGTGGGGCAGCACTTGAGTTGTCCAGTATGACAAAAAAGGTTCACTGCAAACTTCACCAGTCACAAGATCAGAAAAAATGGGAGCAAAGAGTGCATGACGTGAATGTCAGATTATACATAATGTTTTGGGTCTAAAGTTCATCATTACCATTGACTAGTCGCATTTCAGCCGCTACACGACTGAATGAGAGTATGCACAAATTAAATAATAACATTAGGTCAGCTATTTACAATATCTCTATCTGCGTCCTAACAACTCTACATGAAAGAATGCATTGGGCAGTCCTGGATCTTGTCAGTCCTGTTCCCCACATACCACACTTCACCAGAAATATAAACACTGACTTATACAGCTATGCAACTAAATGAGAACTACTGTAATGCTATTTGGTATGTAGTAAGGGTGTAGAGACATATATAACAACAACTGGCAACATACCCAGAATCCTATATTTACTTTTATCTTACTTAGCCTTGAGTTCTTAATGTACTGTAATAGGGGCCATGTTTGAACTTTGTGTCTTTTGTGCTTGTCTCATACATGGAATTGAACACACATTCACTGCTACTACATGAAGCAGCTTAATCCTGTTTTATCATTGGTAGCACAAGTTGCAAGTTTGAGACCAGCCCTGGACTCACCAGCTGGGTATATTGTGCCCCTTTTTCCACTAGGATCAGGAATTAAATCAAGCCTTACAGTCTGCTTCCAGTTGTATTCCCATTACAAGAAACAACTTAAAAGGAGACATTACAGCGATTATCTTCCTGCTTTTATTACTCTTGACTGAATTTTATTACTTTTTTGACATTGTTGTATTCTAAGTAGGATGTCTATTTTGGCCACTGTTAATAAATGCTTACAGTTGTGCTTGAAAGTTTGTGAACCCTTTAGAATTTTCTATATTTCTGCATAAATATGACCTAAAACATCATCAGATTTTCACTCAAGTCCTAAAAGTAGATAAAGAGAAACCATTTAAACAAATGAGACAAAAATATTATACTTGGTCATTTATTTATTAAGGAAAATGATTGAATATTACATATTTGTGAGTGGCAAAAGTATGTGAACCTTTGCTTTCAGTATCTGGTGTGACCCCTTTGCAGCAATAACTGCAACTAAACATTTCTGGTAACTTTTGATCTTTCCTGCTTGAAGGAATTTTAGCCCATTCCTCCGTACAGAACAGCTTCAACTCTGGGATGTTGGTGGGTTTCCTCACATGAACTGCTCGCTTCAGGTCCTTCCACAACATTTCGATTGGATTAAGGTCAGGACTTTGACTTGGCCATTCCAAAACATTAACTTTACTCTTCTTTAACCATTCTTTGGTAGAACAACTTGTGTGCTTAGAGTCGTTGTCTTGCTACATGACCCACATTCTCTTGAGATTCAGATGTCCTGACATTTTCCTTGAGAATTCTCTGATATAATTCAATGAAGGCAAGCCGTCCTGGCCCAGATGCAGCAAAACAGGCCCAAACCATGATACCACCACCACCATGTTTCACAGAAGGGATAAGGTTCTTATGCTGGAATGCAGTGTTTTCCTTTCTCCAAACATAACGCTTTTCATTTAAACCAAAAAGTTCTATTTTGGTCTCATCCGTCCACAAAACATTCTTCCAATAGCCTTCTGGTTTGTCCACGTGATCTTTAGCAAACTGCAGATGAGCAGCAATGTTTTTTTGGAGAGCAGTGGCTTTCTCCTTGCAACCTTGCCATGCACACCATCGTTGTTCATTGTTCTCCTGATGGTTGACTCATGAACGTGAACATTAGCCAATGTGAGAGAGGCCTTCAGTTGCTTAGCAGTTAACCTGGGGTTCTTTGTGACCTCGCCGACTATTACACGCCTTGCTCTTGGAGTGATCTTTGTTGGTTGACCACTCCTGGGGAGGGTGACAATGGTCTTGAATTTCCTCCATTTGTACACAATCTGTCTGACTGTGGATTGGTGGAGTCCAGACTCTTTAAAGATGGTTTTGTAACCGTTTCCAGCCTGATGAGCATCAACAACTCTTTTTCTGAGGTCCTCAGAAATCTCCTTTGTTCGTGCCATGATACACTTCCACAAACGTGTTTTGAAGAGCAGACTTTGATAGATCCCTGTTCTTCAAATAACACAGAGTGTCCACTCTCACCTGATTGTCATCCCATTGATTGAAAACACCTGACTCTAATTTCACCTTCAAACTAACTGCTAATCCTGGAGGTTCACATACTTTTGCCACTCACAAATATGTAATATTCGATCATTTTCCTTAATAATAAATGACCAAGTATAATATTTTTTGTTTCATTTGTTTAACTGGCTTCTCTTTATCTACTTTTAGGACTTGAGTGAAAATCTGATGATGCTTTTGTCATACTGTATTTATGCAGAAATATAGAAAATTCTAAAGGGTTCACAAACTTTCAAGCACAACTGTATACTGTTTTTGGTTCAACACCTTATAATTACATTTTGCATGTAAATGTAATATTCATTAAAAGCTAAACAAATCCAAGTAATTAAATCACACTTCATGCAGAGAAGTAAATATTTAGGTATAGGCTTATCACTTGCATTGCTTTGTCATCAGTTAGGAGTTATCAGGCCAGCACAAATTCCACTTACAGAGCCAGAGCCAACTTATTCTGCTGGTTCCTAGTGGAAAGGGGCCACTGAATGTCTGTTACGATTGAATTCCTGCCTAACCACATTTCTTGCTTTCTATTACTTTACTTACTTTTATTGTTCTTATTTTCTCAGCATTCTCTTATGATTAATATTAATTGTGATATTGTGTATTACAGTGAAAATGCTGTTATTACTTGTTTTTAAGGAGGTGGTGGTTGACTTCTTTTGGTCAAGTGAAGTCAGTCGTATGTGCACTTCAGAAGCAATCACAAGAGATATCAACCTTGGAATATGGGGTTGAAAAAACGATCAAACGAATAAAAAGGAAGATACACTTACCTGTCTATATTTGTAATCACAAATGTGAACAATGTTTTTTTTTCCTTAGAGCAATGTTTCTTGTGTAATACAGAAAAAGGCAGATTATCTGACTAGAACCCTAATGGGTCTGTCTATTCTCTAACAAAACCATTGTACACAATGACCCACATTTTTATGCTGGATTCATGGGCTATGAGAGTTTTCAGAGTTCCCCAACTGTGATGTCTACTTTATTGCATTCATGTAAATTTCCAGACAGATTTTTTTGGAGAAACATGGGGAACCTGTTGATTTACTTGGTCTGCAGAAAAAGCATTTAAAGATGAGTTTAATTTTTATATGGATACAAAGAACAAAGTAAATGCATGAAAGGTGTATTACTTTGCTCTAAATACAATTCAATCACAGCAATGCAATTTCTGGCTGACTAGGTTTTTTCAGGTATTGTTTTCTACAAATTGTCTCATCTAGAGGTCCAATTTCAAGGTTGCAGTCAAGTGAAAATTCGGACAGAGAAACTTGTATTTCCTGTCTGTCCTCTGATAGCACTGGAACACAGCCTTAGTCCCACTCTTTGCTCCCTCTTGGGAAAAACCATAGATATTTATTTTTCAGATCAGTGTGGAAGCAGTGTGGTGTGGTGGTTTAGGCTTTGAACCTCAGACCTTGAGGTAGTGCACTCCAATCCCAATATTGTATGACCACGATTAAGTCACTTCACATACCTGTGCTCAAATTGGGAAAAAAAAGTATATACAGCATATATACTGTATATAAATAGTAATCTGAAATGTAAGCTTCCTGGGATAATGGCGTCAGCCATGTAGACCTTTTGTCCATTCTCCAAACATTTTCTATCTACATACAGGTAATTTCTTTCACAATGTCTGCAAACATCTGTGGAATATGCTTTTCCTGTCCACGAGGAACCAAAAGGGCAAACCTGCTTAACTTAATGAAGAATCTGCAGAAGAACATTTTGCAGGTTTTATCCCATGCCCTCAGATAAGCTATCACCATGTCTTGGCTATGTATCTGGCCAGACTGCCCCAGTTTTAGTTCTGCTGTAACGACAAGTGTCCATGTGCCATATTATTTAAATAGGATAGTGACTGTCATTGAACCTTTCCAATTTTTTTTTAATTATACCTAGTGTAGTGTTTACTATATTAGGTCTGATCTTTGACTATTATTGCTTGTTAGGTTTCTGATCATTTTGCCTACACTTTTCAGAATGCTCTCACGTACCAAGTTTGTTCTACACTGAGGTACTGACCTTCTCCTATAAACAATGTCTCAATGTACTCTGGCTGTCTCATTAATCTAAATCTATCCTTTAATAAATTTGCCAGCTGCTTTAATCTTCCCATATTCATCTGAGACGTCTGTGCCTACATATGACCCTGCTTCCTTAGTTAGATTAATCATGGATGATGTGACAGCAGGCTACTTGATTTTGCAATTAATAAGACCAAAAAATTTTGCTTCAAGCTTAAGAAACTATTTCCTTTTTTAATGTTGCATTGGCTCTGCTGTAGTTGTTTTGATTTACTTGTATCTGGTTTGGTACTGTACTTATTCATATGTTTAAATATATGTGTGTGTATATGGGCTGGATGGACTTCCTGAATAATAATAATAATTCATTACATTTATATAGCGCTTTTCTCAGTACTCAAAGCGCTATCCACATAGGGAGGAACCGGACCCACAATCTTCTTACTGCAAAGCAGCAGCACTACCACTGCGCCACCTGTGAGGACAGTATAGATGGACCTTTACATGCCCAGAAGAATAATGGAAGGACAGGGGTGACCACCTTTCAGGGCTATGGACTCCAAAGAGAGAGAGACAAAATGGATCCTGGTAATTAAAGGTCATCAAGTCTTACTTCTGTGCCATGAAAAATGATGGAAACTATAATAGGAAATAAATTATAAAAGTACCTTTATAAAAATAATATACTAAACGACTGCCAGAATTGGATTATGAGAGGAAGGTTGTGCCATCCAATCTTTTAGATTTTTTTAACAGGCAACTGCAATAGCTGACAAAAGCAAAGCATACAACATACTTTATTTAGACTATGATAAAGTGTTTGACATGGTCCCATACCAAAGATTAATTCTGAAACTAGAAGTTGGTTAACCGGCAGGAGACAAAGAGTACAAATGAGAGGGGAATGCTCCTGGGTCTGTTACTTTTTCTTATTTATATTAACAACATTGATTCTGGTACAGTTCGTTAAACTCTGAAATTTGCAGATGATACTAACATTGGAACAATGGCAGGTACAGAGGAGGCAGGAAAAACAATTCAGAAAAACTTGGACAAGATTCAGAACTGCGCAAACACTTGGAAAATGCAGCTTGATGTAGAAAAGTGTAAATTGCTACACACAGGCAAATTATCATCAATTATAAATAAAATATGGGAGACACTGTCCTACCGGTATCCCGAACTACAAAGTCCAAAAGCAAGTCCTGAAAAAATACTCTAAAGGAGGAATTACTTTCAAGCCCAGCGAGAAACACAATGGGTAATAAAGGATCTTTATAAAATAAAAATACTTACTTTTTTTCAAAATGGCCACTGTTAAACAACTAAGTTCCAAAGAGCACTAAAGGCACAGCAGAGAATCCTTGAAAACTTCTATTCTTTCTTCTCCAGTTCTTCTAGGTGAGTGTTGCCCATCTCCTCTCCCAAATGTGACTTGTCGGGCAAAGTGAAAAACCCTCTTTTAACCCCAACAGTTGGTCAAGTCATTGTCCTCAGCAAGCACTTCTGGGTCAAGCAGAATCCCTTGATCAATGGTCAGTTCTCAAAAGCTTCTCCTTGTGGTCCCCACGAAACCCAACAGGACAGCGCTCTGTGATCACAACTACCATGCTGCCCTGAGGGTGTCCAAACCAAAGCTCATCAGAAGGGATGCTAGCACCCAGTGTATAGGGGAACCATCTGCCCATGGGAATTGGCAGTCTCCCAATGTGCCACATTTCTCTTGGTGTTTTGGTCAGACAACAAAATGGAGTCCATCCCAGCCAGGACACCAGTTCATCCATTACATCAGTAATGCTCCCAGTTCCTGAAACCTTATATAAAAATGCAGTGCAAAACGCCAGTATACTTTGCATTACTCTACATAAAAAAAATTTAGCACACTTCTTACTACTAATGATAACAGAATACACCAGAAACCCATCCAACACAAAACACTTATTTGACATTTGTGTATCTGCTAACAAAAACTCTCTGTAACAGATGCCTAAAGATATCCATCTATCATATTATAAATAATGAAGCAAGTTGCCACAAGTCATGTTGTGTCTGAGTGCAATCAAATAACAAACCTCTAGGCAGGTATGGACTGTGTGCTGCCATAAAACATGGGTTTCATTAATTTCATAGAAGACATCTTATATACAGTATATATTATCGTGGTGCTTAGGTTAGCAAGTGTGGTTGACAACTTTCATCCCACACTCAGCCATTCTCAGAAAATGTACAGAGACAGGACCAGGAACTTAATAGTTAATAAAAAGTAAAGGTAATGGGGTCAAAACCATGACATCAAAACTGTCTTTCGTCAAAAAAAAGATACATTTGTTTTGCCAGAAAATCACTTAGAAGAAACCAGTAATCTATTTTCAAATTATTACAAGCTAGGATCATGAGAAGTGCAGGACAGGGGTTATATGTGACTTCCTGAATAGTAACCCAACTTTATGTCTTAGTGATGGGCATTTAAAATGTTGACTACTATTAAACAAAATGGAATCATGGGAGAATAACAAAAACAAAATGGTAAAAAAAAAGAAACTTTGTGAAAACAAGTTCCTATTAAAAAAATAATGTTCAATTTTGAATCATTGACATTCTAGATCCAAGAAGAGTCATAAAAGGAGATTCAGAAACATTAAACTTGCAAAAAAAAAAAAGTAAAAATAATACAGAATTACCCAGCTGCCCATTGTGACCACCAGGGGGCACCACCGAGCTCCAAACCCAAGACACAATAATACCCGATACAATCATAAGTTTAAATAAAAGGTGTTTTTTAAACTTCAGCATGAATTCAAAGCCCTCTTCCAAAAAATTAGTTGCCAAAACATACAAAATAAACCAATTCTTCCTCTGGTTAAGTGTTGCCCATTGCCTCCCAATTCTGACTCTTTAACTCTTTGAGGGCTGAATATTTATTTTAAAAAAAATAGTTTCTGAAAAGCAATGGTTTCACACAGAAATCAACATAAAACGTCTGTTGCTGCATACTGTGGTTGCCAGTTTGCCAAGAATGTGTGTCTTTGTGTGGCTGGGTTTCTACCTCTTATCATTATTAAGTGGCAGTCCTCCCTGGCAAACATTGTCAGTACAACGATTAGCTGGGGACCAATCAGCTGAAGCTGGAACCTCACACTCATTTGCAATCACTTCAAAATCTGAGTCTGACAAGTCATAGACCTGTTCAGAGATAATAGGCAAAATGTCGTCTATGGAGTATTTTGCTTTACGCATTCGCTTTGATCTCTTGCCAGATGTCAGTGCCATTTTTGCCGTTGTTTGCACCTTGCTACTCACGCGAGCGCAGGAAATCTCGGTCAAACCGATGAATCTAACTTTCCATCTAGCAACAAGAGTCCAACTAAAACATAACAGTTGGTTTTGTCACAGTTTACAGTCGATTACCATCGTCAACTCCTCCTTTTGACAAAAGTCGACATCAGCCCCGAAAGAGTTAATGTGAGGGAGCAGCCTCCCTTTTAACCTGAACCCGGGAATGCTTCCAGTGCTATGCGGTGTCACCCTAGAAGCACTTCTGGGCCACAAAGAAAGTAAGGAGGTCTTCCCCTGACAGCACCCTCTATTACCCAGGGATCCCAACAGGGCTGCACTTCTGGACTCCAGCACTCAAGCACTCCTGCAGGTGTCCCAACTGGGCTGCTGTACGAAGACCACTGCCACCTGGTGTATGGGGGATGGAACAGCACCCGACTCTCAGCTTCCGCTAGTCCATCCTGTATTTTTTACCAGCCAGGTACATAGTTATCTATTCATCCAGCCAGCCTAACCATCCGTACTTCTGCTCTGGCTTCCCATACAGGTAATAAACTGTCTTCCTTCCCGGCCAGGATGCCTGTTCTCATCATACACCATGTAGTGCTCACACATTATTTATGTTTTAGAATGATTTTTCAAACAATATATTTTTGTTCTTCTCTTACATCTCAAAAGATGTACATGGTAGAGTAGACCAGTTCAAGATTCAGTTAGGAAGTTCATAGGAAGAAAGAGAAAACCGGAACATAAGAAAAAAAATACACACTGGTCGGACCAAGAATCAAATCCAGCATCACCGCGTGGCTTCAGAATACTGCAATAAAAATGTATCTAATTATGATATGAAGTGGCCGGTATGAAAGCAAATAAAAACAATTTAAGAAGTGTTGGTGTCCTAAAGGATTCTCCATTTAAATGTGTCTACAAAGTCTAGAAAGTGAATCAAGTTGCACAACTGTGCATAAGTGAGATCATTGCCTTGATGATTTATGAAGAAAAAATATGTCTCAGACCCACTGAGCTCCATGTTCCTATGAGATGGCAGAAAAATCAATGCTGACTTCCAGTGGTCACATCAGTTAAATATCACTGGGACCAGAAATGGTGGTATTTCATGATCATGACCTCAGCAGTTGTCCAGCTGTTTCTCTTCCTCCAGTACAATGAAACAGATGGAGCAAAGGTTATAGGCAGCCTCAAACTCAAATCCTTCCCTATAACAGCATGATAGAAGCCTGCAAAACACTCCCTGCTCTTGCATGTTTGACACTGGATACATTAAACCTTCAAGTTGAGTTTCTGATATAAAGAAAACCAGTTAATTTGTAAAATAATTGATCTTTAATAAATTTTCATTTTCATAATACACAACAATGTATCTGCTGTATTTAGTTAAAATGTTTGACAGTTGTAGCATCTTTTACAATATAGCACTCTTGTACAATACTGTATATCTAGACATTTTTCAGAAAACACTTGGTAAATTCATCACTTTAGCATTTTAAAGTAGAAAACAGGGCCACAGTTCATTCTAAATTATGATTAGGCTGCATGGTTTCATAGTAGATTTATTAGATTTTGCACTTTGTTCAGTGTTGGTAATTGACAAGATATGGTTCTGCTTAAACATATTTTGAAGACAATGTAATGGTTTGAAGTTGTGGTGGCAGAATTTAAAGATTCATTGTAGTATTTATGTGCATTTTACAGCTAGTCGTTTGGTGGAGGACTGAATTCCTAAAGGGCAGCATGCTACTTTTAGACTTTGTTTCAAACTCCCACCATCCCCTGCATGGACAGGTGTTTCCTGGTTTCCATATTCAATGCGCTTGACCTAATTTTGTATTCATGCCTATGACAATGCCTTTCATTATTAGCATCTCTGTTTAATTTTATATCTGTGTATAAGTATTTTCAAAGCTTGCAATAACTTCCTATGAAGTGCTCTTTGCTAAAGACATGAAGGCATAGAATTCTGCTTTGTCTTTCCTTTCACTTAAGAGTACTCTTGTTTACTCTCCTTTACAATACAACCATTCTTTTTTTATAGCATAGGTAAAGAACACAACTTAACACTGCAAATGAGGTATTTGGGTTGTGATGGTCAGTACATATGTGCAGGTGTCCCGGTCAGGATGGGTTCTAATTCCTTACCCAGCCAGCTGGAAGGAAGGACAGGCGGATTATTTAAATTACATGCCCCCTGTACTGCTAGGTGGCAGCAACCTGGGAGACAGGCAAACCAGTGGACAGCCACAGGGCATGCTGGGAGTTGTAGTGCCGTAGAGCAGCCCTGTTGGGGTCCCTGGGTTGCACCAGGGGGTGCCGTGAGGAGCTGTGCTTCGGGTCGTTTTATAACTTCTGATGGACCCAGAATTACTTCATCAGGCTATTCCCTGGCACCGGAAGTACTCCCAGGTCAGAGATAACAGGAACTGCCCTGCCATATCTGAGCAAGTCAAGAGCTGGTGAGGATAAAGTCTGCCTGGAGGTGTGGAGGAGAGGAAAGGGAGGGAGAAGTATTGTGCTCATTAGAAACCCATTGTGATGGAATTAGTTGTTCAATACATCATTTAATTGAGCCCGGGACTTTGTCTGTGTGGTGGGGAGGCTGCAGCCCCCCCTACTGGTCACAGGGTATAATATCCTTGAATTCATGACATAGCTTAATGTTTGTGATCCAAACCCTCATATACAACCACTCAACACAATCCTAGTTTCAAATACATGGCATTTATTCTACACAGTACCTTCACAATGTTCCAATTTCCACCTTTTCAGGCTGCACATCAAATTAATATGTTTTTCTTCTTCTTCCACACCTCCCACAAAGTCTCATCCACTTCCTCTTCATCTCATGGAGCCAGATGTGATTCTCAAATGAGAATGCATATCTGGGGACAACCCGTTGAAAAGTGTATAGTGAATAGTAGCGAAATCCGGCATTGCAAAGGCTACTCCCATAAAATATCCTCCCCCAATTCCTTCAGTCCATGTATTTTACACCATCGCTGGAGTTTCAGTGATAGAGCAAAAGATAGTGAACAAAAGACTTGACGCTGTGAGAAAATAAAAAAAGTTAAATTGCAGTTATCCATTCAGGAGCTCAGTAGCACAAGGCAACTGAAGCTTAAAAATGAATTTGTATGTTGTAACGAGTGCTGTGACAGTAAAGACAGACAGACATACACGTACACCACAGCAGTTACTGGGCTTTACACATTTGAGAAGTGCCTCTGTCTGCTACGATATCTACGATACTATTGCATCACTCTATGGCATAACATCAACAAACAGAGCTGAGATAAGCATTGTGGTCTATGGATATACAAGGTATTAAAACACTGGAGCCATTTTGTCATGGCATGTTTTCATTTCCAATTAGACTGTAATGTTAAATTTCTTTAGTTATTCATTTTGACATTTAGTCAGAAGGTGAATGTTGTGCAGCCTCTTCTGTGCATCCACTGTTTGTTACAGTTTGTTAGGAGGATTTGTTCATTCAGGTGGTTTGAGTGCTGAAATCAGCATCTTCTGTGGCTCTTTGTTATCAGCTTTCTTAATGGTAGTCCTTTTGACAGAGTGTGACACATCACTTACTTCAAATACATATTATTGCAGGTAATATATTCATGGATCTATCTATCTATCTATCTATCTATCTATCTATCTATCTATCTATCTATTTGCTTAGTGGAAATACAGAGCACTGTGCCAAATAATACAGTAATGTGAAGATCATTTTGTAAAAAAAATAATTGCTGCTGCTGCTTTTGATTTTAAAATCTGGTGATGACTGATGATTTAATGAACAGTTTATTTAAATGTAATTCATTGATCTGTATTAAATTCCTGATTCAGGGTCAGTGGGAAATACTTTGGCTTTAGTGAACAGAATTGACACTGGATTTTTTTTTCATCATCAGCAGCAATACCCTCTTCATTCCAGAAATTGCTAGGTAGTATGAGAAAATGACAATGCTTTTCTCTGAAGGAAATTGAAGGTAAATCCTATTCATGCCCATTATAAAGTAAGCGTTGTAATTCAGATATCCCCAAAATCAAGGTGTATTTACAATAGTGTGTGTTTTTTTTTAATTTCTGGAGACCAACCAATAACTTGATTCTACCTTACAATTTCTATTTAACCCATGCCAACATTAATTTAACCCCTCCTTGAACCGTCACCTTATTGTGGTGGAGGGGTTTGTGTGTCCCAATGATCCTAGGAGCTATGTTGTCCGGGGCTTTATGCCCCTGGTAGGGCCACCCAAGGCAAACTGGTCCTAGGTGAGGGATGAGACAAAGAACGGTTCAACAAACCTCCAATGAAGAATAAAAACTGTGGACAACGTTTTCCCTTGCCCGGACACGGGTCACCGGGGCCCCCCTCTGGAGCCAGGCCTGGGGGTGGGGCTCGATGGCGAGCGCCTGGTGGCCGGGCCTGCACCCATGGGGCTCGGCCGGGCACAGCCCGAAGAGGTAACGTGGGTCCTCCTTCCCATGGGCTCACCACCTATGGGAGGGGCCAAGGAGGTCAGGTGCAGTGTGAGTTGGGTGGTGGCCGGAGGCGGGGACCTTGGCGTTCTGATCCTCGGCTACAGAAACTGGCTCTTGGGACGTGGAATGTCACCTCTCTGAAGGGGAAGGAGCCTGAGCTAGTGCGTGAGGTTGAGAGGTTCCGGCTAGATATAGTCGGACTCACCTCGACGCACAGCTTGGACTCTGGAACCAATCTCCTTGAGAGGGGCTGGACTCTCTACCACTCTGGAGTTGCCCCCGGTGAGAGGCGCCGAGCAGGTGTGGGCATACTTACTGCCCCCCGACTTGGAGCCTGTGCGTTGGGGTTTACCCCGGTGGACGAGAGGGTGGCCTCCCTCCGCCTTCGGGTAGGTCCTGGTGAGGTGTTCCGGGCACGTCTAACTGGGAGGAGGCCCCGGGGAAGACCCAGGACACGCTGGAGGGACTATGTCTCCCGGCTGGCCTGGGAACGCCTTGGGATTCTCCCGGAAGAGCTGGAAGAAGTGGCCGGGGAGAGGGAAGTCTGGGCTTCTCTCCTTAAGCTGCTACCCCCGCGACCCGACCTCGGATAAGCGGAAGAGGATGGATGGATGGATGAACATTAATTTAAATCAGTTTGCCTATATATAGTAACAGAATCGTCTTACTTGCATGTATAAGCAAGAATGTAGTAAAACACAGATCTTCATGTTATTGAATCACAAAACACGAATCAGCTTCCCTGATATGCTCCTTACCCCTACATTACTGAAACTTTAGCACAGTTAACATGTGATGAGTTCCTCCACCAACAGCTAATGGTAGGTTACACTTAAGCTATATAATGTAATAGTGATGCCTCTTCTGGAGTACTGTACAGTTTTCGTCTCCATATTACAAAAAAAAGAAAAAATCAAAGAACTGCTAGAGAAAGTCCAGAGGAGAATGACCAGGATGAACCTGGGACTGAGACTTTTGTGCAATGAAGAGAGACTAAAGTAGTTGAACCTTCTCAGTTTAAGCAAACAAAGATTAACAAACGATGATGACTGAACTGCTCATTAATATGAATGGAATTTGTACAGTGGATTCCAGCTGTTATTTTTAAATTTAGGTTTTTTAATAAAAACATGAATGCATAAATTTCATACAAACATTTATAAGTTTTTCTTAATAGAGAGAAGCACAGATACATTGAAAAAGTTTCCAAGCAGTGTGGTAGACTGTAGTAAACAACATATAAACTGCATAGCATAACACTCTCAAACCTGCTGAATTAATTTCAGGGTTGTGACGAGCTGGAGCCTTTTCTGGCAAGAACAAGAGAAAGGTAGCCACAGTCTATCACAGGGGTCACTCATGCCCACCCACTCTCACATTCACATGTGACCAAATTAGAATGGGCAATTAACCTCACATGTTTATCTTTATGATATGTGAGGAAAAACTGAAAAACCCATGTAGATATGGGAAGAACATGCAAACTCTACACAGACAGTGACTAGGCATGAGATTTAAACCTAGGATGCTGTATCTGCGAGCTGGTGGCTGTATATCGTGCATCACCATGATGCCTGTCAATGTATAGGTCTTCATTATTTCATATTTTGTGGGACGTATACAGTAAATGACAAATTTGGGTGGTATTGCCTTATACGACCTGGGAATTACAGTAGCACTTGGACTGAAAAGTGGAGTTCAGACAATAACTTATACTGCCAAACCAAAAAGTTCAGTATTAAATATGAGCCAAACCTTAGCAGTTTGATTAATCAACAGAAAAAGACTTTTCAATGAAAAGGTGAAAACAGATCTAAATTAATTAAAAGTATAAAGCACAAAGTAATTAATAAGTATAAATATTCATGCCCTTTAATGTAACAGTCCTAAATCATCGCTTGTGAAGCCAGTTAAAGTTTTAGAAGTCACAGAATTAGTTCAATGGAGATCATCTGCCTGTACTCAAGGGGTTTTAATTGATTGTAGTATAAATGCACCAGCATGTGAAATGTCCAGCTTGTTGTGAGTCAGTATGGTGGCCTAATCCACACAATGAAGACAAAAGAACACTCCAAGCAACTTTGTGAAAAGATTGAAAAACACAAGTCAGGAGATGGATACAAGAAAACGTTTAAGTCACTGAATATGATTTGATGTCGAGTTAAATCAATCATGAAGAAACGTAAAGAGTATGGAACAGTTGTAAGTCTGCTTTGAGCAGGTTGTCCAAAAAAACTGATCGATTATGCATGAAGAAGAGTAATAAAGAAGACCATCAAGAGACCTGGAATAACTCTGAAGGATTTACAATCTACATTAACTGTGATCGGAGAAACTGTGCATACAACAAATGAATGAATTCACCAGAGTTTGCCAAAAGGCACATGGACACTCTGACGTCAGCTGGAAGAAGGTTTAACTTTTGGGCCATCATTGCTTTATGTGGTGTCCTCATTTGCTGGGATCATCCCTCCCTCGGCTACGATACAGACAATGCGTAACCTATTTATTTGAATTTTAACCTCTACTTTCACTTCTTTTATTGAATTATTTATTTCTTGAACTTTGCAGTGAACACTCTTTGATTTATTTTAATAAAGGCTAAGCAGGTTCCAGAAGCTTCCGGAGGGAACTGGTAATGTGAAGCCAACCTGCACTGTCACAGCTATTGCTAACATTGTCTTCTCCTTCTGTCCCTGCAGCACCGACAAACTATCCAGTGAGGGCACCTAACTCCACAACGTCTAGTTCCCCGACCATAAGAACATCAACTGACCAGAACACTACATCATTTTGGTAAGAGTGACCCACTGGATGGAGACCCCTAGCAAACTGACCATAATCCATGGCCTAAGCTGAACCTTTTCTTTGTTGTTTGAAGCCCTAGGGCAAGACTTATAATACTTCTGGAGTCTTCTTTTTTGATTTTTAAGTTTCTGTTAATTAAAAGGCAGGACCCAGTTGGCACCCCAGATTTTCTTTGGTGGCCTGTCATTCTTGCATCGAGCCACAATATATATACTTATATACTATATACTGTATATATATCAGATGCACCAATACATAACATCCCAGAGGTTCTCAATTTGATTCAAGTCTAGGGGATGTGCAGGCCAGTCAATGTCATCAATGCCTTCATCATTCAGCAGCTACCTATGCACTCTGGCCACATGATGCCAGGGATTGTCCTGCACCAAGAGGAACCCAGGGCCCACTGCACCAGTGCAAAGTTGACAGTGGCACTGAGGCTTTCATTCTATTACTAACAGCAGTCAGGATACCATAGCCTAGTATGTGGAGGTCTTTGCGACCTTTCTAGGTATGGCTCAACAGACCATCACTGACCCACCAGCAAACTGGTCATGTTGGATGACATTGCAGACTGCATAATGTTCACCATGGCGTTTCCAGACTTTTTCACATGTGCTCAGTGTCAGCCTGCTCTCATCTGTGAAGAAAACAGGGGCGCTAATGGTGAAGCTGGCAATTTTATACTCTCTGCCAATTAGGTTGCATGGCAATGGGCTATGAGTCCATTGAGGATGTCAGGCCCTCATACCACCTTTATGGATTCTGGGCTAAAGAAGGTGTGGCATTCAAAGTCTTCCCTGTGTTTTTTGCCATTTCCAATGCCTTATGCTTGTGCGTCTAACTATATGTATACACACACACACACACACACACACACACACACACACACACACACACATATAGGGTGGTCCAGATCTAATTATGCAATTTTCATTATGCTATAACTTATTACATTTATTACATAGAAAATCATCCGAAAAATCACGGACCATTAAGAAGTGTGCGAACTGACGACCTGAATAATCGTCTTCGTGCCGAACTGGAATCATCCCCACATAAATCAAAGTCATCCAGGCGATCTGGATCTGCATAATTAGATCTGGACCACCCTGTATATATTGTCACACATGCGTTTGGGAGACAGTTTACAGGCTCAAACAGATGCAGCTACCCACCGAATGAGGGGTTGGTGCTGCCCTCTAACTCTTTCCTCTCTCCCTGCAGAATAACTGAAGAATGCCCACAATAACATCACTTCCAGTTCCAACCCTCAAGACTCCACCTCTTCATGCCACCACTTCTGGTTCCAGAATGCCTTTCACCCATAACATCACTTCCTGCAACCGTCTATATATTTACTGCCTCTGTTTCTCTTTTTGTCAGGTCCATTTTGAACTGTCTGTGAAGACGTCATTTCCTTTGCTTGTGTTACGGTATATGGGGGATCCCCCCCAAAGCTTTGACAGTGTTTGTGTCCTTATTTTACAAAAAAAGTATGCTCTTAGCATATAAGAGACATCTGCTTCACTTGCCCCAGGTTGCTACAAACCCAGATCTTGAACCCAGACTAAGCCCTCCTTTAGGGACAAAAACAAGAGAATTCACTTCACCCAGCTGTGGCTTTTCCCTGTGGTGCGAAGTTATAACAGACTCTTGTCATTTACCTCTTATACAGCTGTGACATTAGTATTACTTGGGAACAAAGAGAGTGAAAAACAATTATTAAATTGTAATCGGTGTTTACTCATGTATAATGAATGGTTCCATGGCACATTCACAAACCACAAAGAAACTAGAAATCATGCCTATTAGAAAAGACAAAACCTGCTTAGAAAGACACAGTTTGAATTTTTCTTAATACTAGATAACTTGTAGTGTGTGTTTAAAAAATTCACTTTTATGTTTTCTTCTAAGATGTTTCAAAAGTAAAATGGTGTTGAACCAAATACATTTGATAACCACTGGCATAAAAAGCACACAAACATTTATTATCAGTTTCTGAAGCTGACCCCTTACCCTACTGCAATCGGCCATGAAAACAAACCTTTGCACACATTTGGCCACATCCACTTGAGCTCAAAAATCTCCATAGATTTGAGAAAATTCATTCAATGCTTCCCAAATTCAGTTCTGAGGGTCCCTGTGGTTGCAGATTTTTGTTCCAATCAGTTTCACACTCAGTGAGTCATGTATGACCTAATCAATCTTTTTGTGTAATTAATGGGTCTTAATTTTCTCCTTTTATTATCCATCCATCCATCATCCAACCTGCTATATCCTAACACAGGGTCACGGGGGTCTGCTGGAGCCAATCCCAGCCAACACAGGGCGCAAGGCAGGAACAAACCCCGGGTAGGGTGCCAGCCCCCCGCAGGTCACACACACACGTACACACAGCCACACACCAAGCACACACTAGGGACAATTTAGGATCGCCAATGCACCTAACTGGCATGTCTTTGGACTGTGGGAGGAAACCGGAGATTTCCTTTTATTATGCATTTAGAAAACAGCAGTACTGTATTGTGAAATTTGCATTCATAATGAGTTTAGAAGTTTTGGCATTTCTGCCATAGTGTTTAACTCTCTTTTGCCATTTTTTTCGTAATTCAAAATTTCTGTCCCATTTAATTAATTATGACAGTTCATGGCAAACAGAAAAGACACAAGGGCAAACAACAATGGATGGATGATGAAAGGCTGTAGTAACTTCAGTGTCACACCCACCAGTATCCTCAATAAAAAATGATGACTTAAACAACCAGAACACCAGAAAAGTAGAACAGAAACACTTGTTCCATTTCAAGTTGTTTCCATGTGGGTGTGGTGTGAGGGAGGCCACGCCATGGCATGTTACTCCATCCAGGGTTACTCCCTGCCTTGTGCCTGATGCTGCTAGAATAGATGGCGGCCCCCTTGTCTTTGAACTGGATTAAACATCCATCCATCCATTATCCAACCCGCTATATCCTAACTACAGGGTCACGGGGGTCTGCTGGAGCCAATCCCAGCCAGCACAGGGCGCAAGCCACACCCACACACACTAGGGACAATTTAGAATCGCCAATGCACCTAACTTGCATGTCTTTGGACTGTGGGAGGAAACACGCAGACACGGGGAGAACATGCAAACTCCACGCAGGGAGGACCCGGGAAGTGAACCCGGGTCTCCTAACTGCGAGGCAGCAGTGCTACCCACTGCACCACTGTGCCTCCCTGGATTAAACAGATTTCAGAATGATATATTATGTTATGGTATGGTATTACTTCAAGCAGAGGAAACGAACATGAACAAAGATCAGTAAGAAACAATTAAAGAAAGGCTGGCATATACAGTACATTATGATTCAAGATCTTTATGATCCAAATTAAAATTCACATTTTCATAATCATTAATATTTCCTGTTTTGGAACTAAACTGATCACAAACTGTTTATTTCAGACCTGTGGTTATTACAAAATTTAGCTGTGGTATTCTTGCAATTAAAATCAGAGTTTCTATGGAATATGTTTGGATGTATTTGAAATGTTTCAGCTTTCCACTTATCACTTAGATCTTCAGTTCCTATCATACTGATGCTGACTCTGCTATTCTGTCAATCAAAAATTCCTGCCAGTCAACTCCTATTTATTTTTATTTTTTATTCTGATTGGCTGCCAGGGTATCTGCAAACAATTCTCATTCTGTTATTGTCTCAATTCTGTGTGATCATGCATTTGAACTTGAAGGTGTAGTAATTAAGGCTTTGGACTTCAAACCCTGTGGTTGTGGGTTCAAATCCTGCTACTGACACTGTGTGACCATGAGTGAGTCATTTGACCTGCCTGTGTTCTAATTGGAAAACCAAAAGAAATGTAACCAATTGTAGCATGAATGTTGTAAGTCTCCTTGGATAAAGGTGTCAGCCAAATAGGTAAATGTTCCTTGCTATCATGTGCTGCTTTGTATTGTATTCTTGTTTGCTTTGCAAATTCCAATGTGGACACACAGTGACTTATTCTTGTGAATGGTGCCCAGGAAGTAAATACTCCAAGGGCACAAGGGAGAGAAAGACTGAACGAGAAAGCAATCATTAGGCTCCGAAGGAAAGCCTGTAATTCTTTACAAGGACACTAGTGGACAGACAACCCAGCATGTGTTAAGAGAAAATGGCCCTCTGATAGACTAAATGTGGCCTCAAGAAACTGGTGGAAAGCCAGCACAGTTCTTCTAGCTCATCTGCATGAAGTAGCAAGATCATTGAAAAGGTGCAAGGGGGTACCTGCTATCTAAGGTTAACAGGCTGCCCATAAAATGCCTTGCACATCTGACCTTTACCAATGTGCTCAAGGCTAAGCTGTGTAGTCCCTTCAGGGACAGCCAGATGTCACTGTGTGATACAGCCTGTAGGTTCTACTTGTTACCCTAAGTGGAGAAGTAATTCTCTAATGGTATCTAAATTCTGTCTCTACAGTCTGATGGTCAATTGGTCAAAAAAGTTACTGGTGAAAGGAAGATTGTCTCGTATTTGGTGAGACGGTGAGAACAGAAGAGCTTTCATGGTTCTTTGGAAGGTTAGAGTGCGTAGAACACTCCAGACCATTTAAATATTTTATGATCTCCCTGTGACTGTCTCTTCATTATGTGTTCTTGAATGGAAGACAGGACTCATGTCTAATGTATAAGGGCATGATGAGGTGGGTCTTCAGTTCAAAAGTGGGCTACTCTCATTTTACTGGAGGAATTGATTTAACAATGCATGCATTATACACATTTTCAGTATACAACTGGATGACTTGAGGTGGATTATGTGACCTGAGTAATGTGGGACTTTTTTCATTGACATTTTGATATTGTTTGCTGTTACCCAGCATTGTTCACTGTCCACTTCAGTTTAAGCATAAGGTTTGTTAGCTCTGTTCTGCTTGAAAACATGAGATTACTTTTTTTTTCTCAGTCATCATTACAAACCACATGGGATAAGTAACATTTAAAAAAATGTATAGTTTTTGGATGGAGTATTCCTTTAAGTGGAACAAACATGTTTGTCAATCTAAAACTTCATTAAAGTTGGCAAGCAGTCAAAACCCCCAGAAAACAAAATCTGCAGAAATCTTAGCCTCTGCAAGGAACTGGCAGCTAATGGTGGACCTGGAGAAGCAGCTGAAGGTCCCCCAGCATATTGCAGTCACTACCCTAAGGCCAGATATTTTCCTTACCTCCCTCAGAAGTGACCAAACAAGTTGCTCTGCTGGAGTGATGGTCCCATGGGAAGAAGGATGAGGCTTTTGAGAAAAAAACTTACCAAATATGAAGGGCTGGTTGTAGACAAGGTGGTGGGAGAGCGAGGTGCCTATCAGTAGAGTTAGGATGGAGGGGTTTTGCAGGCCATTCCTGGGCCAGAGCCCTCAGGTAATTGGGGTTAGAAGGAGAGAAAAGAAAAAAAATCCCTGAACACCACTGAATTAGCACAGAAAGCCTTTAGATGGCTGTGGCTCAAGAGAGGAGAGCCATGGGAGTGAGTGAAGCACACTTTTTTCTATATGTTCACAAAATGATGCCTGATCAACTTTAGCTGGGTCACCTGAAGGGGAGTGTATGATGTTGTAAGACCAGAAACACTTGACGATTTCATGAGCATCACTGAAGATGAGGCCAGAAGCATCACAGGATGTATTTACTCAGTGATTACTGAAGGCACCGGAGAGTGGTGAAGTGTTGCACATTGACAAGCATATACAAGTAAGAATTTTACTATACTTTGTCAATAATGAACTCCAAAAACATATACTAGGTATGGTAGTGAAAAATGCAAGGAACTCTAACAGTAGTTCATCCATTTGTATTTGAATCTGAATCTTTCATCACAGGGGTTCACTCCCTTATGGTAATCTGCCTGCCAAGCATTACCACTTTAAAAAAAGGGCTAAGCACAGTGTACCATTGATTAACTTTTAGTAAAGTTAAACCACTTACCTATTTATATTGTCGAAAAGCAGGGGTGTGCTTCTGCAAAGATTTTTAACTTTGGCTGTGGCAGAATCACAAGGTGCGATGCTGGCTATGGCTTGGGCACGTGTTCATTTCCAGACCAGGCGGACGGTATGTGTCTGCCTGTCAAAAAGGTGAGCATCTCCATAGCCCCTGCTGTGTACAAAACAAGAAGTGTGGAGAATTTTAGTTTGAGCTTGCATGCATTAGTTTGAGAAGGGGATCTCAAGAGAAAGTCCCAAGGTAAAGTTACAAGAAAAATAACTTACTTTCTGGTGAAGGCATCAGCTTGTCCACATGAAGCTCATTGTAAGTGTACTCAAGCCTGCTTGCACGCATGCAGGGCCACCAGCCCATGTTTTACATGCTTTTTAGGGGTTGAGCGTAACACATACACAGAACGCAACGGCGTCAACTGCTATTGGAGAAAGACAACGGCATGACACAGGATTGGCTGTAAGTTTTGTGCCCAGGTATTAAACCCACTTTCTGCCTCTAGGGGTCATGTTTGAACTCAGTCTTGTGGAAAGTGTGGTTGGTGTAGTTTATCTTTCAAAGTATACCAAGCAAAGTGGCTTATGCCTTATTTGGAAATGTTTTTTTTGTGTATATAAGTATAGATATAAATATCTAGTAGTTGTAGTATTGTTTGTGGAGGTATTTGTGTAGGTTGGGATTGTGGTGCACTTTTTGTCTTTTTTGTACGCTGCTTTTTTTAAAATCTTGTAAATGTTTTTGAGATTGTTTTGTGCAGTGTTTTCCTGTTTTTTATTTAGGAAGACTACTGTTTTAGTGTACATATATTTTTTATCTTTGATTATTTTCATTTTGGGATTGGCAAGAAGCACTATAATATCTCTTATATATATTTCTCTTCTGGTTCGTCCTGCTTCCTCTTCAAACCCGGTCACGTCACGTCACATCACATCACGGCCCTATATCTAGCCTGACCACGTGACACCAATGGGGTCATGAGAGAGGAGTGGGGAACGCGGTAGTCCGAAGGAGGAATAGGAATCGAGAAAAGCGGCGTGGAGGTGCATGGGAGGCCACAGCCAGTGTGGGGAAGGGTTTGGAAGAGGAGACGGAATAGGAATCGAGAAATACCGTGTGGGCTGCGTGTGGGGGGGACCAGGTTTGAGGAGGAAGCAGGACGAACCAGAAGAGAAATATATATAAGAGGTTAAGAGATCCAAAATTCTGAAACAATCTTCATTCCCAGAATCTCTCTCCTTCCTTCCAACACCAATCTCCCTTTTAAATTTAAATGCACACAATTCCCACTCAGACTTGCCTTCTCCATGACTATCAACAAGTCCCAAGGACAAACGTTTGCAAAGATTTACGTTAATCTGCAACAACCAGTCTTCATCCACGGTCAAGTTGTACGTGGCTTTTTCTAGGGTTAGGTCTTTCGACTCATCTGTCGTCTCCAGCAAAACACCTATTCACAACTGCGTCTTTCAAGAAGTATTTCTTTCTTCTTGATTTCTGAATTCCTTTCTCACCATTTTCCGTTCCTATTCTTACACCGCCATATGCTACGGCGGGCATCGGCTAGTTATTCACTATTTTTAATTGGGACATTGCTTTTTGTGGGTTTTTTTTTGTGCACCTGTAAATAAAATCCACTATTGTTTAGGAGCTACTATTTTTTTGTGTTTGTGTCTCCATGTTTGTCATCTCTCAAGTCTGATCCTGGTCAGTCCCAAAGTGCAAGTAGTCTGGGGACAACCTTGGCACTGCACAGGGTGTCCCAACCCTGTGCTGGGATTGTGATATACTATTTGAGAAATAATAATAGACAGGATGCTAGTCACACTCAAGTACATATCCATGTGGGCTAATTTTGAGTCAATGGATAGGTTAATATGGACATCTTTGGAAAGGGGAAGGAAACTAGAAAATGTAGGGAAAATACAAAGGGGAGAATATGATAATTCCACTGATACAGTAACCAAGGTTGGGATGCATATCTGGAACCCCTGAGCTGTTATGTGAGTGTGTTAACCACTGTGTTAGTCTTTTACAGCAGTAATGAAATAGAAAATGTCTTATATTTTCAAACCAGCTCAAAATATTGGTAAATCTTTTTGTTGATGATAGGAGAAATTGAAAAATAACTATAAACTTAAAGAGAAAAGTACCTGACATCCAGAATAATAATAATTATGGAGCCTCATAAAAAACCTTGTTCTGTCAACGTGTGTACAGAGAATTCAGGTAGTATTCAGACCCCTTCACTGTGTGTTTATGCTGTAGATTTAATTTTAAATTGATATATTTGCCATTTTTGCCCAACAATCTACATTTAATAATCCATAATGACTAAGTGAAAACATGTTTCTAGAAAGTTGTGCAAATGTATAAAAGATCAAAAACTGAAATTTCTCATTTATGTAAGCATTCAGACCCTATGCTGTGGCACTCCAAATTGCACTCAGGCATATCCTGTTTGCTTTAATTGTCCTTGAGATGTGTCAAGAACATGACTGAAGTCCAACTGTGTCAAACTGAATTGACTTGACATCATTTAGAAATGCATGCACCTGTGTATATAAGGTCCCACAATTCACATTGAATGTCAGGACAAAAACGAAGCCATGAAGGCCAATGAACTCTCCGTAGACCTCTGTGATCAAACTGGGCAAAGCTATAAAACTGATTCTAAATCTTTGAGTGGTCCCAGGAGCACAGTGGCCTCAATAATTGTGAAATGGAAGAAATTTGGAACCACCACTTCCTAGAGTTGACCATCAGGCCAAACAGAGGAACTGAGCAAGAATGGCATTGGTCAGGGAAGTAACCAAGAACTCAATGGAAATTCTAACAGAGCTTCAGAAGACCTCTGCTGAGATGCGAGAGCCTGTTGGAGAGATGGCCATCTCAGCAGCCCTCCATCAATCAGGTGTTTATGGCAGAGTGGCTAGACAGAAGTATATTACCACCCAATTGGAGTCTGAAAGCATGAGGAAAACAATTCTCTTGCCTGATGAGGCAGAGATTGAACTCTTTGGGCAGAACTCCAAGTAGTATGTCTGGTAAAGACTAGGGACTGCTCATCTCCTGCCTAATACCATCCCTATGGTGAATCATGATGGTGGCATCATTACGGTATTGTGACGGGAGACCAGTTAGTACTAACCAAAGGATGAAAGCAGCCAAATAAAGAAGGTTCCTTAAAGAAAGCAGGCTGCAGAGTGCATGCAACCTCAGACTGGGCACAACAATGACTTGAAGCATAAAGCCAAGATAACACTGGAGTAGCTTTGAGACAACTCTCTGACTATCCTTGAATGATCCAGCCAAAGCCCAGACTCCATGATAATCTCTGTGGAGGGACCTGGAGATGGCAGTTTACAGACACTTCCTATCAAACCTAATAGCTTGAGAGGGCCTGCTAGATAGAATGAGTTAAATTGCTTAAGGCAAAGCTAGTAGAGAGTTACCCAAGATGGCTTGAAGCTGTAATTGCCAAAGGTGATTCTACAAGGTATAGTATGTAATTAAGGGTATGAATACTGATATAAATAAGAAATTTCAGTTTATAAATTTTAATAAATTTGCAAACGTTTTTGAGAACATGTTTTCACTTTGTCATTCTGGGTTATTGAGCATAGATTGGTGGGCAAAAAAGGGCAAATATATTCATTTAAAATTAAATCTATAACAGTAAAGAGTGGAGAATGTCCGCTGTAAAATGGTAGAGTGGTCTGCAGTTCTGCCTCACAGGCCTTGAGTCCTGGGTGAAAACCCTGTGGCTAGGCGCTGGGATTTCCTGTAAGGTTCAAAAGACGTGCATGACATCGAAACATGCATTTTAGCTGAACTGGAAACTCTAATTTGGCCTACTCGGTGCATTTGTGGATTTACCCTGAAGGTAACTGGCATCCTGTTCACGGCTTACCTTACACCCAAATCTACTGGGTAGGCATCAGCTTCCTTTCACTTTGTACTATATCAGCAAGCTAGAAAAATCAATACTGGATGCTGTATCCACGCAGATTAAATTTTATGAAAGGCATTAAAAAAATAAGGCATTGTTAGATGGACAGGATTTTTAAACAAACAAGACACTGTTAGATGGCTGGGATTTATAAATTATATCTTTCAAGATGAAGCTGTTGTATCATAAAACACTGTCCCACACATAGATGTGGCTTTGTTCACAGATATCATTACACTGACCAAACAGTAATTTCTTTACTGATCTGTGAAAAACATGTACCTCATTTTTTTTATCAATTTGAAAATGAATAGGTCATTATTTTAAAAATGTGCTATCACAACACAAGGGCCTTTTTACACCAAAATAACCTTCATTCACGCCTTTAGCCTTGTGATTTGCCTTGGAGCGCTTCAGCACAAGTAACAATCTGTCATGTGTTACTGCTCACTTAATACCATGCAGCTTCACGTGGAAACTAATTGCATATGTTTCTTTATTCTTCTTCCTCTTTCTTACTTGGTACTTGTTCAAAACAACACACTACTGTACTTAATGCAGTTCAGGGTGATAAGAGTGACAAAGCCTATCCCAGCAGCACTGAACACAAGGCGCGACACACACACACACACACACACACGCATGTCCACACTCACATTCACTCACAATGAGGGCAGTTTACAGTTGCAGATCAACCTTCCTTATACATCTCTATTGAATAAATTAACTTCTTGCTCAGCATTACATAACCTTTTAGGACTGTGTCCTTTGTATGGCAGGGGACCTTGTCTGTCCCATAGATGTTTATAGCCATCTTGCATTTAATCTGTTTAATGGGATGGCCAAAACTATTAGCATTTCAAGAAGTGAGTTTCTTGATGGTTCAAAACAAGTATAATGAGAACCTCGCCCTGAAGAGGAAGACTGGAAGCCAGGCCTAGGGGTGGAATTTGCAAGCAATCATATGGTGATCAGGAGCCCCCCCATGTACTGTAGACTGGTTTGGCTAACTCCAAAAGTGTTGTAAGATACTGCAATGCTGGCTGCAAGGCAAAGGGTGGGAGTCGGGTGACACTTCTGAATGGTCTATATCAGGGGTGTCCAACTCCGATCCTTCAGGGCCGTTGGCTGCAGGATTTCCTTCCAACCCAATTGCTTAATTAGAAACCAATCTTTGCCAGTCTCAGATCTTATTTAATTTTATGGCTTGTTACTCTGCACAATGTAAGGCTCTTATATCGTAGATTTTTTCCTTTCCAAGGATATCATCCAAATGATTTGAAGCCCAAAACAGATAATATTTAGTCTGTCACATGTTTCTCGTAAGTGTTTTATTAAATCAAACAATGCATGGTGGACACATGCAGATGTAATTGGAAAAAGGCTAGATGGGGAACTGTTGGCAGCTTTGTCGTTTACATCCTATTGCTAATAAGGAGCCATTAACAGTGAATGCAGCTGTTTAAGATTGAAATAAGCAATTAAGGGTGGGGAAACCACTAAAATGAAGCATCAAAATGTCTCTTAAGCAATAAGTTCTTCATCAGCAATAATTGACTTCTCATTAAGAAACTGGGCTGGAACAAAAACCTGCAGCCACTGTGGCTCTCCAGGACCAACTCTGCCCACCCCTGGTCTAGATGAGGGGTGTCCAACTCCGATCCTTCAAGGCCGTTACCTGCTGGTTTTCCTTCCTGCCACTTTCTTAATCATTGACAGACTTCTGCTTTTAACTGCCTTCTTTTCCCTTTGTTCCCTTTGATTTTTAAAACTCAATTTCCTAAATTTCTTCTTTTTTCTTTAAAAGGCTGCCAAACAATTTTCTCTGAAATGAAAAAAGTACATCAAATCAAATACAAAGTCAAAATCAAACAAAAGTGAGCCAACAGATTATCCAACTAAGTCATGGCCTCAAACTCCAAACAATTTCACTCCAACAAACTTCTCAATTAGAAGCTGATCCTTGCTGTTAATTGAACCTGTTATTTAATTCCGTGGTTTCTTGTTGTTACTATTTTGCCACAGCAGACATTTCCAAAACTGTTCATTTTTGTTTTTCTAAGAGCACCATCAAAATGTTTTATGGACCTGAGCAGATCAGCTTTATTGAGATCTTCACCATTCTTTAATTTTAAATATTGTATTAAGCGCATAGGTTAGCTGGTCATGTAATGACTTCTTTTGTATCTCATTATTGAGATATGGCTGCTAATTAGCAAATAAAGTAACACATGAGGAGTCGGAGTCTTAAAGAGCAAGTCAATCAAAATTAAGGCAAAGGAAGTTAAATAGCAGCAAAAATTGATCACTAATTGAGACAATGGTTTTAATAAAAACCTGCACACCACTGAGACCCTCCAGGATCAGAGCTGGACACTCCTAGTCTAGACCTTATCACTGTCTTAAGGCTTGACTCTTGGGATACGTAAAAACACTTTGGGGTGTTTGCGACATTAAAAAATTCTGGGCAGATAGATCAAACTCACCATTATGTTCATAGTTGGCTTTAGAACTAAACTTCTTTTCCTTGAATGGTTTCTCTCTTTCTCCAGATTCATGTTGGAAATAAAGATCCTGGGAGCATGTGGGTATGGGCATAAGGCCCCGGGTTGTGCCTTTGAAGGTTGCACTAACCGGATGAAAGAGATACTGTAGTTCAATTCAGTTCTGAGCTACAGACTGGAAACCTATGGCCGATGTTAGTATGTATGCTTCTAAAAACTACTGATTAATATTGATTCTACTGACTGATTAGTATTGATTAGATCAATTGATTAGATAGTGGTCCCTTGGCCCTAATATAAAATGCAAGTGATTACCAAGTTAAAGCTAAGGAGCTGTTCATACTTCTTATATTTCCTAAATAGCTATTTCTTTCAGTTCCACTACAAGTTGTAATGTACCTTATTACTTCTTTTGGCTTATCTTGAGCAAACAGAACTTTTCTATTTTGGAAACGCATTCTTTGGTTTTCAACACTAAAAATACAACTTCACATTGATCACATTGCTGATGTAACTTTGATAAGTGGTGGTCTTCAAAACAAAACATCAAGGGTGTAAAAGCAATGCTTTGATGTGGCTATAGGTTTTGACTATTTGACGATCATCTCGATTATCGCTGTGCGTTCTTTCTTGGAAGCGTTCTTGAATTCTGTATCTGGAACTTTGTCTTGCATACCTATGAGCCATCATGTTTATCTGCTGATCAATTGCTCAGTATTTAGTATTACATCTTGCCTTCTTATTCTTTCTTGTTCTTCATCTCTTAATTGCTTTTTTTCGATTTGCTTGATGCTCAGCAGATGTTGCTGCTCTTCTTTATTTCTCTTCCTCTATGTTGGTTATCAATTGGCTGAGTAATCACTTTGCTGTAAACAAATGACAACAGGACAATTGGCCATCCTTTACTTACAGTATGTCTAATAAAGTTTGGTGAGCAATAAACACAATAACTACACTTGATTATGAATTCTGAACACATATGGGCTGAGTCCTTAGGGATTATCAATAGGTGGGTTTGCAGGGGCCATATTTTTTTCTACGATATACTTTTCTGGCCACCAGGTTGCTATGACCTAAATTTTTTTTGAATAAACAGAACATATTAGGGTATATTCAGGATAACTTCTTGCTTGTTTGTGTGCTTCAGCACCTTGTCTATTTCTTTTTTTCTTATTCTTCATCACAAACTTGCCTTCTGCAATGTGCTTGACACTTAGCAGATACCACTGCTCTTCTTTCTACTATTATGGTGGTTATCAATAGATTTTTTTTAATCACTTTTCCTGTGTGATCACCAGGGTTCTCTTATCTAAACTGTTTTAAATTTCCAGAATATACCAGGTCATATGCTTTTGAATAAGACCAAGATCAAGGTTTTAGCCACATTTGTCTGGGAGTAATTGCGTGACAGATGGGCTGACCTTAACATTTTAGATATATAGAAGATTACTCCTTCTCTATGACTGTATATTCAACATTTGAAAGGTTTACTTTGCAGTCCTAATAGGAGACTACAGTGTTTATGTGGAGCATGCGTGGAAGAATGACCTATCTGATTCGGCAACTTTGAATCTGGTAGGTTTGTTGTTATCAGACTTCTGTGCTAGTCTTTATTTGAGAGTACAAAAACTGTTCAAACAGATGGTTGCTTATATGTGTACCTAATATCATAGTGTTGTGGTCCATATGTGAATAGTTGTTTAATGTTTTTCTATACTTTTGCCATCCACATTTTACCTGTATGCTTTGGACGCAAAGGTAAACAGCTATGAATTGATCATGTCTTGTGGCAAGAGCAGGACAGACCTAGGAGACCCAAAAGGTAAGTGAAAAGTTTCTGGAGACACCTACTAACATTTACATCTCCACTAAAATTTCATTCAACTCACCTGACGAAGAGCTTCTTATGCATCTCCTATATAACAGGGAGTGAAGAGTCTAAGTGAAAAATTTTCAAAACCTTGGTAGATCAAGGAGATATAAGGAGCTGTGAATAAAGGAGTAACATTATCAGTGATTACATGTCTTGTAATAATTATCAAGTAAAAACTGCAATCCTTCCATGTAAAGCAAGGCAGGAGGTTCTGCAGATGTATCTATGAGGTACTGTTGAGCTAGGCAGTTGTACATTTCTGAAGCAAACTTCAAGGTGTGGAGAGAGTTTGGACAACCACTGAAAATGGTGGCCTCAAATACAGTAAGTTATCTAAAAACCATATGATCACTAAGAGATTACACAGGATATCAGCAATTATACAGAGCCTTCAGAAAGTATTTTAACACATTTTGTTATGTTCCAGCCTTACACTAAAATTGTTTAAATTCAGGATTTTAGGAATTTTTTAATATTTATTAAAAAATTGACACAAGCGCTCAGATCCTTAACTCAATACTTAGTTGAAGCACATTTGGCCGAGATTACAGCCTGGAGTCTTCTTGGGTATGGATGTGACAAGCCTGGCTAACCTGGATTTGGAGATTTTATGCCATTCTTCTCTGCCAGTGTGGATTGAGACCATCGGTGGATAGCTGTTTTCAGGTCTTTATAGAGATGTTCAATTGGATTAATGTCTGGGGTTTTGCTGGGCCATTCATAGATCTGTCCATAAGCCACTCATGTGTTGTCTTTGTTTTTTGCTTAGGATCTTTGTCTTGATGGAAGGTGAACTTTTGGCCCAATGTGATTTCCAGAGCACTCTGGAGCAAGTTTTCATTAAGGATATTTGTGTAAGTTGCTCTGTTCAGCTTTCCCTCAGCTTTTCAGCCACTGAAAAACAAACCTAGTGGCATGATGCTATCATCACCATGTTTCAGTTAGAATGGTACTGAGCAGGTGATGAGATGTGCCTGGTATCCTTTAGATCTGATGCTTAGAACTGAGACCAACAATTCCATCACAGGTTCATCACACCAGAGAATCTTGTTTATCATAGTCCGAGACTCTTTTAGGTGCCTTTTTTAAAACTTCAAGTGAGCTTTCATGCGTCGTCTGGCTACTCTGCCATGAAGCCCAGATTAGTGGATTGTTACAGTGATTGTTGTCCTTCTGGAAATTTCTCCCATCTCCACACAGGTTCTCTCAAACTCAGCCAAAGTATCCACTGGGTTCTTGGTCACCTCTCTTGCCAAAGCCCTTCCTGTGACTGCTCAATTTGGCCGGGAAGCCAGCACTAGAAATAGTTGAGCTTGTTCCAAATTGTTTCCATTGAAGAATTATAGACAGCAGTATGCTCTTGGGAACTTTCAATACTATAGAATATTTTTGTAACCTTTCTTGGATCTTTTCCTCAACACAACCATGTCTCTTAGCTCTGCAGGCAGTTCCTCCGACCTGATGGTTTGTCTTTTTCTCAGATACATATTATTCAAGTGTGGGACCATATATAGGCATGTGTACTCCTTTCCTAACCATGGCCAATAACTGAATTGACCACAGGTGGACTCAAATCAATGTGTAGAAACATCTCAACAATGATAAGTAGAATAGAATGCATCTAAGCAAATTTTCAATTGTCATAACAAAGGGTCTGAACACTTTTTTATTATTATTATTATTAATACACTAGCCATCCCCCGCGGCTTTGCTCACGTATTAGTGAAACAGGACAGTGAGGAGGGCCCCACCCGGCTCTCTACTCCTGATGTCACTCTTCCCCCTCCCCTCGGCCCACAACCTCTGTCTTGGATTAGCGCGAATATATCATTCCTACAAGCGAACTATGATTCTTAGCACAATGAGAAAAGTCGCAAAATCAACCAGAATGTTCAAGCAAATTATAGAAAAAAAGATCTAAATCCGTTAAGTAGTTCTCTCATTCGCTAACTAAGTGGAGTTAAGGTTATGCCCCGAGTCAGACGCGTGAGTGAGGAGGGCCCCACTCCCATCCCTGCAGTCCAATGAGTCTCTCTCAGATTTGTGCTAATAAATACGTACAGCAAGTGAACTATGATAATTATCACGATGAGAAAGTCGCAAAATCAACAGGATGTTGAAGCAAATTATAGAAAAAAACCCGATCTAAATCCGTTAAGTAGTTCTCTTGTGAAAAGCGGACAGACATACAAACGGGTCTAAAAAACTATAAGAAATTTAGTGCTTGGACCACAAAATTTTTAAAACCGTTTCTTAGTGAGCACCTATGAGCCAAGGGTAACCTATATTCGAAATTTTAAGTACTAAGTTCTCAAGGTTCGGGAGATTTTGTGATGAGTGAGTCAGTGGTATTTGGCTTTTATATATATATAGAGTTGCAAAAATTCAGAAAATCCTGTTTTCACTTTATTCTGAGCTATTGAATGTTACTTTATGAATTCAATTAATTTTAGCAAAAGGTTGCAACATAAAAAATGTATAAAAAGTGAAGGGTTTTGAATATTTTCAGAAGGCATTGTATGTTGAGTGGGAAATCAATGATCTGACATCATATTGAGATAGAAGGAAACTAGATGAACTGTTAGATGGTGCAGGTAAGAAAGACTTTCTTAGAGAGGACTATGCTTGAAATATCTGGCTGGATAGTGCAATTCTCACTTCATTCAATATCTTTTGAGTTAAAAACAGGTTTTTATTCCCACCTTACAACTTGAATGTGAATTGTAGTTGGCAAAAAAAGCTGCAAAGTCTTCCCTTAACATCATTTGTTGAAGTAAAAATCATCACCATTAACATCAAAACGCTGCACTGCACATTCCAAAAATCTGTAATAGGATAGCGCGTTATCCTGCCCTACACGATTCCAAAACAACCCAGGGCCATCTTAACGCATGGGCACGCTGAGCAGTTGCTAATCTATGTATGTTGTGACTTGCTGAGTGGTTGTGTAGGTAGGGGCCCCAGTGCATTGCTTTGCCCAGGGGCCTATAATGCTGTTAAGACGGCCCCGAAACAGCCACAAAATAAGAAAAATAATTTTGACATGCATGCTGTCACTCCATGTTTGGAACTTGTTTTGTCTTAACACAAAGTCTCATGGTCATGACAAAAGCGTGCCTCGGCCCAGAATGTTAAGAACAGTGTGAGTGCAGGCCACTAGGGGAGAAGGGAGGGGAGACAATTGTGCTTGGGTACGGTAAGGAACAAACGTGTCTAGTGTGAGTACAGCTTTACTTGAGTTTTACTCAAGTCTGCTTGTGAACAGCAATTTTCAACTTCAGTCACATATTCTTTATTAGAATAAATTATGATTGTACAATGTTCAAAGCGTTGAAAAAAATTGACTTTAAGATGATGTCTGTGGAAAAACAAAATTGATCTTCATTTCTTAAAATTACAGTTTTAATTAGAGAAATGCATTTTTTTGCGTTGCGTGGACATCCTGGATGACTGCATCCCAGTAAAAACTGAATGTTGTAGAACAAGGTGTCTGGCATATCTACTATGAACATCAAGGCATATTAACAGTGAAAGCTGCCAGAAAATGGACCTACCTTCTTCAAATGAGTTGCATTGTGTTTTTCTTCTTACAGGCTCAATTTGGTCCAGTACTTATCCTTCAGCTACGGTCAGTGTCACTACTGGTAACATGAGGCGATACCTGGACCCTACAGAGGTTGCACAGGTAGTCCAGCTTCTCCAGAATGGCACATCAATACGTGCCATTGTCAGAAGGTTTGCTGTGCCTCCCAGCACAGTCTCAATGGCATGAAGGAGATTCCAGGAGACAGGCAGTTACTCTAGGAGAGCTGGACAGGGCTGTAGAAGGTCCTTAACCCATCAGTATGACTGGTATCTGCTCCTTTGGGCAAGGAGGAACAGGATAAGCACTGCCAGAGCTCTACAAAATGAAATGACCTCCACCACTGGCACCACTGTTCATTTCACAGATGAGAGCAGGTTCACCCTGAGCATATGTGACAGAGGTGAAAGGGTCTGGAGAAGTTGTGGAGAACGTTCTGATGCCTATAACATCATTCAGCATAACCGGTATTGTAGTGGGTCAGTGATGGTCTGGTGTGACAAATCCATGGAGGGACGCACAGACCTCTACAGTCTAAACAACGGCACCTTGACTATCATTAGGTATCAGGATGAAATCTTTGGACCCATTGTCAGACCCTGGTGAAGTGGGTCCTGGGTTCCTCCTGGTGCATGACAATACCCGGCCTCATGTGGCAAGAGTATACAGGCAGTTCCTGGAGGATGAAGGAATTGATACCACTGACTGGCTCCCACACTCGCCTGACCTAAATCCAATAGAAAACCTCTGGGGCATTATGTTTCAGTTCATCTGACACTGCCAGATTGCACTTCAGACTGTCCAGGACCTCAGTGATGCCCTGGTCCAGGTCTGGGAGGAGATCCCCCAGGACACCATCCGTTGTCTCATTAGGAGCAGGCCCTGATGTTGTCAGGCATGCATACAAGCATGTGGGGGGCCATACAAACTACTAAGTATGATTTTAAGTTGCTGCAATTAAATTTCAGCAAAATGGACTAGCCTGCCACATTGTTTTTTCACTTTGATTTTCAGGGTGTCTTTGAATTCTGCCCTCCGTAGGTTGATAATTTTCATTTCCATCAAGCGATGTGGCATGCTTTCATTCCTAACACATTACCCAGTCCAAATCAGTATAGATATCTAGCAGGATTTTTTTTTCGCATTGAGATCTGATGTGTTTTCAGAGTGTTCAATTTTTTGAACACTTTATATATATATATATATATATATATATATATATATATATATATATATATATTATTTTAAGTGGATTTTTGCAGTCTGCACATTTAATTCTGTGCATAATACATTTTATATAGGTTTATGCACTTGATTCTGCAGTAACATAAAAGTTAAATTTACATGTAGGCTCTGGACCATTTCATTCTGATTTTTATATATTGTCTTGAAATATCGTTCACACTTCTGTGCTGAGGTTGCAACCACCATGCTTCGAAATGAGAATAGCGTTCTTAGGAAGTTGTGTGATATCACACGTGCTAAACGTAACACCTTATCTTTAATTTGACCACAACACCTTAGTACACTCGGTCGCAGTGTCTACACATGTCTTCTAACAAAATATAGCGTTGATACAGGATTCTTTTTGGTCTCTCTAGTGTATTTATTTCTCGATAACCTTGGATGTATAAGATCACCGTTCTTTACGTATTTTCCGTATTTTTATAACGGATTTTACTACGCATAAAAGGCATTTTCTGCCTCGCATTGACAATCATATCCTTCTCTTCATAAGGTAGAACTAATACATCATATTTGTCGTATATGATCTTTCTGGAACTGACCATCATGGAACATAAGACACAGAAATATACGATATTACAGCATAAAATAAATGATGAGACCGATACAACACGTGCTAGCGATGTTGCTAACAGCAAATTATTTCATGAATTACGCAGAAACACTAGATGGGGCATTAATTAAAACAATAACAGATTTACGTAAGAACGTTTCATATTTGATTTAATTTCACTAAACTATCACCATACGTAAAATAACAATACCAACTGCTTCTAACCATCTCGAAGAATACGAACTGTCAATCCGATTTGTACAACCTTTTATCGACATATGGAATTTTAACAGGTCAATTGAGACATCAATTAAAAGGAGGCAGGCCCGAAAAATCCGGAAGTCTTAATGTTATTGGTGGAAAACGCAGAATTGCTGTAGGCAAGTGAACGTTTCCGTCTGCGCCGTTGCTCGGCAACCTAAAGCATTGCATAACGGGAAATGAAGTCCTGCTTAAGCATTTTAGTCGAAACGAAAACATTTATTTTTTATTTCTCTTGTCTTTTGTGTCATTTTGGTAGTTCTTAGCCTACAGTATATTTGGCATTCCGCTTACATAAGGATCAAAACGCTCCATTAGACGCTGGAAAAATTTGGTTATACAATTCTAGAGTTCGCGTCGAAGATTCGGTTTGAAGCTATAGTATTCATGCGACTTTAGTTGTGACCCCTGTTTAACCCGGAAATGTTTCTGTAGGAGGCTGCTGAGGTTGGCGATGTGCACAGCCAGGAGCGGCGCAGCTTGCGATGCTTTTCTCGTTTCCTTCACTTGGCGCGGGCGGATTTATGGGAGAATGAGAGGATGACAAGGATACTGTAGCAGCGCCCATTCGCTTTCCTCCTCCTCCTTCTTTTTTCCCCAGTTATTACTATTTTGTTCATGAGGACAATCGGGGTAGCCGTCAGAGAATTTGTTTGGTGGCTCTTCTGAAAGGGAGGAAATCGGAAAGGCAGCGGTGGAGATCTGCTTTTCTTTTGTATAATGCAGATGGCTTTGCTTTGGGATTACTAACTGGGACCGGACGAGGGTGTGTAGCAGATCCGATACTGGCTCGTTGGGCACGCACGCGTCGCTAATCATTTGAACAAGGATTGTGCTGCTAAATAAAAGAGTCATATCAAAAAAGACGGGTAAACGACGGACACCGCCCCCTCCCCCCCAAGTCTGAGAAATGGGGAACACCACGTCGTGCTGCGTCTCTTCGAGCCCCAAGCTGCGCAGAAATGCCCATTCCAGACTGGAATCGTACCGGCCGGAGCCAGAGCTGAGCAGGGAGGACACTGGCTGCAACCTGCAGCACATCAGCGATCGGGAGAACATTGATGGTGAGTGACGGAAGAAGAGACGGAGATTAGGGCGTGGGGGACCCCGTTTATGACGCCTAGAGAGCACTGTCTCGGCAGGGCTAAATGTGGAAAAGTTGACTTGACAGAGAAACGTTCATATACAGCCGATATTAGAGATCAGAACTAAAGCAAATGCGACCCAGGAAGGAAGATTGCATTCATAAAAAGTTCTGCCGAAACCGCCCTCGCGCTCAGTAGCTTCAGTCACCATGGCGATATGTCTCTCTTGGTTGTCAGTCTGTCTGATCCTGTGCGTGGTAGTTTCATGGTTCTCCATATGCTCAATGACAAGACAAACCGAGCCTTTTCGGAATTGTGTATTGTCATTTTGTCAGTGCTCATACAATATAGAATACTGTGATTTATTTTATGTAGCGCCTTCCTCGGTTTGCAAAGCACGCACGAGTCCAGAATTCAAGGTGCACGACGGGGTTATTCAAATACGAGGTAATTACACGGGTAATAATCATTGGGAGGAATCAATAAGGGGAAGTGTGCATATACTGTATGTATATTGCAAGCATTTTGGGTTCCAATCCCATGCCCAGTTTTCTCGATGTTGGAGATTGTCACTATGGCTTATCTCTGGGTGCTCTGGTTTTTCTCCTAGATCCTCAGGTTTTGTTGCCCGCCCAACTGGTGATTCTGATTTGGCTTTTGGCAGGGTGGCTGTTTCCTACCATAAGATGTCCATGGTTACTGTCCTGGAGGGCTACAGTGGCTGCAGGTTTTTGTTTCAATCAACATCATAATTCAAAGCCATTCCTTACTAGTAACACAAGTGTGCAAAATTTAACTCAAAAAATTCTTTTAATTGTGAATAATTATTTTTTGTGCATTCAGGAAAACAAAAAATATAATTAAAATGTTTTCTTCCTGTCACATTTAAGTACAAAATTGAAAAGAAATTAAATTACAATTTATTAGTGTGCTAGTTATACTACTCGTCTAAGACTAGGTGAAATCTAACAAAAAGGTTGAACAGTAATCAAGTAACTTTTGCAGTACAACATCTATTGAAATGTATTTTGTAATGCATGTAGTGATAAAGTGAATTGCATTTGTCATTCCAACAGATGACACGTCACAAACATTTGTAGTGATAAAAGGCTTTACTACAGATATGTGTGATGCACCGTCTGTTGGAATGACAAATACAGGGCATTTTATTACTACAAGTGTTTGTGATGTGTCATCTGTTGGAATGACAAAGACATAGCAAACAGACAGCCACACATATATGTAAAGTAAGCAATAATGCATATTCTTTGATGTGACTATAACTTCTCTAGTTTTTGTCACTTCTTAGTTTTTTTGGTCTAAAACTCTGTTTGGTGGCCCAAATCATTCAACAGTAGTCTACTATCCATCATACTGATATCCTAAAGTCCCTGGTCCTTTTTTCCATGTATTTGATATTCAGATGAAAGCTTTCACCCTGCTCTTCACTCACCACTCAAAGATTTTCAGGGAAAAATTCCAAATGCAAATCCAAAAAGTGAGTCATATTGCCACTCATGTTCTTAAATGTTAACTGTTAGATCTTTCACAATTTCTTTATAATTTTGATCTTTGAATGATACCTAAACCTCTCATTTCAGGTTGTTCATCACACCATCAAATTCTTAAACAGAAATCAGTTTTCTGATATCAAAAATGCTCTCCTTCAAATTAGCCTTAGTCAAACCTGGCAACTTTTCAGACAAATACATAAAATAGTTTTCATCTGTTGATAGGGCTTTGACAAACTGCTTCATTAAACCAATCGTAATATGAAGTAGTGTTAGTAGCACTTTATTGGGGTTCACCAAGCTAGATCTGAAGATGTTTTTGGCACCTAACTGCTGTCCCAGTAAGATATACAAAAATGTCAAGTACCTGCATAACAACTATTGGTGCCCATTGTATTTAATAACTTTAATTTATTTTTGCTTTAAATGTAGATTTTAATATTAGAAAATATTAAATTCAAACAAATTATCATTACCATAGTTTTGGTAATAAATTGTAGCATGAAATGATTACAATAGTTTATAATTGACAGCTAAACAGTGTGTTTTATGAAAAATGTTATGTGATGGAGAAAAATTGCTCTCATTTTGGAGCTCAGCACCCAAAAATATCATGTGAAATAATCAAAATACAGTGGTGACTCGTACTTCGAATTTAATTGGATTCAGATGGCCGTTCGAACTCTGAAATGTTCAAAATCTGAATCAGTTTTCCCCATTAGAAATAATGGAAAGTGAATTAATCTGTTCCCAGACCCTGCATAATACCCGTTTTGATAAACTGCAAATATGCAACATTTAAGGTAAAAGTAACACAATTAAATGCCTTAAATAATAAAGTATGAAAAAATAAATAAAATTCATAAATACTGTAATAAAATGAAAATTGCATTTACTGTACCTAAGTGAGGCAGAGAAAGGTTGCTGTTTGGAAGGGGATTCACCTTCCATAAACACACCAAATAACTGTACTTCTGGTGTTTTCTCTCCCTTCTGCATCTTAGCAGTACTGGTTGAGGGCTGCCAGATATGCCACACATATACTTTATCTTACTTGGCGATATGTTCCTCTTTCACCTCAAATCATCGATAATACAGCCTTCCTCTTAGGCTTTGATGCATCAACACTCTTCTTAGATGCCATGGTTAATAGATGGAGTATATTGTGATGGAACCCAGGGGGGTCAGTGAACCCCAAACCCCTAAATAGTTTAACCCCTAAGCCCCAGGTTCTAATAATGGAAGATTCATTTTACAGTTCCTCCACAAAGTCGCACAAGCACAAATAAACTAGTTTTCTCTCTCTCCATTATACCTGCCCTCCTCCAGTTGAGTGTTGCTGTATGTCCTCCCAGCTCCAACTTACCTGGATAAAGGAGTGTGGTCCCTTTTATTACGGACCCGGGAGTACTTCTGCTGCCAGGGCAATTGCCCGATAGAAGTACGTCCGCGTCATACAGAAGTCCCATAAATTGGGGAACGCAACTCCCTACAGTGCCCCCTTGTGGCACCCATGCTCCCCAGCAGGGCTGTATTGCCAGATTACATCTTCTGTCATTCCCTGCTGGTTCCTGAATGGGTGCCTTAATGGAGGGCTGCTGCCATCAAACGTCTTGGGGGAGTAAAAAGCCCCTAGCGACATTGTCCATCTTTAGTGGAATGTCCATCCATCCCTTATGGTCCTTCCTTCTGGGTGGGTCTGATCTCCATCCCCTCCCAAGCCGGGATGGCAGTCTGCCTACTAGGTGCCTCTTGTCCGGGAAAGGAATCATCCCCTCTTGTGGCCAGGATGCCCATCCTGCCCATGTGGCATCTACTAAATATCTATCTATCTATCTATCTATCTATCTATCTATCTATCTATCTATCTATCTATCTATCTATCTATCTATCTATCTAAAACCAAACACACCAAAAAAAAGTGAAAAAAGCACTGAAAGCACACAAGTTTAACACAAGGGATGCTTTCAGAGTGTGAATGAGAGACAACTTGGCCACATGTAAATGCCATCTGCTGCTGCTGCTTTTTCACTCTGTGTGCAGTTTGAATGTAGATGCACATTTCAAAACTCTAGATTGAAATTCTCTCAAATTTAGCATTTGGACTCTGGAATGTTCGAAGTTAGAATCGTTCAAAGTACGGGGCACTACTGTAATTATTTAAATTGTACACATCTCTCTCTCTCTCTCTCTCTCTCTCTCTCTCTCTCTCTCTCTCTATATATATATATATATATATATATATATATATATATATATATATATATAAGCCA
>JANRMT010062817.1:47336794-47463959 GCA_026402145.1 Polypterus bichir lapradei
TATATATATATATATATATATATATATAAGCCAATGTCTGTCTGTCTGTCCGCTTTTCATGAGAGAACTACTTAATATATTTAGATCGGGTTTTTTTTTATAATTTGCTTGAACATTCCGGTTGATTTCGTGACTTCTCTCATTGTGCTAAGTATCATAGTTCGGTTACGAGACAGACTGTGGGCTGAGTGGAGGTAGAGGGGGAGGCAGAACCTCAGGTGTAGGGAGCCGGGTGGGGCCAGCCTCTGTTCGAGTCGCTCTACCTCTCGCTATGTGTTGGAGTGTACCTTGCTTCAGCTTAACTAGCGATACCTGTTTGTTCAGCAGACATTATCATCTAGAGATTGTTAAAGAGTAATGTTTGACGTTTTTGAGAGAAAGATCACAGCTACATGTGTTTTAGAGGGTACCTACCGATTGGCAGAGCTATCACGACCACATGCTCTTCTCGCCATGCGGGGGACGCTCTGTCATCAGAGCTGAACACGATCAGATTCAGTGGCAACCCTTGATGTTAGATCGTACCTGCCTTCCACTTGGCTAGAGATATCATGGCAACTTTACATTTTTGGCAAAGCGATCACAGCGACATTCTTGCCCCTGATAGCAAAACCAAAAATATTGTATAACAAAAGGCCCTTGGATACGAAAGCTTTCAATATAAATTCTTCTCAATACAAATTATGACATTTTATTTTTTTTTATTGATTTTTCACATGTGTGCTCTTTCTCTACTACATGGGTGGAGCCGCGGGGGACAGCTAGTGTATGATAAACATGGTATTTAATTATGTAGCTTGTTGGTGCTTTTATTTTTCCAAGACAAGTCCTAATCACTTTGTAGATTTTTCCTTTTCTGTGAACAGTATCCATATGTTGTGGACTTGGCCACATTTCTACTTTTTGTCACTCATTTATATATTTCTAAATGTATTATTAACACAGATACACCATGATACACAGTTTTAAATGGAGCCAGGTTAACAGAAAAGCTGGTGGGTCCTTTGTCATTTATTTGTAATTATTAACTGGTGGCTGATTAAGGAAACAATTAAAACTTAAATACAGCTGTTTAAAATATAATAAGCAGTAAAGGGTATTGAATTTTAACAAGTGGGTCAGCTTAAATATTCTGTCTAAAAAAAAAAAAATCTGGCTTTAGCAGAAAATAAATGGGTTGTAATTAAGAGATTGATTGAGGCAAAAAGCTGCAGCCACCGTGGCCCTCCAGCGCTGTAATTGAAGACCCCTGTCCTACCTTGTGCCCAATGCTGATGGGATAAGCACTGGCCCTAGAGCCCTGCTAGTGATTGGGTGATTTTTGTTGTTATTTGAATGTTGTTTTAGTTTTTGTTATTTTTCCTTATCTTGAAACAAGTACATAGATTTTAGATGAAACTTTTATATAATTGCTAGTACCATTAATGCCCTTAATGGTCTTGCCCATAAATACAGTACACAACCATTATAACTGTGTTTAAAAAGTTGTCTGGTATTGGTGGTTGTAGTTACTGCTCATAGTGCTTGTAGTTGGTGACTTCAATATAGATTAGAAATATATCACAACAGCAGAAAGTCAGGGAAGTTTTGCTTGTGCAATTGTTGATTATCTCTCAGTACATGTTAAATGTCTACAGTAATTTGGGAAACATTTTTGCTTTTCACTTATGGGAATTAAACATTATTTTATCTTTCACCTTTCCAAGTGTGCATGCTCACAAAGCCCTTCACTGATCAGTTTATGTTAATACAATTATATTTATAAACATGCTCTCTAAAGTTAGTAACAGGGCAAGACACATTGCAATTGCTTACATATTTGTATTTTTACAGTTGAACCACAAGCAGGTTTAACGGTGTGCTGTGGTTCTGACAGTAAGTTGCATTTGAAAAATGAATTACCAGCATTGCATTTGCTCCTGTACCACAGATCCTGTACTGTGTGCAGCACACTGCTTAAAAAGATAACAATGCTTGTATAATTCACATTGAGGTGACTGTGAGGGAGTGTTTACTTCCACTATGGGAAATAATTCTGTTCCCTGTCTGCATGAAAGTCAAATGAGAATTGCTTTACTAGCCTAAAAAAATTACATGTATATTTTTGCAAAAAAAGAGTAACAGGTCCACTGCCACGGGAACAGAGTAAAGGAGAAGTGTGAACACAAGTTGGAATTTTAAAATAACTTAAAACAGTAGGAAAAAAGTCAAGAAAGAGTGCTTTTGTAGCACCTTATAAATATATATGTATACAGCACACAGGTTTTGACAAACTGGCTTGTATATGGAGTTTGTTTAATTTTGACATATTGTCAGCGCCTCTTACGGTTTCTATCATGAGATGACGAGTCTGGATCCTCTTGGTGTGGGCTGTGATTCTCCCAGCAAAATGATTGTTTTAAGTCAGTTTGTTTTTTATTGATGAATAAGGAAGAAGTCTCCCATAGCATTAAGCAGCTGGATCGTGCAGCCTTTGCACACGTACACTGGTATTGCATATACTAATGACATTGTCACAGGTACAATACAGTTTCTTGCCATAGTGCATTTTTATAAAGTATAAGACTAGACACTGCCTAAGCACTTGCTCATGTTCCCACAAGCCCCTGCTAAGGCTTGAATAAACTTTCTTGTGGTTTCCAGTTCAGGTGCATAATATAAATAAAAATGTTCACCTACTAATACATCCTTCATTACTAGATTTCATAGAATATCAGAAAAAAAAATACCTTATTCAAGCTCTAGTTAAGAGTAGTGCAGATACTCGCTTAACCTTGAAACAGGTTAGATAACCGTTCAAAAGTCATTAAGTTATATACATAAAGCTTTTTTCAAATCCTTTTGCATTTTTGCTAAAAGGCAGCAAATATAACTTGAGACCAGTAATGGTGTTACATGTTATGGTTCTAAAAACCAGTATACCACCATGTTATTCCTCACACATTGATCTGATTGCAGATTTTTAAATTGAAAATGTTACTATTACAGTAGCTGAATTAAAAACAAAAAGGTGAACAAATATTTATTTTTGTGTTAATATGGTCACTTATCTTAATTTTTATCATGACAGCAATTCAGTGGATTTAAGTTGTTTTTGGATCAAAAAAATTCTGTTTATTTATGTATATATTTTTTTGATATCCGGAGCTTTAACAAGCCTGACCTAGAAGGTGCCTTTCACAAGCATGTGAAGAATAAAAATGAATTAATATGGCATGCTGATACCATATGAATTTTTTTCTTTCCTTCTTAAAGTGCACTTTATAGTTACTGTAGTTTGACACAATGGTTACATTATATTTGTTTTAGCTTTGCATTCATGAAATTCAAAATTGGGTAACAGTTTTGTTGTGGGAGGATTATACTGACCCAGTAAGGTGCTGAACTATTAGTTATCTTCCAGAACAGAATATCATTGTTTCTTTCTCTGAGATGACTACAATTTCTTTCACTAATTACCATGATCTTTTTTTTATCTTCCTTTTGTTATGTCGTGCTCAGTAGGCACATATGGTATTTAAAATAGGAGAGAGCTTAATTATGCAAAGCAGAGCTTTTAAAGACTTGCCAAATGAATAAAGGGTGTTTAAGCTAATATTGGAGGTTAAGGAATAGGTCGTTGAAGTGGCAATAGTGAGAAATTGTTAGACACTTAAATGGGGGGTGGTTCTTAAGTGGTTAGGGACATATCTTTGAAATGTGTTAGTATGCTGAGTGGTTAAATGTCAGTTGCTGCCAGATATAAAGCAAACCAAAAGGTGTAAACAGATTGGCTTTCTTGAGTGCAGAGAGGCTCTGTGCCATCTCCCAAGAGGTATTTGACCTTTTGTTACTTAGTTATAATGTATTTTGTTTTATACTAACCTTTCTATTAAATTTCACTTTTATTTAGCTTTAAAAATTTTAGCTTTAATAATAATTTATTTTGTTTTTTCAGTTGGTTTATTTAGGGTGCAGTGTTTTGAATCCTAACTTGCCTCTTGGGTTTCACTGAGTGCTCTAGTTTGATCTCTCTTCCTAAACTTAGACATTGATGGTGAATTTGTGCACTGTTTGTGGATGTACCCTATAATGGTCTGGCAACTCGCCCATTGTTGCTTCTTGTTTTGTGTCTAAAGCTGCTAGAAGAGCCACAGATCCTTGTAACCCAATAGTAGAAAAATGGGTTCAGAAAATGGTAGGGTGGCTGATTTTTATAGACACCGTACAGAACCATAGAAACTGAAAATTAATGGTAGATGATTGAACCTGAAAAAAACTAGCGAGGATAAGAGAATAATGAACTAATGCTGTGTGAGAATACATAATGTCAAAGCTATAGAACACCAGGGAGAGGGGCTTGACTATTGCCCAGAGTTGGTTCCTGCCTTTTGAGAGTGCCCACTACCCTAAATTATAAAATGAAACCAGGTTCAGAAATGAAGGAATGGATGAATGCACTGTAATAAAATATCTATAAAACTGCATCTCTCTATTATAATTAAAAAATCCTGGGACAAGATGAGACTTTTTAGTCTAAGATGAGACGTGACTTTTTCAGAAGTGACTTTCATGTCTCGCGAGATGGGACTTTGTGCCAAGATATTTAACCACGCCCGGGGCCGGAAATAAAAGACAAAGAGTGATGACAAAGTAGAATGTCGTAAAGAATTCAAAAATGTTGGTGTGATACACATGCAGAGCAGGTTAGAGATAATGAAAGTACTAAAATTTGAAAGTCTCAATAAAATTATTTTAAAGATTGCATTAGCGCAAACAAATGGAAATTATTACTTGGTGAAATAATGGAACAGCGAAAAGAGATCGAATATATTGTTCGGATTTAAACTTTAAGTCGGAGACTTGTAGATCATCTAATTCGTGTTACCATCAGGGAAAAGTAGTGTTTCTTCCCAATGAAGATGCCTATATTGTTTGGGGAAAGTGAAATCCACATACGTGAGTGGCAGAGATGCAAAGTGGTTGGCATGTAGTCCAAGCTGAGGGGTTGTCGAGCGAAGAAAGCAGGGGGCAAGCCCCCTAGTCTGTTTAAGTAAAAACATCTAGACGTAAGAAATGAATCTTGAAATGGATGAATGTTAACACATATAAAGAAGCCTGCAATGATCTGATAGACCCTAGTCCTGCTACTCTTCCTCAGTAGAGCTGAAAATGGTGTTTTTTTAAGTAAAACATTCTCTTTGGTATTAGACTTAGTAACTGGTTTTATGTTATTTGAATTAGATATTTTAAATTAAACAAAATGCTCTTGCATGCACAATGCTTGTTAAGAAATGTTTGTAGTGTGGAAGGATAACTACATGTGTAATTGTACAAATCATCAGGGGGTACAGCAGTAAAGGACAAGTTCTGCCTGCCTGATAGGTACAGATACCTTGTGCACAGTTGTCATTTTAGAAGTTTTGGAGCTTACATAATGTAGTGACGCTTCCCTTTCCTTTTGGAATGCTAGAACAGAAGGCAGGCTGAGTGTCATTTAAAAAATAGCAGCAGAGCTTAGAAATGTAAAGCTGACATGAAAGCACTGGTTAATCCGCCAGACAGTTAAGTACTTGATTGCAAGCTGTTGGACATTCTGTTATTTATTTATTTATTTATTTGTTTGTAATGGGAAAAAGTGCCGACTGCACAATGAAACATAAAAGACACACTTGATGTTCTTCTCTGTTGTGGGCCTTGTCTTGTAGAATAATTTTACATTTCTGAGTTGCAAGACTCTTTAAGTGGATGTTTTCTGGGTTAAATGAACAGATTCTTCAGGACACATTTTCAGGAAGGAGAGGCATAGAGGTTAACACTAATAAATCACTGACTCTGAGGATTGGGATCACTGTCTCTGTGGGGTCTGTACACTCTAACACTACTTTTTTCCACCTACTCTTAGTTTTGGTTACATCCCAAACGTGTTAATTGGTTGTTTAAGGTAAGATAGACAGAAGTTTCCAGGTGAACAGGTTGTGTTCACTAATCATGTTGCCAGAGTGTGTCAATGTGTTGCGTGTTGATTAGCACATGCAGTGAGAATTTCACTGTGCTCTGTACACGTTACAATAATGACCATTTAAACTTGTGTTAACATTAGGTTAATTGGCCATTCTAAACTGGACTGATATGAGTGAAAATATTTCCTGGCAGCCCATTAATTATTAGTTCTTGACTTGCTCCCTTTGTTGCTACAATAGGAGAGTCTCTGGCACATCAAAGGACAAATTTAAGCCAATTTTCTGTTCTTTACCAGTATACAGTACTTTGACTTGTTGGTGATACTATGGTACTTTTGTTACCTCAAAATGCTTGGGCCCAGTTTACTTTTGTTTAGGGTAACGTATATTGGTTCTCTGGTTTTTTATTACAATTTGAAAAATACTACAAAGTTGATTGATGATACTAAGATGGCTCTAATGTGAGAAAGTCAGTATGTATACAAATGTGACCTGCAGCACCCTGGTATCTCATACTGGATTGGTTCTTGCCTTGTGCTCTGAGTACCACTTGACCTTGTACTGGATAAATCATCTTCAGAAAATGAATGGTGGAAATCTTGCTGTGACTGAGTTGTAATTCTAATCTTATATTAATAAAGTATAGTCAGCAGTGTTCCTTGTATTCAGAATCAGAATCAGAAAACTTTATTAATCCCGAAGGAAATTACTTATGTTACAACAGACAAGGGACATGTTACATTAAGAGCAAGTATAAAGTAATCATGTAAATATAAATAAAGTATAATAAATGTAAGTATCAAACTAGAGTGCAGAGTGTTGCACCTTAAGTTAATATTGCACATTCTGAGAACAAATCAGGTTATTCTCATGTGAAGAGAAGACAATTTATTGCACATGAACAGATAGTATGTTGCACATTTCAAGTACTTGAAAAATGTACCTGGATATCCAATAAAGAAAAAAGGGTAATAACTTAAAGTATTGTTAAGTGACCGGAAAAGGAGTTATAGAGTCTGATGGCTGTGGGGAGGAAGGATTTTCTGTGACGTTCAGTGGAACACTTGATGCTAGTCAGTCTACTGCTGAAAATGCTCCTCTGTCCAACCACAACACTATGAAGTGGGTGATTAGCATTTTCAATAATAGACCAAAGCCTAGACAAATTCTTTGATCTGCCACAGTTTCCAAGCTGTCCAGTTTCTCTCCTACCACAGAGGAAGCCTTCTGAATTAGTTTGTTTAGTCTCCTGATGTCTGCCACTTTCATGCTGCTCCCCCAGCATGCCACAGCGAAGAAAAAGGCACTGGCAACCATACTGTCATAGAACATCCGCAACATAGTGCTGCTGACACTAAAAGCTTGCGTAGGAAATACAGCCTACTTTGACCCTTCTTGTATATGGCCAGCGAGTTCCTGGACCAGTCTAGCTTATTGCTTATATGCACCCCTAGATACATGTACTCCTCAACTATCTCCATCTCCATACCCTTAATAGACAGGGGAGTGGTTGGAGATCACAATCTTCTTAAATCAACTACCAGTTCTTTAGTTTTACTTTTGTTGATCTGCAGTTGATTCAGCTCACACCAGTCAACAAAATTGTCCACTACCTTCCTGTATTCTGTCTCTTCTCCATGTCTGATACTACCAACTATTGCAGAGTCATCAGAGAATTTCTTCAGATGGCAGCCCTCTGTGTTGTAACTAAAATCTGTAGTGTACAGTGTAAAGAGGAATGGTGACAGAACTGTCTCTTGTGGTGTACCAGTGCCACACAGCATGGTATCAGACACAGAGCCCTTTAGCCGCACAAACTGTGGCCTTCCCGTCAGATAGTCCATGATACACGAAACTAAGGGAGCATCCACCAGCATTTCCGATAGCTTAATCCCCAGTCTGGCTGGCTGGATGGTGTTAAAGGTACATGAGAAATTGAAGAACATAATCCTGAGAGTACTTCCTGGCTTGTCTAGGTGTTTTTATTTTACTTATCCTTGGCATGTCTATTGGTTCATATGGGAAGTATTATTGATCATTTACAAGACTTGGATTTTGATTCGGAAATCTTTTTTTTTTTTGAATATTTTGTTTTATATACCTGGACGCCTCCCTGGTGAGGTGTTCCGGGCATGTCCAACCGGGAGGAGGCCCCGGGGAAGACCCAGGGACCGCTGGAGGGACTATGTCTCTCGGCTGGCCTAGGAACGCCTTGGGATTCTCCCAGAAGAGCTAGAAGAAGTGGCTGGGGAGAGGGAAGTCTGGGACTCTCTGCTCAAGCTGCTGCCCCCGCGACCCGACCTCGGATAAGCGGAAGAAGATGGATGGATGGATACTTACTTAAGCTTTTGTTGTAATTAAAACCACTTCAGTGTAGTGGTACAATGATGCAGTGGTTAGTGCAGCAGCCTTACATATCCAGAATCCTGACTTTAAATCATACAACTACTTGTTGCCTATGTGTAGTTTGTATAGAGTTTGTATAGAGTTTGTCCATCGCCATTGAAGAGGACCATAATGTTACCATTTAGAGTTTCTGTCACAATGTAGGCATCTCTGATTGGGATGCTGATTTTGTGCTGAGACTTGCTGTTACTGCCTTCTTTGCGCAAGTCTTTTTTTTTTTTTTTTTGTTTTTGCTTCGGCAAGACATCGTTTCTCATAAGTTAAGGCGCCAATGCTGATCTTGGTGTGCCAGTTGTTTCTGTCCAAGGCACATGTCTCCCGGCTATCTGTGCTCTTGCCAGAATTCCTCAGGGAGATCTTCAGAGTGTCCTTCGGGGAGATCTTCAGGCTGTCCACCAATAGAGTGTCTGCTAAACAACAGTTAACCATACAAAATCTTTGGCAGGCATTCTTCTGGCATATATCCAGCATGGCCAGCTGATTTTAGCTGGGCCTTGCATAGCATGATGTAAATGCTTGTAATGCCAAGATGGGTAAACACCTCAGTGTCTGTAACCTTGTCGGCCCACCTGATGTTAGGGAACCTCCTAAGGCATCTCATATAAAAATGGTGGGGCTTTTTGGTATGGCAACTGTAGACTGTCCATGTCTCACATGCATATAGGAGTGAAGGTAGGACTGTAGCAGCATATATTTTGAGTTTTGTTGCCTGCTTGATTCCTTGCTACTCCCACACTGAAAAACAGAGTTGGCATAAGATGGTACTGGCTTTGGCAATCCTGGCATTGACCTCCTCATCTATGCCTGGAGTTTGCATATTCTTCCCTTGTTAGTGTGCATTTTTTCTCAGAGTACTTCAACTTCCATCCCACATTCTAAAATTTGTGTTTAAGATTATTTGGTAATTTTTAATGTCCTCTGGCTCAAGGACTATAGGTTTGTGCATAAATATTACCTGCAGTAGACTTGCATCCCATCCAAGGTTGGTTCCAATGTTCTGCCAAATGGTGCTGGGATTGGCTTAGGAATACCCAGGAGGTGAATATGTTGAGTAAGTGGGTTTGAGAATGTTGTGAAGTGGTTTTACATTATATCATTAAGTGCACCCACGGGTCCATTAATGTAAGAAAATAAGGGAATGAAAAAAATGCATATTGAATAAGGATAGACATTTTGAAATGACTGATGACTGTTTCAAATATCATCAGTGAGAGAAAAGATAAAGCTACCATCTGGACCTGGAAAAGCGTAGAATGGAAAGTCTGATAATGGCTGGTATTTATTGTAGTTCTCTATAGTGAGATTTCAAATGAAACAGAAGAGAAAAAAACAAATCTATGTAATGATCTCTGAATGCAGATTCTGCATTAAATCACAGAACCAAGAAAGGCATGGAAGGCTTAACCAAAAATGGTCTGTTGTTTTGCTAAAATGTGTTACTGAGGAGCTAACACATAATCTAATTCCCGTACTCAGTTTATGTGACAGTACTACTACTAATTATTCATCCCAACATTAGTGTTCCCATTCACCCTTTTCTGCCTGTGTAAGAGGTGTCTCTTACTTCAGGTATACTAATAGGGAATTTTGTGCCTTCTTGATTACTGGCAACCTCTGTTCTTCCTGTTGGACGACTGGACTGCTCTGAGTTGTTGTTTGATTTCAGATAATTAAGACCAATTTTCAGGTCTCCACTGAGTCAATTATCATGTTAATTCAGTGCATTTTTCTGCTACTGGGAGGCAAGTTTAAAGAAAAGTCATAGACAAAAGGGCATATTTATCAGGGCCAAGACTGAGAAACAGTAAACTGTTTTAATCTCTAGATGCCATATGACAATGTATTTAATGTTTTCCAACAATTACTACTTATAAATTATGCAATAGTTTGCAGGGGCCCCTAGCCCTCAGGCATCCTTGTGGTGAATGACTCTAGAGCCAACTTTTGCATTAACAGAGGCTAATTCCTGTTTTAAATTAGAACACATCTATCGTCTTAAACATTTTATACAGATTTTGTTAATTTACGTGTGTCATTGAATACATAATTTAACAAAGGGGAGGATTTGTTTTACTAGTGGGATTTCCCTTAGACTGACAAGGTAGCACGGTGCCACAGTAGATCTATTCTAGATTTGAATCTTGTGACTAGTTATTGTCAGTGTGAAGTCTGTGTATTCTTCCTGTGTCTGTGTGTTTTTCTGCAGATACTCTAGTTAACCTGCTTTGTCCCCATAGACATGCAGGCTAGGCTAGTTGGTGACCTTAAATTGGCTATGTGTGCCTGACACTCTGCCTAGGGTTGTTTTTCAATTTGAGTTCAGTGTTTCCAGTACTGTATATACTTTGTCCACCATGACTCTGAGTTGCATTAAACAGGCATGATAGTGTATATGTGTGCTTTAATTTGCTGCTGTATATATTCTGCTATATATGTAAATGTAATGTAAATATGAAATTGTTCTTATTTGAACAGAAAAAAATCAATTTTGAACACTATTTCTTGATTAACGTTTTTCATGTTTGCTTCACAATATGTTTATCTTATAAAAACTGTAATTTTTTTCCTGTTTTCATGTTTTTATAAATGTCATTACCAGAATCGTACAACATGTTTTAAGACTGTTTTCCCTTTGTGAATTACTATATTAAGCTACAAACCTGCAATCATGCTTCATTCCAAAATAACACGAACCATTTGTATACATACAGATGCAACGTGTGCACATATTGTTTGAAAACAATACATTCAGAAAAGTTTAATAGCAAGTGTCTCATCTTTCTCCTGAGTCTTCACATCCTGTTGTTACAATTTACAAAATTTGAATATATTGTGCTGTGGTTTTTTGTATTTTTACACAATGGGAAAGAAATTATTGTTAGAGCCATGAATAACGCTATCACACTCCTTTAGGTGTCTGCCATTCAAAAATGTTAATGTTTGCAAAGGCCCCCATGGGACACCCTAAAGGCACACGATGCAACATAGCTATTATAGACTGCTTAGTGTGACCTCTGGCTTGTTGGCCATACCCTCAAGTCCACTCTGCGACTGGCCTAGTTTCAGCACTTTGCTTGAATTAGAACTTCAGTGACAATAGGCGATTCATCCCAACAATGCTTGTCAGACTTATTTGCCTAATTTCACCACATTTGTTTCTGTTTAAAAATGTCTGGCAATAAAATAGTGAGTCTTGGCAGTTGTGCATAATTACAATTTTTGTATGGGTCTGCTACCTTACAGTCAGAATTTATGTGTTCTGTAGATCATGACATGGGCCATTCTTTGCTGTGCTTCTTTGCAGTTTTAGACAACCAGTCCATTGCTCTAATATGCATTCCCATTGATCATGTATCCAACCAGTGTGGTCACTTCTCCTCTGAAAGGAACAAAACAGAAAATGCTTAGTCTGTTCTTGGCATATGGAAGAAGTAAGTTGAGTCAGTCTTTTGAAAATCTGTAGTGTCTTAAGTCACAGTTATTTTCCACATTAACTGCTTTAAAATAAAATAAAGAGGCTTTAGATTACAAAAATTATTAGAATACATTAACCCAAGTAAGAAAAATGGTCTTTTGTAAGGCTTTAGTTTGATTTGGCAGACACACAGCTAGTGAGCCAGACATATGAGAGAAGTGGTACCAACGTTGTGAAATTAAAGTTTTAAGTGTCTACATTAGAAAGTTTTATTTTTAACTTCACATTGTGCTTTTGGAATAAGTAACAGGCTTTAAGTATAATAAATGTTTCAGCAGTGCCTAATCAGTGTCTTGACTCAGTTTTTTTACATTCTGCTGTTTAAATACTTTAAAAAACATACTCCACACTTTCAAAATGAAACTGCAGTTATTAAAATACTCAAAATAGTTACGAACATAGGTGGTCTGGTCACTGTGATTGCGCAGTTTATTTGTTCATCTCTTGTCTGTGAGGAGTTTCTCCATTTCCTTTAATATTCGTAAGTATACATATTAGATTAATTGTAATCACTAAATTGCCTGTTTATTTTGATTATGGTAGTGTGTATTTATACATTTTGATGGGCTTTAGACTATAATGCCCCATGCTGTTTCAACCCCGCACAGATTAAACCCTTGACATCATTTGGTTTGTAACTGACCGAAAAACTTGGACTGAGTGAGAAATAGGGATGCTCTCATCAGGTTTATTTAAGGCTGATAATGATCACTTAATCCACATTACTGAGTCGATCGATTCCAATACCAATTTTGATTTTTTTTTTCTTTATCCCATTAGAAAACTTTTTGCACAAAGCTCCAGCCACTGTAAAAAAAATTCACACTGTTCCAGTGTGCTGAAGTTTATCCTGCTGCACTTGGTTCCCATTCCAGCTGGTTCATAGTGAGGTGTGTGCGGTAACACACTCTCAGCACATGCTCCCAACCTCTTTTGCATGACCAGACATGAAAGAACCTATTGTTCTATATTAAACTGTTAAGTTTGTTAATTTATAAGTAAAACTATAGACCACAGGTGTTGCCTGGTCATTTTTTATTGACAAAAGTTTGTTTCTTGGTGCAAAGAGAATTGTCTGCATCTTAATATCAGCAAAACCAAGGAACTGGTTATTGACTTTCTATGCACCAAAGAGCCTCAATGTCTGGTCACTATTCAAGAAGTGGATATAGAGGTGGTCCACATTAAAGACAGGTCGGATTGGTTTTGGGACACAGAGGAACTATTTAAGAAAGGGCTGCGTTCCTTTAATGTGGGAAGTAACATCCTTCAACATCTTCTATAACCCTGTGATGCCCAGTGCGATATTCTATGCTGTATTGTGCTACTGATCGTGAACCTTTTGACATCTAAGATCAAAGTCAAATTATGAAAAATGACACAAGAACAGCTGGCTCCAAAGTTAGAGTTGGTTAACATCCCACAAGCATTCTGGAACAATTTACAGAATCACTTCTCACTGTCAGACACTGAGGAAAGAGAACCGGAAGAACTATGGACAGACATAAAGACCATTGTCATAGAGGAAACAGGAAAAACGTTAAACAGAAGGAAGAAAAAGTCATCGAAACCATGGATAGTTGCAGAAACATTGATGAATATAGAAGAATAACCAAAGGCAAAAGTCAAGCTGTAGCTGACATCAGCAAAACTTTAAACAGAGCAATCAGAATAGATAAAGAAGCTTACTATTGAAAATATGCGCTAAAGTATAAAAAGAACATGTAAAAGGCAAATCCAGTGCTGTCTACATGAAGGTCAAAGAGATGAGAAGAAAATTCCGACCAAAGATTGGCATGCTGAAGGATGCCAATATGAACAGACTGAATGAACCGACAAAGATCAAAGAGAGGTGGAAAGAGTACGCAACCTTACAAGAACAATGTAGCAATACAAGAAGACATGACTTTAACCTCTGATTATGAAACAAACTTTCTGGAAGAAGAAATTGCAGCTGCAGTCAAATTTCTCAAACAATAAGGGCCTGGATATGATAACATTCCAGTAGAGCTCATAATGCCTTCACAAGTGGCTGTCAAAGCAATCACGAAGTTATGGCAGCATATATGGAAAACCAGAATGTGGCCGAAAGACTGGACAAGATCTGTGCTTATTCCTACTTCAAAGAAAGAAGGTGTAACCGACTGCAGCAACTATAGAACTATTGCACTCATACCGCATGTTAGTAAAATTCTGCTGAAGATCATACAATAAAATCCTCAAGGACCACGACTACGCTTCGGCTCTGGATCCAGCAGTTGTCAACCTAGCACTTGATGAAAACATGTCCCTCAGAGAGGAGATTCTTCATATGCTGGCTTAGACAGAGACATTAGCTGTTTATCACTCAAACTCATGTTATTATGTATTGTAGCATTGGCGCCAAGCGTTGCAATGGATGGATTCTCTGATCTTCAATTAGCTTAATGAGGTAGCTTGCTATCCTTAAAAGGATTGCTTGTCTTTTTCTGCACTAGTTGGGAAAAGCACATGCGACTGTGCAGAGTTGCCGTTTTTATAGGTGCCCCTACTATTAGTGAAGTAATGCCAGCTCATTCTTTTTGTGAATCATTCCTCTCTGCTCCTCCAAAAGAGAATAGCCCAATGCCCTCTGATTCGATCAGTGGGCTTTCTTATAAGCTAGACCCAGGAACTCCTTCTGGTCTCTTGTCCAATTCCTCTGAATCACTTCTGGGTCGTACAAAAACCTACAAAAACCATGTCATTTCTCCCGCAGCTGTGCCCTCTGGTGGTCCCCAAAGACCACAACAAGGCTGTGTCTCCAGGATCCAACTTCCATGTCACCCTGCAGATGACCTGATTGGGTTTAGCTCTGGGTGACACTGCCACCTGCTTTATGGGTAATGAACTGCTCCCGGTGAGCCACTTTGCCTGATTCTTCCAGTATGGCCTCCTGGCTGGGTATGAATCCTCCCTTCATCCCAGCCAGGATGCCTGTCCTTCCTTCCTGGCACCTACTCTATCTAAACACTGTGCTTAGAAAACCCTATTAGTTTAGTTTTATTTCAAGCTTCTCATACAGGACCTCGCCCTATAACATTCTGAAAATCAACAGAAATGATCCCATATGCACTGCTTGGATCATATGCTTTTGTTGCTTTCTCACACAGTACCAACATATTAATCAAATACAATCCCTTCCATCTAAACCCATGTGGACTGTCTAGTAATACATCTGTTTTTGATATGTGATGTTTGACATTTTCGTTTATCACTGCTTGCAGTAATACTACTCTTAATGGTCTATATTTACTAGAAACGAACAAATCCCCTTTTCTATATAATGGGACAACATTTTCTAGTTTATAATCTGTAGGTTTGTCCCCGGTATTCAGTGAATTTTGAAAAATACACATTAAGCGTTTGTATATGCTCTCACTAACTTCCACAGTCACTGTACAACATTTGTTTTCTAGCTCTGGCCATTTGTTTAATTTCAGCCTTTATGATCCTAGTAGATGTTCTCTCGCTATAGTGTCCAAATCACTAACTACATCCATAGTAGTTTCTGCAACTTTTGAGATGTTATAAACTTCTTTACATGTGAAAACTTCAGAAAAATGTGAATTTAGAGCACATTTGCCAATTCATTGTCGGTGGTTTTGTTTACCCTTTCTATTCCTAATACACTTCACCTACTCTTTAAACATTAATTTACTTCTGGATTACTGTAGAATGCTTTTCGGTAATTTTTCACATTTTCTCTAGTATTTTTCTTCACATACTTTCCAGCTTTCTTAGGCCTTATGGTTATTTCTAGTGGTTAGTTCTATCATTTTTTTATTCTTAAGATCTTTTATTTTTACAGTTTGGATTGCTCTTTAATTTGGCACTGCTTTTAAATTTCAAAATGAGGCTGCCCTGGTTTGCATGTAAAATGCATTTAAATCTACTCCATTGATCTCCTACCAGCTTCATACTTAAAAATGTGTCCCAGTTTTCCATACCTGGTTAAATTTGACATTGTTCTTCCCCACTACTACTAAAATTAAATGTAAAAATTTTAAGAGCACTCTGAAATGTATTATATTATGGTCTCAACGTCATAATGTTTTGAACCCCTTGGTTCCTAGAATTATGTCTTGAATTTTATAGAAAAATCCATCTAGAGAGTCTTCTCCTGTTGTCGGTTCTTCAATATACTGTTTTTTAAAGTAGTCTCTGATTACATCTGTGAAATCCTGGTTTAATGGTCTGTCATTTGTAAAGTCATCCAGTTAATATTTGGGGTCAATTAAGTCCTCCCATTACTATAATTCCTCTCTTAAACTTGTTTTTTTCTTTTTAAATATTATTCAAAACGTGTGTATTGAAGCTATTATCAGTCTTCAGGGTCTATAGCAATCTCCTGGTATTAGGCATTTCTCCTAGTTGTATCCAGATATTCACCATAAGATGTGGTCATCATTCAGACTAATGTTCAGTTTCTCTTATGCATTAATGGCTACTCCTGCAACTTTTTTATTTTGTCTGTCTTTCCTAAATTAGGTGTAATCATTGGTTTTATACTCATCCCCATCCCTCTGATTTAGCCAGGTTCATATTATTGCTATAACATCATAACTATATACAGATACATATAATACCAGCTCACTTGTTTTCTTCTTAATACTTCAAATGGGTCATTAATCATATTAGAAGGTTTACCAAAGGCCAGTTATATAGGATGTCACCGACTTCACTGCTTAACCAGACAGCTTGTTTCCACTATCTATGTGGATAGTCAAAAAAATCCAGTACAGAGTGCTTAACCTTTTAAGATGTTCATTAGAATTTATTGCTTCTTACACAAAGGGGCAATTTCATACTTAACTGTGTCTTTAAAACTACTATTAAACACTTGATTGCTATTGTAAAGTCACTCATTATTGATCACTGTTAATTTTGACAATATATTTTGATTTAGATTTAGTCTTCATCTTATGATCAAGTTGGATTTTAGTTTTAGTCACATTTTAGGAATTTCATTTTTGTTAGTTTTAGTCTAATTTCAGTTGAGAAAAAGTAAATCAGTTTTAGTTGACTAAAAGTAAATTAGTCAAATAGTCAAAATCAGAGGGATATCTTGTTTAACATATGAATATGTACAAAATTTACTATACCTCTAAACTATTATACTAACATATACACTAATGAGCCAAAACCAGATGTAGTGATTATTAAACCTAAAATGAAGAATAGGTGTAGAAAGGATTTACTCCAAAAGATCTTGGTCAGATAATGGAAGCTCTGGTCTGTCGTAACAGTTATACGTACTTGCCTTCAACATGTGTTAGTTATCCTGCTAGAAGATTTTACCTAAGTGCTTTTACTACATACTTCACGTTTTAGGGGCTATGCTCATAAACATTAGTTTGCCTTCAAAAACCAAACGATAACACACATTTAGTGTTTGCAGATTCTTATTCAGCAATGAAGCAGTGCTGTTTTCCCATACTGAACATGTACACAACAGATTAATTGGGAGATGCGCTTCAAGCATTTCAGGCACTGAAATCCTAAATTAATTTAATGTTAGTGTTAACAAATAGAACAGCTCATTTCATCGATGATGTTGACAAGCCAAATGGCCACTTCATTTGAAACTTGCCTCGATTTTTAATTGCTATGACTGTTGTCGTCACTGGCAGTATGTCGTATATTTAAGTGGATGCATGCAAGATGGTTTCACTCACAGCCGTAAATGGATGGATTTGTGGACAAACAAATGTAGATATGCTCATTACAATCAAAGAACAATTGCAACGCATATGTTCCTTTATTGGGACTGTGTAGGACACTGTATTAAAAATAAGTAATCTATCATTTCATTTCATCTGCTGTAACAAATATGTGACACTACAAGCTAAACTGTTACAACTCACATCTGACCCTGAGCACATCTGATTGCGCTCTCAAAGCTGCACAAATCTGTTTCTTAAGTAACTCGTAAAGAGATAAAACTGGCAATTACAAAACCCTGTGTGTGTGTCTGTCTGTTGGCTTTCTTTTTCATTAATAAGCACATTTTCCCTAATGGCATGCCGAAATTCTCGAACACACACCATTGCCAGACATGACTTCTGCTTTTCGACATGTGTTGAATGCGGTGCTGTATCATCACTACTGTAACCTTTTTTCATAAGTAGTTTTGACTCACATTTTTCTCACATATTATTGTGCCATCCAAAATTATTCATATATTTGCAAAAGTGCAGCACTGACCCTACTATCGATGTAATATCCCCACTAGCAGCACACCCAAAATAAACACACCTTACACATTAACAGCAGGGTTAATGAGAGCCAGAGGTAATGGTATTGGTGTTAAGCAAGTTGCCACCTAAATAAACCTTACATACCTTGGCATAAATCTCAGGATGGCACACTTTTGTTCTTTCCTGTGAGCTTCATTCCACATAGCTTACACTCAGTTTCATTTTCATCATTGTTGCAATTAAAGTTGGTCATATGTCTTAACCACTTTTATCATCTGTGAATCATGTTGGCTGACACAGTAGAGCCGCGTGGAGCAGGATTCTGGCTAACTTGATGATTTCCTGATGGCACCCAAACTAGTGTTATCCGATTACATGCGTGCATACAAGTTTTTAAAATTACACCACTGCATTCATGCTCATTATTTGTTGGCAGACCATGTCATGTGTAAAACAGATGTCCAAAGAGCTTCACATTGCTCATTGTCCAGTTGTCTGTTTGTAACATTTTTGTTTTGTTTATTTTTGGTCAACAATGATTTTAAAAGCTTTCATCTTAGTTTTCGACATTAAAGGCATATTTTTATTTAGGTTTTGTTCCGTTTTCATCATAGAACAAATGTCAATGAAAAGTATATTTTGTCTTAGTTTTTAACAACAAAATTAACACTGTTGATGATGGCTCCTACTTTGTAAAAGGAGTAAAAAGATAACATTCTCAAGCTCACTTAATTTAGGCTTGTGGGGAGCCTATGCAATCAGCACTGTGGCAGAGGCAGAACACATCCCCGAACTGGGTATCAGTCCATCACAGGGCCCATAAATGCACACATCCTAGTTTGGAATTGTTGTTTATAATCCCCCTTGTGCGGGATTACAACACAGGATGCTAGATCATATGAGGTATTAGCATTAGCCACTTTGCCACCCCTTGCAACTTTTTTTAGACTGCTTAAAGCACTTGTATAACAGTTCCGATTATATCTTAACAGGCAAGGACATGGAAATCGGAAAAACATTTAAGGAAGTGAGTTAATTGATTCCTGTTGACTAACTAATGAGATCATAATGTCACTAACCCTCACTCAGAGTTGTAAGACTTATAAGACTTAATCATACATGATTAAGTGGCATTTATTTTATCAAAAATCAGGAACCAAGAAAGCAGCAGTAAAACAATGGATAATTGCCTTCTCTGTTTTACTTTACTCCTTTACTAAACAGCATTTTCATACTTTTAACAGTGGTTTGCATTTGACCTGCTTTCTTACATTTACATCATCTCCACCTAATGAACTATTGTTTTGCTCCTTACGCCAAGTTTATCTAATTAGGCATAGTCAATTTGACCTTATTTTGGAGTCGGTGGCCTCCTGGGAAAACTTGCAAACGGAACTTGATTGCTTATTATCAAATTAAAAGGTCTATGTTTATCAATCTTCCGAGCCTAAGCTACACAAAACTGACTCAACGCCTCAACACCATCCAACCTCTGCTCCTTAGGGACAAGCTGACAGAGATCAGAGTAGATTCATAGCTGGTGGCATGGATCGTGGACTATCTTACAGACAGACCTCAGTATGTGCGTCTTGGGAACTGCAGGTCTGACATTGTGGTCAGCAGCACAGGAGCACCGTAGGGGACTGTACTTTCTCCGGTCCTGTTCAGCCTTTATACATCAGACTTCCAATACAACTCGGAGTCCTGCCACATGCAAAAGTTCGCTGACAACACTGCTATTGTAGGCAGGAGTAGGAGTATAGGAACCTAATCAAGGACTTTGTTAAATGGTGCGACTCAAACCACCTAACACTGAACACCAGCAAAACCAAGGAGCTGGTGGTGGATTTTAGGAGGCCCAGGCCCCTCATGGACCCTGTGATCATCAGAGGTGACTGTGTGCAGAGAGTGCAAACCTATAAATACCTGGGACTGCAGCTGGATGATAAATTGGACTGGACTGCCATTACTGATGCTCTGTGCAAGAGAGGGTAGAGCTGACTATACTTCCTTAGAAGGCTGGCGTCCTTCAACATCTGCAGTAAGATGCTGCAGATGTTCTATCAGACGGTTGTGGCGAGCATCCTCTTCTACGCGGTGGTGTGCTGGGGAGGCAGCATAAAGAAGAGGGATGCCTCATGCCTGGAAAAACTGGTGAGGAAGGCAGGGTCTATTGTAGGCACGGAGCTGGACAGTTTGACATTTGTGGCAGAGCGATGGGCGCTAAGTGGGCTCCTGTCAATCATGGAGAATCCACTGCATCCACTGAACAGTATCATCTCCAGACAGAGGAGCAGCTTCAGCGACAGACTGCTGTCACCGTCCTGCTCCACTGACACACTGAGGAGATCATTCCTCCCCCACACTATGTGACTCTTCAATTACACCCTGTGGGGTAAATGTTATCTATCTATCTAATTTAGTGGAAAAGTTCTAGCAAACTGTAATAAATGTTATGAGACTTCAGAACTCTTTTGAGACCCTTACCAACAGGATGACACACACAAGCACGATTGCCTCTTTTGAGACCCTCCTCAACAGGATGACATGCAGAAGCACAACTGCTGTGTCTGTTGAGGGTTGTTTGTCCATTACCGAGGCCACCACAGATTTCCAGTGCCACAGAAACAACTACAAGCTGACCGCTGCCTGATCTGTGATGCAGGGAACATTATAACTTGGCCGCTGACCTGGGCCCGACCCTGCCTGTTTATTGTGTCGGTGTACAGCAGAATAGTAGATCACGCTACAATAAATAACCCTGCTGTTCCTGTTTTGAACTGAATAAAGCTGGTTTTGCTAATGTAGTGACACTCATCCTTGTCTTTGGGGTGCAAGACACCAACACACGCATCACATATATACCCAAATAAATAAATGTATTGTGAAATGTGATAATAAATGTAAAAAGTCAGTCAGTCAGTCATTCTCCAACCCGCTATATCCTAACACATGGTCACGGGGGTCTGCTGGAGCCAATCCCAGCCAGCACAGGGTGCAAGTAAGGAACAAATCCCTGGGCAAGGTGCCAGCACACCACAGGGCGCACACACACACACACACACACACACACACCCCAAGCACACACTAGGGACAATTTAGGATCGCCAATTCACCTAACTTGCATGTTTTTGCACTGTGGGAGGAAACCGGAGCACCCGGAGTAAACCCAAGCAGACACGGGAAGAACATGCAAACTCCACGCAGGGAGGGCCCAGGAAGTGAACTCAGGTCTCCTTACTGTGAGGCAGCAGCGCTACCACCGTGCTGCCAATATAAAAAGTTTCATGGAATATATTTTATTGCATATTTATTTAATTAATTCTTCCATTTGTTTATTTCAGTGTCATCACATGCAATATGAAATATGCTTTGATATGAATGTGTCTTTTTTACCTGTCAAAGTTGAGAGGGCATGCTCTGGCGAAATATGGTTTTTTGACTGGGGAATCCTAATTGGAGGGAATGCACATAGTTGAATCTTTGCACATGCCTTTGAGTCACAGGATATCCAAGTCAAGCAAAGCGCATGTTCAAAGTTTTAACTACACATGCTTATGGTGGATATGAGTGCAAGAAGAGTTTGCCCAGAATTACTGCAGAAAGCAGCTACTTTAATTGAAAAAGCTCTGAACTAAAAGTTGGATGGCTGAAGATTTAATTGGATTCTACTGGTTATTCGCCAATTAAAAAACAGTACTCGCTAGAGCCCACCCTTTTCATCTTTGATGCGTGAATATGACAGTTTTCCTGGCGACAACTCTTTTCATGACAAAAATATAGCAATGTAATAAGAGTATGCTTACACATTCTGCTAACTAGACAGATTTTTTTTCATTAGCTTAAACATCTCTCCTTCACTTTGGACAACCTTTAGAGCTGAAACAGGCACTCAAAGATGGGTTGTAATTAAATCAACCAGGTTATTTTTTTCTTTTTCTCCACTTCGGCATTTTAGCATATATCTATATTTTTCTTGGAGAAGAAACACTATTCGTTCTGATTTCACTAATAGCTGAGACAGGCTACTTAATTACTCAAATATCCAGTCTCTCAGTGAAAAATAGTTTATATCCATCCATCCATCCTTCCAGCTTGCTGCTGCCAATAGATATCTGCTATCACCACTGTATTCACTGTATTTTCACTACTGCACCTTCTGTTTGTAAAATGCTTAAAGTCATTTTATGTGATTTCACAATAGATAGGGTTAAATCATGTCCAGGTAATGACATAAATGTGGCCATATTTGAAATTGTCCTTGTTGTCTTTGGCATAAAATTGTTGGATTATTAAGCCATTTTCCTCATCAAAAAAGACAACGTAGTGATTATTTGAAGGAAATCCTCTGAATGTTTAGAAAGTATTGATAAAAAGAACAAAGAATTTGCTTAATCATAGCAAATACAGAGGGTAGGTGAAACAGTTTCTTGGTGTAGTTTCTCATTTGTTATTCAGTATGTGACACAAATTTGAGATGAGGCTCAAATTATATTAGCAAAAAGAATGTTTATCAGAGAAAAGAGCTGTTAATTAAGCCAGTGGAAATCCAAAAAAGATACTAATTGGTACAGTAATTATGGATATTTATTTGTTCCAGAATTAAATGCAATCCAATATGTTAACTAGATTGAAATGTAATGTGTATACAAATAATGCATTTCATTTTGGTGCGCCTTTATTATGTCGTAATGAAAAGCATATCAGCTAAATGATCGATTGCTTTTCACTATGTCAGGCAAATTGTGTGTCAGTTTAAAATGGAATACAAAATCATATTGCATTTTCATTCATGTCCATATACTACTAAAAGCAAAGCAAACATGTTGCATTTCACATAACAGCATTTTGAGTGTATTGTATTTCTATTCAAGACCACATTTAATCATGGGAAAAACCGAAATGACCAATCAATGTCATAAGGTATGGGGCAAGGGTTGTCAACAGTTGGGGGTGACACGTTCCACTTCCAAGTATTTATGTGTTGTGATGGCAGGCTTACGTTTTGCCGGTGTGGACTGTGGAGTGATTAACTGAAATGGTGAAAAGTATGTTTTAGGACTCGCTGAAAAAGTTTATCCCTTATGTTAAGTTGTTTTATTTTTATACATGTTAAAATAAACTGTGTGGTTACATTTTTGAGGTTGTTAGCTGGATTTAACTAAATATTGAATACAGTAGACCCCCCGCAAAAGTCGTGCTTCAGAGTTTGCGGCCATCTGTCATTTTCCAGATTTTTCCTCAGAACCTATTTAATAATTGTTAGTGGAAACCGCAAATATCCTCTGCAATTTTTATGGCTCTTTTCGTGGCAGTACTGTACTGTAGACAGAACAAGAAGCAACTGTAGAGGAAAACGCAGCTTGGGATGGTGAAAGTAGCCAATAGAATTTGAAACTGCAACTCCCAGCAGTGGCTCTGAAATGTCTTCTGCTGAGGGTGCTGGGGCAGTTGGCGTCAAAGGATGTCAGCGCGGCTTTTAAGAAGGGGGCCGGTGACCAAAAGCAAAAAAAAAAGTTTTTGTAATTTGTGTTTCAAGTTACTGTCTGTCTGCCTTCTGTTGGGTTACCTGTACTTATTTGTTTTGTCCTGGATCGTTTTGTGGTTGGCGTCTGGATTGTCTGCCGTCTGCCTGTGTACATAAGGACTGTAAGTGGATTCATGACCATCCGTCCACCCGTCTTCACCATTTCTGGTACTAGCAGTAGGACTATCTTTACATTCCCATTCAACGTGCGGATCTCTGGACTATCTATTTTCATCATTACATTTCATCCGTTGCCATTTTTCATGAACGTTTTTCATGATTTACAGTGTGTGTTTTGTTTGTGCTTTGTTGTATTTAATGTGTAATCGGCATAAGGGGAACGGGGGTGGCATCGTTGTTTTCATTTGTTTCATTTGTTTTCATTACATTCGTTATTTGCTGTTTGATTACCTGTTTGCTTTGTTTTTGTCTTTGTGAGTGCGTGCGGGTTGGGCCAAGGCTGGGTTCGTCACTGGAATCTCCACCATATAAATAAATAAATCACCCGCTTCTCGACGGTGTGAATCTTAGTGGCACCGGAAACTACAGCGTTATTCATTTCTCCTTGCTGCTGATTGACTGTTATGCATCTCTAGCTGAGTGTTCTTATGTTTTCCGTTTTGTTCCTCTTAACCCTTAAACCACCATAACCGGCTATGGTCATTTCCCAGTGCCAGTTGCGAGCACGCAGGAGCTGATCAGTCAGTGCCGTACATTATTTGAGCAGCCAGCTCATGACCACTGCCAGCCTCTTGTGAGCAGGGGGGCTGAACGCACCCCTAGAAGACACGGACGATCCTCTAAAAACCCCTCTTAAAAAATGCTGATAGACTACTTTCACAATGCACCCTTACTTGCTGGGCTTACTTGCATTTGCTCTGTCGCGTGATATGCTTCTCCCATGACTCTATGCTTACTTAGAAGCCTGAACAGCACCTGTCTGCTTTGGCTGATTACTTTGTTTCTCTTTCCTCCCCCAGACATCCTCTGCTCCTGCTGGGGGTCCTGCTCCCGTTGTGCTCCCCTATGATGTTTGTCTATTCTTTAATCGAGAACTAACTGCATACTGAGCTCGTTGTACTTCTGAAAGAGACATGTTTGTTTGAAGTGTTTGAATAAAGTTCACGTCTCTACAATCTTCTGTGTTTCTGTGCAATTCTGTGACCCAAGCATGACACCCTGAAGCACTGCAGCCTCACTGTCCCTGGGATTGAGCCGCTGCACTAGACTAGCCTGCAAGCATCAGTACTTACTTCTGTGTGCTTGAGTGCAGCCAGTTCAAGCGCAGTTGGCTTGGTGATTTAGTGAGTTTTGTCCATGGCGTTAGTTGCACTTTGTACATATTGTTCCAATAGTTTTTAAATATTTTTTACAGTTCATTAGCAGTGTGTAAAATGATCAGTGTGGCAGTAATTGTGATGCTCTTTGCATGAAAAATATGTTCCATTAAAATTTCACTTTTTCTTTGTGAATTGTGACGTTTACTTAAAGTGCAGCAAAAAAGTATTTAGCGTCCAGGGATGCATTAACCCTCAAATATGTGGCAGTTTAAGGATTGAAGCCCCAAGATGCCGCCGAAACGCCCTGCACCTTCTAAGGCTTCTGGCAATGAAAACGTGCTTGCATGAATTACAGTACATATAACGGTAACATCGGTATTTTATATTCTAGCACTGTGGGAGACATAGCAGTACAGTACTGTACAGTATACAGGTTTACCATTACATTCTTTTTTTAGGTAATGTATTAAGCAAAGTTTGAATTTAAATTAAAGTGTTTTGGGGGCATATTTAGGGTTTAAACTATAAAAATAGGCATTTTTTTAACCACATCCAAAATTCACGGGTACTCTAGCAACGTAACCCCCGTGAATTTTAGGGGTGTACTGTATAGTGAAACATTTGTTAGTATCACCAAGTTTGGTTTCTTCATAGCTTTTTATTCATATTCTCTGTGAAAATCAGGTATTATATATTTTTTCCCTTCTTTCGACATGGAAGAAAATGAAATCGTCATTTACATCGCAAGCTTCCACCTGTTCAATGAGATGGTGGATCCCCTGCTTCATGAACTCACATGTGATTGGAATGCCCCTTAGCCCAACTGTTCACACCCCTTGTCCCACCTGTTGATGCTAACTGGTCATTTGTTTACATTTAATTTTAGCACAATTAATGCATGGTCTCAAATTAAAGTTCAGTACACTTGAGCTGCTGCTAAGAGCAATGCAGTATGTTTGCTTTGCTTTTAGTTAGAACATGTGAAATATGGGCATAAATGAAAATACAACACTCTTTTGTATTGCATTTTAAACTCCCCATTTGTTTTTAATTATGGCACAATCCTGCCAAAATTAAATGCACCACATGCATGTGTATTACATTTCAATTTAGTTAACACATTGGATTTCATTTAATTTTGACACAAATTATCTTCTATAAGTAATACAAATTGTTGTGAGCAATGATCAAGGAAAAAATGTGAATTAAAAGGCTTGAAACGTGGATTAGGAAGATCGTGATGTAAAAATAAGGTTTGCAAACATCAGCCAAAAATTGTAAACTACTGAGCAGCACTCTAAAGTAAAGGATTTTTTTGACAGCTTTGAAGGAGAGAATATCTAATTTGAGAAGTACTTGAGAACAGAATGGAAGGAATGACATCAAGGGGTGACTAAGAACAGTGTGGCTGAATAATATAAAAAGGATGAACTCACATGCAGACATCAAGTGAAAAGTGAAACTGAGAAAACAGGAGCTGATGGTTTCCTTTGAACAAAAGCAGTGGTGATAATTATAGAAAGATACTTAAAGTACTTTACTTATACTCAATATTTCTTCATTTGTACAATATCCAATTATCCTGCAGTTGACCAAGCCATTATCCCTAATATATTTTGATATATTTTGCTTTATTGTCTGTTTTAGTTTATATTAAATTCATTAAAACACGTGTTACTCTGTTTTATTTTCAGTTTTCCAAAGTATGAGTTTGCAGAAGCAAAAAAAATTTGTGTGTGTGTTCAGGCAGGCATTCCTTGTTTGGGATGGTGTTTTAGTATGATGATAAAAATATATGTAGAGATAAAACTAGATGAACAGAATTATAGCCTTCTGTACTATTTTGCAGTATTCAAAGTGTAACTGTTTATAGGCTTTTTATGGTCTTGCATAACTGGACTGACTTGGCCCCACTGGAAAATTTGCAGTGCCTTTCAATGAAATACTTCATCTATGGCAGATTTCCCTTGTCCCATTCTAGTTGTTCAAAGCTGCATTCAGCTGGAGTTAATGGGTTGAAACGGATAGCAGTCATGTGATAAACCACAGTGTCATTGTCAGAGACAGGTCTGGGAACAAGAAGGATTGTTCACAAGATAAATAGCCAATGCCTCAGTGAGGGTTTTATAATTGGTTTTTGTCTGAAGAAACACTTTAAAATGATCTTGCAGTGGACTATTTTTGTTTGAAAGTCTAAAACGTATTTTTTGTATCTTTTCTTGGCTAATTTTATGTCTTTTTAGATCATTTTTTGAATGTGAAGTTTATTTGTGCATACAGTATCTTTATTAAACCATTGAAACTTTCATAGCTTTGATTGATTGTATTTTACAAATAATTCATCATAGCCCAGTCATACTTGATGAAGTTTAGACAGCTTATTCAAAGGAATGTCTTTTAATACCTGATAATGTTTGTGTCATACTAGAAACTTTTAAAAAATACAGCGGAGCCTTTATATTATGGTTATTACTCTTTGTTTTTCTTTATTTTCTTATTTACATGTTTTAAAAATGAAATTCTGTCACAACTGTTGAAGCTGCAACTTCAGAAATCTGTAAATTCAAGCATATTTTCTTTTTTTAAAGTTCTAAGTTTGGCTTAGAAAACCATGAGTAATAAATTCCTATGTATTAATGTTGACTTAATTAAAGTTGGAAAGTCCTGCTGCTGTTTAAAGACAGATATTGAAATAAAAGGACGCCATTGTTGATAATCTCACCCATATGTAGTGTAAGTTAAAGAGTAAAAATATGTTTCCTGTTTTTCCTGATAGTGCAATCAGCCATAAGTGCTAACCATCTCTCATTTAGCACCTTACAGTTAAAAAGCTAGTAAGTGGAAATTAATGAAAAATTACAAGTGATCAATAGATCTATTGCTAGCTATTAATTAAAAAAGATACATTGTCTTGATAAGCGAACATAATCTTTGTATTCATCCATTGACACTAATGAATATACAGTAATCCCTCCTCGATCGCGGGGGTTGCGTTCCAGACCCCCCCGCGATAGGTGAAAATCCGCGAAGTAGAAACTATATGTTTGTATGGTTATTTTTATATATTTTAAGCCCTTAGAAACTCTCCCGCACTGTTTATAAATATTCCCCGCAGAGTTATACAGCATAATCCCTTTGTATTCTCTTAGATATTAGGTAAGATTCATTGAAATTATGTATATAAACACACTGTTTATATACAGTAAAACCTAAATATTATTTTAAAGATATTGAGTGTCTCCGATATCACATATGTTACAGCCATTACGATAGACAGGCCACCAGCAATAAATATGTACAATGCAAGAAAATAGTATACAGTAAATGTGTGTACAGTGACACTAAACGTACGTACATGTACTAAGCACTGTAAGAAGAAAATTAATTATGGTTACTCACCAACAATGACACGATGACTTGTCCGATAACAATGAGTTTAATTTTACTGCACAACAAGGGAGAGCGTTACAGCCCTTGTAAAGGAGCCACTTCAGGCGATTGTGTAGCACTGCCGTTGTTCTTCTTCTGGCAGTCTTCAATCCAAATCCCTAAAGCAGATTCCATCCAGACTACTGCCTTATTACATCCACTTCCAAACTCATTTTGAACCCTGGTTAAAAGGACACTGCAGCCGTAGATCTTATATTCCTTTCCTACTTTTTAAATAAAAAGAATCATAGCCTTCAACAAATCCAAATCGTTTACCTTTTCGGCAATCGTTAACATCTTCTTCTTGCGCTTGGGCACGGCCCCTGAAGCAGTAGCAGATTGTTTTGGAGCCATAATGAAGGGCTTGACTATGCACAAAGATAAACACTAAAGAGCGCAACTCTTTACACAGCGAAACACGTTGATGCTGAATGAGCGAGATGAGACTTCCTGGTTAACACTGCATTCAGCACGCAGGAGCTCAACTGCGTGCTCTGATTGGTAAGCTTCTCAGTCAGGAGAACTTAACTGCGTGCTCTGATTGGTTAGCTTCTCAGCCATCCGCCAATAGCGTCCCTTGTATGAAATCAACTGGGCAAACCAACTGAGGAAGCATATACAGGAAGTAAAAAGACACATTGTCTTCAGAACCCGCGAAACAGCGAAAAATCCGCGTTATATATTTAGTTATGCTTTCATATAAAATCCGCGATAGAGTGAAGCCGCGAAAGTCGAAGCACGATATAGCGAGGGATTACTGTACAGCTATGTTAAGGCAAACATCAAATTATAGTAGCTAGTCTACACAATGTAACCGAATATGTGTCTCTGCATGCCAAATTCACTTCAAAATTAAATGTACACATGCTTCGCTGAAGGATTTGTTTTGTCTGATTCAAGTGTTCAGGTATCGTTTGTGTATCTTATTTGGATATTCTGTGTGTCTAGAGCAGTGTGTCCAGGCTTCAGCCCCCCATGACTCTGGATTATATTAAGTGGGTTTGAAAATGTTTCATTAGTGTTTTATATTCCTTAAGAATATAAAACCACTACCATTTGTTTTTACATTGTGGGTGAATCCTTTCCTTTGTGAAAATGTAGATTGAGTCCTGTTTGTTTTTCATAGACATAAAATGAAGGATAAACCAAAAATAATAATAAATATTTTTAATTCTTTAAAGCTAAATGTAAACTATTTTAATATATATGTCCTCTTGGTGTAATTTAGCGTGAGATAAACTCAACAATTCAGTGTTTAAGTACCATTCGTGTATCCAAGTGATGCTGGAATTTATCATTTTTAGCATTCAGTTTGATTCCATGTCTTAACATATTAAAGAAAAATGCAATTGCATCTTTTCAGCTGTGTACTATAGACCAAGAGAAGTGGCTGATACTTTATTGAGCTGAATTTTACCTATTTGCATATTTGCAACTTTCTAGTTTTATTTGTGTGTCTTAGATAAGGTGACTGGTTTGTTATCGTGTTTAATCACTAACAGAAAAACAGTTTATACTGTTTAATATATAAATCAGAATGTTTTCATAGTTACAGCAGTAACCAGTTTAGGACTTTACAATTCATTTGATGTTATTAGTATGAAAGTTGTGGAACTACCCATTGCTGCATAATAAATCTGAGTGCTTTCAAAAGATTATAACTATTAAATACTATTTTATTGCTAATCTGTCCCATATTTCGGTCATCTTCTTTGTAAAGGACTTTTTCCTAGTTTCTGTCCTGAATACATTTTCCCTTTATTTCCACCACTGTCCTCTAGTGTTGGCATAATGTACATACTGCTGTTATCAACTTCTTTTATATCTTAAAGATTTGTAAATTAGAAAGCATTATTATTGTTCTGTAGAGATCACTGAAGAATACTACTGATGAACAAATCTCACGAGAAGAATTGTCAATTATCAGTTGTTCTTCTACCTTTTTACCTTTTAACAAACTTGAAATTTAGTTTTAAAAGTTTCCTCCATTGTCATTGGCTTTCAGCTGCAGAATTAATCTTCAGTGTCAAATTCTGCCATCAGGTCTTCAGATTTGTATTCTACACACCTATTGCCTAAAGGCAGCACTTTTGATTTTACTAATTTAGAATCTTTTAACACAAATTTTGGTTTTACTTACGCCAGTGGCAGTGGTGTAGGGAACTGTTTAAGGGGGGACCTTTTTCACTGCTACACAGCTAAACACGCATGCAACGGAGTACATGCGGTAGTGGAGGTATTGCGCGATGAAAATGGACAGAGAACATTCCGAAACTGAAGCTGTAGCAGACGATAAAGTTGAACATGATGACACAGAAGAACTTTTGCTGAAAAAAGGAGCCGTGTTTGTTGTCTGGAGATATTTTGCTTTTAAAAGGTCGGATATGGACCAGACAACTATTTACTGTAAATGCTGTCGAGTTGTCACCAGAGGCGGCATCACGAGCAATTTGCTGCACCACCTTAGCCGCAAACATGCTTTGGAGTACCATGAATGTGTGGAACTAAGATTGGCACCACGTCCTCAGGTAAAACTGAAAAAGTTAGAGGACACTTGAGTCAGACGTCACTTGTAGACGCGTTTGCTAGAGGTACTAGATATGACAAAAAAAGTAAGAGGTGAATCGAGATAACCAACGCCATTACAATCCATACAGCTAATGTGTCAGTGGACAGACACTGTTAACATTAACAGAAAGTGTAGTTGGTTTACAAAAAAAATATTTACTATTTATTCCTTTTCTAAGACGTGTTCAGTGCAATACAACTTTTGACAAGCACCTCTGGATATTTTACTAAGTCTAAATGCCTCTTTGGATGGTTGAAAATATGTTGTCAAAATTATAGTTTAAGTTGTTTGCAAAATTTCTTCAAAAAAGGTTCTATATTTTGACTGCAACTGTCATGCAATGTGATTACTTCTCTTCATTAGTGCCACCCCCTTGAAAACTATCACTTTATGGGGCCATGCAAGCCTGTATTAATACTTGTGTGCACATTAAAATGTTTTTTTGTACAATGTGCAATTCTCATGACAGTGGAGTAGGTTATTCTTAGCCAGTCTACTGCAGTAATTGCAGTGGAAAATGTGGTTAACATCCACTCATGCATGGAAAAAAAATACTGTTGAATACCGTGAAACCAGGATAGTTTTGAAAAATACCGTGATATAGAATTTTGGTCATACCGCCCAGCACTACTGGAAAATATTTATTAGACATAGGACCTAGGGTTTCACTGAAGTGAGACCATCTGTTATTTATTATAGTGATGCATTTTGCTTTCCCATTCTTTATTTCAAAGTCTTTTCTCAACTCAGAGAAGTCTTCTTTTTGTAAAACCTACATCTTTGCTTTTAATGTATACAATGTGTGTATTTTCAAAGACTGATTTCAAGGGTTTCTGTTTGAATGACAAAATAAAGTGCAGGTGAAATCACCTGAACCTCAAAATCATCTTTGCTGTATATATGTTTTAGTTCATTAAATAGTGTGCTGTTTTTATTATTTTTTGGTTTTTGTCACGCTATGCCTTTTCTTCTGCTAACTTGCAAATTGTTTCTTTAGCCATAGCCACTGGTAATATATTAATCCTCTTCACTTTCATGTAGCAATGGTTATGCAATTCCAAGTATATCATAATCCCAATTTGTTACTTCTCAGTCATTTGTTTTCTTCATTATTATCTTTGCATTAACAAGTTAATATTTTAATATAGGAATTTTAGGGGTTGTAACTTTAAGGTGAATTTGCATTTAGATAGATACAGTGATCCCTCGCTATATCGCGCTTCGACTTTCGCGGCTTCACTCCATCGCGGATTTTAAATGTAAGCATATCTAAATATGTATCACGGATTTTTCACTGGTTCGCGGATTTCTGCGGACAATGGGTCTTTTAATTTATGGTACCTGCTTCCTCAGTTCCTCAAGGGACGCTATTGGTGGGTGGCCGAGAAGCTACCCAATCAGAGCATGAATTACATATTAAATAAAACTCCTCAATGATATACGATATGCTTCCCGTGCGGCGCTTCGCAAACTTAAAAGCTCTAGCAGCATGTATTGATTTTTGATTGTTTACTTTCTCTGTCTCTCTAACTCTCTGACATTCTCTGCTCCTGACGAGGAGGTGTGAGCAGAGGAGCTGTTTGCACAGAGGCTGTTTGCTTAGAAGATACGGACGCTCCTGTAAAAAATGCTGAAAGACTACCTTCACATTGATCCCTTCATTGCGGCTGCTTTATCGTGGAGCTTCACATACATAAAAGCCCAACAGCCCTATTGATTTTTGATTGTTTACTTTCCTCTCTGTCTCTGACATTCTCTGCTCCTGACGGCACTCCTTTGAAGAGGAAGATATGTTTGCATTTTTTTAATTTTGAGACGGAACTGCCATCTGTCTTGTCATGGAGCACAGTTTAAACTTTTGACTAAAGGGTGTTATTTCATGTCTAGAAGGCTCTAATAATGTTAAAAAACGCATTTAGAAGGTCATAAACAGGTTTTCAATGTTCTAACTGCGAAAATATTAGATTTATAAATAAAGAATCCTACTTCGTGGAAATTCATTTATCTGTCTGGAGCGGATTAACCGCGATAAACAAGGGTTTACTGTATAAATGTGCGGAGAATATTTATAAACAGTGTGGGAGAGTTTCTAAGGGCTTAAAATATATAAAAATAACCATACAAACATATGGTTTCTACTTCGCGGATTTTCACCTATCGCGGGGGGTTCTGGAACGCAACCCCCGCTATCGAGGAGGGATTACTGTAGATAGATAGATAGATAGATGGATAGATAGAAACTTTATTAATCCCAAGGGGAAATTCACATACTCCAGCAGCAGCATACTGATGATAAAAGAAAAAAAAATATTAAGTTAAAGAGTGATAAAAATGCAGGTATAACAGACAATAACTTTGTATAATGTTAACGTTTACCCCCCTGGGTGGAATTGAAGAGTTGCATAGTGAGGGGTCTCCTCAGTCTGTCAGTGGAGCAGGACAGTGACAGCAATCTGTCACTGAAGCTGCTCCTCTGTCTGGAGATGATCCTGTTCAGTGGATTTAGTGGATTCTCCATGATTGATAGGACCCTGCTCATCACCCGTCGCTCTGCCACGGATGTCAAACTGTCCAGCTCCGTGCCTAAAATAGAGCATGTCTTCCTCACCAGTTTGTCCAGGTGTGAGGTGTCCCTCTTATTTATGCTGCCTCCCCAGCACACCACCGCATAGAACAGGGCGCTCGCCACAACCGTCTGAAAGAACATCTGCAGCATCTTATTGATTTAGAATTTAGAATTATTTGCCCTATGCAGTGTAATTGAAATGGTTTTACATTTTGACAATGCATGCAAACTTCTTCTTGTGGATGCACTCCATCTCTTCTGTAAAGTCAGTGTATTTTACTAAATATTATTTTTGAATCTGCTTATCCAGTATCCAAGTATTGTTGAGAGCTGGTGCATATTCCAGCAGCACCAGGCACAAGGTAGTGAGTGCAAACCCATTAGAGATCACCTTCATGCACATACCCACAGTCATGCATACTATTTAGTGTTAATATATCAAGTTAACATATCTTATATATCTTTGTATTGTTGGAGGAAACCTACGGTACCCAGAGAAATGTTCATTTGATCACACAGCTAGCCTGGTCTGGAAATTGAAACAGGGCGTCTGGAGCTGAGAGGCAGCAGTATTAAAGACTACACTACCATGGTACCCTTTTGTACTAAATACACATATATAACTGTTGTACTTAATAGATATACATATTACTAATTTATTTACAAAGGCTTCTGTGCCTGCCAGATGTTGTTATGAAAAAAAGTATAGTAACTTTTTGCCTGAGAAATTCTTCTGTTTCCTTTAAGGTTGTATTTACTGTGCAAAACAGCTTAGATTTTTTACTTAAATTGCTTACGGTAGATCATCCTAACACAGGGTAATGAAATTAGGCTGTTCCATACTGGACCGTTTTCTCAGCTCTGTGCTTGCACAGTGGCATGGAGATTTTGAGTCTTTCAGGTGTAATTGCAATGAGTAGTTTTTATGAGCTAAATAGGAATAAGGATTTATTGCAGACATTTTTTATATCCACTGTCAGCTTTCAGCAGTTCAGTAACTCACTTTAAAGCCCTTCTTATGAGAGGTTAATGTTAACTCGCCATCTGTGTTGTCTTTTAATTTTGGGGAGTGACTATATACTGTCATTGAAAATTGAATTTCATTACAAAGTGGGCTGTCCGTGTTATGAAGAAGTCATTTTAATTATGGAGGTCAACATGCTTTATATACAGTTTATTTTTATGACAATAAAAGGACAAGTGTCTGTGTGTCTGTGTCCTTCTGGTTGCTATGTCTGTACCATCCAACATATACAAAATGGCATGCAACAGAGCTATAGCAACCAGACGGTCATGCTGCACTGCAAACGTTAATGATGAGGTCTGTGTTGATTACTTAGACATCAACCTGTCTTAGAAGGGTAGCACAGCTATTTATTGATTTTTATGAACTGTAAGAATAAGCAGAAGATTTTTGTTACTGTCTATTTTCTCATTTTATCACAGAAGTTATAGAGTATGAATATAATTAACTCAAACAGACCCTGTAAATATGAGGTGCACCTATACTGTATTCTGAAGAATGGGATTTACATTGTAGACCTGTTTGATTAAGAAACACAGGACAATAAATGTAATTGGAGAAGTATAGAAACAGTTAACAAATCTGAGGAGTATTGATCAGCTAAAGGAGAAAGCTTCCTGAGGTGTTTATTGTTTTATATTGTGTTTATGTAATTTCCTTTTTACCCTGGCAATGGCATTTGTTAAATTAAAACACTTGCAGTTCATCTAGATGCTGGCATTTCTATATAAGTTTTGGCTTTGAGTGAATGTCATTAGGTCACATCTATTTACAACATTTACATTGTAAATATAGGTTATTTTGTATGCTTATATTTAATGTACATTATATATAGCTTGTCAAAATCTTTAGCAGTGAGCATGGTGATATGCACATACAGTATGATTGTTAGTACTGGTGCTTCACTGGAAGTTGGATTGAAAAGTGCGCTTTTCACAGTCTATCTGAAGTTTACATGTTCTACATGTGTGTCAGCTTTACTCCCATATATCCCAGTAATAGGCAGTTGGACTGGTTGTCAACTCTAAGCTGCCCTGATTAGAATATGTCTTGAGTTGAAATGGAAACCTTTATTGGGTTGGTTTCTATCTTGTGTTCAGTTCTGGCATGGCAGACTTCTTCAACCCTGAATTGCATTTAGGATGGTCAGAGAATGGATAGCTATTATAATTGATGTATGTGAATGACTGGCTGTGACCTCCAGCAACTTTATATTGTTTTGTGCAAGTCAGCAAATTGATGAAAAGGTATGCATATACTTGTTCATTTAGGTATGTTTAGGATTTGTGTATACACAAGAAAGCAATGTGCATCTTGACAGTAGTTTAGTGTTTTATATGTTTTTATTCTAGAGTTTACATTTATAACATTTATAAGTTATGTCTTCACTCTTCTTTTAAGAAATTCTCAATGTATATTAATTCTGGGCTACAACAGATGGTGCACTTTGTAATATTCAATCTGTCTGGATAAAAAGGAAATTCAAGAATATTTAATTTCCATTATTTAGCTTCCTCTACCAAGCACGGCTTTATTCTTTTTTCGGTTTTGTCTGTGATGACTTTTGTTTTATTAATGTCAGTTAGTACCGTGTTGTGCGTTTCTGCTGGCATTAAAATTCCCAAGATCGTTTCAGAGGAAATGAGGTCATCTGTGCTGCAGTATTAACACAAGAATGTACATTGTTTATTTGTCAAGTGTGAGAGAGGGTCTGCCCTTTTCAACAGGGACTGTCCAAGTAAAGTGAGGTTATGTCAGCCTGGCTGTCTGCCCACAGTCATTGTGTCTCCAAGAAACCGATAACGGCAAGTTTGTCCTTTTGTGTCAATGTACAGTCTGGACAAATATGTCCGCTGTATTGAGGTTTCTTTATCCTGCAATCGTTGGGTGTTGCCAGCTGAACTTTGAGGCATCTTTTACCTTAGGAAAGCAGTGTTTTCAAACAGCAGTTTTAACAAAAATACATTTCTTACACCGTTAAATGATAACTTTTAACATAATCAGTGTTAAAACAAAACATGTTGCCATCATTTCTTTTGTGTGTGATTTGAAAGGCTCCACATTAGATGAGATAAGGCTGGTTTGACAGAATATAGATAAGTAAGAATATTTTTAGAAATGAATGGGTGAAATTTAAAAGATAAACCTTTTATTATATGTACCGTAATGTTCAGGTATGTTGGTAATATCAGGCTGGAAGAGGCAACAACATGGAAAGCATTTTCACTTTTAACTGTACATTGTGTAGTGAGTGGAAAAGATGCAACCGGGGAAGGTGGTGTTTCATTTTAGGTCTTTTATTTGCTTTTGATTGAATTTTATGTAATCTGAAAAAAGACTTTTCCAGTCAGTGAGAGTATGATGAAGATTGTGGTGAAGTTGCAGTTTCATAAGAAATTTTCAACCTTTTTGCAAAATTGGATGTCCAAAACTGAATCAGACATACCAAGTAATCAAATGCTTATGTAAAGACATCTTTCAGCTCATATCAGGGGAATTGTGTGATTATATATACTGTATAAAATGTATATATTAGTTTAATCCTAGTTAACCTGCTGTATCTTACCATATTGGTCCTGTTCTGTGAAAATATTTTTACTTTTGTTAGGGACACACTTTTCTAAAGTGTATCATTAAGTAATAGCAAACCATTGCTCTCTTATCTTATTGTACTTCAAACTTTTATATGCACTTTGCATGTGTTAATATTTTTTTCCGTGTTTCTTTCATTTGCCCTCGGGGAATGGCTTTTTAATGATAAAAACAAAAATAAATTCTAAAGACACATACTAATCATAATTATCATAATTGTATCATCCACAATTGTGTATCTGGTCAATTGCTTATTTCAGATTGTCTCTGTGGACCTTTAATGTACTGGTTCCCTGTCCAGGGTTGTTTCCTGCCTTGTTGCTAGTGCTGCTTATAGATTGAACAGATTTGCAAATGTTTTATTATGTCAAAAATGTATGGATGGAAAAATGTAATACTTTAAAGCACTTGTGCTGAACAAATCGTCTGAAAGTGTGGCATGGTGTCAAAGTGAACGACAGTGCCACTTTATGGATCCAGCATCCTAGATATCTGAATGTTAGCACCCAGTCACATTCATCATGGAGGATGCATGAATTCTTTCTGTTTTTGTGTGATTTTTTTTTTTGTCTGAGTACTCTGGTTTTTCTTGCACCTCCAGAAAGACCTATTGGTTAGCCCTGTGTGAGTGTGAGTGGACTGTGACAATGCGAGTTCGGCTTCATGCTCCCATCTCCATTTTGGGAGCTCTTGAACCTGACTCTGTCGATAATGTAACCAGATGAGCTGATCAGTGAGGAGACAACAAAGCAAGGGCATGGTGCAAAAAGGTGCAAAAGTGCTCTTATTTAAAACAACAAAATTAACACAGTGTTCAAAATAAATAGTGCAGGGTTTACAAAATGTCAAATAAGTAATCCGTTAAAACCAGTGAAAAAGTGGAGGTTAAAATAAATAAATAGATCCTTTAAAAACCGAGGTTTAAACAATGGCTGCAAGCAGTCCTTCTAAAAACAAAACCTGGTGCCTTCTTTCTACTGGCGGCTCCTCTGCTTTTCCCATCCAGGCTTTGCACCAGGGGAGTCGCCGTACCTGCAGCTGTCCTTCTTCACATCCAGTTGCCTTTCAGTCCCTGGCTTTGTCAGACCAAGACTTAGGTTCCCCAATGGCCAGGGCACTCAGGCTGGGGTTCACTCTCCTAAGCCTTCCTGACTCCCATTGCCAACCGTGGCCTTATGCGGCGAACCAACCACATTCCGGGTTACTTCAGCTCCTTGATCACGCAGCTGGAGAGACCGCTACCTTCAGCCCCGCCGAGTGTCGGCCAAACACCCTTTCCAGGGGGCTCTCCTTCTAGGTGCCTGCAAAACACCAGTGAGTCTGCACTCAATTGATCACTCTCTATATCTTACACCGGCTCTTTACTTCTCCAGCCTTGCTCATCTTCCTCCTCCTAAACCTCTGTTCACTCCAGTCCTTTTTTTCTTGTCTTCCCCCTCCTACAATATATAATGGGGACGTGACTCAGGTGTGGCGAATAGGCATCAATTACGGATGCAGACGATTCCTCACCTGTGCACATCAGCAAGGAAACGCCCACCTCACGTAGTGTCCAAGAATTGCTCTGGCCACATTACCACGCCCCCTCTATAAGCTGCGAGTGTGGTGATTATTTATTTAAAACTGGCCTTTTCCTCTGAGCCGTGGACCCGCTCTACCACATGGACCATGTGATAAACTAGTACTTTTTCATCGTTGTTTGTTGCATAGTGATGCAAGGATAGGCTCTGGCCCCATGTGACCCCGAAATGGATTAAGCAGTCTTGAGAATGGTGTGTTATTTTTTAATATACATATACATACTTCATTACAAGAAATAACTAACTACACATGATATTTTTTGGAAATATTAAGTAGATACGACTGGCAAGTTTTTTTGGGCTGAATGGCCTGTTTTCCTGCAGATTGTTTTAAGGTATATGGTTTCCACATTCCTTCCTTCTTAATAAGCTGTTCTGATTTACTTCAACACATTAGCCCTCTAAACCGATTCATCTTTAAAGAAAAAAAAAAAATCAGATTATGTCCAAATTCTTCACTGAACTGAGCAGCTGGTTAGTCTTCTTTTTGAAGATTAGGAATGCCGTGCTTTCTTGTTTCATTTATTAGATCTCTTTCATTATGTTTTATTTCATATGCTGTAGTTAGTGATTCAGAAAAGAAAACAGTCAGATGCATTTTAGAACCAAATGACCTAACTCTTACTTTAAAAAGTTTATTTTTTGAGTAGATAAAAAGTTTGCAGGAACCTAAATGTAAAGGCAAGGAACACATTAGTTACATTTTTTTGAGTTCAGTAGTGGTGCAGAATACACTCTTGAGGAAATCTGTGGAAGGAAGTACATTTAGGAAAAAGCACAAAATGCTCCTCTTTGAACAGATGGAGGTGGGTGTTTGGTTCAAACTGTCTAGTCATTTTGTTTATGCCAATGCCTATCCATCTAGCCGGAAATTCCTGAATTAAGATGCATAAATGAGCCAACTTCCAGCTAACCAAGTGTTATGTACAGTAGATGACCTGAATATTCTTTAACCTGTATGTGTGCTTTGTAAAGCCATTTAGCACAGCTTGTAGATATGAAGCAAGTTTTTTTTTTTTTGTGGCATGTGACATTAGATGGGTATTTTTTTAATAAGGACATGCTGCAATTATGTTATTAATACATTTGTAGATTTTTATGTTACAGATTACAGTTACACATTCTTGTAACAGACAGTTTATCTCATTTGTGAATAAATGCAATAATGTATCCATTACCAGTACATGCTCTAATTTTTTGCTTATCTTTCTAAAGTTGTTTATACTGGAAATAAAAGGAAATATTAGCTATATTGTATAAATGCCATCAGTTAAAATTAGTTAAGCACATTTTAGTTGAAAGGGAGAAACACATTGACAAAACACTTGATATATGTTTTAGGAGAATTTCCATTTTTGCCTGTTAACTAGCACAGAGCTATTATTGAAAGTAGACATAATGAATAATCACAATTCAAATATTAAAGGTTCATATTTAATGGAATAAACAATATGCTAATTTAAGAAATTTGAAGTGCGCACCTTTGAAATGCTAATATTAACACAATATTCAACAGAAATCTCTTGCTGCCTCCTCACCAGTTCATGTTAATGCAGAAATTAAAGCAGCTTTTTTTGTTGAATCAACTGCACAGAGTCTTATAAACAATCTGATGCCATACACCTTTTCAATGCTTTATTGCCAAAGACCTGGATTTTTTACTTTTAGATAAACATTCAAAGTAAATAAAAATAATCCAAAAAATTGTTAGACATGGAAGAGTAGTAGACAGTGTTTTCTAGCTTGCTGAAAGGAGAAACACTCAGAATCTACTGGTAGTAATTTCACTTGGGCTGAAATTATCGGCACCCCTGGAATTTTCCCAGAAAATGCACCATTTCTCCCAGAAAATTGTTGCAATTACAAATGTTTTGGTATACACATGTTTATTTCCTTTATGTGCATTGGAACAACACAAAAAACAGAGAAAAAAAGCCAAATCTGACATAATTTCACACAAAACTCAAAAACCGGGCTGGACAAAATTATTGGCACCCTCAACTTAATATTTGGTTGCACGCCCTTTGGAAAAAATAACTGAAATCAAGCACTTCCTATAACCATCAACAAGCTTGTTACACCTCTCAAATGGAATTTCTGGCCTCTCTTCTTTTGCAAACTGCTCAGTGTCTCTCAGATTTGAAGGGCGCCTTCTCCCAACAGCAATTTTGAGATCTCTCCATAAGTGTTCAAATGGATTTAGATCCGGACTCATTGCTGGTCACTTCAGAACTCTCCAGCACTTTGTCTTCAACCATTTCTGGATGCTTTTAGAGGTATATTTGGGGTCATTGTCCTGCTGGAACACCCATGACCTCTGAAGCAGACCCAGCTTTCTGACACTGGGCCCTACATTGCGCCCAAATATCTTTTGGCAGTCTTCAGATTTCATGATGCCTTGCACACAGTCAAGGCATCCAGTGCCAGAGGCAGCAAAACATCCTCAAAACATATTAGAACCTCCACCATGTTTGACTGTAGGTACTGTGTTCTTTTCTTCGTAGGCCTCATTCAGTTTTTCTGTGAACAGTAGAATGATGAGCTTTACCAAAAAGCTCTATCTTGGTCTCATCTGTCCACAAGACGTTTGCCCAGAAGGAGTTTGGCTCCCTCAAGTGCATTTTGACAAACTCCAGTCTGACTTTTTTATGTTTCTGTGTCAGCAGTGGGGTCCTCCTGGCTCTCCTGCCATAGCGTTTCATTTCGTTCAGATGTCGACGGATAGTTCGAGCTGACACTGTTGCACCCTAAGTCTGCAGAACAGCTTGAATATGTTTTGAAGTTGATTGGGGCTGTTTATCCACCATTCAGACTATCCTTCATTGCAGTCTTTTATCAATTTTTCTCTTCTGTTCACATCCAGGGAGATTAGCTACAGTGCCATGTGTTGTGAACTTCTTGATTATGTTGCGCACAGTGGACAAAGGAACATGAAGATCTCTGGAGATGGACTTGTAGCCTTGAGATTGTTGACATTTTTCCACAATTTCTGTTCTCAAGTCCTCAGACAATTCTCTGCTCTTCTTTCTGTTCTCCATGCTTAGTGTGGCACACTCATACACACAAAAGAAAGGTTAAGTCAACTTTTCTCCATTTTAACTGGCTTCAGGTGTGATTGCTATATTGCTTGCACCTGTTTCTGGCCACAGGTGAGTTCAAACGAACATCATATGCTTGAAATAAAACGATTTACCCACAATTTTGAAAAGGTGCCAATAATTTTGTCTGGCTCATTTTTAGAGTTCTCTGTGAGATGTCAGATTTGACTTTTTTTCTCTGTTTTTTTGTGTTGTTCCAATGCACAAAAAGGAAATAAATATGTGTGAAAATATTTGTAATTGCAACAATTTTCTGGGAGAAATGGTGCATTTTCTGGGAAAATTCCAGGGGTGCCGATAATTTCGGCCATGACTGTACATATTTACTTGAATCAGGGAGGCACTGCAGAGTCCCGGGTTTGAATCTCAGGCTAGGACACTGTTGGTGTGGAGTTTGCATGTTCTTGGTGCATCTACATTGGTTTTTCTGCACAGTGATGCGAGAAAGGGTGATCAAAAACCATACGTTACCCTCATATAACCAAATATATCTATGGCTGTATGTAAGTAAGCACTTCAGTGTGTTGGCACTTTCTTTGTGTTTAGTTTCTGCCTTTTTATCCAGTGCTGCTGGAAATGGAATCTGTTCACTATAATCCTGAGCTTGGATTTGTGGGTTAGAAAATGAAAGGAGAGGTAAATAATGAATTGAATCAATACATTTGTTTTCACTTTTTAGTTATCCTCTCATAAGTGAGGATTAGTCAACTGAAGTCCAATTGGATTGTGAGGAATATGGTACAGTACATTGTAAAAAATACCAGCAAGTAATTCAAATTGTTAAAAACTTTTACAGGTTTACTTGACACAGTTTTACATGAGAAATTGTTTCTCAAAATTACCAGATGCTAATTTTGAAAAAAGGCAATAAAAATACAGTATTTATTTAAAATAACTGTTTGCTGGATCAGACCTGCTTATTAATGAAGTGTTACAAGACAGAAAAAAGTGACATTTATTGTAGTATTTTGTATGTTTTTCTTTAAACAATCAGATAACAAATAAAAGCTGTAGCATGGTGGTGGCCTTATAGCTCCATCAAGAACATTTGGCATTTATTTGTTTTTCTATATGTTCACATTGTTTTTCACCAAGTATTCTGGCATCTTCCCACATCCCAGCGATGTTTATGATAGATTAGTTGGTGACAATAAATTGTCCCTGTATGAATGAATGTGGATATGTCTGTAGGTTTTCCGTGCGGTGGCCTAGGATGGCACCTGCCTTGTGCCAAGTTTTGCAGTATTAGCTTCTTATTCGCCACAACCCTGTATTGAAGAAAGTGGTTTGAGATGGTTAAATACATTACATACATAATACATTACAGATTTTATTTTAAATGTCTATGCCAAGCGTCTGTCATTTTTAGAAATACTGTTTTCAAGTGTAGAATGATACTAGAATATGTATGCAGTAGAAAAGAACATTGCCCTGAAGTTAAATACATGAAGGAAATTGCTAGCATTTATATTTTCATTCATTCATCAGCTCAGGCGAAATAGCAAACTTAAAACATTGAAATGCATATAGTAAGAAATATTCAGAGTGATGCAAAAGATACAGGTTAGTAAATCTACCTAATGACACTTAGATTTTGGTTCAGTTATATACCATTTTTTGTATGTTTAGGTGTTTTACTTAGAATAAACTGCCCACTTAATGTGAAATTGAGATGATTGGATGATAACACTAGACCCACTGGAATTGTAGATTATTCTTCTTAGGATATTTTCATTATTCCATCAAATGCTAATAATATTCCAGGGATGGGATTTAAGATTGTTTCTATTTGATAAATGATATATATATGTCTTATTTAATGAAATGCTAAGTATAATGGAATTTCAGGGAGCTTGGCTGATATATATTTTTTATTGTTGCATTTAAGTATAGAAAACATTTCTGCATTTTTGTGACAAGGGTGTTAACTGGAGCCTAGAAACAGAATTAAGCACTTTGTCATTTTGACCTGTTGGAAATAAGACCTAGGCATTCCATATGATATGTTATTGTATGAAGCAGTGAGAGCGTTGTTTCATAAGAATTGTCTTGTATTAAGTCTTATATTGATTTAAAAGCCTCCACTGCTGTTTTTTCAGTATTAGTATTTTGGAAGTGTTTTATTAATATTAGCAAAACTTGTTTTTTAGAACTTTAATTTTAGAAATCTGTTTGGGGTTGGCAATAACTCATGGGATGTTAAATTCCTGATCAAGAAGGATGGTTGCATTTCCAGACTGACCTTGGATTCACTACAGACATTGGCAGAAAAGTGGATGATAGAAAAATTTGAATTCATCATGTCTAATAGTTAATGCTATCCATGCTGTTTTTGATGTGTTAATTTAGGCCACTTTTAGGTAGTAACACTTTCTAACATTGTGTCAGATTCAAAACCCATTCCTATCATTCCCTTATTCACCCTAGCTAGTTATAAAAGTGATTTTGGCATAGGGAAAAGATATCTTTATGATATGGTATTATTAGTGATAGTATTAATAGTAGTAGTAATAATAGTACTATTGTGTTTATACAAAAGTATGCACATTTTTTAATAATTTAGGAGAAATAAGATCTCATTCGAAATTTGAGACTTAAGCATAATGTTTGAATTATAGCTTACATAATAATAATACATACATTTCTATAATTTTATACAGTTTCAAAATAAATATTAAGAAATTTGAGTTTACTTGTTATTTTAGCAGTTAAACTGGAGGACCTCTAAAGTAAGATTATCTTATGAGTAACAGCATGTTCACTTTATCAGTCCATTCATTAGTCACCATTCAATCACAGGACATACTTACTCCCATTGACTCAGTTTAGAGTTGGTCACCAAGTAATATTACATATACGTATTTTGGCTCCATTCTTTTTATAATGATACCAAATGCAGACTATTCTTTTTAATTTATTTGGTTTATGTGATGAGTATTGTTGGACAATGCAGAGTTCATATTTGCATTGAAGGAAAACTATAATGTTTGTAATGTTAAAGAAGATCATTCAAATAATAGGTGTAATTCTTTTTTAAAAATTTAAACAGTATAAACCTATTGCATAATGTAATACTGTAGTGCATGTTGAAGAATCACTGATAAAGGAATTTGCTAATAATCTAAAACCATGAGAGAGTAATATTCCTCTCCTTGACCCTCTCTAAATTCTCCACTTAAAGTAATTATTCTCAGTCAGTGGTATGACACATTAAAAAGCTTGAAGAGGTCTTTTTTTAAGGAACTGCTTGTAGAAGTCAGAATCATTAATCATCATGAGTCATTAAGTTTCTTTGTAGTTTTAGCACAGGTTGGCTGCACTTTCTAGCGGGATCTGAGCCTCATGAGAGACCATAAACAGAGGAAAATCTCAAGAGACACATTAAAAGTATGCCTCTGACCAAGAAAATCATAAAATAATATTCATTATGAAATGCAGCTACTCTTGCTCATGAATGAAACCCTGAGAATTGCTTCACGTCTAGCCTTATTGTTAAGCATCACTACAAGAGACATGGGCTTGTGTTATTTGTAATTGGGATAACTTTAAATCATTCGCTGCATGAATCACCAATGGTACGTCTTAACACTTAGTAAATCTTTATGCATACCTTAATGTATTACTGTGATTTCTTGTATTTTATTTACTGGTGAATTTATTTGATGTAGAAATCAAATAAATGTGGAAATTGTAAGCATATTATAGGCAGAAGAAAGGTCTATTATAAATAGTAATGATGGCCGTGTGTAATATAAATACAGATGATCAATCCATTAGTCTGTTGCCAAGTTCACTTAGTCTAGCTAATGTCACATATTCTATCTTGGCAGCATTGCTTGTAAGGCATGAATCAACCCTGTGTGACCAATGAACATTTACTGAAATGTCCACTGTGACTCATATAAGACCAATGTACAGTCAACAGTTAACCTAATATACTGTAGTATAGGGCCGGCAGTTTATCCCGGCCAATACCCCCAAGCCGCCAGATGGAGCCCTCCCTGCAACATGCAACGTGCCCTGAATTCCAGCAGGGCATCATAGATCTTGGAGTTTTAATTCACAGTCCTGCTGGATACCATGGGGGCCGCCAGGGGACGCTGCAGGGAGGCTCAGGGACTTGTATTTTCCGTATAGCCTGGAAGTACTTCCCAGTTACGGGGACAGAGGAAATGACGTACTTCCGGGCTGAAGAAAAGAAGGAATTTTCATTTGACTCGGAAGTGCTGGGAAATCACATGGACTGAGGGATAGAAGCAGTTCAGGGTCATGGACTATAAAAGGACTCTGGGAAGCCCCAGCAGATTGAGCTGAGTTGGGAGGAAGGGTGACGAAGCGAAAAGATAAGGAGTTCCGGGAAATGACTGTTCGGTCCTCCGATAAATTGATACAGGCGGATCACAGTCAGCCAAAGGTGGCACCGCGGGCCTCCAAAGAAAACTACAACTCCCAGAAGCCTTTGCACAACCCAAACGAGCTTGTGTCTGAAGCGGACGTGCTCATTGGCTCCTAGATGGGAGGTAGGGCTGACGATGGCTCAAGCCCACCTCCGGCCGATTTAACTATATAATGGATGTGTGGGAGAGCTGGAAAAGCTACTCCAGCCCGTACATGATTTCTTACAGATCGCAACAACGATTAAGAAGATTGTTGAGGAGTTGGGAGCAGCGGCTAAAGTGCCTTTTAAAAAGGTGGAGGAATACGTGCAGCGTTTTGGTTGAGATCCTCCCGTATTACTTAATTCGGCGGTATAGGTGAGTACTACCGGTACCGTACAGAATACAGGCACGCAGAGCGATATGGGCCCGCGATTAATAAATAGCGGGTGCCAAGTAGCTGCGAGCCCTACAAGAGAGTCGGAAACAATGACTGATTGGTCCAGCCGGAGCAGCTGAATTGTGTTGTCTTCCGGAGCAAGGCAATCCTAAAGACACTGACACCAGTCAGTTGTAAATCAAAAGGGGTACAAACAGTAAAGGGGCTCTCTCATACACATAGAGAGACTCAGACTGTTGATAAGCCCCAGATTAAAAAGAACATCCCAAAAGAGAAAAGGTGGTCTCCTGATAAAGTAGAGAAGGGAGCCGAGAGCTCAGGTGCGGCTGTGGAACCCTCCTCAGCGGATAAAGGGGCGGAGCCAGAATTTCCAAGATGCTTTCAGTCTCGCAGGGAGAGACAAGCAGGAGGAAGGCGGAGGTGTTATGAATGTTGGCGGCCGGGCCACATATGACAGAATTGTCCACGAAGAACCGGGGATAAAATGACTAATATATATGATGTTCCCCCTAGGTTCTCCCAGGATTATTTTCTAGGACAAAGGCAAGGACCAGCCACAGCCAGAGACTCCTTCTGGAGGAAGACGACTCTCGTGGGACTGGATGCTTCGCCCCAATGGGCTTCGCTGAAGGGGAAGAACTGTGGTATAGGGCCGGCAGTTTATCCCGGCCAATACCCCCAAGCCGCTGGATGGAGCCCTTCCTGCAACATGGAGGTGCCCTGAATTCCAGCAGGGCATCATGGACCTTGGAGTTTTAATTCACAGCCCTGCTTGATACAGTGGGTGCCGCCAGGGAACGCTGCAGGGAGGCTCAGGAACTTGTATTTTCTGTATAGCCTGGAAGTACTTCCCAGTCATGGGGACAGTGGAAATGATGTACTTCCGGGCTGAAGAAAAGAAGGAGTTTTCATTTGACCCGGAAGTGCTGGGAAATCACATGGACTGAGGGATATATAGCCGGGTCATGGACTATAAAAGGACTCTGGGAAGCCCCAGCAGATTGAGCTGAGTTGGGAGGAAGGGTGACAAAGCGTCTGGGAGTGGAAGATTGTATTATTGTATTGATTATTGATTGTTTATTGTGTATAGTGGAGGTGGAGGTGCTTTGTGCACATTACAGAAATATTAAATTAATTTCTTGGACTTTTATCTGGTGTCTGACGTGTGGTCTGAGGGTTCAAGGGGACAATAGTCCCCCCTATCTGTCACAATACATATCTTTGGCATATTCATTAAAAACCTGCAGACATTGGAACAAAGTTAACACCAGTTTATATTGTGCCTATGTATATTCTTAATCCAGGAATATGAAGTTTTAAAGGGATGGTAGCACTACCTATTGTTCCACCCATCACTAAAACATATGATCCCAAATTAGAGTCAGCAGTCAACCTAAACTTCACTCTGAGAAATACCCATGGAAGTGCAGGAAGAATATGTGAACATCACTTAATAGAATTATTGGGCAGTGATTTGGAAAGAGGCTTATAGAGCTCTGAAACTGCATTTGTAAATACTCGTGGCTATCTTTTTTGACATCAGTTGGTGCCTAGGCTAATGTTTTACAATAATTGAAGGATAAGTAAAATTTGTACCTGTAGGTTTATTCGCTTTACTTGAGATCCATACTAGGATTCTGCAAAAAGAAAGAAAAATCATGTATATATCTTTGATAAATCTTGAAGCAGACTGGCTAGCTCATGCCAGCTTTGGCCGGACAGTTTTTAAAGCTCAGTCTATGAGGTTATTTGATTTTGAACACCTTTCAAATATTTACTTTTGGTAGTTGCCTTATAAACTAACTTGTAAATGGAAGCAAAATGTTTGTTTTAATCCTTACATTTGAAGTAAAGTACTTGAAACATATGCAGTGTATAATGACTATACACATACAGTATGTCAGTTAGATAGATAAAAGTATGATCATTATGCAAAATATATGAATATTTTGCCTCTGTCTAACATTATACAAGTTTAACTGCTGCACATATTTCAAATGAAGCTGAAGTTTTGATAACATATATGCATCTTATTGTAAGATGTGTTGTGTTTGTTATTCAGTTGGCATTAAAAATGATTGATTTGGTTATTGTCATGAGGTTGTCTTGAGCAGTTTATGGCAGTTTTTCTTGCTTGCATGACCAGCATGCACATAGTATAACTACATAAATGTTTTTTTATTGTTTTTTGTGGAGATTTAATTTATAAATGATCAGTCTTATAAGTGAAACAATGCTGTGGAGGAAGACAAATTTAGAGAAGTGAGGCACATAACCTGCGTCCTTTTAAAATCACTGAACCTTAAAACAACAGATGTTAGCTTCTTAACGGGCTCTGAACACTCTTGTGAATGCCAATGGAACTGCACTGAGTGTGGATTGCTTCAGCAATGACAAAATCTGCTCTATTAAGCCAAAGGCAAAACTTGGAATGCTGACCACTAACTTCTATACAACTGCCTCCTGTGGTATTGCAGGAGAAGTAGAGAGTATGCATGTTTTTTTCTGCATGGTGAGCTTACTGTCACCCCATTCATGTCACCAGCTATGGACTAGGGCTTACAATATTAATTATTATTATAATTATGTGATTACTTTGCCTGTTTTTTCCTTTTTTAAATATAGTACCATATAAAACAATTAATAGGGTTCACTGATGATGTATTTATTATATGTGGATGCAGATTTTTAAAATGTTCAGTTTCACTTTATTCACTTAAAGTACCTAATATAGTAACTATTTCTTAGCAGTAAATATGTTGACTGCTAAATGATGTTTATTTACTTACTCTTTACTTCATAAAGCACAGCCAAAATTTATTTTAGGGATACCCTGATCAGGTTTTTTTTTTTTTTTTTGGGGTCGATGCAGATCATTGAAAACATGTTGCTGAAATGGATGATTTCAATTAGATGCTATTTTTTTTTATTTAACAAACCTTTGCAATAAGCTCCTGCATAACCAGATGCATAGAACCCTTATATTCTATATATAATAATTCTAAATGAAATTCCATTGGTTGATTATTCAAGGACCATAGAAACAGTGATATAAACAGAATTCCCTTAAAATACATACATAGTTAAATAACAAAATATATGTAGAAAATATTTATTTAAAATACTGCTCGCTTTGCTCGCCCACCCCACCAAGGTGGGCTTTGCCCCAGCCGCTTCGTGCCTCTGCCGCTCGCGTTGTGAATGGGGGCGGGGTTGGCTGAACACACGCTAAGGAGATGCGGATGGATCAGCTGCTGCTCCTGCTGCCGAGCTGCGTGTTCTGCTTGTCGCACTGCGCGTCGATCATTTAAAAGCCTGTACAGCAGCTGTCCTTTTGTCTCACTGCTTTTTCTTGCTGGACATCAAAGTGTCTCTCATGGGACATCAAAGGGTCTTCCGAGAAGATCACGTCTCGACCCAAGTTTTTTTTTTATTATGTAGGGTGGTCCAGATCTAATTATGCAATTTTCATTACGCTATAACTTACTAAGTTTATTACATAGAAAATCACCTGAAAAATCCCGGACCATCGAGAAGTGTGCAAACTGACAACATGAAGAATCGTCTTTGTGCTGAACTGGAATTGTCCCCCCATAAATCAAAGTCATCCAGACGATCTGGATCTGCATAATTACATCTGGACCACCCTGTAATAGAGAGATATATAGAATAAAAGAAAATAAAATACTCCTTTATTAATTGCATTGTTTAAGCTTTTCTGTAATGTACTTATCTGAAACAAACTTAATTAAAAAAAAGTAGTTCTCACCATTTCCTTAAGAAACAAATATATATTCTCACACATTGATTCAATTAAGTGATACTGGTAATTAAACAGTGCCTAAATGTAAATATTAGTGCTAGGGAGTGATAATTTTTTTAAATAGTGATTAATCGCATGATTGTCTGTGATTAATCGTGAATAATTGCAGACAATCACAACAATCAAATTGTTATGTGCAAAATTCAATAATGAACTCAAAAGTAGTGTATTGCCTGTATTTGGTTTGCAAACACTTTAAACAAATAAGGTGGTTTTTAACAGCAGTATTCCCTTTACATAATAACAGTTAAAATATTTCTTGTAAATTTCAACTTAAATATTAATGTAATCAAATCAAATATAAAACCAAAGCTATTTCCCACTGCCAGGGCATTAACGTTTTATATAGTTTGTTTTAGAAAAACAAGTTACCCTTAAGAGTCCAGAGCACAACATTATAACAGGCACCTTCCTAGCAACATAAAGTTAACATTTCCAAATCTGTTTTCTTTTTTATCTGAACAGATACCAGCAGAAACATTTTCTTTTATCAGGGAGCAGTATAAACAGTCTATGTTTAGTAGCAACTCTTTGAGAGCTAATATTTTTTGCAAAAAACTCACATAAATCAACAGAAAACGTCTGCTGCTGCCTGTTGTGCTTGTTGTCGGTGCCTGTTTGCAGTTTGCGACAGCAGCGGCTATGCGGGTGGTGGTTCGATGGCCAGCAGGAATGCATGGTGGGCTGGCTGCCAGGCTGTCTATGCGAGACAGGTGTGCGTTGGTGGCAGTTGCAGTGAGATGCAATATGGTTTGTACCCCCGTCATCGTGTCTGTCGTCCCAGGCGAACGTTGTCATAGTGCCTCAGCTACACGAACGTGTTTAGCATCCCGGTCAGCTGGGAACGATCAGCTGATACCGGTACCTCACTTTCGTTTTCGATCTACATCTCTAGATCACTTGCGTCAAAATCGGAGTCCGACAAATCAGAGTCCGATTCAGTGATAATACGAAAAAAGTCATTGACGAATTATTTTGCTTTGAGCATTCACTTTGGTATTTCTCCACATGCCATTTTAGAAGCTGTTTGCTCTTTGCTACTCATGCAAACGCAGGGAATCGAGGTCAAATCAACAACGCTAACTTTCCTTCTAGCAAAAGTGTATCGAAAAGTGCTTTAACAAGAAGATCACTGATCTTTGTCGATCGGTAGTGAGACTGAGGCTTTCAAAATAATAATAACAAAAACTGTGTTAACGCGTGATAAAATAATTGTCGGCGTTAATTAATGCGTTAACAGGATAATAACGCATTAGCTTGCCAAGCCCTATGAACTATATATGCACTTATACATTTACTATTTTTATATAGGTGTTTTTTTCTTTTTAAACAGGTATAATTATAAATAATTATTGCCAGTTTATTTATTCATTACTTGTTTCTTGCTGAATGTATACTGTATGACAGACGCACAAATAACACTGTACAAACCTTTAAAAAAGCTTCAAATCTATCAAATGTTCATAAGATGTACTGTATATCAAGAAGATACAAGGCTATTATGCTTAACAAGTTTTGCTGTTAAGCTAACTCACTTATTGTTTACTAAATAGCAATTTCAAAGTCTTCTTTATCTGTTTGTTTCCTAATTGAAAATGTGAGCTGATACACTTAACACAAGCTTGCTCACCGTCCAAACTCAGCAAAGCAGTGCCTGTTTTAATTAAAAGATGAAATTAAAAGATCTCAATTTATTAAAGTAGCTTCTCTTTCATTTTCTTATTACCCAAGATGCCTCCTACAATTAATTTTTCTCACTTTATTACCCCACTTTCTATAATGTAAAAGCTAATGTTTCAATCTTCTCTCTCTCTGGCAATGTTTGTAACTTCTGTTTACAGGAAGTTCTCAGCAGAAAATGACATTAATAGCTGAACTACTGTAATACCTCACACTAAGGAGCAATATGGCTAAATTACTATTAAGCTTAGAAAAGCAGATTCTGAAAAAAGTATTTTTTTTTATGATCAGCCAATTTACTGATCTCTGATTGAGTCTTTTGTAGTGTAAAATATCCAATTTAGATTGATGGCCGATCAATAGATGTATCACTAATAAAATGCAATAGACTATGATACAAAGCAACAAGAAAACATCCTGTAATATGAGAAAATTTAAATGCTTAATAATTTGTTACATATTTTTTTTAGTACCATAAGAAAGGGGTCTACTAGTTACTCTTCTAGAAAGTATTCAAATGTAACATATTCGTCATTCTACAACCTCTACCTGTATATGATGGATATAAAATGTGCATGTGTTTATATACTAAATGTGGGTACATTATGAGTGACAAAGACTCTCTGCAGCTGAAGACCTTAATGTGCTGTAACTGTAAATATCTGAGAACAAAATGAGTTTCTAATTAAATAAACAACATTTCCCTTATTGATTAATCTTACCACATACTTGCTGCCAAACGCATTATTAGGCAGCTGCTATTATAGTGGTTAATAAGATGTTTTTTGACCATCGCTGATTCCTAAGTGCAATTGATTATACTGTATGTACCAGTCTTGCAGAATAATTAAATGATTCAACATGTTATTGTTAAATTCAGTAAACCACAAAATGGGGATATAGATTCAAAGACTCTCTTATCTCAGTTTTGGAGTGTTCCCTTGCCTGTCAGCTTCTACAAAATATACAAAAATAAAGAAAGAAGGAACATAGTGTCAGTCTTTATTTCTAATCCAGTAAATTGCTACAAAATGTGTGTCACTATATTACCTAGTTGTCCAGACAAAAATTCACCTCAAGGAGCCAATGGCTCCTAAAAGAAAAAAAAAATTGGAGCTAATAGCTTTGATTTAGGTGACAAATAATAAGTTTGTAAAATATGAACCTTTCAATCTCTTACCTTTCCAACCTCCATGTATGTGTGCCAAATTCTTTTCCTTCTGTTTTGCAGTACATTCTTCTGTTGTGGTTTTGTGTCTGTCCTGTTAATTTTGGTAATTGAATGTTGTCATAACTTGCATACTATAGTATGTACAATGATTAAACACCATGTATGAGTCTTTGCTATTGAACATCAGAATTTCAGTGTGATAGGACCATCCATTGTAATTTGGCAGTCTTTTACTCTTGTTTGATATGAGCCAGTGTTTGACATGGGGCTTAGGATCAAACTGCTCTAGTGATGGGCCTTCTGTGCTGATTCTGACTAAATCTTCCAAGTGTCCTTGTAGACATGAAAGTGATATAGAAGACTTCCTTCAAACATTTAAAATAATTTTTGGACAATTTTATAATCCCATTATTCATCATGCAAACAGCAGGCAGGGGGCACACATTTCTAGAGCTCTGCTTCAGTTGTAGAAATAAGTGTCTCCCAGTGGATGGGACATAATGCCAGAGTATGCACAGTTAGAGAAATTTATGTCTCTGCGTGGCCTTTGAGTCCAGCGTGAGCACGTTTGGTATAAACCAGTCTTTAGTAGAATGCAGTTTCTTGATTCTTTGCCTGTACTGACACTTATTTTAATAGCACATCCACTTAACAATAAAAAATGACCTTTTGCTTCTGTTACAATATAATTAGTTTAAAGTTTCAGTGATTTCATTTGCCACTGGTGAACTAAGTAGAAATAATTGCCAAAGCCTATTTTTGTTCGCATTTGCGACCATTTCAGTCACAGTCTGGAGCCCTGTTCCCTGAATACTTTTTGTTTAATTAAGTCTTTAAATAAACATATCCAGTAAGCACTTAATGCAGAAAATTGGGCATGTTATCTACAAAAGAAAAGGCAATAAAATAAATATACCTTTTTTTAAGCTGATGGCATCATGGTGTTTCTGTGCCAGATTCGAGACCTGATGATAACAGAAATGGTGAGCTACTGAATGTAAAATCTCTTGTACTAAATAACTGATCTTACAGCATAATACAACATATACATTGCAAATATAGCTTATTTATCTGTTGTTCTGTTTTATCGGATATGAAAATCTGCCACAATACAAGAGAAAGATCCAGTCTTTCTTTTTGACTACTAGAACAAAATGCAGTGTCCGTGACAATATGTGATAATCAAAATTAATAGATACTATGGGGCTCTGCCCCCGCTCACTTAGTTCGCCCACCCCTGGGTTTGGTTTACCGAATATACAATTTAAAGAGATTGTTATTTTCATGGGAATTGTTACATATGCATTATTTTCACTTTTACTTTAAAACTTTTGTAAAAACAATACTTGTCCTTTATTTCTGGCCTCAGGTATGGTTAAATCTCTTTCTCGCAGGACATATAATGCTGCTTGTGTTGTGAAGGGGGGTTGGCTGAACGCACGCTAAGGGGGTGCCATGCGTAGAATTCATACTAAAACATGGCATAAGCACAAAAAAATCCAGATGCTTAAATCTATGCGTTCGCCAACTTCAACGTTCTTCTGCTCCATAAATCCCGGTCAGCGTGAAAAGTAATGCACGTGCATGCGCCTGTTTCCACTCCCCAAACTCCTCCCAGAATTATGCCTCTTTAAATATGCAAATCAATATAAATAGCCCTTAAGCTCAGCGTTCTGTGAAAAGGCAATGGCAAAACCATGGGGGGAAATAGAAGAATTTCAGTGAATACCAAGTGGAAGCAAGGAAAAACAACAAAAGGAACTTGATTGAAGCTCAAGTTCACAGAGTTGGACAGTGCCCGAAATAAAGAATAAGTTGTCAGATATCAAAGCCGCCGTGAAAAGGCGAGTCGTAGCCCACTGTCTGAGTGTCATATAAAAGCTTATTAGGATACAGAGAAAAAAAAATAGGCACAGTGGGGAAAAAAGCACGAAATAGATAGATAGATAGATACTTTATTAATCCCAAGGGGAAATTCACATAATCCAGCAGCAGTATACTGATACAAAAACCAATATTAAATTAAATAGTAATAAAAATGCATGTAAAAGCAGACAGTAACTTTGAGTAATGTTAGCATTTACTCCCCTGGGTGGAATTGAAGAGTCGCATAGTGTAGGGGAGGAATGATCTCAGTCTGTCAGTGGAGCAAGACAGTGACAAAAGTCTGTCACTGAAGCTACTCCTCTGCCTGGAAATGACATTGTTCAGTGGATGCAGTGGATTCTTCATGATTGACAGGAGTTTGCTTAATGCCCGTCGCTCTGCCACAGATGTTAAACTGTCCAACTTTACTCCTACAATAGAGCCTGCCTTCTTAACAAGTTTGTCCAGACGTGAGGCGTCTTTCATCTTTATGCTGCCTCCCCAGCACACCACCTCGTCGAAGAGGGTACTTGCAACAACCGTCTGGTAGAACATCTGCAGCATCTTATTGCAAATGTTGAAGGACGCCAACCTTCTAAGAAAGTACAGTCGGCTCTGACCTTTCTTACATAGAGCATCAGTATTGGCAGTCCAGTCCAATTTATCATCTAGCTGCACTCCCAGATATTTATAGGTCTGCACCCTCTGCACACAGTCACCTCTGATGATCACAGGGTCCATGAGGGGCCTGGGCCTCCTAAAATCCACCACCAGCTCCTTGGTCTTGCTGGTGTTAAGGTGTAAGTGGTTTGAGTCGCACCATTTAACAAAGTCTTTGATTAGCTTCCTGTACTCCTCCTCCTGCCCACTCCTGATGCAGCCCACAATAGCAGTGTCATCAGCGAACTTTTGCACGTGGCAGAACTCCGAGTCATATTGGAAGTCTGATGTATATAGATTGAACAGGACTGGAGAAAGTACAGTCCCCTGCGGCGCCCCTGTGCTGCTGACAACAAATAGATACTTTATTAATTCCAAGGGGAAATTCACAAAAATGTCAACTTTAATCTCAAAATTTCCACTTTAATCACGTAGTTTATTTTGTCATTAAAGTAGAACATCATAAACTTCTTCTTAAAATAGTTTAATTTACTAGTTTCTCAAATCCCATTGTAACTAAAATAGCACGTTAAATGCTTTGTTTTGTATTTGATCTTCTGTGTGCTCTATGTGTGTGAATCACTACGTGCTTCTTAAACGGGCTTTCTCTTCCTCCGACAGGACGCAGAATCCAGTACATTTGTGATATTACAGTTCTCTGAATAATTAAAATACTGAGATGTATACATGAGATCATTTCCATGATGATAGGAGTTAAAGCATGTTATTAAACATGGGAACACGGTGGCGCAGTGATTGTTCATGCCTCACGCAAGATGCTTGCTGCACCGTGCGTGACCTTTGATGAAATAATTTATTGCAGCAGTACTGTCTCTTTCAGACGTACTAACCCCCAATCCCTATCCTTACTTTTCTTTCTCCAAATACCCAATCGCCACACTGTCAGCTCTGTAATAGACATTAAGCCATCTATAAGCTTAGAATGCAGATTCTTCAAAACTTTTAAGGAACATTGAAATATCTTCATAGTACATGTTTAATTATTCTATCCTTCCGGTGTCGCGCCAGTCCCAGCAAGAATACAGCGCGAGACAGGAACAATCCGTGAACGGAGCGCCAGCTCCTTGCTAGCACTGTGACACCGTGTCCTCACATGTTTAATTATTAACAATATAGACTATTTAAATGAAGTTAAAGTTGTATCTGTATAATAAATGTATTTTGCTGCATTTCATCTTAATAATGATATCATCATCATATGTAAATACGTGCTTTATAAAGTGGCTCAGGTTGTGCAATATTATAACTGTATCGCAAGTTTACAGTGAGGTGATTGTACTAATAAGTACAAACAGTTCTACAAGGAGCACTTGATTGAGTGCGTTTATAGTTCTTGGGATGAAACTGTTTCTGAACCGCAAGGAAAGGCTTTGAAGCGTTTGCTGTGCGGGAGCAGTTCAATAGACAACATGGCTGAGGCAGCGTGTGCTTGATGCTGTATACCGATAATTCTCTTTCTAATCAGCTGCTGAAGAGCTGTGATTCCCCACTTAGATACAGTGATATAATACTCCGAGTGGTGCAGTGAGAATAATATGGAAAAAGATAATCCGCTGTGGCAGTCCCTAACGGGAGCAGCTGAAAGAGGAAGAAGAAGGTGCAGTGAGAGTAACAACACTAAAGCAGCTATGGTATTTAGAATAGTTTGACCGTTCTGTGGATCATTATATTGTTACAGGTTAATTACAATCAGATGCATTAAACTAATAAACAATATGCAGTTAATTTCAGTGTATTTATAAAGCAGCGTCAGGGATGTAGATCTAAAAAAAAGAAAGGGAAACCACACTGGAACAGTAGCACTGCTTTGACGCAGGGTGCCGCCAGTTTACAAAACTGAGTAGAGAACTTGTGTACGTCAGGGTTTTAGCTAGCGTGAAAATGTGCATGGCTTTACGCTAAGTTTAGGTTTTATACATTGCGATTTGAGTGTGGAAACGGGCTTACGCAACATTTTTGTATGTATGCACCGTTTATACATGAGGCCCCTGGTCTGTCACAGTGGTGATTCCAAGCCGCTGGTGTTTTTTTTAATCTGAAGATGGGAGCTAAAGCCAGGATGATTGCCCGTGTCGTGGCTACTATCTCATGTGCTTGAGTGCTGAAGCTACAGCTCCTATTTTGAATAAAGTTTTTAGACTGTACCTACCTTCTGTAAACAGCAATAAAATAATTGTATTTTTCTTGTAAACCTGGACTCTCCTCTTTTGCAACCCTGTGGCCTAGGATTGGCAATACCTGTATTAAGAAAAACAGTGCTTCTTAAACTGCAAAAAATATTTAATTGGAAAATAAAACGTTAACAACTTTATTTTTCATAGAAATACAGGTATGAATATAGAATGAAAATGAGACATTAGATTTTTCCACCGTAATCAGACGCTGTTTCTCACTTTTTTTGTTTGTTGCAAAGAAAATTTTAAGAACTTGAGCAGTATAGTATCCACACACGACACAACTACCCACACAGATGCTCGGTGGAGTACTGACTCAGAATTCAGCTATGTGCATAATTTTGCACCTACACTCTCACATTGCCTAAATTGCCCAAGACCAGAAATTTCGCAGTAAAGTAGACTGTCACCTTCTTATGGTCTAAGAAGAAAGACAGCCTGTTGCAGATTTCCCAAGCCTTGCCAAACGTGCAGGCGTGGCTTTAAGTTTTTTTTTTTTTTTTTTTACATCGCATTATTAGCTTTGGTGTGGCCATTTTTGGTGTAAAAAAGGTTTGTTACACTGAAATTTATATTTCGTTAAATATATTTTTAACGTTTCTCTGGGCCACAAAAAGTATTTGTTAGTCTGAAAATTTTGTTGCTTTGATTTTGTTTATATATATATATATATATATATATATATTGTCAGGGATGCCAGGGGCGACAATCCATCCGGGACGCCTTGAGGGACCGGAAGAGGGCGTGCGCCCACTTGGGATCACGTGGGGGCCACAACCCTGGTTGCTTTGGGGGCCATGGGTTAAGGGCTTGGAAGCCCAACCCTGTAGGGGCCCGTGGTCACCGCCAGGGGGCACCCCGATGCCTTTGGGAGCCCTGGACCTCAGCACTTCCACCACACCAGGAAGTGCTTTGGGGAAGAGAAGCAGGGACACCTGGAGTGCTTCCGGGAAGACAGCCGGCACTTCCGCCACACTGGGGCGTGTCGGTGGGTGATTGCCGGGGAGCACCTGAAGCACATCCGGGTGTGGATAAAAGGGGTCGCCTCCCTTCATTCGAGGCTGGAGTTGGGTGGAAGCAGGACAAGGCAGAAGGAGCGAGAGTTGAGGCGGTCCGAAGAAAGGCAAGGTGTTGTTTGGCCAGGACTTTGGGGACTGAAGGGGTTGTGTGCACTGACTTTGTAAATAGTAGTCTGTAAAATAAATGTGTGGTGGTGGATTACAACATGTCTGCCTGTCTGTGTTTGGGTCATTTCCACAAAATATATATATATATATATATATATATATAGACTCAGCCGGGACTCCTGGAAGGACCGGGAGGCGGTCTATACGTCCCCTGGGACACGAGGGGGCAACTGCCCTGGATAGTGTGGAGACCACAGGAATGGAGCGTGGAGGCTCAAACCCGGTTGGGCCTGTGGCCACCGCCAGGGGGCACTCCAAGCCTCATAGAGCCTGGGAGATTTGCACTTCCGTCACACCTGGGAAGGTGGAGGAAGGACCTTCCAGGGACGCCCGGAGTGTTTTTGGGTGCTCATGCGGCACTTCCGTCACATCAGGAAGTACCGCCGGAAGGCCATCAGCGAGCACTTGGAGCACATCCGGGTGACTATAAAAGGAGCCACTTTCCTACAGTTGGGGAGCGAGAGTCGGGTGCTGGATGAGGACGAAGATCCAGTGAGAGGAAGAGCGGCGGCCCACGGACGTTAGGGACATTTATTAAATAAAAGCGTGTGTTTTATAGAACTGCTGGTGTCTGTCTGATGGTGTTCAGGCTAGCTTTCACACTATATTTTACTGAAATAAATTCTGGTATATGAATAATTTTTAATTTCAGATGTGACTGTGACATTTTTTTTATTATTATTATGACATTTAATTATTTTAATAGCTGAAAGATTTGAAACACCAAACCATGATGGTAAAAGAGGCAAGTATGAATGTTGGCCTGTTCAGGACATAGAGGTCCATGATACTTTCAGGAGATTTTTAAAGATCCTTGTTCTTTGAAGTCTACATCAGTTGAGATTGTTGTCATGAATAAAGGAGATATCACCTCATAGAATAACACTGACAAAACTAATGAAATAAAGACGTGCATTATTAACAAAATTCCACATTGTTAAATAAAAGGTCTTGAAAGCAGCGTATGGCTATGAATGTTTAATACCTGCATTGCCCACCATACCTCTTAACTGGTACGTTACAAAGTTTAGATCTTTGGTTAGCTGTAAATATGTGCCTGATTTTGTGCACCTATTTGAAAATAGGCTTAGATTACATTTTCTGATGAATGTTACAAATAACAGTGTTCATAAATCAGCTGTTATTCTTGCCCATTTTGAGCTGTGAATAATGTGGTGCTGAGAGAAGAGTTTTAATTTTTTTCCCTCTTTTTGTGGTGTTGGGGGTTTGGCTTGTTGAGTGAATGGCTCATGTTTATTTGTGCTGTAGGCACTGCTGCTGTGTCTGTCATCCAGCAGGTGATTACCGTGCCGTGTTTAGTCCATTAGATTATCTGCAGACTAACTGCTTGTTATGATTACAGGGAGATTTGTGGTTCTTCCATTGCCTTTGAGATCCATTAGGCATGGTTATTAAAGAGCTTAGTCTTAATCATGCAATCATTTTATCAGATCATTGTCTTCTTACTCCTCTAGATGCTGCCAGCTTTGAGGTTAGAGCCTGCTTATACAGTAGTCTGGCTTGTTACTGAACAGGAAACGATATTACAAGAGCCTTGAAATCCCTATTAGTAACAGATTAGTTTGCGTGCATCATTATCTGCATGAACAATACCTTAAATCATGATGCATCTTTCTGTACTTGGAGGATATTTATTTTTATAATAAATACATCCCATTCCATAAATGGACCAGAATTTAGGACTAGTATAATGTATTTTTCACATCCTCAAAGCCAGTATCAGAAAAAAGGTTTAAATTAATTTGCCTTCCCAGTCCTTCACCTTGCTGATGAAAATGTTGAGACAATATACTAGTAAAACATACACAGCCTTGCTTTGAAGTTGAGTCAGATAAAATACAGCATTGCTATTAATATTCTTGACTGTTTATGTTTGCCTTTTTCTTATTCTCATGGGTGTCACATCTATTGAAAAAACATTTTTATTTCCAGAAAGTTATGCATGTCTTTGTTCAGCTAGAAACTGGACATTTCAAGCTGATGTCTTTTGAATGTGTGATCTCTGAAATCAGTTCACGTTAGTGCCCTTTGGAATTAAAGTGTTAAAGTAAAGCTGACGCACATTAGTGAAGAGCATTTGAGTATTTTTAAATGGGGAGTTCAAATGGGAGAATCACATTTTTAAGCCTCAGTATTTGAAGTTTTCAGGTCATCTCTTTACTGATACAAAGTGATCCATTTTGCCCAACTCACTGTTTAAAAACAATTTAATTCCTTATTTTTTTAAAGAGTGTAAAAAGTAATATCTTGGGAATTCCCCTCTCATGTTTGTATTTTCTTTTTCTTTCTGTTTTTGACTGTATCTCAGGAAATGAATAACGCTAGAAGTATATATATTTTTTTAAATATTGTCAAAGAAGAAGAAAGCTTAAAAGGCAAATAATGTTACTTCTACTTTTATCCTTAAACAGTCATCAGTTAAATCTACTGTTTCTCATTTCATAAAATTGCAGAAATTATTCACCCTCCTTTCTTATTAAAAACATTGCTTAACTTATTAACTCCTGCCTTATTAGGACCAGTTAGTGTGCTATCTGTCTTCAGTTATGGCAAAAGCTACAGAGCGAAGGGTTTTTGCCTAACATGTTTATTGTGATCTGTAGCGATAGTAGGGAGCAGGTTGAGGAGACCCTGGAGAGGTGGAGATATGCCCTAGAGAGGAGAGGAATGAAGGTCAGTAGGAACAAGACAGAATACATATGTGTAAATGAGAGGGAAGTCAGTGGAATGGTGAGGATGCAGGGAGTAGAGCTGGCGAAGGTGGATAAGTTTAAATACTTGGGATCAACAGTACAGAGTAATGGGGATTATGGAAGAGAAGTGAAAAAGAGAGTGCAGGCAGGGCGGAGTGGGGGGAGAAGAGTGTCAGGAGTAATTTGTGACACGGTTATCAACAAGAGTGAAAGGGAAGGTCTACAGGACGGTAGTGAGACCAGCTATGTTATATGGGTTGGAGACAACTGACCAGAAAGCAGGAGACAGAGCTGGAGGTGGCAGAGTTAAAGATGCTAAGATTTGGATTGGGTGTGACAAGGATGGATAAGATTAGAAATGAGTACATTAGAGGGTCAGCTCAAGTTGGACAGTTGGGAGACAAAGTCAGAGAGGCAAGATTGCATTGGTTTGGACATGTGCAGAGGAGAAATGCTGGGTATATTGGGAGAAGGATATTAAGGATGGAGCTGCCAGGTAAGAGGAAAAGAGAAAGGCCTAAGAGGAGATTTATGGATGTGGTGAGAGAGGACATGCAGGTGATGGGTGTAACAGAACAAGATGCAGAGGACAGAAAGATATAGAAGAAGATGATCTGCTGTGGCAACCCCTAATGGGAGCAGCTGAAAGAAGAAGAAGAAGATGTTTTATTTACTGCAGATTGTCTGTTTCATTTAATTAACTTTTAACAGTATGCTTATCATAAGTGAGTTAAAAGTTCATATAAATGACCTGTTCTGTACATATAATTTCTCTACTCCAACATTTTAGAAGTATATAGAAAAATATTAAAATGGGTTTCTGCCTTATGCCCAGTACTTCTTGGACCAGTCATCTTCGTTATATAGTTCTGTGCTATATTGATGTAAACCTTTATTGGACTTAAGCACTAAGATATATGAGAACCAACATTATGTTAGTTAAGAATTGTTCTTACTTTTTCATACACAGTATAAACTTACAAAATAAAAGTCTTGCTGGTTGTGTACATTTGCCATTAGCTGGAATTTTATTTATTTTTAACTGTTTGTTTTTCAGGCAAGATACATTGGGGAGCCTTCTAAAGGTTAAGTGTTGCTTTAGCTGTAGTCAGATAGATGAAGAGAGAAGGTCAAAGATTACCCTTTTAATGTAATAGTAAATTAAATAACCATTAAAAGAGCAGCTTGGTGGGGAGCCGGCCATTAAACCAGTGGGAGGGAAAATGTGTCGCTAGAGAGACATTTAGTGCTTTTGAACTTTACTGCATGATCCTTGTTTGCAAAAGTGGTCTGCCTGTGTGCTTTAGAGAAAATAGTGTCTTTTATAGGTTTGCTTAACTTTATTGAATTTTGGCAAAGGATGTACATGTTAAATAGTGATTGATCAAATTTAGCTTGTCTAGTGATCTGTTCAAGTAAAACTAGACACTCTGAGTCTAGCTTTTTATCTTTCTTATTCAAAGGTTGTCTTGCTGTATGAAAAAACAGCTAATTTTTCTTTAAATATAAGGGTGAGTTATGAGAGCTAAGCGTGTTGTGTGCTATATACATTGCTCGACCAATATGGAGGCAATATTCAGTTGCCAGTTTACCTAAATGGTGCTTTTTAGGCTGTCTGCCTCTCAGATGCAGCTTGGAATAAATTGGAATGTGAGAAGACTTAGAATTAATTTTGAAACACAGTGGAAGGTTCACTTTCCAGTCTCTTGACAAAGTGATCCAAGACATCATGTGTCTTTACTGCTTCATAGCACATTACTGGCCTGCTATATTCCCCCCTGCATAATTTATGCAACATATTCAATATACAGTTACTAAAGGTGAGAAGTATGATTAAACTAGCTATGTGCTAGTAAACCATTTAGAGACTTGTTTAATGCTTTAAATCTAAAACTTGACCTCCTCCAAAAGGTAACACATATATAATTTTAGATATTTACAGTTGGAAACATTTAATACCAATTGTGTTATTTTTAGAAAAAACTGTTATAACAGCATAAGGATTTGACTGAAACAAGCAAGCAAACAAGTTGGTAAGATTAGATTTACTGATTTATTTTTCCCATATGCTCTTTTGAAACAGATTGAAATTCAGGATTCTGTCAAGTTCTTAATATTGTACTTGACTGAAAGAAGTTAAAAAAAGATTTGTCTTGAAGCTATGTATCAGAATTAAGATTAATAAAAAGTACTTTTTGCGAACAAGGGCAATGGAGAACATCTTCAATATATTTTCATTTATGGAATAGCATGCTACAGCTGTGTTAATTTTTGATGTTAGTAAGACTTGCACCTTTTTTATATAGTGTGTTAGGGGTTATCTCTGTGTGTTAGTTTAACCTTCAACAAAGAAATGTAAAAATAATTCATTCACCAACAACAATAAGTTACTAATACAAGCTATACATAGTGGTAGAGCACAAGGTAAGAACACTTACATTGAAGGAAAATCGTAGCTTCTGCATAGTATTTAGGTATACAGATTTTAGAACCTTTAATTTAAAATAAGCCTAGCTGTTACCTCCTTTCTTTCCCTTACCTCAGTCTCCCTATACTATCATTTTTTCCAGTTGAGACTAACTTGAGCTGCAGAGAGAATACATTTTGAGCATCTTAGCAGGTATTCTGGGTGATTAGCCATTTTAGAGAGACTGGATTCCCTGTATTTGCAGTGCAAGAGTTGTCTACACATGCTTGATATGAAGTTGAAGCTGTTCATTGAGGGTGTTGGACTCCACCAAAGCTAGTCCATGTCACTTTTTCCTCTCCTGCTCATGATTTTCATGGATATCAAAGTGCTGACAAGGTTTGGAGAATATCCACTTTGGTACCTTAAAGACTGCATAAGTATTGTTTTCAGAATATATTCTATTCTTGGTGTCATCAGACTTGTGATCACATTCTCTGAAAATCGGGACTGCTTAATCTGATGTCAGTGTTTTTTACAGTACAGTGTCTCCTCATATTCTGGTAAGAAGTGGTTGTGAGCTTGACTTGTGAATTGGTGCAGTGTCAGCAGTTTTGCAAATCTTGTACTGGACCATGGACCTTAGGCAAGAACTAAGTGCTTGGATGAAAAATATGCAAATGACTTCGTTATCCACTTTGCCTTGTCACAAGTGCTGGGATGTTTATTTAAAGATGCATCCAGTGTGTGGTGGCCAGTGAACTTTGCTAAAGTTTTGGCTTCATCAAAGCTTAACTCTAGGTGGTGACCAGTAGTGGGAAATGTAGGCTATAAAAATTGATAAAACTTGTTTTTCTTGTATTAAGTGTTAAAAGACAATGTGTTGCGACAGACAATGCCTGTGGTCTGTCATGCAGCAGGTGGGCTTGGCGAAACGCAAGCACAACAGCTAATCACGATGCACTTTGCAAATTTGCCCATCCCCTATGAGGAAGCTATGCTGTAAACACTAGCAGTGTGATTGGGTGTTTTGGAACTATATTGTGCAACAAGGACATCTAGGTAGGTGAAGCCGAGGAAAATTTGTTAATTGCTCAGGAAGACATAATACTAAAGAGATGTCACACGTCATCAAAAGTTTGGAATTGGTTCGGCTTCCTCAAATCAGACCAACCACAAATAATGCCAGTATTCAAGATATGCCACTGACAGGTCCCAACAACGGCTAATACAACAAACCTATTCCACCACATTAAAAAATATCATCCAGTTAAATATGCTGAATGTCAAAAAGATTCCTTGAGTGATGTGGTTAGCAAGACTTCGAGCAGTGGTGCTGTTCCTAAAAAGCAGTGGATTGTGTTGTCATTTGCCGCTATGACCCCAAATAGTAGGGAAAAAAGGCATCAGGACATCACAGATGCAATCACTTACATGATGGCGAAGGACAAGATGCCAGTGAGTGTTATCGAAAATGAAGACTTCAGGAAACTTTTTAATGTAATCAACCACATTTTTTTCAAACAATGCATCCACAGCTTTATAATGAATGTCTGGCGAAGTTGGAGGCTATGTAAAAAGATGTGATATACTTGGCTACTCCGACAGACTTATTGGTCAAGTCGGACATTGGAGCCTTTCTTAAGTCTTACTATTCACTACATAGACACGGAATGGAGTTTACAGAGGAAATGTGCTCAAATTGCATATTTTACTTTGAATCACATGGCAGAAACTAGCGCAGTGGTGATCATGGATTCCCTATTCTCCCAAGGGCTTAAAGAGGTCCACTAGGTGTGTATTACTACAGACAACATAGCGAACATTGTCAGGGCTCTGTCGCTGAAGAATTGGAGTTGCCTTCAGTTCTTTTATATAAGATTGCACCTAGCAATCAGTAAGTGAACGTTATTAGCTAATTAATTTACCAATGTGAATATGCTTGATATTGTGTTGCTTATATTAAATTTTCAATACTAACATTACTTTATACTACAATTGAGTTGCTTCTACTACTAGGCTAGTTGTTAGTTAATAATATTTGTTGCCCGAAACAGCAAATAGGTAATCTTTTTAACAAAAAACCTGTAGCGTACAAGTGAAAATGTGTGCTGATTTTATATAGAAAGAAAACAAGAAAAGATCCAAAATTATTTTTGATAATGCTCTACCCGAGATATTTAAGTGATAGAGAACAGAGTTGTTTATTGCAGCTAGTAATACATATTTGGTTTGCATTGTGTTATGTTTGCAATTTAACATATTTGCAGTGTTAAAACTGTTTTGCACACTGTTTTTCTACATTGATACATGCCTTGTTAATTTGAGATACTGTAAGTGCAGTCGTTTTGAAAACTTGAAAATCAATAACATTTGAGAATTTTTAAAGGAAATGTTCAATATATATATAAATAGTTGTGCCATTTTTTAAAAATAAATCTTACCTGCTTATTAATATTTTTTTTTATTTTAACTTGTTTGTTCAGAATGTATTAGGATGGATACTCTTTAAAAGTTGAAACAGGAATATGAAACTATATCGTGATAAAATTGAAATTGATACAGAAAAAAATGTTGTGATAATATTTTTGTCCATATTGCCCAGCTCTAGTGACCAGTAAGATGTGCTTGAATATTAGTGGTATTTCCAAAGTAGCTTATCTTACCATGACAGATATATGTTGCATATAGCTGTGTTCATGTTGAGCGTTCCACTGACCACTTCCAAAATATAAGTCTGTACAAATTTTTGATCAACATGGTAATCTAAGAATTGCTGCCCTCAAGAGACATGATTTCATACTGAATTGATTTTCCCCCCACCTCAGCTATTAATCTATATTTTCCAGAGATTAAGCTATTGGGCCTTTGGAGAATGAGTTTGCACTGATTGTCTTTAGATGTGTTTATGAGATCCTAAACCTAATGCTGCATTATGAAATCTGAGATTTCTTGATTATAGGTTTTTGATTAGTCTGAAAGTGTTCTTGTGGTAGTTTCTTGGTAATACTTTAAAAGTACCTACTTTTCAGATAATGGAACATATGTTTTTGTATTTGAAACAAGTTTTATTTCGCAGAAAGCTGCTCGAGTATTGCATTATTGTGTTGATTTATAAGTCTTTCAGGATTTAAACATTATGCATCTGCCATAGGTTAAAGGCAGTATTTTCTGATAAAGGGGGAAAACACACAGTTCTGTTAAAGGATATTCATAATTCACTCTGAATTAATGTTCTGCAGGCATGGAAACCAAATGGTCAATGAATTTTGAAGCACTGGAATTTTGTTATAGTTTCCACAGTTTGTGGAAGAGAATGCATGCACAGGTGAACATACAGTTAAGAAAACACTTTGGATTTAAGAGTACAAAAGATGCCATGTACATTGTATGTTGTAGCCTTGGTGCTTACTGTCCAGCTGGATAGATTAAAGTTTGCTAACAAAAGAGAACATGTATTTGATATGTGAAGATCAGAATTTTCCAAGTAAAATAAAATGCATGTGTGAAGCTTTAGAAAACGTTTAGTTTGATATAAAAATGGTATTGAATGAAATAAAGGAACCCGAGGGAACTAGACATAACCTTTTCCCAGTTTTGTTTCTTTTTCTTTAAACCAACTATGAAATTTTACTGCTTCTCTGATTCCAGATTTCTATGTGCAGCCCATGGTTATGTCATGGGTAGAAATTGTTTTCAACCTGTTTTATCATTACTTATTAGAATAATTATATATTAAAAGCTCTGCCATTCATAGTTATATACTTTAGTTTGTTTGTATTTACATTGTTTCTTTTTCAGCAAATATGTAACAAATACTTTGGACCATAACTACATACAGTATTGTTATGATTTAGGAGACCATGTTAATTTTTTTTTTCTTTTAAATATTTTTTTTCTACTACCTTGACATGTGTTCTTGCTGGCTTCATGTATCAGAGAATATTAACATATGGGTTCTTGTATTAATAACTTAATAAGTAATTAAAATAATGTTACTGTAATTTATGTTTAAGTTTGTTGCATTGCCATTTTCTCGTTTCAGCGTTTTGATTAATGCGCTGCACTGTTGCTAGAAGCTGCCCTCTAGTCACGTAATGGATGCCTGCAGTTATAGCCCTGAATGGCATTTGAGACAGCATCTGAGATTATGTATTTATCCTTCAAACAGCTTTAGTCTTGTGCTCAAGGTATTTTATGTTTTTCTGTTCACGGCTCATAGCATTTCACTTCTCGACTTTGTTTATTGTTTTAGCATCTCGGTTTTGGTGATAACTGGCCTTCTAGTTAACAACACCTCACAATTCCTTTTTCAACTTCACTTTCAGATCAGCTCCTTGGTTTAGCATTCTCAGTTTTAGACATTGACTCTAATTACAGTTTCTCAAATGCATGCACGTCTGCTGATTCGTTTAACAATGTTGTTCTGGGAGCTCATATTCCCTTTTGCCACCAGGAAATTCATGGAGATCAGCTGAAACTAAAAACCGGTCGACTGTCTATGCTGTGGTCCTGCAGATTTAGATAATGATAGTGCTCAGTATAATTTAGACAAGTTCACCTGTAACAGAGCCTAGGCACTTATTAAAGAAGGTGTCAGAAGTGAACATCTTATAAAACATAAAAGCCGTGACAAAAAACATATTTAATAAAATGGTCCTGGTATATATAAGTCATCATAGAAAGATCCTGCTTATTGCAGTATAGGAGTTGAATATTTTTTTTTTTGTGAGTCTTTTGACATTTATGTACCTCAAAGTACTTTACCTAGACAGAAGGGGAGTCAACTCAACCACCACCAGTTTGCAGCATCCACCTGCATGATGCAGTGGCAGCCGTTCTTGTGCCAGTATGCTCACCATACACTAGCTATAAGGTGGTAAGGGGTGGAAGAGTTAACCATTTAGAGACAGGGGATGATTTGGGAGCCAAAATGGATAAGGTCATGGTGGGTAGTTTAGCCAGGACATTGGGAAAAACTTCTCTCTTCTGAAAGATACCCAGGAATGTTTTATGAACACAAAGAAACAGAACCTCAATTTTACATCTTATCGGAGGTGTACCATTTGTACAGCACAGTCTCCCCACCCCTGCACTCAGGCATTGGTTTCAGCCTGTAGACCACAGGGTAATCATTCCCCGTTTGCCTTATTGATACCTCATTCAGCAATAAACCAAGCTTTTCCTGGTTTGTCTCCCATCCAGTTACTGGCCATGTCCAAACAGGCTTAGCGTCAGGTGGATTAAATGCTTTAAAGAGCAAGTAGTGTGTTTATTTACATGTGTGACACTACTTATTTGTGAACCTAGAACCATGAACTACTGCATTAAACAATACTGTTTGTATTTAGATTTATTTTCAATCTAGTAATTTATTGAAAATGAATTGTTTCAGGTCATGCAGAATATTCTCTGTTGGAGTAAGTCTATCACATTGGATTCTATATGTTTATAAGCCAGATCAGGTTAAAAAGTGGTTTAAATTCACAACCTGATTGGAAGTGGGTTCAATAAGTTCTTCATGTACACTCCACTCCTTCTAATTTACACAATTATGGTTGGGAAAAGGATGTTAAGGATAGAGCTGTCAGGCAAGAGGAAAAGAGGAAGGCCTAAGAGGAGGTTTATGGAGGTGGTGAGAGAGAACATGCAGATGATGGGTGTAACAGAGCAAGGTACAGAGGACAAGAAGAAATGGAGAAAGACGATCCACTATGGCAACCGCTAAATGGAACAGCTGAAAGAAGAAAAAGAAGAAGATGGTTGGGATACAGGATGGTGGGATAATATGGGATTATATCATTCCAGTACTGCACTGCACTTTCAGTTTTACTTTTGTGGTTCAGAATGAGTTCATTATTGAAACTTAATATGATGAGCAGGTGGCCAATTTTTTTTGTATGTGTGTGAAGAGGCAATTTTTAAGCAGAATTATTATAGTCAACAAATGTGTTTTTTTAGAATTGAAATGAACCCCACTGACAACAAGTGAGCATAATGAAGCATATTCAATGTCAATTATACTGGAAGCTCAAGAATTGTTTCATGGCAGGCTATGGTGATGACAGGCATTTATCTACTGAGGAGAAAGAACCTGAATACAATTTAAATAATTTAACATGAAGTGAATGTGCTGTATTTGCTGGACTTCTAAAGTGACTTTAGTTGAAGGCCAGGCATTTTAATTCTATACTTTACCCTTAATGATATATTAAACAGTTTTTTATTTAGTTGATTATAAGATATAACAATATGCTTGGTTTATTTTTCTTGGCCAGTGGTGTCAGCTTAACATTTACCTACACTAAGCTTTGAAAAAAAGTGAATTATGCTAGTGGGTGTAAGCTCTGTGGGTAGCAGCGCATTATTCTCAAATCTAAACTATTTATAACTCTTTCATAGCATGTTAATGTATTTAAAGCAGTATTTATGTAGTTGAGCAACACTGTAGAAAAAAATGATTTCTTATTGTGGATTCAGAAAAAAGAGCTACGGGCATTTGTTTACTGCAGAACTGATTATAATGATTAGTTTTACAAAGTGTCCTCTCTTCACCCTGTATCTATAAAAATGTGGCAACAAAAACAGCAACTGTCATATTAAGAACAAAGAAATATTTCACATACATTACTTCTTTCATTAACGTATAGAACTGATGTTCAAATCTATCTATTATAATAAAAGGCAAAGCCCTCACTCACTGACTGACTGACTGACTGACTGACTGACTGACTGACTCATCACTAATTCTCCAACTTCCCATGTAGGTAGAAAGCTGAAATTTGGCAAGCTCATTCCTTACAGCTTACTTACAAAAGTTAAGCAGGTTTCATTTCGAAATTCTACACGTAACGGTCATAACGGTCGACAACGTCCGCCATGTTGAACTTTCTTATTTATGGCCCCATCTTCACGAAATTTGGTAGGCGGCTTCCCTGCGCTAACCGAAACCGATGTATGTACTTATTTCGATGGTATGACGCCACTGTCGGTCGCCATATTGAACTTTCCAACGTCACCAATTTTCAAACTTCCCGTGTAGGTAGAAGGCTGACCCCATCTTCACGAAATTTGGTAGGTGACTTCCCTGCGCTAACCAAAACCGATGTACGTACTTATTTCGATGGTATGACGCCACTGTCGGCCGCCATATTGAATTTTCCAAACGTCACTAATTCTCCAACTTCCCGTGCAGGTAGAAGGCTGAAATTTGGTAGGCCCATTCCTTACAGCTTACTTACAAAAGTTAAGCAGGTTTCATTTCGAAATTCTACGCGTAACGGTCATAACGATCAACAACGTCCGCCATATTGAACTTTCTTATTCATGGCCCCATCTTCACGAAATTTGGTAGGCAGCTTCCCTGCGCTAACCGAAACCAATGTGCATACTTATTTCGGTGGTATGACGCCACTGTCAGCCGCCATATTGAACTTTCCAACGTCACTAATTCTCAAACTTCCCGTGTAGGTAGAAGGCTGAAATTTGGCAGGCCCATTCCTTACAGCTTACTTACAAAAGTTAAGCAGGTTTCATTTCGAAATTCTACGCATAACGGTCATAACGGTCAACAACGTCCGCCATGTTGAACTTTCTTATTTACGGCCCCATCTTCACGAAATTTGGTAGGTGACTTCCCTGCACTAACCGAAACCAATGTACGTACTTATTTCGGTGGTATGATGCCACTGTCGGCCACCATATTGAACTTTTCAACAGTCTTTGTTACTTATGGGCCCATCTTCAAGAAATTTGGTACACTGGTTCCCAACGCTAACTGAATCCTATTTACGTACATATATACGTCCATAGCCTGCAGCTTGGTCACCATGTGAGGCGGCGTTGGGTCTCCCATCCTATCACCTCCCACGTTGTTGGCTGCCTGCCTATATAAGGCCGTCCGTCGCTCCAGTCTCTACATTCCCTTCCTTGCTTCGCCACGGGATTCATGTCTCCCTGCTGATAACTACAGCCTTTTTGTTTAATCCACGGCTTCTCCGCTGTTTTATTGTTTGTTTATTACAATTATAGTTATTGTATAGGTATTTTACACTTACTTTACATTACTCAGGTACCCATTTCCTTCATCATTCCAACCCCCATTACCATGTCTATCGAGGTAATCACCATCGATCAAAGAACTGTCACTTACCGAGTGGTTTCCATGCCCGGAGATGGCACCTACCTTTTCCATTCTCTGTGTTACATATTGCACGGCCATATCAGGCTCACTCTTGATATCTGGAAGAACATTGTGTCTTATGTATTGAATGACTGGGACAGGTTCAAGGTGTGGACTGATAACGGTACAGGAGATAATTATACTACACAGGAGCACTAGAAGAGTGAAATGCTTAAGCCCTTCACCTATGGTTCTGCATGTGAGTTGATGGCTGCCGCTGAATTGTTCGGTTGGTGCTTTCAAGTGTACCGAAATGGCCAAATATTTTACACCTTTCGACAACCGCCAATGCCTCTTAAACATCTTACATTCATAGGTGACAATTTCAGTAGTGGACACTTTGATGTTTATGAATGTTTAAACTCTCAAAAGCTGGATGTGAAGTTATCGATGAAACCGGTTGTAAGCTTACAACGCTTGACAGATGCCGAATGTCACTTCAACACAAGTCCTGCAAATACTGTCGTAATTGAAACAAACCATGAAAGTGAAATCGATTATGACAGCAGCAATCCATGCTGTGAGATTTGAAACAAGATTACTGTTCACATGGCCAACTGTAAGTTGCATGCTCAAGAGTAAGCTCAGCGCACAGCTTGGTCATGTTACAACCGGAGGGCCGAACTGACAACGTGGTATACAAAGAGATCCTTAACAAATAATTATTGCCATATTTTCCCTCACTTTAAAAAGGTTAAATTTTCTTCTTAACAAAAATTTTAATGCAGTACTTCGCCGCTGCGAAGCGCGGGTATTTTGCTAGTTTTTAATATACATGATCAGAGTTTTGCAAAAATTTTGTCAAAAAGTAGTATGTGATCTTAAAAGACGTGCTGTAATTTCTAGGATGCTTAAAATAATGGCAGGTAGAGGAGCAATTTACTAAATAGAATATCTTACTCAGTTTAGAACAATATTTCCCAACCTTTTTTTGCCCATTCCCCGCCTAGGCCTCTCTGAAATCATGATGTCCCCCACTGTAACATATACCTTATTCTTATTATTACCTATTCAAAAAGTGAATTCCTACTCACGTGGAGGAAGCCCATAATGTAATTGATTTGGTCTAAACAAGCTTCCATAGAACTTGGAAACAAAAGGGGGAAAGGATAGTTGAAGTACTGACAAAGAAATCACTAAGAAATTGTTATAAAATAATAAAAGTAATATGAAAATACAGCAAATACAGTTTTGAAAACATATGTATAATAAGAGACGTGATATTCATAAATATAAAATAATTTTAATGACAGCTTTTTCTGTAATATTTTGATCATTTTATATTTTTGTTATATTACAAAATTTAATAATCATTGTTAATCATTGTAAATTCATTAAAATTTTTATGTAATGTTAATAAATGATTAATTTTTTTCCAGTTTCCATGGTCCCCCAGTCATAGTTACTTATAGAGGTATTATTTAATACATACTGTGGAGCTTTAGTTCAGCACAGAATTTTTCAAATTTATAATTTTGCATTCTTTATCCCAAGGTGATATGGTGATACACAAATACCCAAATATGTGGAAAATGTTAGGATTGAGGGTGCCACATCTGTTGAGGCAGTTTGATAAGAGAAACTTGTTTTGACTACTCTTTTAAGCTGGGGATTTATCCATGTAACAAAGATCTATTTTTTTCTTTCCCTTCAATGCATGTTGGTTTTATAACATTTACATGCAACATTCCTTTAAAATGTTGAAGTCTACCTGCTATCCTGATGATCTACATTCCTTTTACTACCAGCAGCACTACTTGAAACTGCACTTTGTGCCTTTTAGTGGAGTGAACAGTTTTTTATTCAAAAGGGGTTGTTCACTTATAAAAGACTTCTTAATTGTTAGACAGAGAGAGTGTGTTAGTCGAGACAGTATAGCATAATAATGAAAGTTACTGAATACATTATATTTCTTGGCATAACTGATGTTGCGTACTTTGTTTGGCACACTTATTACCTTCTTTTAAGCTTCTGCATCATTATTGGCCTTTAAAAGGATGCAATGCACCTTGTAAGGATATCTTTGCATGTTGAAAAATTGTTAGGATCCTTGGTCTATGGTAACACGCAGCAAATCCCTTGAAGGTAATGAACCACACATAGTTTATTTATTTAAATCTGAATTGTTACTTGGCTTTTCATTCTCTTTAGCAGATAATTAGGAGGGACAGTGTTGTTTGAACTCCGTTTTACAGGTGAGCCTATGTAGGGAGGTGCAACGTGTTACTTTTTCTTTATTTTTTTATAAAGTGAATACTTTCACTTTTTTTTTTCTTTGACTCTAAAAGTAGCATTTTTAATACATTTGCAAAAATCTCAAGTAAACTTTTTTCACATTGTCATTATGGGGTGTTGTATGTAGAATTCTGAGGAAAAAATGAATTTAATCCCTTTTGGAATAAGGATGTAACATAACAAAATGTGGAAAAAGTGATGCGCTGTGAGTACTTTCCAGATGCACTGTAAATCAGCTGATAGGGTCAATTAAAGGAACTTTCCAAGGACTGTGGAGGATAGGGTTTTGAAAATATTTTGAGGTTGGACAGTTTCTGAAAAAGGCTATTTTCCATATGAACTCAGAAATAAACATTTAAACTCATATACCACCAGATACAGTTTACAGTTGTCTGTTTTATAACCTCTTTGGTGTTAGTGAAATGGAGGATGCACAGCCCTTATCTTGTTTTTGGCTTTCAGGAACAGTGGAAACAGTAGCATAGGTTCTCTAATAGACACAATCATTGTTACTTTGGATTTTTCTAGTTTCCTATCTTTAGATTTATGTGCCTAATGAATCAATGTGATTTGAGTACATTAATGAAAAATAGGTCGTTAAAATAGTAGTAATAGAGTGAATAGAGCATGTCTAACTACTACTTACCAGTTTTCTTTTAGACAAAGTTAATGGATATATTTATCATAACAGAACCTTTACTTGGCTTTTACAGTGCAGTTGAAAGAAAGAAAATATATGCACCGTTTAATGTTATTTAGCTTTCCTGCTGGGTTTTCTAAAACATATCTTACCATAAAAGTGGGTATTTTCTGTTGAAATACTGTTGAATGTGTGGATCGCCAGTCTTGAGTTAACACTAATGAGGCTTGTTTTATTTAAGAGTTTTATGGCCTTTTTTGGATTGGGTCACATTATAGCACACACTATGAATATATCAGTCAGTAGTAACTCAAGAGTTTAATTAAGTTAGCCTACAGCTTTAAAACATCCCCTGAGCGCTTCAACCATTCTTCTTTTTATTGAATTACTTCATTGCAAATTAATAGAACCTTTTAACTGTGTGCATATCCTGTGATAAATGTGTCATTGTTTATTTGAAATGTTAAGAAATGCTGACCAGGGGGTTTTACCATCTAACTTTACTGTCAAATCCAGCAGTAGATATATAATATTAACCCTCTTAATAGTGATAGGAAAAAAGCTTGTTTGCAGATGTTTTTAGCTGTAATCTTGTGAAATAGCATAACATGCTTTTTTTTGAGGGCATTAAAACCCATTTGCAGATCCAGCTGAGTAATGAGTACATTGTATTGCATGTATTACAACAGTAAAAGATCTTTTTACTTGTACATTACTGTACTTCTTTCAAGGAAGGTGAAGTTTAATGAGATAAATAATTTCCTTTACGTATGTTCCTATCTGTCTGAATGGATAAGCTACCAATGATATGCACTAGGGAATTTTTACTGTATTTGATACTTGACCAGAGGACATTTTCCACCCACGAGGACTACATGTCCATCATGTCCATTATGCCTCAATGCTGCCTGCATTTGCCTTCACTGATAGAAACAGAATTTCTGACCTGGATGATGCTTTTTTTAATGATAGCCACAGAAAGAATCCACAAACTGTGGCTTTACAGCTAAAAGTTTCCTGTAATTACCTTTTACATTAGACAGGTTTGATAATACCATATTTTATGTGCTGTTATGTTCACTGTGCATTAATGTATATTGTTGGCCTAGTTAAAGTATATGTTTTTATAAAGGATTTTCTATGGCCAACTGAAATGCAGAAAATGTACTGTGAAAAATACTTTTTTGTCTTATATACTAATGACACAGAAAAAAAGAGTCTTTCTCATTTTATTTTATGGTCATTTCTTTATGTAAATAATTTTGGGAAGGAAAAGAATACTTGCCTGCAGAGGAAAAAAAGTTAAATATGAGAAAATATGGATACCAACAGAGTTTATTGGCACTTTAAAACTTATTGCTGGACCTAAGTTAATGATTAACCAGTTTGCAACACAACACTGTTAAAAAGGCAGCTAGCTAGCCTTGTGAAAAAATTGAAAATATTATTAGATGTTTAATTAATAAAAAAGAGACAAAGCTTCCTGAGGCCATATATAATTTTTTTGCATGAGACAAATGTAATTACCAGGGATCAATTTTAGTTGAAAAGTGAGATTGGATCAGTCAGTTGTTATACTTCATCTATAACTGGAGAACTCAAGGAGTGAGAATCCAGATCCATGGGGCAGTCCCTTTTGTTGCCATCAAGACAATAGGGGACCCTGAAGGGTGCTATATTATGATGACAGAGAAATTAAATTAAGGAAATATAGCTTTAAACACCATTTACACACCAAATTTGGATAATAAAAATTAATGACTAAAATTCCCACCAGTGTATAATGGCAAGAGATTTTAATTGTGTATATGTCACGCTTTAAATGAGTCAACACGAGCCACCACCACTTTATATAAAATTGCTGCAATAATCGTACATTTAATGAAAAATCTTAACCTCTCAGACCCATGGAGTTTTCTCCACCTTGTTTGACATAAATATTTAGTGGTTGTTATCTCAGGTATTGCTCCTCTTATTTTCAGACATTAATCACTATGCTGTACTGACAATTATTTTTTTGGCAATTAAACTCTGTAATTTTAGGGGATGAAGAATTCATTTAATTTATTTTTTCATAAATTTATTTTTTCATGGAGATCAGCTTAGCTCTACATATATCCGTGTGAACACTTTGGAAGCATAGCTAAAGGGGTAAATTATTTCACAGGTGTCCCATAAAAACTAATTGCAAACAAGAAGGACATCAGAATTAATGAATGAGATTTCCAAGACTGATAAAGGAAAAGCAGACTCTCTTAATGAGATGTTATGTAAAAAATGTCTGTCACTACAAGCAGAATTTAATCTTCCAACTACAGGAAAAACAGAGCAATTACTCTTTAAATCACATCACATTTTTTATTGAGCTCAGAGAAAAGGCTAATATTATTTTACTTCAGTAAATAAATTAATGGGAGTAAAAAATTATATTGTAGAGATTAACAATGCATATGGCATTAAAGTTACTGAACATAAAGTAGAGCTGGGCAATAAGGCAAAAAAAAAAATGTATCACAATATTTTTTTTTTTTATATCAGCCAGTATCTTTACTTATCATGATATAACTCAAGTCAGTATTTATTCACTCAAAGGCTCTACTTTTAGGATTGCACATTAGAATCTCAACATTAAAAATGACCACAAAAAGCTTTTAATAACAAGTAACAACCAGTGAAATGTGCAGTTTTTCATACAAAAGCGGAAAGAGTAATGCAAACGTAACACACTGTTTGTAATGCATATTTAGTTACTTTTTTTCTTAGTAACGAGAATTGCTAAGTAAGTTGCTTTCAAAAGTAGCGTTCCTCAACACTGGGTGTCATTAAATGACACCTGTAAAATATTAGATGGTAGAAAACAATGTGGAAACAGCTATTTTCATACAGATGAATGGAAACGATTCTAATGATTATGCAAAGTAATTGCGGTCCACTCAAACAATCACAATCTGGAGATTATGTAAGAATAGTGACAGACCTAGTCCCAACTACTACCTGCTGGGTTTAGCTAGAGCAGGACCAAAATGGGTAGCTGACTTTGAAAGAAAGTCCCACAGTATATCAAAATGTCTCACAAGGGGAAAATAACTGTAAACCTGTGGCTTGCAGCAACAAAGAGAAGGGCTCTTATCTAGAGGCACAGAGATGCCGCATTATCCTACCTCTCATCCTTCTCCATGGAAATGGATGTGGTTATATTTTGGCATCTGTACACATTTGCAAATAGATACATTTTACTTTGAATATGTGAAGTCTTTTCGTTGGAGTTCTTAATCCAACAGATTGTTTTGATTTGTGGAATTAATTAACATTTAACAACATTTACATTTATGTAAAATCAATTTTTATTTGAGGGTCACAGGTTGTGAGTGGTTTAATTGTGGTTCCTAGAATTAGAACCCATGTAGACCTTTAATTATGCAGCATGTGTTAATAAATGTATGTGAGGCATTAACTTATTTTGTGAAGAACAGGACTTGATTTTTTTAATATGCAGCACTACAGATATAGCCTTGACTACTTTTTCTTTAAAATAATGAGTGCCTGACTGTAGTATTTGCTGTCAGATGATGAATTTGGCTAATATAATATTTTTTAACAATAAATGGACTCAGATTGTTGCTTTTGTAAATACGGAGTAGCAAATTAACATCAGTCTTGTATTTCTCCCAAAACTCAGACCACAAATTTGTGTGAACATAACGAAACAGAAAGGTATGATGTCACTAATCCTGTCTAGGAAAATTATCATAGCAACTTAATGCATCCAATATAAATTTCCTTTCGAGGATTAATAAAGTGTTATCTTGCCTCAAATGTTGACTCCTCTTTCCCCACCTTTTGACACTGATTGGTCAGTTTTGGCATGATTAATGTGTAGTCTTGAGTTGAAATGCAGTACACTTTGATTGCATTTTAAACTGATACAAAAATCTGGTGCTATAGTGAAAGTTAATCGCTCGTGTAGTCCATACAGTATATGTTTAAAGTTAAATGCATCATGTGCATATGTATTGCATTGCAGTGTACTTAACACATTGGATTGCATTTAATTTTTGTCATTAATTATCTTCCTTGGGCATATAGAGAAATCATTTTTATGTTGCTTCTGTAAGAGTTCAAGTACTTAAATTGTTAACACATGTATATACAATCTGCGGTGGGTTGGCACCCTGCCCGGGATTAGTTCCTGCCTTGTGCCCTGTGTTGGCTGGGATTGGCTCCAGCAGACCCCCATGACCCTGTGTTCGGATTCAGCGGGTTGGATAATGGATGGATGGATGGATGTATATACAATACCAAAAGGGAAACCAAAATTCCTTTTTTTATATGAATGCTATTGACTTTAATGTACACATTAAAGATTAATGGATACAGAGACTTAGTTAGACAAGTTAGTACAAAGCACATTAATTCGTGGCATAAATTATTTATTAGGGATTTTCTGTTTTTTATAATGTAATTCATATGCATTATAATACAATAAATATTTGTATTCTATTAAATATTTCAAAAATTTGACTTTCCAAAGTTTATTAAGCAGAGGTGTTCCATCTGTGTATCAGCAATTAATGGTGTCTGAAATCTTTTGCTGAGCTTTACAGTGCAACTCTTCATTCATCTGTAAGATGTACAACAAGCTGAATAGCGTTTACTTGGTTGAATGTGTACTCATTAATTTGAGTTCTACTGCACAAATTTCTAAAACAACCTTATGTGAATCAGATCACAGAAAATGTCCATGTAAGTATAGCAATCTCTCACCTTTCTCATCTCACACTGGTAGTTAAAAAAATACCATTAACAGGCAACATTCTTAATGAAACATTTCAGAAATGGTAATTTAAGGCAGTCTAAATTTGTAACAGAGAAAAGAGTAGGTTAAAATGAGGAAAAAAACATTGTATTTTATCAAGGATCTCTGGGTGATTGCAAACTTTTGTCAATTTTAACCTTTTTCTTTTTATTTGCCACTTTCACATATGGGTTTTTAATTTGAAAATAAAGCCAGTCTTTTCACTGTTATTTGGCTTGTATTTAAGGAAGAAATCAACTGAGCCCCTGTAAGGTGTTTGTTTCTCAAACTACAGACTCTGATGTACATATCCTGTTATGCAGTCATGTATCTTGGCCATTTTTGAACCCAGAATTGAACTTTAGGAATGCCAGTATCTTGCAACCTAAGGAAAGACAATTTTCTTAGTTTATTTAAACAGAATAACAATATTCAGAATACATTTACAAAAGTTTTTCTAATAACCAATTACAATTTAAACATGACTAATTCAGGATGACCTAAGAGAGTTTACCATTAGGACAGTGGACTAATGGCTGCTAATAATGGGACTTTGTAGTCATGTTTAAATAATAAATTATCAATCAGTCATTTCAAGTAGTAGTAGCCATTTTGAAATATTTGTAATGGCTTTGCTGTATTTTTAAATCAATTTAACTGTACCACTCGTGAGAGTGCTAAAACAAGACAAGAATGTAGTGCTTCTGAGTGATCCTTCTCAAGTTGCAGTTTGTTAACAAATTGACTGCCTCCTTCCAGTCCCAGTTGGTTTTGTGGTGCTGATTCGTGTAAGGGGTGGGTCCTAACGATGTGGTTCCCACCCCTTGGAAGGCGGACCTCGCCTTCCAGTCAAGGTTTCCCTAAACTGTGGATGGAAAGAGAGATTGCGTTAACAAGAGCACCCCTTCTATGCTCGCGGTGGTATTGCTTATCTGACTAGAGACATGAGGATACCTCCTATTTGCACATGCCTGGCGCTTGATAAAAGTTTTTCAATTTCTTTCAAAACCATTAAAATTCCTGGGTTATTCCAAACTTTAAAATATTAGTGTAACTGCAAAATTTTTAGTTTACTTTGTTAATTTTGTTTTCCTCAAATACTGAATAAAGTTGTGACCTCATACTTCACATTAATTTATTTTCATTGGTTTGCTATTGTATTTCATAGCAAATTCATAGTAATTCATTGTAATTCAGGTAGAAAAAGTGCTGCATTGCAGTGCTTTCTTACTCTTATATTAAAACATTTCTAAGATGTTGAAAAATTACATTTGAATGATTACAATTTGGTTTTTATTCTTTTTTGAATGATTACAATTTGATTTTTAGTCTTTTTCTGTAAAAGTGTTTGCAGCAGCCTCAGTATTATTTTGTCAAGAATCATATTGTGCAATTGTTCATACAAGTATGTCTTGTCATTGTACTTTAGGGCATACAAGTTTTGTTCCCAAATGTCCTTTTGTTTGCTTCATCTTAATAACCTCTTAGAGTAAATGTTTATGAAACATCCATCCATATTCAAATTGGATTGCTATCAATAATTATTAAAAACATCACAGAAATTTTTAATTGAAAATCCTAATAATGAATATTATAGCAGATTGCAAGCCATGTTTATAAAAGTTTATACTTTTTGTTTTAGTTTAACAGCATGGGTAATAGAGATTATGGTGATTTATGGAATTTCCAGAAATGAATAGAAATTCTGGGCTCTAGCCCAGAATAGTTAGGTTGTTTCCTATGAGGCTGACTGTAAGCCGTACTAACATAATACATTTCTTCAAGAAATCCCTGACCATTGTAGTTTGACTCTCTGAACAATTGCGTGGGGAAGGAAAAAATATGACATTTCTTGACATGTGAATTAAACGGTATCAGATTTTTCTGTTACTTCTGTAGATGTTTCCTTCTTTTACATTTTTGTGTAATATAATAAATCCTGACTTCATACTTGAATACATACATCAGATAAAGTAGTCAGTGAGCTTAGTATTTCTCTTAAATTTGCTATGAAAACAATGCTTTGGTTTTTTTTTTGTTTTTTTTTTTTTTGGAGAATATCTTAAGTTCTTTTTACAATATGCATAAATGACTTCACGCTTCCAAACAGTGTGGCTTCAATTGGTTTACAAGTAGCAAACTAAAAATGACAATTACAAAAACAAAAGAGTAAAATTAAATGATCCCTAACCCTAACCCTATTTATACTGAAAATAGATTAGAATTTACATTAGGTAGTTTGTAAGTGTCTTATGGTTGTAATGGTAAAGGGCAGTGTGTGTATTTGATAACATATGCCATGGTCAGATGGCCAGGGAGGAGAAGAAAACAAAACTCCAGCTGTCATGGACGATGGAGAAAATATACCTCTAGGAGTTTCAAGGAAAAGAGACCACCTGGTCCCACATAGGAATTGTGTGAAACTTCATTTTAATAAAATTATTCATCAGTCACTAAATATGATGAAAAGTCCTAGGAGTTTTGATGCTTCAAGTATTGTCATAGGGGTAACATCAGATTACCATAACAGGTTCCTACTGTATAGGAAAGAGGAAACAAAGTAGTGATTAGTTACTGAAAGAAAAAATATAAATAATTAGGATTAAATAATTATTGGGCTCTAAAAATTTATTAGACTCTGGATAATTTCAGCAAATTTACTGAATTTATGAAAAGTAAAAAAAGATCAAACATTTCTGTATGTTTTTTTAGTTTCACATTGGCCCCATGTAGTTTTTAATGCTGTAGAGCCTTAATCGTCCCTTTATAATGTTGCAGATAATGACAAGGGGTATAAAAAATACTTTTGAAATTAATATGCAGCACTTGACATGGTTTGCAAATTATTATGTATCACTAAGCAGAATTAACTCCTTAACCATATTCAATAAGTGTTGTCATAGAAACAGGTACCTGCCTTATGTTACTAAATATAATGCAAATTTCACCTGAAGGGGCATAGGTGTTCATACCTGTTTGGTATTGCTAATAAATTTTGCAGACTATAATCTAACCTAAGTTAAATTAGATCTTTTTTTGTTAAAAGCTGTATTTTGGGGGTAGTTGTTTTGGTTTAGACTGGTATAAAATTAATTTGAATATATTCTGAATTTGAAGAAAACCTTTCAGTCTATGATTCTGCTTTATAAAATATCATCATATCAAATAACCTTAACTTACTCAGCTTTTGTGCACATTGTTTTATTATTTCAAGCCTTTCACAATTTCCTAGTCATGTGATATGCTCAATTAATACTTAAATTGCACATAAAAAGGCCCATTACATTTTTTGTTACAGTTAGCCATTTTCATTACTTGGTATTTTGTGACTTTAAATATACACTATGCCAGTCATTATTAATGTTGTTTTTGTTGATTTGTAAGTGTTCACATATCCAGATTGTTTTCTTTCTTCTGTTTTTCCCTTCAATGTGCATATTACAAACAGCTGAACCTTAATTGGATTAATTGAGTTCGAGAATATTATATTATTGCCTAAGTACAAAGAAGTGCTGGCTTAGAATGTAAAGTTGTAACTTAATCCTGGATATGTTGTTGTACATGACAATTTCTGGAGTGGTAAAAATTATTGTCAAGTAAATAATTAACTATTTTGCTATGACACTGGTCACATCTTAAATCAGAAACATCACTATAGTTCATTAATATTTCATTCAGAGGATAAGCAATTACATTTTCTTATGCATACGAGGTGTGGCAGAAAAGTAATGAGACTGGCAACACTGCAAGCGATCTGGCAACGCTGCGCTGTTGTCCTTGATAGAGCACGTGTATCAGTACCCTCCCATAGCTCAGTGCGAGTTTCAACTCCTTCCGTTAACTACGTGATTTTTGTGACTGCTATTAGTGAAGTTGTGTTTTTGGTTGTGCGTCACGCAAAATGGAACAGCGGAATTTGGAGCAACGTTGTGCCATTAAATTTTGTGTTAAGCTTGGAGAATCGGCAAGTGTGACATTTGAAAAGTTAAAACAGGCCTATGGGGAACATTCTTTATCCTGAGCTCAAGTTTTTCAGGGAGGCCTTCAACTTCGAAAACCAATGAAAACATCGAACGTGTGAACACTCTTGTGAGAGCAGACCGTCGTTTAACATAAAGAATGTTGAGTGAACAATTAAATTTGAACAGATTTACCGTTCATCAAATTTTGACTGAACATTTGCACATGCGAAAGGTCTGTGCCAAAATGGTGCCGAAAAACCTCACAATTGAGCAGAAGGACAATCGAAAAAACGCATTCCTGTGGTTCCCCAGCCCCCTTATTCACCTGACCTCAGTCCGTGTGACTTTTTCCTTTTTCCTAAACTGAAAAATGTCCTCAAAGGAAGTCATTTCAGGACTTTAGAAAACATCCAAAAGAGTGTAACGGACATGCTGAAGACCATACCGGTTGAAGACTTCCAGCGCTGCTACCAACAGTGGGAACAACGTCTCCATCGGTGTGTAGCTGCCCAAGGGAACTACTTTGAAGGGGATAACATTGATGTTTGAAAAAAATAAAAACTTTGGTAAATAAAAAATCAGTCTCATTACTTTTCTGCCACACCTCGTATATTGGATATTAGCTGGTCAAGTTCATGATAAATGGTAGACTGTGGGTCTGATGCCTAAACCCTAGTACAGAAGCTTCACCATATCCATCATATTACTTGTGACACCCAAGGTGCCTGTACTAATACAATGCATTGCATTTTCATTTCAAAAGAAGGTGTATGCAACAGACACTGCAACCTAATAAAGGAAATTTTGAATAGAACAAAATGTTAGAAAATAAAAGAGCCTAGCAGAGGAAGTGTTAATCCCATTGGAGTCCGTTGTTTGTCACATAGACAGAAGTAGCTGATGGTATGACAGTGGGAGTCTCAGACTTGGGTCCTGGGAGAACAATGTGCCCTCTTTATGGATGTTAATTGAATTTTGTATTTATCTGCAGAATTCCTACTCTCATTTAATAATGAATGCAGATCACCAAAATATTTAGTAAACTTAAATTAGATTGGTACAGTACTTCTTCTTTCATTCATTTATATTTCCAAAATTTATTTTATTTACATAAGCCATTGTGAAGCTGTAGTTTCTGTTGCCTGAATTATATGGCATTTGGTATAGGATTCTCAACAGCAGTGCAAATAGTTACAATGCACTGTCTCTTGGAATGAAAAATGCAATACAAAATACTGTACATTCCAATAGATGGTTAATTGAAAAAATTAATGCTAAATGTTTCTAACAGAATGTAACTGCTTGATAGACAGAAATCATCTTGCATGCATTATATATAAATCAGCAAATATATACAAACAGGGCACACAAAAAGAACCTTGTCAGCTAGCCAAAAAAATCCATCCACCTTCTTTCTAATACAGTTTGGTGTCATGGGTAACAGCATTTGACACAAAGCAGGAGCCAACACTGGACATGGGGCACTCTCACACACATTCACAACTTACTCAAAATGAGCCAACTGATAGTCAACATTTGTAAACAATAAATATTAACATTGCATCTGTTATTGTGTGCCTCTAGATCAAATTTATTTTGCTGTGTTTTGCCATTACTTAAATGACATTTAAAAGCGTACACAATTGAGTGTATAAATACTGACATTAAGTTAACTGAAAATTCAGAATTGGCTCACTGTGATTGTGTACATAAAATTGCCCTGTAATGGACTTAAATACTTAAATATGTGTTCCTAGCCCACCAATTGGATGGAAAGGAAATACAAATTCTGAAAGTGATGGTAGGATAAAATGTTTACATTTGAACAATAAAATGTAGTACTTAGTACTATAGTACTAGAATGTTAACTTAGAATTTAAACTTAGATATTTTAAATTCTCTAGTTTTTAGTTTTCATGATAAACATTCCAGTTAGAAACAGAGATATTAAAAAATGTGTATTGGTTTGAGGTAAATTGGCATATCTCTAACCCCGGAGGAAAATATAAGTGTCTTTAACATGGCACATTTTTAATAACATCTGGAATGCTGTACATGTATTTTCTTCAAAACAAGTAGTTAACCTAGCATTTGAGAGATTGGATTGAATTGTGTAATTTGAAATGTCAGAATTTGAAACAGATCACTGCTGCTGTGCCCTAGGAAAATCTATTTTACCCTGTTGGATGTTTTGAAAGTAGGAAATGGCAAACAAGTGGTTTTGTTAAGGAAGCGGTTTACAGAAATGAATTAGGTAGATTAAAAATTGGTTACAATAAAAACATGCAATGACTTTTCCATTTCATTTTTGATTTTCCCTAAACCTGATTTAATTAGAAGTATATTTTCTGCTACTGTTTATCTAAATGTTTTGCACCTGATATCTCTAGAGATGTATAATAAAAGGGTGGCACGGTGGCGCAGTGGTAGTGCTGCTGCCTCGCAGTAAGTAGATCTGGGTTCGCCCTGTGTGGAGGTTGCATGTTCTTCCCGTGTCTGCGAGGGTTTCCTCCAGGTGCTCCGGTTTCCTCGCACTGTCCAAAGACATGCAGGTTAGGTGCATTGGCAATCCTAAATTGTCCCTAGTGTGTGCTTTGTGTGTGTGTGTGTGTGTGTGTGTGTGCCCCCTGTGGTGGGCTGGTGCCCTGCCCGGGATTTGTTCCTGCCCTGTGCCTTGTGTTGGCTGGGATTGGCTCCAGCAGACCTCCGTGACCCTGTGTTAGGATATAGCGGGTTGGACAATGACTGATTGACTGTATAACAAAAAAGCTGATGTTTCATTGCATATTGTGAATGGAGTCTTTGTTGATAGGTCTCAGACTTATTTATTTGTATGAGAAAATTTCTTCAAAACATGCATCATATTCTGTTTTAGTGGTATACATTTTAATACAGTGGCACAAGAGGGGGAATTGCAGTTACAGAGCAAACACCTTATTCAGCCTTTTTGAGAATAGAATAGGTAAACCAGGAGCATATGGATTACACAACAGTGAATCAATTATTTGCATTACACAGACATTTGAATGGCCTTGATGGTTTGTAGATCATGCCTTCATAAGATTTTTAGACTTTGAGAAGGCTTGCTGAATGTTCTTCAATATTATGGGATTCAGGAGTCTGCTATGGGTCATTCCATCCCTGTGATTCTGGAGCAAGAGTTGTGCCTGCATGCTTAGTGAGTCAAATTTTAGTGAGTCTTGTCACCTCACCTGTATGATTTTTGGATAGAATATCAAGGCACAATCAAGTTAAGGAGAATACCCACTGTTTGTACCTGAGGGTTGAATCTCTACTTTTTCTTACTGATTTATGTCTTTTTGGCTTAATAAGACTTTATCTTCAGATTACCTGTTTATCTGTGTACTGTACTTCCAAATCTGAGATTATGTCCTTACTAATTTATTATTAATATTTCTGATATTTTGGTTATTTATAATATTTCATAACCTATTAACAGTCAATAGTTAAACAAATGTAATATAGTAAAACTAGTGTTTAGAAATTAAATACATTAATAATTAATATGTTTAAACATCTATTCTATTTTCTCTTTTGTTTTCTCAAAAATGGCAACAAACTAATCAGACATTAGACACATATATCTTACAGTGAAGGAGTGACTGATGAATGTGAAGTATAAAGTGAAGCAGAAAATAACAGAGATGAGAATGATCAGGTCAATGGATGGAGTGTCACGGAGTGAGAGAAGTGTAAATTCTGAGCTAAGAAACAGAGTGTATTGACTTGGTCATATGGAGTAAATGGTAGAAGATGAATGGATGAAGAGGTGCACCAGAGAGATGATGGAGGGTTTTGAAGCCCAGAGAAAAGCTGAAGCAGGCGTGGTTGGTGGAGGTGCACTTTGGCTAACATGAGTAAACCTGGAAGATGGCTAGTAAACTGGCGGCGGTGGTGATGATGGTGATAATTATGTTTCTGAACGGGAGGCAACGTTTCTTGTTCCTGGGAAATAAAAATTTATAACATGTACAAGTTTAACCTACAGGTAAGAAATATTATATTATTATGTTATAAACAGGCAGAACCAAAAAGAATAATAGTGTTGTGCTAGTTCAACTCTAAAAATGAGACAGAAGTTCTGCTTTAGAATAGAATTTTAATTTACATTATGTGCCATGGTGATGACAGATTAAGGTTGAAAGGGATAATTAAGAGTACAGCTGTGAGCATGTAGATAAATGGCAAGCATAAAAAAGCTGGGTTTGTCTTCGAAAATGTCTTTAGAGGAATTTTTCTTGGACAAATATAAGTGAATAGACACTGAACAGAAAGTATTTATCAACCCAATGAGAATTTCTGGATGATCTGACATTTTCGTCACTGATATTTCAAGAGTATAGCAAATAAATTATATTTTTAAGTATGCCTGCAAAAGTGCATTGAAAGCCACACTCCCATCTATTGTGGAAACATTATGTAAAGCAAAGTGAGAAGTTAAAGTTGTGCTTGCCCGAGTCTGAAAAACATTTCTATTAAAATATTTTTTATGCATTTCCCTACTTGTGAACCTGGTGCCAAGTTTTCAGACAAACCTATTAATTTAATAATTCTTTGTAATAATAATTCTTTGCATTTGTATAGCGCTTTTCTCACTGCTCAAAGCACTCAGCAATTGCAGGTTAAGGGCCTTGCTCAAGGGCCCAACAGATCAGAGTCCCTTTTGGTATTTACGGGATTCGAACCGGCAACCTTCTGATTGCCAGTGCAGATCCCTAGCCTCAGAGTCACCACTCCGCTTTCATTTGTTGTAAACGTATAACAGTCATTAAGTAATATATCAAAGGTTCACAATACATTGCTTTATAGTATACCTTTTGTTATCAGTGCATAATAGTATGAGGTAGATATATTTGTTTAAGCAAGACAATCTAAATAACCTTTACACTATAGTTAAAAATGTGAAGTTCACACATCATGCATCTACAGTGCATCTGGAAAGTATTCACAGCACATCACTTTTTCCACATTTTGTTATGTTACAGCCTTATTCTAAAATGGATTAAATTCATTTTTTTCCTCAGAATTCTACACACAACACCCCATAATGACAACGTGAAAAAAGTTTACTTGAGGTTTTTGCAAATTTATTAAAAACTAGCAAACTACCCGCGCTTCGCAGCGGCGAAGTACTGCCTTTAAATTTTTATTAAGAAGAAAATTAAACCTTTTTAAACTGAGGGAAAATATACCAATAATTATTTGTTAAGGATCTCTTTGTATACCTCATTGTCATTTCGGCCCTCCGGTTGTAATATGACCAAGCTGTGCGCTGAGCTTACTCTTGAGCATGCAACGTACCGTTGGCCATGTGAAAAGTAATCTTGTCTCAAATCTCATAGCTTGGATTGCTGCTGTCATAATCAGTTTGAGTTTCATGGTTTGTTTCAATTACGGCAGTATTTGCAGGACTTGTGTTGAAGTGACATTCGGCACCTGTCAAGCGTTGTAAGCATACAACCGGTTTCATCGATAACTTCACATCCAGCTTTTGAGAGTTTAAACATTCATAAACATCAAAGTGTCCACTACTGAAATCGTCACCTGTGAATCTAAGATGTTTAAGAGGCATTGGCGGTTGTCGAAAGGTGTAAAATATTTGGCCATTTCGGTACACTTGAAAGCGACAACCGGACAATTCAACGGCAGCCATCAACTCACATGCAGAACCATAGGTGAAGGGCTTAAGCATTTCACTCTTATAGTGCCCCTGTGTAGTATAATTATCTCCTGTACCGTCATCAGTCAACACCTTGAACCTATCCCAGTCATTCAATACATAAGACACAATGTTCCTCCGGATATCAAGAGTGAGCCTGATATGGCTGTGCAATATGTAACAAAGAGAATGGAAAAGGCAGGTGCCATCTCCGGACATGGAAACCACTCAGTAAGTGACAGTTCTTTGATCGATGGTGATCACCTCGATAGACATGTTAATGGGGGTACGGTTGGAACGATAAAGGAAATGGGTACCTGAGCAATGTAAAGTAATTCTAAAATACCTACACAATAACTAGAATCATAATAAACGAACAATAAAACAGCGGAGAAGCCTTGGATTAAATAAAAAGGCTGCAGTTATCAGCAGGGAGACGTGAATACCGTGGCGAAGCAAGGAAGGGAATGTAGAGACCAGAGCAAGGGCTGGCCTTATATAGGCAGGCAGCCAACAACGTGGGAGGCGTTAGGATGCGGGACCCAACGCCGCCTCACACGGTGACCGAGCTGCAGGCTATTGACGTATATATGTACGTAAGTAGGATTCAGTTAGTGGTGGGAACCCGCGTACCAAATTTCTTGAAAATGGGCCCATAAGTAACAAAGTTCAATATGGTGGCCGACAGTGGCGTCATACCACTGAAATAAGTACGTACATTGGTTTCGGTTAGCGCAGGGAAGCCGCCTACCAAACTTTGTGAAGATAGGGCCATAAATAAGAAAGTTCACAACGGCGGACGTTGTCGACCGTTATGACCATAACATGTAGAATTTCGAAATGAAACCTGCTTAACTGTTATAAGTAAGCTGTAAGGAATGAGCCTGCCAAATTTCAGCCTTCTACCTACACGGGAAGTTGGAGAATTAGTGATGTTGGAAAGTTCAATATAGCAGCCGACAGTGGCATCATACCACCAAAATAAGTACGTACATCGGTTTCGGTTAGCGCAGGGAAGCCGCCTACCAAATTTCGTGAAGATGGGGCCATAAATAAGAAAGTTCAACATGGTGGATGTTGTCGACCGTTATGACCGTTACGTGTAGAATTTCGAAATGAAACCTGCTTAACTTTTGTAAGTAAGCTGTAAGGAATGAGCCTGCCAAATTTCAGCCTTCTACCTACACGGGAAGTTGGAGAATGAGTGAGTGAGTGAGTGAGTGAGTGAGTGAGTCAGTCAGTCAGTCAGTCAGTCAGTCAGTCAGTCAGTACTTTGCCTTTTATTAGTATAGATAAAAAAAAACTGAGAAATCACATGTACATAAGTATTCACAGCCTTTGCTCAATACTTTGTCGATGCACCTTTGGCAGCAATTACAGCCTCAAGTCTTTTTGAATATGATGCCACAAGATTGGCACACCTATCCTTGGCTAGTTTCGCCCATTCCTCTTTGCAGCACCTCTCAAGCTCCATCAAGTTGGATGGGAAGCGTTGGTGCACAGCCATTTTAAGATCTCTCCAGAGATGTTCAATCGGATTCAAGTCTAGGCTCTGGCTGGGCCACTCAAGGACATTCACAAAGTTGTCCTGAAGCCACTCCTTTGATATCTTGGCTGTGTGCTTAGGGTCGTTGTCCTGCTGAAAGATGAACCGTAGCCCCAGTCTGAGGTCAAGAGCGCTCTGGAGCAGGTTTTCATCCAGGATGTCTCTGTACATTGCTGCAGTCATCTTTCCCTTTATCCTGACTAGTCTCCCAGTTCCTGCCGCTGAAAAACATCCCCACAGCATGATGCTGCTACCACCATGCTTCACTGTAGGGATGGTATTGGCCTGGTGATGAGCGGTGCCTGGTTTCCTCCAAACGTGACGCCTGGCATTCACACCAAAGAGTTCAATCTTTGTCTCATCAGACCAGAGAATTTTGTTTCTCATGGTCTGAGAGTCCTTCAGGTGCCTTTTGGCAAACTCCAGGCGGGCTGCCATGTGCCTTTTACTAAGGAGTGGCTTCCGTCTGGCCACTCTACCTTCCAAGCCTGATTGGTGGATAGCTGCAGAGATGGTTCTCCTCTCTCCACAGAGGACCTCTGGAGCTCTGACAGAGTGACCATCGGGTTCTTGGTCACCTCCCTGACTAAGGCCCTTCTCCCCCGATCGCTCAGTTTAGATGGCCGGCCAGCTCTAGGAAGAGTCCTGGTGGTTTCGAACTTCTTCCACTTACAGATGATGGAGGCCACTGTGCTCATTGGGACCTTCAAAGCAGCAGAAATTTTTCTGTAACCTTCCCCAGATTTGTGCCTCGAGACAATCCTGTCTCGGAGGTCTACAGACAATTCCTTTGACTTCATGCTTGGTTTGTGCTCTGACATGAACTGTCAATTGTGGGTCCTTATATAGACAGGTGTGTGCCTTTCCAAATCATGTCCAATCAACTGAATTTACCACAGGTGGACTCCAATTAAGCTGCAGAAACATCTCAAGGATGATCAGGGGAAACAGGATGCACCTGAGCTTAATTTTGAGCTTCATGGCAAAGGCTGTGAATACTTAATGTATATGTGCTTTCTCAGTTTTTTTATTTTTAATAAATTTGCAAAAACCTCAAGTAAACTTTTTTCACATTGTCATTATGGGGTGTTGTGTGTAGAATTCTGAGGAAAAAAATGAATTTAATCCATTTTGGAATAAGGCTGTAACATAACAAAATGTGGAAAAAGTGATGCGCTGTAAATACTTTCCGGATGCACTATATCCTAGCAAACATCAGGTGCAAGTCAGAAACAAATCCTGGACATGGTGCCATTGTATTATAAAATATATTGTATAGAACTGATAAAAAAAGTGCATAATTCTATATAAATTAATAAACCATGATATTATTTATACACACAGCAAAGTAATATAAGAATTGTTAAATCCTTCCAACCTGGAATACCCATATACTCCAGATACAAGGAGTCAGACAAAGAAATCTGATGAACTGATTCACTTAAACAGGTAGTTTGAAAGAATGAAAACACTGTTTGGTATTACAGCCTCTTTCTTATGGTTTTGCCCACTCACTTTGTGCTCTTTCTCTCACTGTTCTGGGCAGACACAAAGTGGCTAATAAAGTAGCTTGATTCTGCCTGGTTCTAATTGTTTTTAGCCATTTCAATATATTTTGCATGCTCCTTTATTATTTATTTATTATTTTAAGATCATTAGCCTCCTTAGGGAACAATACTACACTGGAATATAATTAGCAATTTTAGTGGAGGTTTCTTTCTTCTGTGCATCCCCTCTGATTATATTAGTTTGTGCCTGATGATAATGATAAATTCAATACAAATCAGTCTCCCAGTACTCCTGTCAGCAGTAGTAGTGGAGACTGTCCTAGTTTGTAGTGAGCAGGAATACTTTTGTTTTTCTTGTTCTTTCTTTTCTGTAGTATTGTAAGGACCAAGCTGAACCCCAAGAATGAGGTGCTATATTTGTGGTAATATACAGTGGCATGCAAAAGTTTGAATACCCTTGCTTAAAATGTCTATTACTGTGAATAGTTAAGTGAGTAGAAGATGAACACATTTCTTTTCAGCATTTTATGCTAAGATTAGTTTATTGTTTTTGCTTTGTTCAGCTGTACTGTAAAAAAGGGAAAGGAACACCATGCAAACGTTTGGTCACCCAAAGATATTAGATGTTTCAGATAACTTATACCAAGGCCTTAGACCTTAGTAGGGCTTGGTCACATTCATCATTGGGAAACCTCAGGTGATGCAAATTGCAAAGCTGTATAATTTCTGTAATTCCTCAGTCCTTGTCCCAACAGTCAGAAGAATGAGCTCCTGTAAGCAGCTACCTAGTACTCTGAAAAATAGAATAATTGATTCTCACATAGCTGGCGAAGGTTACAAGAAAATAGCAAAACATTTTCAGGTAGCAGTTTCCTTTGTTCGTAGTGTTATTTAGAAATGGCAGCTAACAGAGACGGTGGAGGTCAAACGAAGTCTGGAAGACCAAGAAAACTTTCTGAATGAACTACCCAGAATTCAGCACCTGAAGTTTGCAAATGAACATCTAAACTAGCCTGATGTGTTTGCAAACAAGTCCTCTGGACTGATGAACTCAAAATATAACTTTTTGGTCACAATGTGCAAAGGTATGTGCAGAATTCCAGGAAAAGAACACCTATCCAACTATTAAGCATGAGGTTGGGTTGGTCACGATTTGGGATTGTGTTGTAGCCAGTGGCACAGGGAACATGCCATCAGTAGAGGGAAGAATGGATTCAAATAAATACCAGTAAATTCTAGAAGTAAACATCACACCATCAATAAAAAGGTTGAAGTTATAAAGAGGATGGCTCCTTCAACAAGATAATGATCCGAAACACACTTCAAAATCTACAGTGGAGTAGCACCAGATGAGCAAGCTGATGGTTTTGCCATTGACCTCATAGTCCCCCGATCTAAACATCATAGAAAATCTATGCAAAGGTCTCAAAAGAGCAGTGCATGTAAGATGTTCCACGAATCTTGCAGAATTAGAAGCCTTATGAATGGATGAATGGGAGAGAATACCCCAAATAAAAATTGAAAGACTCTTAGCTGGCTGCAAAATGCACTTACAAGCTGTGATTCTTGCCAAAGGATCTTTCTATATAAAAGCGGTTGGGATTGTCCTTCCGTCCCGTGAGTACTACGCAGGCGTAGAGTTTCACACACGCCCTGTCCATTTTGCAATGCACGATGGGATTTGTAGTTTCGTTTTTCCAGGTAAAAGATGATTTTCTACTCCAGACTGTGCGAGTAGCACGGAGTTTCACACACGCCCCGTCCATTTTGCAATACACGATGGGATTTGTAGTTTCGTTTTTCCAGGTAAAAGATGATTTTCTACTCCAGACAGTGCGATATCTTCTTCTTCCTTCTTACTATATAAAAGCGGTCGTGATTGTCCTTCCGTCCCGTGAGTGGAAAGCGTAGCGGTATTCCGCTTATCACAGACTTACTACTTGCAGCTTGCGGTACGAAGCGACATGATTTGAGCAGAGTTCTGGTGCTCCCATCGTTCCCTTGCTTTTGTGCGCGATGCGCTGGAAAAATAGACAAAATTATGTCTCTGGAAATAATTAATGTTGATGGAGTACAAATGCCTCACTGTGTAGTAAATATTAGGGGGGTTCAAAAGGGCGACCTCAATATAGAAAAAAAGTTTAAATTTCATTACAAAAATAACAGAAACTACGAGTATTAAAGTAATACCGCTCAAATGCAATATAACCAAATTAATGAGTTTGTATAAAATATCAAATTGATCTACATATTGAATTGCCTTAAGAAGTGGTCAACTTAAAAGTCGGTCGCCTTAAAAGGCGGGTCAGCCTAGTGTGTTACTAAATACTGACCACATTGGGTGCCCGAACTTTTGCTTTGGGCCTATTTCATTTTTTTTTTTTTTTTGTATTTTGTTCTTTGAATGATGGAAATAAAAATATAATCTTGCTTAAAATATTAAACAAATGTGTCATCTTTAACTTTATGCCATTTGGTGATCAGTTCATCTTCTGCACACTTACCTATTCACAGTAACTGGCATTTTAGGTAGGGGTGCCCAGACTTTTGCATGGCACTGTATTAACATTTCAAGAACAAACAATATGCATTATTTTAATATCATTACAGATGGAAAACCAGAAACATTAGCACTGCAATAGAGATCCCAATACCTTCATCTATTTCAAAAAAAGGTTCATATTTGTTCTAAGTGTATTGATGATATAGGTTCTATGTGATGAGATGATAATATGGGATTCTTGTGTATGACTGTGGAATCTTTGTCATGATAAGCACGCAAGACAGTGAGCACAAGGAAGACAGAGCCCCGCTCGCCAACTCTAAGACCATGGGATACGCTTGACAGAGCCCCGCCCGCCAACTCTAACCCTCCTACCGCGTCTTGGGATACGCATGACAGAGCCACGCACGCCAACTGTAACCTTCCTCCCGAGTCCACCGTTGCTCTTGAGGCACACAACAACTCACCAAACACATCCTCAGTCGCTTTCGTCTGTGCAAAAGTCCACATGCTCCTCAGAGCCACATTGACTTTACACCGCACGCAAGACAGAGAGCCACGATCGCCAACTCACAGAGCCCCGCCCACCAACTCTAACTAAGGGCAGGCAAGACAGAGAGCCACGCCCACCAATTCACAGAGCCCCGCTCACCAACTCTAAGACCATGGGATACGGACACATTTAGTGTATAAATGGATATAAATAATTGCATGTAAACGATTCGCCAAAATCTGTTGTATGTAAACGATACTGTTTAAAACATTATTGTTTTTACATCAGAAAACCCGGTTTCCACGTCTACCTGTATTAGTTTAAATGGCACTCTTACCACTCGCAATAGGGCGGACGCACTGACCTATCATGTCGACTGGGCAACACAGTGAGTGCGCCGTTTATCTATATATGTCTATGTTTTCCGTAGCCTGCTACAGGAAGGTACTCTCTCGACCATTGGCATTGGTTTCGCTCCTTGCTATTTTCGTTAAACTGCGATGGTGGTTTCCTAAGCCTTTGTTATACTGAATTCCTTTCTTACCGTTTTCCATTCCTATTCTTACACCGCTGTATGCTATGGCGAGCTTCAGCTAGTAGTAATTAATACACTATTGTATGCATAGTTTATGTACTTTATCGTAATTGTTTATATGTTTGCACTACTAATATTCCTTTGTTTATTCTAAATTTATAATCTAAATGTCACTATCAGTGTTTTTCCCATTTCACTTTCTGAAAGCATGAATTCTTTTTTTTCATCATTCTAGTGTTTCTGATTTTAATGTTGCTGCATAATTATGCTAGCCTTAGCTTCCAAAGGACAGCTTGACATTCTAATGAAAAAAATGTCAAGAGTAAAATTTTTTGTTTCTTTGGTGGTGACAAGTTGTCCAAGTTCTCATGCAGCACAGCATCCATAGACCATGACAGTATCTCCTCTGTGTTTGACCACTGATAAGAAGTTTTCAATTCAGGAATGCAGTGTTGTTCTTTTGCCTTGACATAATGGGACTTTTTTAGTCAGTAAATAGGTTAAACTTTTGACTCATATAAAGCATTCTTTCAGTACAACTCAGGAACACTTACAGTAAATGTATCGTAACAATTTTAGCACTGATTTATTATTATTAGTGAGAATTGGTTTCCATGTGTTTACTCTTCCATTTATCCCATAATTTCTTTCTTTCTTTCTTTAATTTGCTGGGTTAAAATCCCAAGTCTTTCCATTGTCTTTAAGGAGTCTGCATTTTCTCTTCATATCCCTGTGTCTCCCATAGTTTTCTGTTTTTCATGAATTGTTGCAAAAATTTTCCATGCAACTTTTTATTGAGATTGAGAGACAGAGTACTATTTGAATGATTTTATCAATAAATGACATATCAAAAACTAACACTGAATCTATCTGCCAAAGTTCAATAACGTTCTTTCCACTGCAGGGAAAACATTGACATACTGTAGTTACTGGTAACATTATAACAGACATGATTACTAAAGTATCCAAAGGCAAAAAGAGTTAGTAAGGGTTTAAATAATAAGTATTGTACTATACATTTTGTTGTGCTTATATGTCAATGATTCAGTTTAAGTAAATAACCACTTTTTTCCATTTAAAACTGAAATACACACTTTTCTAAACAAGTTTTACTTTCTACAGGTTAGTAATGGGCAGCAGATATATTAGAGAAAGCAGAAAAAAAACAACAATTTTTCAGGCTGTAATCTACAGCTTAAGCAATAAATAGGTCTAATGGATACCTGTGCTCCTAAACCTTTTACAGTTTTATCATATTCATCCACATACAATGTAAACTGTGTTTAGCCGTAAAAGCCTTATTCCAGTTGTTGAACTTTCAAATTATAATAAAAATGAAATCAGTTGGTTATTTAGTACGCTGACTATAACAAACTTTCAAACAGTGCTGTACAGACTAAAGATATTCTTGCTCTTGGCTGAAAGCAATATTGCTGGGTGCATTAGCATCAGCTAAAAGAAGAGATAAATTAGATACATGCAGTTTACTTCTTTATCAGATTGTGTTCTATTCCTTTAGATGCAAGCCAGCCAACAGTCTCATTTCATTCTGAGTGGTATTTGTAATTGTCACACTCTGTCTAACAGCACTGAGTCAGGATAAGACATTACTGACATTGCCTTGACAATTATTGCTGAGCACTGAACTCTTCAGAACTTGCAAGCCAATTAAAAAGTTTAAGAACAGTCCCAATCTCGGCTTATTGTACTACTTCAAAAAGAGGATTCAGCACCATTCCGGAATAAAGGTGAGAAACTCAAAGTAATGGTAAAATAGCATAATATTAAGTGTGTTAAAGAACTACTACAACCCATGTTAAAGACATAGAAATGCAGCCATTTGCAATGTCTATTGCAACGATGAGCTATAACCTGTGAGCAATAAGTTGGAAAATCCATGCTTTTATTATAATTATTTCAATATACAAAAATATTTTTCTTCTAAAAATTGCAAAAAAAATTCAGTTGTTTCAATGTCAGATTAATAGACTTGTGGGCAATTAATGAAGTCATTACAAGTATTTGCAGTGCAGAATGAAAGGCTTTAGGATCCATTATTCTAAGCCTATAAATAGAAATGTACAGAAATAATAAAAGGTGACTCTGAAAAAGGATCAGTAGGGTGTGTAAATAGAAGACAAAGATGTGCTGGGCCTTCATCCAGGGGATCACTGTTTAATTGGCAAGTTTTTGAGGCAAAAATAGATTTAAAAAAAGTTTCAACAATGAAGATGTGATTAGCACTGGGGAATACCCGTCAGAGCTCCACTCAGACAGAAGTAGTAGGAGGACCATCTTCAAACTGCAGTCTCTGCAGGTGAATTGTTGGTTTTCTGCTGGTTTTTTTGTTAAATAAGTGAGCTTGCAGAAGAAAATGGTCTCTTCTTATTTGTCAGGTTTTTTTATTTTAATAAGTTTTGTTTGTCCAGAGGTGAAGGGCCAGAGCGAAAGATAGGGCAGGAGTGATGCCAGGATTCTTCATGCTATTGTTCCTCTATTTTATAGAAGGAAACTGAAACTGGAGTTCTATCAAATTGAGTCAGAGAAGTGTTGTCCAAGTGTTTGAAGGCAGAAGAAAGATCTAGTGGAAGTCTCTAACTAATTCCCATTAAAGTGTTGTGGCATGACCCAACCTAAACATTTCATGCACAGGCAATATAGAAATGTCTCAGTGTTTGAGTTGGTTTACAAGAACGGTTGGGCTAAACTTTCATTATATTGGTGCAAGACTGATTCTTTAACTGCTTTTGGTGAAAGTTATTGCTGCAAAAGATGTGGTCAGAAACTTTTAAGTCCAGGTTGGAAATTACTTTTCTTTTGATACACTGCATACTGAATGACAGCAGATGTGTCAAACTGAGTTTTATTGAAGGTTCAAAAAACAATTTATATACCCAGCATGGGCTGAATATAGCAACCAACAACCTATGTTCCTTCTAAGCAGCTCACCTTTTTACAGAGTGCCACATATTTATTATCAATCTGCTCACTCTCCACCCTGTGCAGCTGGTATCTTGACCTTCACCCTCATCTCCAAAAACTCCATGGGAGGAACTTCCCAACCCCTTCATGTGTTGGTGCTTCATGACAATCAATACTACAAGGGGGATGGCCCCTTCTTTTTGTAGTATTGTTTTAGGCCATTCAGAATTCAAAAGGGGATTGAATGAAGAAATTGGTTTCAAATGGTATTCACACCCTCTTATCAGTTAAAAAAACCAAAACATATAGGGGTTATTGCCAACAACTACTTCCACATTTTCCATAGTGGTGGTAGGTTGTGGGTAAGTAAAGAGGATGAGGTGAAGGAGTTAGAAAATGCTTTTGGTCCTCCTACTTTTCTCTGTTATGAGGTTGATTTACAACTAACAGTCTCAATCTAGTAGATCTGTGTCAATTTTTTAAAATTTTCATATTTAATGTACCATTTTGTAATCCTTGATTCTCCAAGTTCTTTTCTGATGACACTATATTTTTAATATAAAGCTGAACGTGAGCTTGTGTGTGTTTGTCTGGTATTCCAATCCATACTTTTGAGTATGGATTTGATGAATTTTGGATGAATGTTGGATGGATGAATCCATCCAATGGATTCATGGATGGATGAATTTTATACAGACTCCCCATTTGTACAAGGGGAAACCATAGGCTTTGTTGTTTTGCAAAATTTTGTCTGTGCCCCTACCCTGGGCAGCACCAGGAACTCCGCTTGTGTTTTTCCCATATGCAGATTCACACTCTTTTAACTTATTTCCACAAAGAAACACAGATTCTCCAGGGAAATCACTATAGAATTAGCTGTATTTTAGAAATTTAGTTGGTGCTCCCAAAACGGGCAGCACTGGGGTCAGTTGCTAGTTTTCAGTAAGATAGACTTGGTAGAGTATATAAGTAACATGTATCTTACACAAAAGTAAATACTTTACTTTTTTACATTGTGCAAAATTTAAAACAAGTATAAAAGCTTAATATAAACTGCTGCAGTTATTAGGTATAAGGCATGCTTTTTTAATTAAAAAAATGTGTAAAATTTTATTTAATGATAAAACTTCTCAGTGCCATCTATTGTATAATGTCAGTTGGTCATTTTCTAACCAGGTTAGTCCTGAGCAGGGTTGCAGTTGGAGCAGGGCTGGGGAGGGGTGCTGGAGCTTGTGTCAGCTAGTATAGGGTGCAAAGCCATCTTAGGGTGAAAACACACACACACACACACCCCAGCCACCATACGGCCAATTTAGAATCTCCAGTTCACCTAACTTGGATGTCTTTGGAGTGTGTGAGGAAACCGGACCACCTGGAGGAAACCCATGCAGACTTGGGGAGAACATGCAAACTCCATGCAGGGAGCACCTGGGATGTGAACTTTTGTCTCCTTACTGCAAGACAGCAGCACTACCAATGCACCTTTGTGCCACCATTTCTGTAATGTACATTCATAAATGTTGATATTGTATAATCTTGATTGTTTCTCTGTTCTGGATGTTTGTAAGTTTATCATAGGGTACACTCATGATTAAATCCACACACACACAGGACAGTTTTTATCTGCCTCATCTTTCTGTCCAGTAGATAAACAGCAACTACTCACGACTCTGTATGAAATAAGAAATTTGGGAGCGGATTGCATGTTTTTCATGCAAAAAAAAAAAAATTTATATCTGTAAAATTGGTTAATGCAAGCAAAACATACGGTGCCGATTTGAATCTTTATTGCTTTCCATTAATGTCACGTTCTTCTCTAGATTTTCTGAGTGCACACATATACACATACTTTGTCTATGTCTGAACCGAGTGGCTATTTTGTTAAGGTTAGGCACCCTTTTGTGCTTCTTAGATAGAATTGCTAATTAATTGCCCTTTTTCCTTAAATTTCTCTTTAACATAATAAAAGTAGAGCATATAACGCAGCAGTTCCCATTGAAGTGTAGTCTTTTTGCTTATTCCCAGACTAAGCTCCTGTATCACTTTGCCTCCATTGTCTTAATTTACTTTATTTAGTTTTTAAAATTGCTTGATCCATAATCGTTAGCAATATCACATCATCAGCAAACCGAAGCTTTCCTCAGACAAGACGCCTACTGAATTTTTAGAGCCTCTCATTTTCACTGTTAGAGTGTCAGATGTGTGAATAAATAGCTCTTCATTGGCTAAGAACAAAAATATCCAAATAACTGCCTCCTTTTGCAGCATGAGATTATTTAAGTTCTATTTCTTTGTTGTAATTAGCTGTTCTTTATTTCAGACTGTGTAACAGAAGTACCTTTCCAAAATGTTGACAAAAATGTTATTTATCAAACTGTATGCTGTTAAATCACATCTGATGTGCATACTGATGGAATAATTTAGTTAAAATAGATGGCATAGAAGGAAAGTCTCTTTACACCCACAATGTTGATGCTGGCCAGTTATGTAAGATGTGCTGTATTAAACGTAAGCAGATGGCTTTATTTATAAAAATTTAAATAAATCATCCTGACATTTACCACTTTCAAATGGCAATGTTAGTGACTGCAGTATTAGTATCACATTTCATATTTTGGTCCAGTTATTCAGATGTCCTTAAGTAATGATATGAAAGGATTATGGATAATTTTCATCTTGAAGGTTGCTATTTACAATGTATTGTTCTTTTTCTATTTTAATTGTGGGAGACATATTTTAGGTTATATTGTTATTATGGTATCAGTAAAAGTTTTCATTTAAACATTAATCAGCAATTGAAAGACACGGTGATCAGAGCAAAAGGCTCATGTTATATAACTGATATACTTTATATGCAGCTTTCTTTGATTCCATTCTTGTAGTGAATCTTTAGGAACATCTTAAAGCATTATGTTGTATGTAAAAATGTTTGATATCTGTTACTGGCTCATTTTTTATTTTTGTACCCAGTGACTACATAAATTACTGCTATTGTTAATACTGTACTCTTAACCAAACAATGGTGACTAATAGTGTCAGTGACCAGGTATGGCTTAAGAAACACCCTTTTTTTAATTGTTCACGATATTATCACCATATACATGTTCCTGCATGACATCTTAAAATATATAATATAACTTATATATACATGCCATTTCTATCGCCAGTTGTGTGTGGGAATATCTTTTATTAGATCTCCTTTCTTGTGGTGTACCCACTTTCACCAGAAAGAAAGATTATATAAGTTGTTTGTAATTTAATAAACTTAATTGCAATCCTTTCAAATAGGCCTACTTACCAAGAAGCCAACCATCACACACAGCATGACCCTGAAGTCTGCTTCCAACACTATTTGATAAAATGAAGCAATCATAGGTTGAGCTGAGCCACCTTAGAACAAGGAACACATTTCAGCATGACATATTAAAAGTTGGAGCATGCACTGATAGAGCGTTGCCACACCCAGTACACAATGAACCACCTGGATTGGGACCCGAGTGCAGCGGATGACACCTCAGTACCACGCTGGAACAGAAACTTGCTTCTACAACTATTGCTATATATAGTGAACAGAGCAACCTTATTTTTGTGCAGTTTTCAGCTCCCACATGATGAATATCTTCATTTACCCTAGTGACCTGATCAATATGCACATGATAAATCCACTTTTGTAACCTGTTACTCCTGTCAGCTGAGATATTTTGCTGGTCTTATTTATGCATTTGCACCTTGGTGCATAGATGTATCCACCAACAAGAGTGATTAGAATAAGGAGAGCAGTTTGTAACCCTAGTGGTCCAGAAGTTGAGGTTTTGAAGTAAGACTATTATATGTCACGACTAGGACATTTCAAGAACTGACCTAAAGAATACTGAAGCTCAGTGGAAATACTGGGTTGAAATGACTACACAAACTTGGACTAATCAGATTGGCAGGACCTGGAAGTACTGCAGAAGCGTTTGAAGGACACTGCTGTAAATATTTGGAAGTTACAAAACATAAAAAATGCACTTGTTCCATTATTATTATTTTTTTCTGCTGACCACTTTTACACTGTCTATTGAGTGGTGAAAAATTTGCAATTATGGAACAGTCATTAAAATATTCAGCTGGAATTCTGTCATAATACTTCTGTCATATTACTATGGAGTTTCTTATATTTTGTAAGAGCAGCAATTGTTCCAGTTGTAAAGTAAATTTTGAAACATATTCCTCTTATTCTTTTTTATTTTGACCAAGTTGAAAAATTAGTGAATGAAAAATTTAATGTTCATATTATCGATTGTAGGTTGGAGAATACTGTGTTAAATCTCTTCTCTCTCACAGTGGTAACAGTCCTTATTTTCTGATGAGCTGTAGTTTTTCCCGTCATCTAAACAAACAAGCAGATGGGAATTGATAGAAGCCCTTGTGTTGCTAGACCCTTTTTGGGAACAGACTTTATAAAAATGTTACACAATTGTCATTCTATGGCTCTACATTCTTTTGATAATTTATATGCAATTTCTTATATCATTTTTATTCTATCCATTTTTAATGCAGATCTGAACATGGAATTTAACCCATCAGATCATCCACGGGCCAGTACAATATTTCTCAGCAAATCACAAACCGATGGTGAGTATGATTACATTTTAAGATTATTTGAAGGTGCAAAAAACTCTGGTTATTTTGTCTTTTTTGCCTAGATAATCCATGCATGCTATAGATCAACTGTTACTTACAAAATAAGAACAATGTGTATAGCTGGGGGATAAACAACACAAGTTCCTTTCAGCTGATTAGCTGATGGTTGCTCAAGATAATTACTAATTGCTGGGGAGATTTACCTTCTCTTTAAAACTTTACCAGGATGTGTGTTCCAGTAGTTTTAGATAGTTAATTAGGAGCAGCAAACAAGGGTGATACATTTGCATGTTTGGGTAACGCCTTTATCCCAGGCGACTTACAGTATCTATGATACAATTACAGTATATTTAACAAACATATTGATAAAAAAAAATAAAGCTTTCACAATATTGCTACCTCTCAACCTCTGAACAATCTTCATATAAGAAATCTCATCTTTGTCACACGAAACGTTTGCTAAAAGTAAAATCTACTCTATATATTATATATTTATTATATAAAACTGTGTGTGCATGTAAGGATATATGGTATTGTGCTTTTTTTTTTTTATTATTAATTTTATTACAATCCATACAAAGCAATCAAGTTTTTACAAAGAGAAAAATTAAGAACAGATCGATCCCCACCCCTGAGAGAGAGAGCAAGCCAAACGGCGTTAAATTTAAGGCTTGGAGACATACCTAAATTAATAAATTCTCTGTGCATTTTGAACTTATTTTAAAATATTACTGATTAGATCCTGCCATGTTTTGAAAAAAGTCTGTACGGATCCTCTAACTGAGTATTTGATTTTTTCCAACTTCAAATAATATAACACATCGGTTTCCCACTGACTTAAAAGAGGAGAGTTTGGGTTCTTCCAGTTTATGAGAATAAGTCTACGTGCCAAAAGTGTAGTGAATGCAATCACAATTTGTTTGTCTTCCTCCGCTTTAAACCCATCTGGAAGAACACCAAACACAGCTGTTAATGAGTTTGGAGGGATTGTAAGTCCAAGGCTATCTGAAAGGTAATTAAAAATGTTTGTCCAGAATAATGTTAATTTGGTGCAGGACCAGAACATGTGACCTAGTGAGGCTGGGACTTGGTTACAACGATCGCAGGTTGGATCATGCCCTGGGAACATTTTGGAGAGTTTTAGTCGAGACAGATGTGCTCGATATATAATTTTGAGTTGTATAATTGTATGCTTTGCGCATATGGAGCTCGAGTGAATTCTCTGCATTGCTACTTTCCACTCCTTTTCTGATATATTAATTGAAAGATCTTTTTCCCAGTGTCCTCTTGGATCTTTAAAAGGGAGGGATTGTAAAATGATTTTATATATTGTAGAGATGGAGTCTAAGTCCTTGAGATTGAGCAATATTTTTTCCAGCATGGATGAGGGTGCAAGATGAGGAAAATCTGGAAAGTTTTGTTTAACAAAGTTTCTGATTTGAAGATAGTGAAAGAAATGTGTAGCTGGAATGTTAAATTTGGAATGTAATTGCTCATAGGATGCAAAGACGTTGTCTATATAAAGATCTCTAAGCAAGTTAATTCCAAATTTTTTCCAAATATTAAAAACTGCATATGTTTGTGAGGGTTGAAAGAGGTGGTTCTCTTGCAGGGGTGCCACAGATAGAAGCTTCTCCGTCTTAAAATGCTTTCTACATTGGTTCCAGATTCTAAGTGAGTGGAGCACAATTGGGTTATTAGTGTATTGCCGATAACGTGTGTTTATTGGAGCACAGAGCAAGGAATACAAAGAAGTACTGCAGGAATTTAATTCTATTGCGGACCAAGCCTGTGTATGTTCTTCTATTTGTGTCCAGGTTCTTATCACCTGTATATTTGCTGCCCAGTAATAAAACTGGAAGTTAGGTAGAGCCATGCCGCCTTCTGCCTTTTGTCTTTGTAGGGTCGCTCTTTTGATGCGTGGATGTTTTGAATTCCAAATAAATGAGGTTATTGTCGAATCTAATTGCCTAAAAAATGATTTATTAATGTATATTGGGATGTTTTGAAATAAAAAAAGGAGCTTAGGAAGAATATTCATCTTAACAGTGTTAATTCTTCCAGCTAGTGTGAGATGAAGGGTTGACCATCTATGCAAGTCTTGTTTAATTTTTTCCATGCAAACGGCGAAATTTTGTTGATATAGAGCTTTATGTTTACTTGTGATGTTTACCCCTAGGTATTTAAACTGTTCTGCAATGATAAAAGGTAGGGTATTGTGCTTTTAATGTCTGTTACAGAAACATAGTCAACCTAGTAAACATTAATTTGTCAACATAACCTAAATTATAGGAAAAGGATTACTTTATTTCCATGGTAATACAAACATGATGAAAATGATATATTCAAAATGTTGTGTATCTTGCATTATTTTCTATTTTTTCAGCATGAACCTTTATCTACTTTTGCTGTTGTAGATATTCTAACTCCATTGGACATTAATCTTAAATTAAGTACGTATTAAAAATTGTATCCTTGTTTTTCAAAAAGATGCTTATGTTGTTTTGTGAGTAAGGTGAGTATGCTGTCATTTAATTTAACATAGCTTATTCTTCTTCACTATGCCAGAAGGTTTTGATTGAAGAGAATTCAGTCACCTTCGTAATAACTATGCAGTTCAGGATGGCTGAACCTGTAAAGTGGTCTTCATTACCAATGCTGATTTGTGATAACTGAACTGTGCATTGTGTAGTTCACGCTTAGTTGAATTTCCCATTGTCTGGGTGAAGAAAACAAATGCAGGATATTTGGGGACTACTTAACACTCAATGAAATGGTCACAGGAATATCTGGAATAATGACTAACTGCACCAATCATTATCAAAATTGTCTTTTGTTTTAAAGTGTGCAGAATATGTTATTATTTTGGAGAGTGTTGAATTGAGTGTGTATTAAAAATATTGACATTTTTTTGCTAATTGACTTAAAAATTTTTGTTAAACTTTTTCTTCCTAATTTCAATAAGAATCATATAAAGTATTGGGTTGTAACAAACAGTGGAAGCTAATCGGCTATTTTTGATTCATCCCTGCTCTCTAGTGTTGGTGAAAGCATGGCACATGTCCCTGTTATATATTGTATTTGAGCAGACAAATTCTACTCTATAATGGCTGAATGTTTCTCTGATCACCGTCTTCTGTTAATGTAATTTTATTGGTGTCTGAGCTTTATTTCCTTTTTCCATTAATTTAATTTATTTACAGTAGACTATCATGTAGTCACCATTCATGTACACTATAGACATGTATGTTACTACATACTCTATTGCCATTTTCTGGCCATCAACATTGGAATATTCAGCTTTCTATGGTGTACAGGGTGTAATAACACAGTCTGTTTCTACTTTGCTATAAAACAGATCTGGGGTGTGGTTTAAGTAATCAATAGAAGTTGACATCTGTGCAAATTGTTTGTCTCAACTTGCAAGGCTTCATTTACTTTAATTGCTACAGAAAATCCGTAGATTGTAATCTGTTACTTCTTCTCTAAAGAAGGCCCATTTGTAATATTTTGAAATATCCTTTTTCAGGTTTTGCAAACCTAAATTTTACATTTAAACCTCTGGCAGTTTACTGCTTACCTTTTTACTTTTTTAGGTCATTCATTGCATTTCAACTGATTACATTTGAAGAAAAAACTGTAAAAATTGAGGTGTTCTAAAACTTTTGACTGGTAATGTAGTCATCTTTAGTGACAAGTGTAACCCCTTATATGGAACATATTAGTATAGGGAAAGTTTAAGTTAAGATATCAAGTTGGTTAAATTCAAAGCATTCACATGTGCAAAGTGCATGATGAGTTGAGGTGGAAATAGATGTTTTTCAAAACAGGAATCCATTTTTTGCTGAACTCTTGATTGAGGTGTAGGTGAATGCATACAAAATTAAAACATCTTTATAGTGGATGAATGGAGGGAAATAAAGAAAGATTAAATTGAATGCTAGGTGACTAGGTTTTGCAGTGTCAAGTGCTCCAAATTCCTTGTCAAAATCCCTGTTCAGATATTGCTGGTGGGAGATTTGCACCTTCTCTCCAGTGCCTTTGCAGGCTTACATCTCAGAGATGTATAGTTATTTTGATTGGGGACTCCAAATTGTCCCAGTTTCAATGAATGTAGGAGTATGAATAAACATATGAGTAAGTGAACCCTACTGGATAGGCTTCCTTTTTCCTTATGTTGAAAATGAATGAATGTATATATGAAATCTATGCTATCTTCTACTGGAAGTTCATATTGAATCCTAAAATGGTAATGTTAAGGGTGTTTACATTTTTCTTATCTGTTACATTTTACTTTTCTCAACATTTTTTTAAAAGACAGTATTTTACATTACCCTGTGACTTACTAAAATAAATACATGTCTTTTGTAATAGTGTGTTGAGATGGGTTTTTTATGACTAGTTCACTGCATTATATTAAGTTTGGACAGCCTCATTTATTTTACAGTTTTACTTTTGTCTGGCAAATTTCAAAAGTAAATTAAATGACCTGTCTTAATCATGTAGAACTGTATTTAGCAAGTTCACTTTTAGTGGCTACTATTCCCCTGTTTTATAAACCTTTACTTTTCAAAAATCTTTAGTGAAAAGTTATTTTTATCACTTTCTTAATTCTGAACTATTTTTAAAATATCTTATTTCTAAACATATTATCCTGCTATACAATGTTAAAAGTTTGGAATAAGATAATAAGGAATTGTTCCAAGGCCTTTGGCAAGTTGTTTTCTTTTAACAGCAGTTCAATCTCATTAAAGGATCCTAAAACATCTGAGCATGCTTTGTTCGTAAGCACCAATACCATGTCTTTAATGCCAGTTTTACAAACATTTCACCTTGAAGAGCAAATCAGAGAGCAAGAACTAAGCTTTTATGATAGACGGGACAAGTTCTTCGCTTTGACAGAGTGTGCTATGGTGACATTCATCATATTCAACCCTAACAAAAAAAAAAAAAATGGAGACTGCAAAGGAAAATGATCTGTCAATTCTGTGTCAGTTTACACATAGAGGACCTTGGCTGGATTATTATCAAAGCAGAGCTTGCCATTGTACATTGACAAGTTTATCTGGATGTGGATTTACAGCTGAAGCTGCATTATAAAACAATTAAAACATGTTTCCTACTCTTAACATTAGTATTCATCCGTTTTTTATTCAAACAGAAATTCAATGCTGGATAAAATAGTAAAAGTTTTCTTACATTTCCAATTTGCCATTTTTCTTTTGCAATAGTGATATTTGTGTTTATTAATCTAATGACAGGAAAGCAGTACAGTTGTCCTGTAGGCCATATTCCTTAATCACCAAATACTTCCCACAAATAATTAACAAGGGAGCTCCTCAAGAGGTTTCTCGAATCACTTGAAATATGTTGCCCACAGTCAACTGTAACGTTTTTTTCCTATCAAAGCTTGCTCAGCAATAGATTTGGAAAAGTTCAAAAAGAGTATAACATATTTACATTGTATGCTGTTTTTATGAAATAAGAGAATTAAGAGATTGAGATTAGCATGTTGTTTCAGTGAATTTTATTCTAAGTTCAGAGCCTTGTAGCTCCTAAACCACTTTGAGAAAAACAAAATGTTTGCTTTATTTTAAAGCAGGTACACAGTACTTTCTTCCCCAAGTGCACTTTTTGAGGCACAAAAACTAAACGTTTAATTAACAAACAATTTTGGGGAAGGTTATTTGATGAAGGGACCAAATAGCAGGTCAATGTTTTTAAATGCAAATCGTACATTTGCATATGTATTTCGGTTTGAAAAACTGACTTGTTACTCCAAGCCTTTCATTGTTTTTTAATAGCCAAAAGTAATTAAAAACTTTGGTTTGTGAGATAAACTTTGGCTTTAAAGAAAGAAACCTAAACTTAGTCAAAAGTTCAATTTGAAAGTACATTTTGTGGGTTTTCTTATGAGCTATAGCTGAGTTATGTAGTTCTGATAGGAGAAAAGGTTACAAGTCAGAAAACAGTCTAAATTGTAATTGTATGCTGTCCACAGTGGAAAAATGCCTTTATATCAAGGGGAAGTTTTATAAAATGCATCTGTTTTTCTCAGCTCCGGAAGACAGGTGTAATTCACATGCCATGACCAAGTTTCATGAAAATCAAGAATGGTGATGAAACCATATGTTGAATTAAAATGGACTGACCATGTAATCATGTTGTATAATAAACAATCAGAATCTTTTTCCTCAATTCAAAGCCAGCAGTACAAGCAGTTATAATTGTGATACATTTCTTGCAGCCAGTTATTAATTCCTGGTACATTGGTTAAAAAAAAAAAAAAGAACAACAATAATGGTCTACTTGCTTTGCATGCTTGTGTGGTATTTTTTAAACTCATTGCATCTCAACCAGACTTCACAGACTGTCAAATTAGTTCCCCAGGCTTTTAGCCTAAATAATTCCTTCTTTTTTTCAGTGTTTCAGCATAACTAAATCAGAAATGTCAGTCTCCAAACAAAATTCTGATCACATCTGAGACCAGTTTTGTCCCAACCTAAGCCTTAAATTGTTTTGTGGAACATTATTAATGAATGAAATGAATCATGCAATAGAAAACAGTAATTTTTCTGTTCAGTAGATTCTTTTTTGACCGGTGGATTAGCAGGTATGAGCATGCAACAAACAAATTTCAGTAAAAGTTTGGAAAGACAGCACCTACTGACTGGATTAAAAGTAATTAAAATGTACTATATAAATCCTCTTGTTGCTTTTTCCATGAGCCTAGTCATTCATTGGTTGTGAAACTTATTTTTTTCCCATGTCATTCATCATTGCATTTGCTTGTTTGTTACTTGTTTAGGCCCTTTTCCTCATTGCATCCAAAATATTCTCTTATTTCCTAAACAACCAAATGTACTGGTATTTTTTAACCAGCCCACAGTTTTTGTTCAAATTAAGAATTTTTGTAACTGAAACTGGAAAATAATAATGCCTAAGTTTAAATGACAGTATCACATGATACATTTTAAAGTGCTATCTGAGTAGATATTTTCATTGTCAGGTTATATAATTCTTTTCATAAGACACCTCTTTCTAATGTTAAAGTTTACTATTTTGCCTGGAAATGAAATAAGGGTAAAAGTGTTTCTTTATTCAGTGATTTTAACTAATGTATTTACAGCTGTTTTTTAGAAAGGTGTGCATACCAGCAGTTTAGCAGGGTATGACAAAGTTAATTCAGAAGAAGCTCATAAAGTACTTGGAAAAATGTGTACTTTGGTTAAATAAGTAAGAAAGATCTGTGGTAGGTTGTGATCATATTTAATATACTGGAAACATAATGTTTACTTACCATGCTTATAACTGGTGAGTCATCTTTATTTTGCTTGCATAAGAGACAAGAAACAGCACTACCTTTTGTCTTTCAGTTGCAGTTCCACACAAAAAAGGTAAGACCTTGGCTAGATGCAATGTGTCATGAGGCTGAGCGCTTCTAATTGTAGCTATGACTGTCTCCATTATGTGCTGCTTAGAGTTGCTAAATTGGCTGTGTAAGTTCAGTAAGTCTGAAATCTTTGTTTGCTTTATCATTGATGTTTAAGCTATAGTATGGCTGTCTTTGTTGTAAAGTTAAAGAATGTGTTTCATGTTAAGTCATACTTGTGCAAAATAGTGGTGCCTTTCATATACTGAATGCTTGTTGAACCTCAAATAAGATTTTCTGATCACAAATTGTGTCTATAATGTGAATGTATTTATTTTATAATCAATATGAATCAGTGTTGACGAGAATTTTAGTGACTACTGGGAAGCAAAAACTGTTTTTTTTTGTTTTGTTTTCATCATCATCATTGAACTCCATAATCCCTATACGTATTTGGGGGAGCATTCTTCTTTGCTTATATTCCATTTTGGATCATCTGGACTACTCTTTGAATGCTTTTTCTGTTTCTGGATATCATCTATCCATTTTTTTTCTGTTGTCTTCCAAACATCACTATTTTTATTAATCCGTTATCACTAATCTTGCATAAATGCCCCAGCAATCCTAATTTCCTTGCTTTTATCTAATCAGTAAACAAGGAAAACAGAATTAAGTCTTTTTAAATCTTCTTAGATCTTTTTGTTATTCAACATGTCTCTCCAAATTCTTCTGTTTATTTTCCTGTAACACTTCATTTTACTACTTACCACTATCTGCATTTCTTCTTGTCCATGATTCACAAGTGGTAGCAATGTAGATATCACGCATGCCTTCAATACGTACAGTTTAATTGTCATGTTGATATTTCTGCTCTTCCATTCCATACTCTGAAAGCATTGCTTTCTGTGGCGGTTTTCATTCATACTTCCTCACAGAAATCATTGTATAATGTTATCAGTCTAACCAGGTACAAATTGCTCTGTACATTCCAGTTCCCCACCTTATAGGTACATGTGTGCTTTGCTGTTATTATATCTTTGATCTTATCTTTGTTGATGTAAAATCTAATGTCATTGCCATCCTGATGTCATCTGCAAATTGCAGATCCTTAATATGTATGCATTATGCAAGCATCAGAAAAACTGATTAGGGTAGTTGACAATGAGCTCCACAATCCTTTGTGAAAAAACCAAGTCAAATGTTTTCTTAAAATCATTGAAGCAATGATTGAATCATCCATCTTTTGAATGATACTCCTATCCATTCAATCTATTCAAACCTTTCTGTTCCTCAATTATATTTTTTTTAATGCACACCTCAGTAGTGCATAATGTTCAGCATTATTTTTCGTAAGTATAGGATCATATGATCATATGAATCTGCACCAGTCAGTTGGCATTCTCACTGTTTCCCATGTTTCACTGCAGATTTTCCATACCTCCTCAAGTATTTAGAGTCTACAGGTATCTCAACTTTTTTCCTCCGGCGTAACAGCTCTTTTCTTCATCTCCTTCAGTATAATGATGATGAATACTGTATATTGATATCTCTAAGCAACTCTTTGATGTAGCCAGGCATACTTTATGATATTTGATCACCACCTGTGTAAACTTTTTCAGTTTTATTTTTAATGGCTCTTGTGGCCTGTTTTCTCCTTTTTGGTGTTTGATTAGCTTGGAGGCCTTGTTGTTTGTAGTTTCAAATTGGCTTCTCAGTTGCATCACACTGCTGTGAAATCTAATATCTTTTGTCAGATTTTACACTCCTCCTAATATCCTTGCACAACTGACTATATTCTTCAACCTTTGAATGCTTGTCTCTCTTTTTCTTCTTAACCTATCTCTTTGTTTCTTCCAACCTCTATGTTTCTCTCCTCATCCACTGCTTTCTTTGCTTTTTCATGTCATCCATTCATTTTGCAACTTATCACAGGTGCCCTGTTAACCTTATGAGTTCTTTCTTCCAGGTTTATGTTGTCACCCATTCCCATGCTCTCAACTACACGCTTTCTCATCATTTTTTTTTTCTTCAAATAGTTTAATTCTGTCATATATCATGGTTCTTACTCCTCACATTGCTACTAGTTTAGTCCTAATCCCGTTCTTGATTTCGTGCAAAAGTATTTGGTGATCAGATGTAGTGTTGACGCAGACTATGCTTTGGCATTATGTCACAATTTCACTGAATTTCCTTTCCACCAGAATTAAACCCATATGTGCTGTCTGCCCACCTAAACACCTGACCACCATATCCACTAGCAGTGTCCTATATCCTAAAACCATAGTGTTCACTGTTTAAAGGCTGTTTTGCTGTGCAAAGTCTTGGAGCCGCTTACTTCTCTTATTTTGTTTTCCAATTCAGTATTTTCCTCTAACATCTTCATTAACCATTGTTATGTCTTATATCTTTGTATTCCACTCTCTAGTAATTAACTCTACATTACTCTTTGACATGTTTTCCATGATTCCTTGTAATTGCTTTTAAAAATCTTCTTATCATTTTCACCAGTACATGCATGTACAACAGTCACTATCATATTCCTTGGATGGTCCAGGAATTCCATTTAATTGGATTGTATCCCTTTAGCACCTTCACTGCCTTCTTTCCTAATACCATTTCAACATTGTACTGATGTCTCCCTGACTATATCTTTCTTCCCTCTTCAATTTACCACTTCCTGTACACCTCGCTTTACAAGCACAATCACATCAGATTTCCATCCTACAGCTTTTTTTTTTAATAAGATACAGTATATTTGATGGCTTGGTAGAGCATTGTTACATTCCATTCTATGATCGAAAGTCCTTTTTTTTCCCCTTTCTTCTTGTGAACCTCAAGTTTTCCTTCTTGCCACTTTGGGACTCCGTAGCATACTTTTTGCTACAACCCCTAGACCCCAAGATTGCCTGCTTTTGAGGACCATGTTGTTCAGGATGATGACAAAGCTGGTATATCTTTCTTTCATACTTCCGATTGTTATACTGTTTTACTCTTTTATAATAATTTAGCAACCTACCATTTGTCCTCCTACTTTAATTAGGTTTGAAACTGGCAACCACTCTCACTTCGGTACAAGACAGAGTTTAAGTAGCAAAATGTTGGAGCCAAACTAAACACATAAAAATTTGTATAATCCATAAATTGCTTGAACCATATTAAGTGAGTTTAGATAACTTTTTGATTATCCCAAGGCTGTTTTTGAAACTAATACTGGAATGTTCTGCAAATTTCATGTGTTTTTGAGCTATGTGCATATTATTAAAAATAATGAAATGTAATATGTTGTTAGATATAAAGATAACTAACCGTGTTCACATAATAGCCTATTTTTGATATCATGCAAATGCGTTTGTACCTTAGTCAGGATCTCATCAGAATATCTTTCAGAAAGTGTGCATTGAATATTTAGTTTCTATTTACATCTTACCTGAAGAAGGGGCCTGAGTTGCCTTGAAAGTTTGCATATTGTAATCTTTTTAGTTAGCCAATAAAAGGTGTCATTTTGCTTGGCTTTTCTCTACATTTATAATGGCTAACATGGTACAACACCCTAGTACTATAGTTTCTATTGGAAGTTTTTTTTTTTTCTCTCATCTTTGTTTGGAATTCCAGCATGTTTGGCTATAAAAAATGATGCACCAAAAGGAATTAGGCATTCAATTATTTTTACTTTTTCAGGCTGCTTAAAATTATAATTTTTATGCTTTATTAGCTTTGGATAATTTCCATATGTCAGGGGTGTTCAACTAGTAATGTTTCTCTGTCCACATCCATTGTATCCAATGGATGACTTCAGCGATGTATGAAAAATAGTTTATATATGATATTTTGTCACCATCTAGATGTTATAAAGGTCTAGTTGTGCACTTTTTAATCATCCAAATCTGCAGAGATAAAAAAATATTTTGTATAGGTTTATTTTGGTAGCGTTCGGTTCCTAGCATAAGACGTGACCATCATTCTCTCTTGACTGATTTTTGGGTTTTGGACACTAAGAAAAGATTGGTTTGAGCTCCTGTTAATGCACTTGCCATGAATCCTGACTTCACGTCTGTCTCCTCCCTCGTTAAAATACTATCTTCCGGCTTCAAGGTAGTATACTGTATCTGAATATATCTTTTTTATTTGCTTATTTCTATATGGAATGTCAACAACAGCTTAAGAAAGATTTTGGTGTAGCTTTGTTGAATTGTTACTGCTAAATTACTTTATTATACCATCTGATTGTTAAGAGTTAATGGCTTTTTTTTCTTACATAGTTTTGTTGATATACAATAGGATGATTTGCACATTTTCCTTGAGTTCTTTTTTCTTACTTTCTTACTCTCCATCTGGAGTAATATAGAGGGAAACGTGTTGTTTAGCCTCTCCCTTGAGCTGCTCACTGCAGGAATCTGTAATTGTGATGATATCACTCCTATAATTATATATAGTGTGCCCCAAAAAATTGTGCACATGCAGATGTACTATTAGTAGTATTGTCGTATGTATTTTCTGGTATTTTAGAGAAGTGCCTCCTCTGTTCTTCCCTATTCTCTTGCATACATTACTTTAAATATTAAAAACTGGGAAAAGCATATGAACCAAATCTCTAAATGATCACCTCCAACTCTTTTTTGATTTTTTGACTTGATATACTTTAATTCAGGAGAAGAAATTGTCTTTTTGCATGACCTTTGGGGGTCAGAGTGCAGGGTCAGCCAGTGTACAGCACCCCTGCTCAAGAATTTAGCAGAGTAGGTTCCCTTCTGGTAGTAATGAGATTTGAACTGACAAACTTCCAGATACTAAGCACTAAGCACTAAATAATAAGCACAAAAATCACAGTTCTAAAAAACCATAGATGCTGATCTTTTAACCTTATCTACCAGTATTTTCCTTTTTAGTTTTAACTTCATTTTTTCTTGATTCAGTATATAATCACAAGCCAAGTGAAGATCATTAAACATTCTGTTAGATGTGCTGCTGATACACTGTAATACTGGTATAAACAGCATTTTGTGGTCATATATTTTTTTTTTAAAGATACAGGTTGGTACAATTAAAATATACTATAATAAAATATAAAAATCTCACCTGGATTATTTTACATTGTGTCTGTTACAGTTGCCAAACAGAGCTAGCCACATACACACACACACACACACACACACCCACCCCTATACCAGTGTTTCTCAGCCACCTTTTGGTTTTATGCAGCTGTTGCTGTATTGCGAGCATGTGAGACTTGTATACGATATAATCCTCCCCTGCCCTATATCACTGAAGGAATTGATAAGGCTATGTGTTATTTATTCTGTTTCTACAAGTAATCGTGCTTTCTTCAAGTTATGGCTGCTCTGATTTTATTTCCCCTTTGTAATTGCAAGTGCCATGATCAAGTGAACTGTGAACATTTATACAATGAATAAGTCACAAGCTGAAAATGCCTACCCCGCCCTAGCCAGTGACATTCGATCAAATGGGAGACTCACGTGAAACTACTAAAGAGGCGTAGGTTAGCATAACAGAACTAACTGGTATGCTAAGAAATGTTGCAGATAATCTCAGTTGAAATTAAAAGATCACTGCTCAGAAAACTAACATAGGGAAATAGCAGAGAATGTGCAGCTGACGGTCTCCTGGTATGATCCCTGAACTGTAAAACTGCATGCCATGACACTTCAAAGTTATAAGCAGTATTTACAATTTAAGTGCAGCACTGAATCCTTCAGCAACAACAACAACAACATTTATTTATATAGCACATATTCATACAAACAGTAGCTCAAAGTGCTTTACATAATAAAGAATAGAAAAATAAACACAATATGAAAACAAAATAAATCAACATTAATTAACATCGAATAAGAGTAAGGTCCAATGGCCAGGGGGGACAGAAAAAACAAAATAAAAACTCCAGACGGCTGGAGAAAAAAAAATAAATGAAAAGCAAATGCAGTGTTCTCAATAGAATCAAAACTGTCAGACTCTGACTCCAGCGTTGTGTGTTTGTAGTGTGTCATAAAGATAAGTATTCACACAAGCAGCTTATTTTCTGCCTTTTATGCACAGCAATGACATGTAGTACAAACGACCAATCATAGACAACTATACATCACTGGAGAGGTGTGTAACTCCGCTATCCAGTCGTAATAAGCCTTTCACTGTGTGTGGCTCGATGTAAGTGAGATTTTAGATAAAAGCAGATTCAATCAGCAGTGACGCATATATATGTATGAAATCGTAAATTTTAATAATGAAAGAGAGTAAACAAGAGAAGATAAAGAAGATACACTTGGGTATGTAAAAATATCATTATTGCTTGAATAACTTGTGGGTTTATTGCAGTGTACACAAACAACTTTGTAATATGGTGGTGCATAGGTGATTAAACAAACCAAAGCAATAAAGGAAGTAATAAGTGGCTCCGTTCAAAAGTTTGCATAATTAATAAATATCATGTATTGTCCACTTCATCATCAGTGATGGCTTGCACTATTTTGTGATAGTTGTGAATGAGTCTCTTTATTTTCTCAGCTAATAAAGTTGCCCATTTGTCTTGGCAAAAAGCCTCCATGTTCTGTAAAGTCTTTGGTTTTCTTGAATAAGCTGCATGTTTGAGATCTCCCCCAAGTGGCTCAATGATGTTGAGGTTAGGAGACTGTGATGGCCACTCCAAAACCTTCACTTTTTTCTCCTGCAGCCACTAAAAAGTTGATTTGGATCATTGTCATGTTATAAAGTTACTTTAAAAGTGCAATCATGCAGATTTTCCTCCCAACATTTTCAAGCTAGGTTCATCTTGCCATCAATTCTGACTAAATTCCCCATGCTGCTGTAGCTTACACACCCCAAAACCGCTGAATTCTATGTGATATGGTGTATTACATGACTTTGGGAGACTAATAACTAAGTCGAGCAGTTTGATCTTTGTATAGGTTAGTTATTCGATTTTTAGAGGACTTATTTGAAGGGAAGATGAGAAGGCTTCGGGAGCAAATGCTGTGGTGGTGGTATTGAGGCGTGCTATGGGTGGAAACATTGTAGGCATGTGGGTGAGAAGGCCTGTCATTTATGTTAATACATGTGCGCCAGCACGGCAACATCCCACTGTTACTTTATGCCATACTGGGGAATGACGTCTCTTTGGCCACAGGAGCCGTGGCAGAATAATCCGCTGAAAAGTGAGGCATGTAAACCGGGCGTGCAAAGTTGCCAAAAAAATTATAAGGCCTGAAGGAAGAGAAAAAAGAAAAGAAGAATGAAGGCAACTTCAAACAGCTTCCTGAAGTTGGAGCTGCATGCACGTGAGAGAGTGTGTGTGCCAGTAGCCATGCACGTGTGGAGGAAACAAGATAATAACAACAACATTTATTTATATAGCACATTTTCTTACAAATAATGTAGCTCAAAGTGCTTTACATGATGAAGAAAGTGAAAAAAAGACAAAATAAGAATTAAAATAAGAGAACACTAATTAACATAGAATAAAAGTAAGGTCCGATGGCCAGGGAGGACTGAAAAAAAAATATCTCCAGACGGCTGGAGAAAATATAAAATCTGCAGGGGTTCCAGGCCATGAGACCGCCCAGCCCCCTCTAGGCATTCTACCTAACATAAATGACCTCAATCAGTCCTCATTGTATTCAGGTTCTCATGGAAGGACTTGATGATGACGGTCACGTGGACTTTTGGCTTTTAACCCATCAATGTAGGGACATCATGGTGCTTTGATTAGGTGGTGGTGGTGCAGATCACCACCACAGAAAACCAGAAAAAGAACAGAAGAGAGAGTAGTGGTTAGTACGGATTTTGGAGCCACCATGAATAGTAATGATAATTAATTGAATATACAGAGCATCAGGATTAAACTAAAATGAAGCTATGAGATAGCCATGTTAAAGTAATGTGTTTTCAGCAGTGTTTTATAGGGCTCGACTGTATTAGCCTGGCGAATTCCTCTTGGCAAGCTATTCCGGATTTTAGGTGCATAATAGCAGAAGGCTGCCTCATCACTTCTTTTAAGTTTAGCTCTTGAAATTTTAAGCAGACACTCATTTGAAGATCTAAGGTTACGATTTGGAGTGTAAGGTGTCAGACATTCTGAAATATAAGATGGAGCGAGATTATTTAAGGCTTTGTAAACCATTAGCAGTATTTTAAAGTCAATTCTGAATGACACAGGTAACCAATGTAGTGATATCAAAACTGGAGAAATGTGCTCGGATTTTCTTTTCCTAGTTAAGATTCTAGCAGTTGCATTCTACACTAGTTGCAATTGATTGATGTCTTTTTTGGGTAGTCCTGAGAGGAGTGCGTTACAGTAATCTAGTCGACTGAAAACAAAAGCGTGAACTAATTTCTCAGCATGTTTCAATGATATAAGAGATCTAACTTTTGCTATATTTCTTAAATGAAAAAATGCTGTCCTAGTGATCTGATTAATATGTGATTTAAAATTCAGGTCACAGTCAACATTTACCCCTAAATTCTTTACTTCCATCTTGAGTTTTAATCTTAATGCATCAAGTTTATTTCTAATAACCTCATTATATCCATTATTGCCAATCACTAAAATTTCAGTTTTCTCTTTATTTAGTTTGAGAAAATTATTACTCATCCATTCAGAAACACAAGTAAGACATTGTGTCAGTGAATCAACAGAGTCGGGGTCATCAGGTGCTATTGATAAATACAGATGCGTGTCATCAGCATAGCTGTGGTAGCTCATGTTATGCCCCAAGATAATCTGACCTAATGGAAGCATGTAAATCAAAAAGAGCAGCGGAACCAAGACAGAGCCTTGTGGAACACCATATAGAATATCATGTGTCATTGAAGTATAATTACCACAACAAAGAATTTTCTACCTGCCAGATAGGATTCAAACCAATTTAAGACACTGCTAGATGTCAGAAATATAGGGAGACTTCTGCCTAGATTGAGGCTATAGGGGATGGAAGGTCACAAGCGGTGTCGCTGATAGGTTGCTGTTGGGCCTTAGTTAATGATTGGCCAGGTAGTTCATCTCAGCAGATTAAACTGAAAAGTACCCAGCAGGGGTCATCTTTTGACCAGCTGGCGCAGGAGAGAAAAGGTAGCTGAGCGATTGTGACAAGAGTGATCCTTTTCTAACATTACTGTATACAGAGCATGGTTTGATTTTTTTTTTCACTGCATTTTGTGCTTGTGTTTTTTTTTTTTTAACTTTTGATTTTGAAGACTGTTTTTCTGCCCTCTTGGTTTTCGTCCTGGGAGAAGTATGATGAAGACAAGTTCTCCAGTCTTGTGTTCTTGTTATTTTACCTTTTTTCATCAACTTTATTTTTGAACCATGTAAATACTGTACAAATCCACCTTCACTTATTTTTATTTATTGTTGTATATATATTCAAACAGTGTCATTGCAGAATAATGCACCTAATTAAAGTGCATGACAGTGGAATTTTTATGTTTTCTTACTGGCACTTTAATAAAGATTTGTTTTCTTTTGAATATTTTTATTTCTGCACATCCAAATACACCACTTTGGTTATGTTACAGACGCCTAGAACCCAAGTGTGTGCAGGGGTGCCAGTGCACGGGGTGTCACATTCCACACTCCAAATGATTTTGAGGCTTCGCTAGGTGGAGACTGGCATATTGTAAGTGGGTTATTTTGTTTCATTGCCACAGCAATTGCTTTTTTTCTGGCAACTCTACCATGCTGCCCATTTTTTGTTCAAGTATCTCCTTATTGTGCAGGCAGAAACAGCCACACCACTGTTTCTAAGAAGCCTACATTTCAACTGAAGTTGTTTGTGGGTTTTTCATTCCATCCCAAGCAATTATCTTGGCATAAGGTTAAATGTGTCTTGAATAGTGCAGTCTACTTAGTTGATAATCAGGGACTTGTCTGTAAATTTGTAAACATCAGTTAGAGCACCTTTAGTGCCTCTAATGTGATGCAATACTGTGAGACAAGTTGATTGTAACTGTAAAGATCTCTTATTTGGGTAGTCATAATGTTTGGAAAATTAGATTTTAAAATGTTTAATAATTGTATTTTCATGGGTGTCTTTTCTCACACCTAAGAATATTGCTAAATTACAATTCATGCAAGTATTTATACATACCAGATCAGCTGGAGCAGTGGCTATAATGTTTGGGGCAACCATTGTACTAATTACATTGGAGAAAGGGATGCTGTTCGTAGCAGGTTTCTTTACCTCTCTTCCATCTGACTTTCACACATGTCTGTTGAACTGTTCTAGAAATGTGGGGTGGATCTCAGAATTCATAGTGATGACAACATGAATCCACCTGAGATGTGGGGGAGTAGGGTGAAAATGGGAGATTGGCTTTACCATCACATCACTCACATTTCTTTTATCTGGTGTACATCAATAATGTTTTACAGTGCATTTTTGACATTACACCTTCACATGAAACAATGTTCTAAATAAGTTTGCTGTATCATTCTCTTATGAAATGCGTAATGAGTGGATTTGTGTCTTATAGATTATAATGTGCATAATTTGACTGCATACTTTTAAGAATGTTTGCATATTCAAAATTCAATAAGTATTAGGTTCCTAATTTTAATATCTTCAGAAGCAGTTTTCTTTGTTAGACTTTGGGATTGAATTGCAGAGAACAGTTGCCACATCCAGTAGTTGAATGAACTTCACTGGGGCTTTATAATTTGGAATAGGTTGACTTTAGAAGACTTCATGTTTCATGGATTTTATTCTTGTTTATATCTTAACATCTTATATAAATTAATAAAAGAGCTTTGAAAATGTAGAAAGTCCCCTGAAGGGCTGTCAACATGATGTTGAATATGTTGTTACTATTTTTTTGTCTTTCTTTCTAATTGTATATTGCTTGTATTTACAAAGGGTGTTCTCCTTGACAATAAATTGTTCCAGAAGCATTGATTAATTCATTTTAAAGATAATTCAGTCATAGTTACTGCTGCTACTGTAAAGTAAAAAAAGAATAGCTTTGTAGGGAACTTCCCCATCTCCTTTGCTTTGGTATCATTCTGAACTGAGAAATATTTGTAGGTTAGAAGCATGACATTGGTTCTATAGAACAAACAAAGCTTCTAATGTGCACGTGGATACTGAGAAGCCATTTTTAGAATAGGTATGTAGTATGTTGTTTGTAGTTATCTATTTACAATTCCATCTGTGATGGCTTTTGCTTGTTCACGTGTTTCTGGATATTAAAACATATATTTGCACACGTTTTAACCATATTGTGGAGGTTTGGTCTTTGTTTTTTGTTTTGCTTTTTAATTCTTATTTTAACCTTGTCTGTAAAAAATCACTATACTGCATACAGATTACAGTGATGACCCCATAAACCTATAATATCTCCCTAGAGTCATATGGTCCAGCCGTCTTTGGTAATATATTCTCTCTGGTTTCTCTTTGGTTCATTCATAAGCACAGACATTTTCTTACCATGTTTATTGCAAAGACTGAAGTTCCATCTTCTATTATTTGTTTTTACATTTGTATTTCTTTTTTACTTTGTTCAACATTTGGTATTTTCTGACAAGTTTCTGACAAGATCTTTTTAAATATATAACAAACAAAAATAGGGTTTCCCTGTGCTGAAGACTGCTAATGCCATGATTAGTGTCCCGATTGCCTTTAACATTAAACTAGCTTTCTTGGAATTGTTCACTGAAATAATGAACATTTGTGTTACTGTAACTGTAATTGTTTCTGTAGTATTATGTTTCCTATATTTCTTAAGAAGGTGTGAAATATGAACACATTTATGCCCAGAACTCTGCATTTTATAGATTTTGAAAGTGTAGTAGCATTTAGAAGTTTGCTTTTTCTAGTTAAATCAACTAACTGTTTACAGGTGCACAGAATGGAAAACATGTGAAAGATGTTCCTTTCATTGGTAAATGTGTTAATAATGTAACTCAGATTAATGAAAGACCAAATTTCTCAATGTATAGCTATGTAAAGTAAGTGTAGCAATGTTGTCTTTTGTTAAATGTTTGTGTAAGTCAACAAATTTTCTAAATTTTTGAAAGTAAAATAACAATGAAACCATACCCAATAATTATATATATATATTTTTTTTATAGTAAGAGAAAAACGGAAGAGCCTATACATTAATCATGTAAGTATAACTGAACATCTTCTGAAATGGGATTTAATTATTAATTTTTGTTTTTGTGACAAGCATGAATTTGGTGTAAACTGCTTTTAATGTTTAGTTAACATGCCTAATTAGTTACATTAATTTGTGGTGAATTATCAAAAGCCATGTGAAATTAAATTTTAACTGACTAATACAAGTGAGGAATTATTAGTCAGTGGCATGAAGTAAATTCACATTTATTTGTCATCTTTATGACCATTCTATAAAGAAGAAATTTGAAAGACACAGCCTTCCACTACATTTTAGGTTAAATTAGCTGCTCTAAAAGGTCTCAGTTATAATATTTACATAAACTGTCAGTGGCATACTCAGCACATACTTTATGGATTATTATTTCTTTCTCTGCTTATCCTAGAGAATTTCATAGAAGCCTTCACATTTGCTCATATGCCAGACTGGGGCTCATTAACAGTATCTTGAGCAAACATGGTTCCTTGGAAATTATCTATAGGTGGTTCAGATTCATACTACAGTCACACCTCAGGGTATTGGATCTGAGGGGAAAAAAAAATAAATAAAAGTTAAGTGCCCACTAAAGCTGTGAGCAAAAAAATGTCATTCCTGAGTGCCATCTAAATTGTGGATAATTTTCATTTCTAAGTCACAATTGTAGATAAAGACAATGTGAATAAACAAATCACACACTTCCAAAATATAATAAAATAATATATAAAATATAATATAAATTTTGTAATATCATTTACTAACCCACTTAATTCAGACTAAGATTGCGGGGTGTGGGAATGGTGCCTATCCAAAGCTAGCACAGGGGTTCAAGGCAGGAACAAACCCTGGATAGGGCACCAGTTCATCGCATAGTGAACACATACAGACTAGGGCCAATTTAGCATTGCCAGTTCACCTAACCTGCATGTCTTTGGACAGTAAAGTAAACTGGAGCACCCAAAGGGAACCTGTCGTAGACATGGGGTGAACATACAAATTCCAGGCATTAGGGACCTGGGATGTGAATCGTGGTCTCCGTACTGTGAGGCAGCAGCACTACCACTGCACCACCATGCCACCCTACATTGTCATGCATTCATTAAAAACAGTATTTGTTGAAATGTATTATGAATCTGCAGGCCATCTTAAAACCCACCCCCGACTGGTGGCTTGTACTGTGAAGGTATGCCTTTTATTGGAACATAGGATTGTACACAGTTCATTAAGATGGGTTATGCCTCTATGTAGCTACCATAAGGTGAACATTTCTGAGGATCTGCAATAATAATACAGGAAGAATCAATAACCTTAACAATAACATTTAATAAACACATATTTATGTTATACTTTATTTACATTTTGTAGCAGAGTATCAGAATATAATCAATGAAAATGTTAGGGTCCATGCTTGTTTCCAGTAACAGTACCTTTACCAAGATTTGGTTTCTAGTAGGCTATTCTCGTTCTGAAAACTGGAATTTTCATAACGTTTGAAGTTCAAAATAGAAATCTTTAGCCATTTTCTAGCGATTTATTATGAAATGGGGATATAGAACTTGCCTCACAACTGGGATGTTTAGTTAGCATTTTGCTCACGTTTACTGAAAATGAATTTAATAAAAAAAAACCTAAATACTTATTATAAGATATTCTATAAGTTATAAACCAACTTATTTTTACAATTATTGAAAATTGTATTAAAAATACTACAGAACCTTTTGTTAATGTCATTAGTACTTCAGATTACTTAATTACTTAATTTCAGAGCCTGATAGGAAATTACATTTTAAAACTCTTAAGTAGTTTGCTGTTGGGTCATTGGTCTATTTATTTAACCAGATTCATTTTGGGGTCTTTCCTGCTAAGTGTCCTAGATGGTGTGCCAGGACACACTTAAACACATGTACTTCCATACATTCAAGGTTTGTTTGGTGTTGCCAGTTAACCTGACACACATGCTTGTAGAGTGACCAGAGTTTAAAGAGAATAAAATATAAATAAATAAAACTTGTGCAGATACAGGGAAAACACAGACATTGCCTTAGCCTGTGTCTGAACTCCATACTCAATAGACATGGGACAACAACTCTGAAATTGTGCTTATTCTATATCATTAGCACACATAAGCTAAGGCATTGTTACACTAGTCAAATTTCATTAGTTATTATTATTAAAATATAAATTTCAGACAGTGGCCCAAAGGGAGTGCTTCAGAGTCCAAAACCCCAGACACAACTATATATGCACTGTCCCAAATTCAAATAAACTTATTTATTTGATGCAGTACCATTAGAGAGGCTCCTTTATCAAATAACTCAAGTGCAATAATACTTAGTCATACTTCCTGCACACCTGATTGTGACTTCCAGAGTTAGGCGGAGTGCCCTACTTTATGTCAGACCCTAATGTACTTCAGATGCCAGAGCCTCACACCTAGGAAACACTTCTGAGCCAGGCAGAACCTACCTAAAATAACGGAGCCACATAATAAGGGGTTACACATTGGAACCTCAACTATCTTGCCACCTGGTGAGTATGTCCATAGGATAGCCATTATAGGGATACTGCACAACTATTGCATTATACATGTACTTGACCCCAAGAGTCAGTCCTCTTCCATTCATTCATTCGTTATTATGGCCTTCTGGCCAGGCAAGGGTTTACCCATACCATGCAGGACTTCCATCCAATAGGGCCACCCGTAATAAAGATATCCATCCAGCAAAAAAAACACCATTGATCCTAGGTAGGATACCTGTCCGTCCATTATAAAGGTCTCTCAGCTGGGTAAAGTTCTGTCCATTCCAGCAAGGATAGCAGTCAGTCCATATCCTCTCCTAAAAACATCAGACATCTAAAACTGCCTAATTTTGACAATGTTTTCATTTATGTATGCCAGCTGAATATAACGTCTCCCAAAACATAAAATTTCATCCAGTTAAGAAGTAGCTAGGATTGTTGGAAGAAATCTGATTTAGAATCTGGATAGTTCATAAAGTTCAAGTTTATTGTGTTGTATACATAATACATTGAAATTGTTACTTGCATGTGCACAGAACAATAATAATGCCAAACCAATAAACATACACACACAAAAACAATGCTTAGCATGCATCTTATTTCTATACAATACATATTTGTAGGTATGTATTTATATATCTATATCTATATATATGTGTGTGTGTTTTTGTGTACGTGAGTCTATATATAAATATATATGTGTGTGTGTGTACAGTAATCCCTTGCTATATCGCGCTTCGACTTTCGCGGCTTCACTCTTATCGCGGATTTTATATGTAAGCATAACTAAATATATAACGCAGATTTTTCGCTGCTTCGCGGGTTCTGCGGACAATGTGTGTTTTTACTTGCTGTACATGCTTCCTCAGTTGGTTTGCCCAGTTGATTTCATACAAGGGACGCTATTGGCGGATGACTGAGAAGCTAACCAATCAGAGCACGCAGTTAAGTTCTCCTGACTGAGAAGCTTACCAATCAGAGCACGCAGTTAAGTTCCTGTGTGCTGAATGCAGTGTTAACCAGGAAGTCTCGTCTCGCTCATTCAGCATCAACGTGTTTTGCTGTGTAAAGTGTTGTGCTCTTTTGTGTTTATCTTTGTGCATAGTCAAGCCCTTCATTATGGCTCCAAAACGATCTGCTACTGCTTCAGGGGCCGTGCCCAAGCGCAAGAAGAAGATGTTAACGATTGCCGAAAAAGTAAACGTTTTGCATTTGTTGAAGACTACGATTCTTTTTATTTAAAAAGTAGGAAAGGAATATAAGATCTACGGCCGCAGTGTCCTTTTAATCAGGGTGCAAAACGAGTTGTAAGTGAATGTAATAAGGCAGTAGTCTGGATGGAATCTGCTTTAGGGATTTGGA
>JANRMT010062817.1:47468959-47524864 GCA_026402145.1 Polypterus bichir lapradei
CCCCCCCCCCCCCCCCCGGAGGGGGTGGTTGGGGAGTGGCGTGGGTTAAGGTGGCTGAACGCACGCTAAGGAGAAGCGGTCTGATCATCTGCTGGTGAGCTGCGTGTTTTGCTTGTCGCTTGTCGTCGTTTTAAGAGCGGGGAGCACATGAAGCGTGTCTGCCAAAAGCAATCCAACAACTGCTAGGTTAGATGTCTGTGGACTTGTTTTAAATGATGTCTCACTGCCTTGTCTCGCATGACGTTGTAAAAACAATACTTGTACTTTATTTCCAGCCCCAGACGTGGTCATATCTCTTTCTCGCAGGACGTGTAACGCTGTTTGCGTTGTGAAGGGAGGGGCATGCTAAGGAGATGTCGTTGGATCATCTGCTGTCTTTCTGCTGCTGTTGCGCTGCCTGTCGATCATTTTAAAGCCTGTACAACAACTGTCCTTTTGCCACTTCGCGTCTCTGCCGCTTGCGTTGTGGGGGGGTGGGGTGGTCAGGTTGGCTGAATGCACTCAAAGAGTAGCAGTTGGATCATCTGCTGGCTTTCTTCTGCTTGCGAGCTGCATGTTTTGCTTGTCGCTGTTTTAAGAGCTGGAAGCAACTTAAAGTGTCTCTCGCAGGACTTCCGAGAAGATCACGTCTCGTCTCCCTAGTCTCCCTCACAAAGATTTTTTTTTTATAATAGAGAGACAGATAAACTGAACGGCAGCTGAATTGCAATTTTTATTACCATTCTGTAAAGAATTTCAACCTTACTGTGTAATTCATTAACTGTAGTTGTAATAAAGTTTCTGGAATGATGCTTCCAACATTTCCCTGCTAGTGGCAGCATGGTGGTGTTGTATTTGCTGTGTTTAAAACCTATCCCAGTTATTATGATTGAGAAGTCTGAACATTCTCCCTGTATCTTTGTTGACTTTTCTCCATATTCTCTGGTTTCCCTCTCAAATCCCAAAGACAAACACAATAGGTTATTTGGCAATTCAAAATTGTCAAGTCCCTTGGTGGCAAAAGGAGAGGTCTACCACATAGTGTATCACTATTGTGATGGATTCCTTAGATGCATGTCCTGAAGGGCACCAGAGCAAGAAGAACTGAGTCTTGGCTTGTGTCGTGTTTTTAACTTGAATGAGACAGAGAAGATTTTATGAGGAAGACCTGGAGAAAACAAAGTGGTCAAAATTATCCATAACAAGGTTTTCACCAAAAGACTAAACTGATCTGTCATAAAATCCTGAACACTAGCCAAAAATTAAAGTTCCTAATAACAAAGCAGAGGTAACAATCCAGAAAACAACACACAAAATAAATTGCACACCAAGAAATTATATGTGTTAACTAAATACTGTTGAATTGAGTAGGTCAGGGGTCATGCACTCTAGGAGGTTCATAGGGTAAAATGTCATAGTAATGGGTATGCTAGAAGTTTTAAATGGTGCTGCCCATATGCAAACAAAATGGCATTATGTTATAATTTGAATAAAAATCCAAACTTTTAAATGGAGAATGATAGAAAATAAATAATATCAGAAGTAAATCTTTGAGGAGAAAAAAAAACTCAGAAAGGACACACATCATCCCTAAAGCCCAAAAAAACGTATTAAAAATTAAAAGGAAAATGCCACTCAAAGTTCGCAGCATGATAGATGATCTTGTGCATAATTAATTAATTCAAACTCAATAGATTAGTTTATGATCATCTTTCAGTAATTCAGCAGTTACAGAACAGTTTGCAGTACTAGGTCTTGAATCTCTGTTTACAGTTTTCCTTTTACTACTAGAATTATTTCCAGGTTATCTCTAATTACACTTTGGAAATTCATATCCTTACCTATTTGTGTGTTTTTTATTTACTCTTTTCAATTTAGTATCCTTTTTTCTTCTTAAGATTCTTCTTGAGTGTGTTACCAATATTTATATTATGCCTGGTGGTTTCTTCCTTTTTTTCCACTCTCTGGGTGCCTTGTCTGTTGTCTCAATGTATGCTCCAACCTCGATGAGTGATGTCTTGGTGAGGAAAACATTTTATTTGCAGCTTCGCTCTGTGGTTGATGGGTCACCGCGAGGTGACACTCCTCTTGTCACGGGTGACTTCAGTGTAGCCACTGGCACTGACACAGCTGGCTATGAGGATTGTCTCGGTCCCCATGGGTCTGGTGACTGTGGTGAAAGTGGCTCCATGTTCCTTGACTTTGCACAAGGTCAGGGACTACAAATCGCTGGATACTGGCTCCAGCATCCTGAGCCACATCGTTGGACTTGGTACTCCAATACTGGTGGTGCAGTGAAGGAGGGTGATCACATCCTCATGGGCAGATATCTGCAGGCTTTTACAAAACTGCAGGGTCTACAGAAGTGCCAGTTTGTGAATTCTGACCACAGAGACTTGTTGTTGCTACTGTGAAGATCCAGTTTAAGTCCAGTAGGTTACCACCTACTAGGAAAATGAGACTGGAGCTGGCCAGACTCCAAGATCAGGCTGTATCTGATGAGTATGCACACAGTTTGTGTGAGGAACTTACGGGTTTGGGTGTAACTGCTAATCCTAATGTGATGTGGGATACCTTCCGTGATAAGACCCTGAATGTTTCTGAGGGTTCTGTCAGGGTTACCAGTGTTCCCAGAAAGAGGTGTTTCATCTTGCAGGGAACTCTGGATATCATCAAGAGGAGTTGCAGCGTACGGCGGACTGTACTAGCAACTGAGAAGGATGGCAGCGAGGGCTCTGAGGGCAGATAAGGAGGCATTTGTTAGAGGAATCTGTGAGCAGGCGACACACCATCTATTTTCTAGTGACTACATCCTGCTTACAGAGGAATCGAAGCATTACGGACTTCCGAATCTCTGCATCGGAGAGTTGTAGTCAGGGCGGCCGATGGAACTGTCCTTACTGATGACACTGCAGTTGTGACCCACTGGGCTGGCTACTTTGAGCAGTTGTTTAAAGCTGATCCTCCAACTAGGACGTTGAATATATCTGGGTCCATGGTTCTTGAGGCTGATCCTCCAATTAGTTGTGAACCACTCAGTCTTACTGATATTACACAGGTGGTGAACCAGATGAGGGTAGTGAAGGCTACAGGAATCTGTGGTATCCAGGGTGAACTTCTCCAGGCTGATGGTAAGGTTGTCCTCCTTGCATTGCAAGCAATCTTTGCTTCCATTTGGGGGATGGAGATCATCCCAATTGACCGGAAAACAGGACTTGTCGGCCTTATCTGGAAAGGGAAGGGTGATCAACTGGAGTGCGACAACTAGAGGGAAATAACACTGCTCTCGGTGCTAGATAAGGTCCTTGCTAGGGTTGTCCTCAATAGGATTTGTGATCACTTTCTCATCTACCAGTGACCAAAGCAGTCTGATTTTACGCTTAAGAAGTCTCGCATCGACCGCATCCTGGCACTGAGGGTTCTTATGGAGAGCCAACTCGAATACTGGCAGAGTTTCTTTGCAGCCTTTGTCAATTTTTGTAAAGCGTTTGACTCAGTTGATCGAGTTGCCCTTTGGGACATCCTGAGATTTTGCGGGATCCCCTCAAGGTTGTTGGATATCATGGCTGGCCTGTACACTGGTACTGTGAGCTGCAGAGTGGAGGCAGAACCTCTCCATTTTTCCCAGTTGATTCTGGGGTCCGTCAGGGTTGTGTTCTTGTTCCTACTCTGTTTAATGCTTGCATGGATGGGTATTGGTATTGGTTGTGGGGTCCAGCGGCTGTGGGGCATCTGTTGGTGAAGAAAGATTCACTGATCTTGACTTTGCTGACGATGCTTGATCTTTGCGGAGTAAATTGAGGCTCTGATTGGGGCTCGTAATAAACTGAGCAAGGAGTCCGAGTGTCTGGGCTTGCGAGTGTCTTGGATAAAATCCAAGATCCAGGCCTTTAATGACCTCTTAGGCACAGCCAACAGCAGTGTGTCTGCGAAGAAAATATTGACTTTATTGAGAGGTTTACAGTACTTACCTCGGCAGTCACATTCATTTCTCTGGTGACTCATCCTATGAAGTCAGTATATGGTTTGGGAGAGCATGGGGGTTATGAAGTCACTGGAAAGGGGTGTGTGGTGCTCCCGATATCTATACAAAAGGACGAAGGTGCAAGTCTTACTGGTGCTTCCTGTCTTACTATATGTTTGCAAGACATGGATGCTATCCAATGACCTGAGACGAAGACAAGGCTCCTTTGGGTACTGTGTGTCTTTGGAGAATCCTTGGGTACCGCTGATTTCACTTTGTGTCGAATGAGTAGTTGCTCATGGAGTTCCGAATGAGATACATTATCTGTATTGTGAGGGAGCAGCAGTTATGGCACCACAGCCATATGGCGCGATTTCCCAAGGATGATCCAGCTTGCAGGATCCTCATTGTTAGGGACCTGAGTGGCTGGACCAGGACCAGGATCTGGACCTGGCTGTGGCAGATAGAGAGTCATTTCCGGAGGATGAGACATGGACCGTGTGTCTGCCTGGAGCGTTGCCAACCAGGAACCCAAGCTGTTTTGTCATGTGGTGGGTGCAGCAACACGCTGTACCAGTGCATGCTCCCCAACCTGACCTGACCTGACTTGTCTTATAGGACCCTCTGTTGGTTGCTGTCTTATGCTCAGTTATGCTGGATAATTCCCACTCAGCACTGAATTAAGAGCATGCGCTGATTTTACAGAATGTTGCTGCACCAGCTACACACTGAACCACCTGGATTGGAACCCGAGTGCAGCCATGCAATGGGTGGCACTTCAGCACCACACTGGAACAGCGTGAGGGTTTTTTTTTTTTATTATTTTTTTTTTTTATGGTGGCTGAAGTGCCAATCCTGCCACCAACCCCCAACTTTTCACTGCAAGTTGGAGGACCTGCTTGTAGGGCTGGATGCAGATTAACATCATACCCAGGATGAGGCAATTGCAGGTTAAGGAAAAAAAAAATAGAGTCACTTCTCGCCTTTAAATTCCCGGCGCAGATCCCTAGCCTCAGAGCCACCACTCCACCCTTATTGAATTAAGCTGTTTTAAAATGTTATATTTTTGAATAGTGTATGCTATAATCAATATGCATATTTTGTGTTTGTACTTTACACTATAGAAATAAAGCAGCTGTCTTAATAGTGCTGAAACTGATTTTCTTGTGTACAGTTGTCACATCAAATGCTTTTCAAATGAAAGGACCTAATCATTTAACCACTTGTAAAGTAGGTTCTTACTGTATATCCTTAATGAATTTTGAACTTTACATGTTTGTACTTGCTAGTTCCCAGTGTTATTTGTGTGGACAGTGAAATAAGGCTTTGACCATAAAATTCTTCTCTGTATGATATGAAACTAGTTAACTGAGGAAAGCATCTAACTCAGCTATTCTCTTTCCAGACTCCTTGTTAACTAGTGAAAAAGTATGAATTAAAGATGCATTCCACATGTCAGTAAAAGACAGCTAAAAGTCAAAGAGGCAAAGGGCAAAACTTTTCAACATAGGGCCTGATGCTAATTGTTAGTGAATATTTTTTGCCAAAATTGTTGCCTTATTTTTATACATTTTAGTTATGTAATTGCAGTACATATTCTGAACTATCCCAGTCACTCACTCAAGCTTTACACACTTTTTTTTTCATAGTGCCTGATATATAAAAGTGCTTTAGAAAGTATCCTTTGGAGTTATAATACAGGATTAGCAAAGCATACAATTTTCAGTATGGCCAAAATCAATATAAAATAATGTGATGTACACCAATAACGAAATAAAGTGAAAAAGTTAAATATAATAGATTGAATTTAAGGGTTTTAATTGTCTTTCTAAAAAGACATTTAATCACTTTTTGGAATGGGGTCTTTAGTGGACTTTGGTAATTACTGTATTCAGGGAACTCTGTCTAAACCATTCTCAATGACTTCCTTTAAACGTGGAACAATTGTTATGGTTGCTCACTAGTAAAAGTAAAAAGCAGAGAACGAGTGGCCTTTTCTGCCTTAGGAGTTTTTCATTTTTTTTAAAGTGGTCAGTCTTCTTGCCAACCTATAATACTATAACATAAGATGGAGCACAGATTGTCTCATTATGCTATATTTTGTTTGCTTGTTTTCATTTGAGAAAGACATAATTCACAAACTGCTTATTTCCCTGACTATAAAATTTTTTAGTCAAAGATATATAACACCTGATGAAATATGCATATTTTGATCTTCCTTATGGAGTCTGCAAAAATAAATCAACAATCTTTATTCAACATAGCACATATGTCTTATGAAAACTGTCGTAATGGAACTGTAAACAGTTTCAATATGATTAAGCCACCCATTCCTGTACCTTTTGCAAACTACACAAAAAGTCACTCTTAAGTATTTATTAAAGCAATGAAAGGTGAGACACATCTTGCTGAAGGTACATTATGGGGTCATGTTAGGGAGTGAAAATGAAGCAGAATAATAAGGTAAGATTAAGAATAATAAGGCATAAGTTGAAACCAAAGGCTCAGCCAGAACAGAAAAAAATGTGGTTAGTGAACAGAGCAAAGGTGAGAAAGCATAGCAGTCAGGGTGCAGAGAAGAAATTACATAAAGTGTCAAAAAATTGAAGCAATTACAAAAGGAAAGAAAATATAAACATGAAAGAATGTGACCGAACAAGTTTGTTGAAAGAAACTGATGCAACACTAGATGTAGCTTTTGGAATGGAGGTGGTTTATTCAATCCACAAGTGGCTTGGAAAAATTAAAAATCCGTGCATAAGGCACTGTAGTCAAAAAATGGATCAGACTCAAAGCAGTTGAATTGGAAATGTTGTCCACTGTGCTACCAATCCACATGTTTGAATAAATAACAACCAAGTTGGAAAAATAAGTCACAACTATTTTTGCAAGACATCAGGAAGGATGAGCGATTATTCTAATGTTAGGGACTTGGGAGTATAAAAACTTCATAGAAAGGAAGACGCCATTTAAAACAGAGTAAACAGCAATCCAGAGTAGTGAAGCATATGTCTGGAAAAAATGAAGCCCAGTAGCAGAGCATTTATAAATTGTTTTTTGGAGTCTCACAGAGACGGAAATGAGCAAAATCAAATTTAAATGTCAGCATCTTTCCTTTGGAATATAGTTGTGAATGATTTTTTAAGTTCATCAGGACAAATACAGAAAGACAATTTAATTTTAAGAGAGCAGTGAGAATAAATGTACTACTACTAGTGTCCACTAGATGGAGCTCACTATTCAATTTTCATTTATAGCAGTTTTATTTCATTTTTTAAATGCCATGGAGTGTAACCGTGTTGCCTTCTTAGAATTATATATATACAGTATGTAGGTTTTGTTATCTGTCTTGCAAATGTCCTGTTAAGCTGCTGCTAGTTTTGGTGAATTTTAGATACAGCCTAAATGTGTACTATTTCAGTAAAAAAGCTGTTCTGATTAGTTTGCAATTTTTAAACCATGACTCTCTTCTACATAAAATGTATTCCTGAAAAATTAGATGCATTTGCTACTATTTGCCAGCATATGTTTGATTGGCAATTTGTGTTGTGCATTCTTATAATACTGCATCCAATCATTTTTTGTTCACAAGTGCTTTAGTGCTTTCTTTATGGCTATATTTTTATGCCCACTTTATTTTTCCCTTTCTTCTAGGGATGCCGACGGAAGAATGTTGTTAGACATTTTTGATGAGAAACTTCATCCTCTATCGGTAGTTTTTATTGTCATTTGTGTTGAATTATTATATTTGTGTTTAAGGTGATTTGAAGTTAGAACTATTTTTTATTTTGGTATTTATTTTTCTTCCTTTCCAGAAATCAGAAGTGCCCTCAGACTATGATAAACACGATCCCGAACAGAAGCAGATCTATCGATTTGTCCGAACACTCTTTAGTGCTGCTCAGTTGACTGCAGAATGTGCCATTGTTACATTGGTGGGTATATGAAAAGATTCTGGTTTTTAAATTTGTGATTTTTGGAATGAAAGATTAGTCCTACTCTTTAAGCAAGTATTAACGAAATGTCAAGCCAGTTGACACTGCTAATATAGTTCAATTATAAATTGATATGTAAGGCAATAATAAATACATTGAAAAGTGCATGTTTTCAGTGTGTTGGTAGCATTCCAGTATATGCCTAATCATTTATATTAAAAAAATTATCCTAACTCAGATGTGGTGAAATAACGTTTTACTTTCATAAATTAAAACAATTTATAGCAAGGAAAAGGAGAAGTATTTTTTTTTAAATAATAAATACCAAAAGCAGGAAAGAAATATAAGTGCTGCATCAAATTTGGTGCTGTGTTATAACTAAGTGAAATCTTTTTTTCACTTGCTTTTTGAGTATCCTTAAAGACTAATCCTATGCTGTATTCATTAAGAAGCAGGCTTTAGTAAAATCAGAAGAAATTCTTTTTTCGGAAAGCTTACTACTTCAGTCCTTTTTGTTGTATGTCAGAGTTGCATGCCTGAGATTTATCATGAATGTGATTTTTTTAAGATAACAACAACAACATTTATTTATGTAGCACATTTTCATACAAAAAAGTAGCTCAAAGTGCTTTACATAATGAAGAAAAATAAAAGACAAAATAAGAAATTAAAATAAGACAACATTAGTTAACATAGAAAAAGAGTAAGGTCCAATGGCCAGGGAGGACAGAAAAAACAAAAAAAAACTCCAGACGGCTGGAGAAAAAAATAAAATCTGCAGGGGTTCCAGGCCACGAGACCGCCCAGTCCCCTCTGGGCATTCTACCTAACATAAATGAAATAGTCCTCTTTGTATATAGGGTTCTCACGGAAGGACTTGATGATGATGGTCATGCAGACTTCTGGCTTTTAATCCATCACTGTTGGAACATAACAGTGCTTTGAGTAGATGGTGGTGGTGCAAGCCACCACCAAAAGAACACCGGAAAAGAAACAGAAGAGAAAGTAGGGGTTAGTACAGATAACCCAGTAATAACTCTATATATAAAATTACAAAATGTCCAGCATCCGTCAGTGGTTGGGCATAACGTTCTCCATCGTTCACAAGATGGCTGGAATGTCCGATGAACAAGGGCAAGACAATGCACAAAGACAGAGATATGTAAGGGTTAGCATATCTGGTGAACACAGGTTCCCAAATGCAGAACATGATTGAAACAGATGGACTTTCCATTGTGCCCAGTTGTACTAAACAGGCATTTCGCTGTGTTAGTATATTGATAATTGCTTACTTTAATTGAAATATTACTGAGAAAATGCTTCCAGTACATTCAGCATTTAACATTTCTTTCTGTTGTATATGACTATATTAAAATTATATACTTTCACGGAAAGACATTTTTCATTTGTTCATTTATTTTTAACCAATCTTACTGCAGCAACAACCTAGAACTGTACAAACAATATGGTCAATGTACAGTTCATTTTATGTATAGTGCCTCTTAAGAAATACGGTGTCTATGCATGCATCTATTAAAACTGGCTAGGATGGACAGGGCGTGATTGGGGAAAGTATTATACAGTCTTAATGGCTGTGTATAAAAAAAGTACTCTTTAACTAACCAAGTTATAAACAGTAATTAACTTACATGTTAAAAATTATTTTAGTAACTTTTCTCTTTGAAATACTGTGCACTACACAGATCAATTCTTTTTTGGTGAAAAGGGATTTTTGTTGTAATTTTCAGTTCCTTTTTGTTGTTAATAATTGCTTTATTTCTTCACAGGTGTATCTTGAAAGGCTACTAACTTATGCAGAGATAGACATCTGCCCAGCAAACTGGAAGCGAATAGTTTTAGGTGCAATCTTACTGGCATCTAAAGTATGGGATGACCAGGCAGTGTGGAATGTGGACTATTGCCAGATCCTCAAAGATATAACAGTAGAAGATATGTGAGTCAGTTACAAATGAACGTTTTGCTCTTTTTCTGATTAAATTCACTATACTTAAAAAAAAGAAATAGTACCATAATAAATAAATAATAGTAACAGAAATGTTTGGTGATATAATGGAGATGTCCTTAATTTGCCATGTTTATACAGTATCCATCTGTGTAGATTTTCAATAGTTCACATCAAACTATTTCTCCACTCATTCGAGTGGTTTCTTGACTACATCTAAGTGGTAGGAAAAATTCTTCAGCATTTAAAGAACTGATTACCCATAAGGTTTTGAATGCTATGGTATTTCTCTACTATTCAGTTGAACTGAAAAACCCACTCAGATGAGTGGAGGAACATCTTCAGGTATACTGTATATAGCAGGTTAGATTGTTTTTGAAATAATACTAATAGATAACTTTGTATGTGGCTGCTAAACTGTTAGAAATTACATGAATTCTTCTATAGAGAGAAGAAAGGATAAGTAACAGAAAGGCAGACATTATGATCTAGAGGTTAAGATTTTGCCCTGTAAACCAGAATACTGCCATTTTCAGTCCTGTGTACTGCCTTGCTGTATGACTTAAAAAGAGTGCTTAGTTTTCTGTGGCTCAATTTTACAACAAAGGAAATTATTTTAATATGTACTTAAATATCACTTTTTATAGAAGAAAGAAATAAAAAAATATTGTAGATGTTCATGATTCTTTGCTGGTGACATATAAAATGACAACTTCTTATAAATAGCATTTTTAATTCAGGATTGTCTGTTGTTGACTTTGGTGTAGTCTCAGTGTGAAGTACATTTTCAGTTGCATGATTGCTTTATCACATTATGTTACCTGATGTTCCTATAAAAATGACAGTTACCATTGAGAAGAATGTGGAAGAAATGGATATACACATATATTTATTCCTCTTCACCTCCCTTGCCTGCTAACAACTGATCATCAGACTTCAATCATATTATTCTCTCAGCAGCAAGTCCTCTTTTCTTGCCTCACAGCCTTCTGCTGATAGTGTGGATTTTATTTTTAAACTTTTTAAAATTACACTGTAAAGTTATTTCATTTCTTGAACCACCACAACACTGTAGTCCAGTGGTTGTCAAGTTCAATCCTGACAGCCCCATCTGTCTACATGTTTTCATCCTAACCATTTTTTTCTTTAATTTAATTCCTTCAATCATTAACAAATGTGTTACTTACACATTTTCATTTGTTTTGTATCACTCCAGAAATTACCAACTGGACATGCTAAATTTTTACTGAATGGAACAGTAATTTAGATGCATAAGAATTCTTTTTTTGCTTTTAAATATTTTGCTTCTTTGTTAAAATTTCTGATTATTTATTCTGTTATTTACCAATAGGCACACAGATGAGTAGCATTAAAATAGCTATCCTTTAGCAGTTAGTGTCACTTGTTATGAATTGTCTATGTTTAGATACAACTTAGAAGCCAAATTCCACAGAAAAAGTGAATTAAAAAGTAAATGACAGTTAAACATCTAAAGATATAGCAAAAATACAAATATTTGTTAATTTCCTTTAAATATAAATGTATGTCTAATGTATTTTTTTAATTCAAAATACATGATGAAATAAAAAGAAAGCTAATTAAACAATAAGACTAATTAAAAAGTAAACATTGCTTGCTGATTGTAAATTTGGATGGAGCAAAAGCCTGCAGCCACATACAAAGGATTGGACTTGAAAACCACTGCCACCATGTTCTATTCCAGAGGAAATATTGAATAGTCTTGAAGACTCAAATAGCATCTCTACAATTTATAAAAATATTTTAATGTCTCCCCAGAGTTCACTGGGGAAAGGATCTGTCACTTCATATTTCAGAAAAGTAGTGGAAGGCAGCCATGTATAGAATACACTTGAGCTCCATATGTGCAACACACTCAATCTTTCAACTTAAAATCTTTTATCAAGCACATTTATGTTGATTAAAATTATCCAAAATGTTTCCAGGGCAAGATTCAACCTGCGAATGTTGCAGTCTAGCTCAGGCCTCACTGGGCCACATGTTCTGGGTGTGCACCAAATTAACAACATTATGTATAAAAATCTTTGCATGCTTATCAGACATCCTTGGTGTCACAATCACTGCAAACCCATTAACAGCTGTGTTTGGTGTACTCCTAGGTAGCTTAAAGTGAAGGACAAACAAAACTGTAATTCCTTTACTGCACTACTAGCACACAGACTTATCTTGCTCAACAGAAAGAATCCCACCCCGTGAGTAACTTATGTTCTATAGTACTTGAAATTGAAAAAATCTAATTCTCACTTTGTTCAAAACTTTTTAAAACTATGGCAGGATCTAATCAATAACATATTAGAATAAGCTTCCATTTTGGGGAAAAGGATACCCCTCGTTTCTTATTCCTTTTTTATAGTAGCATTTGTTATAGGCACTTTTCTCTTTCTCTCAGGTGGGGGTTATATTTTGCTTTGCCTCATTAAGTTTGACTTGACTGTATAGAACATTACTTGCTTCTACATATAATCAATGCAACATAAAGAAAACCACTGCTCCAGCCTGTTGCATTAGAACAAAACACAACTGCAGTTTTCATAATCATTTTACATGAGTAGCTGCCCTGTGGTAAACAACATGTCCATTAGTTATTTTACACTAATGTCTTTTAAGGTATTTCAGTTTTGATTTGATTTTTAAATTATCTTTACTTATGAAAGTGGATTAAATTGTTTCGTGTAGGAAATTGTTTGAGCAATCTTTTTAGCGTTCATAATACCAGCTTACAAATTAGAGAAGCTAGATTATCATTTAATACATCTTGTCTCAAATATATTCTTAAAGGGTAATGTAAAGTTTGACTTCTTAATTCAAACCTTTTTTTTTTTTTAACAATGTATGCCTAAACATAATTAAGATTTTTTACATTGAGGTTAAGGACTATTTCAATTCACTTGCAAGTTAATACACAAAGATCTGTTTGATCATCCTACATGTTAACAGAGACCTGTAATGTAGACCCATGCATAGTTGAAGAAATAATTCATATTGTCCTGAAAGAAGAGTATTGTTGGGATGAGGTTAAAATTGTCACTGTTGAGATCATAAGTTGGATGTTAAGAGATTGGAATGCAATTCACTATGTGGAAGTGATTATAATATTTAAAGAACGTGTGAAAGGAGTTTACAGTATGTTAAGCATGTTCTTCTATTGTGTAACAATGCCAGATATCGTAAGAAATTATTAACCTATACATAAGGCTGCCACAACCATCTTTATCTTGCAAAATTCCCTGTAGCCAGCAGTTTTGAAGAGCTTCCTCTTAGGGTAATATTATTGTCCCACAGCCCAGAATTTATAGTATTTTTTCATTTAACTAATTGCCGTTTATAATTTCCAGAGGCAACCCTGGTAGGTAGTAAGACATAAAATTTAAGTTTCTACTAGTGAAATTATGTATATACTGTATAATAATATACTGTATAATTCTAAATATGATTGTTTACACTGTTGCTGTATGCACCAATCTTGCAGTAACAAAGATAGTTTTTCATTATCTTTCAGTATCATATGTAGAATTATTCTGCATGATATACACTCTATATACCATATCTCAATAGTGACATTGTTTAAAGAATAAAATTGCAACCTCTACATGCTTATTTATATGATTTTCATGTATCTGGAATTTATTGCTTAATTTGTCTTATTTACATTTATTACAGGAATGAACTTGAACGTCAGTTTCTTGAGATGTTGCAATTCAACATTAATGTTCCGTCTAGTGTTTATGCAAAGTATTACTTTGATCTTCGATCCTTGGCAGAAGCTAACAATCTAAGCTTACCCTTGGAGCCCCTCAGTAGAGATAAGGCACAGAAACTTGAGGTGAGATCCTGGTGACTTTTCTGTATTTCTTTTGTTTATTTACCTTTCTTTATGGTAAAACTTATTTCTATAATTTTATTTATGTTTTTCTCACGGTATGAGAATTGATTGCTTATTTAAAAATAATGTGATGGTAATGTGGAGTGTTCTCTTTTAAACAGTTTAAATTCTACCTTACATTTTTCCTATTAATTTTATAACCGCATATTCAGTGTAATGAAAATAGGTTGTTTAATTACATTTTTGACAATCTCTCTCTCTCGCAATCAATAGCCTTGTTGAGGGATTCTTTGGCAAAAAGCCAGGACACTTTATCTTTACCAACAACAGTCTTGGGCACATCTGCAAATTGTTCACAGGTCTGGTAAAAGATGTATTCTCTTCACTGTTTCTTAGATCCTTTTAAGCATTCTTCCATATACTGTAACACATTAGGTCAGCTGAATACTCAACTAAGCCAATTGAAATTTTTGCCCTGTACTGCATGTAACATTGTGATCAGACATGTGTTATAGAGCTTTGTCCACTTAATATAGAGCCCTGTTTAAAGAAGTAAAAGAAGGCAAGAAGTTATCCAGTTTTTTTTAATTAGTTTAGCAAGGAAATTACTCATGTCATTTTCATTACCTGATGAATTAACTATAAATTATTGACACTAGGGGGCATTGTTGCTTCACAAACCCAACACAACAGGCACAGGGCACAATTTAAAAACGCCAAGAACTTATTTATTTTTAGATAAACTCTTCAGCAAGTGTTTCCCACCACCACAGCCACAAGTAAACAACAGGCTCAGCACACAAACTATTCTTCTCTCTCTGTTTCTTTCTCCTCTGCTCCTATCAGCAAGCTTTGTCCACCCTCCACCTAACTCTGGCTCATCCCTGTGAGGTTGGTCAGGTCCTCTTATATTGGCCAACATGGAAGTGCTTCTGCTTTTCCTCCCACGTGTTCTGTAAGCCACGATACTGGCTAGGTGGAAATCTTGTGTTATATTGCTTCTCCACTTTCACAGCACCCCGTGGCGACACTCACAGTACCCAACAGGGCTGATATGCTTTTCTTCCCCAACCATTTGAGCTAACCCATATGAATATTTTAGTAAAATATTTGTAAACAAATTAGCCATACAAAGGCAATTTCACAACATTTTTCTTTTCCTGATTTAGAAATCCTTTTGTGATTTAATACTGACATAATTGGTATAAAATTGGTTTTGATGCTATTATTTTAATCTTGAGATATGCACACTAATGCACTATTTAGCTATAGCATAATTTAATTTTGACCAGCTAAAGACACACAGTTTATTATTGGATGGTTTGTGAATACCTACCACATAGAGCTTTTAAGAGACACATCTGTGTCCATGCATGTGCTGTTTCTTACATGAAAACTCCACTAGCGCTGGTAGCAAGAACTAGCATTTTTAACTCTGTGCTAAAATTATTTCCAACTTTGCTTTGTTGTCTTAATCATATCTCAATTCAAAAAGACTTATTTCTTGAAACACTGAGCTTTGCTGACTCAAACTGATTATAATACAGGATGGTCCAGATCTAATTATGCAATTTTCGTTTTGCTATAACTTATAAATTTTATTACATAGAGAATTCACAAGAAATTCTTTTTGTTACCGATAGATGGCAGCACCTGCCCTGCATTCCAAAATGGCGGGGAGACAGTTGTCAGTCGAACAGCAATTCATTTGTCTTGTATTGTTTTCCTGCATTGCATTAAAAGTTGCATAATTAGATCTGGACCACCCTATAAATAACATTTAAGGCTTTTGTCAAGGTTGGACTAGTTCTTCATTGACCTAAATTATAAACTATTCAGGGAATATTATATTTGTATATGTAAAATTAATTCATATAGCTTCTCTTAAAAGGGAATTGTCTGGGGCAAAGAACAGAGTACCAAGATTGTGAAAAAATACTGGACCTTCAAGAAGATTATCTTCATGATGGGATGGATGAATGTCATTTTTTATTTCTGTGCTGACATACAGTGGGTACGGAAAGTATTCAGACCCCCTTCAATTTTTCACTCTTTGTTATATTGCAGCCATTTGCTAAAATCATTTAAATTAATTTTTTCCCTCATTAATGTACACACAGCACCCCATATTGACAGACAAAAAAAAGAATTTTTGAAATTGTTGCAGATTTATTAAAAAAGAAAAACTGAAATATCACATCTGAAGGACTCTGAGATGGTGAGAAATAAGATTCTCTGGCCTGATGAGACCAAGATAGAACTTTTTGGCCTTAATTCTAAGAGGTATGTGTGGAGACAACCAGGCACTGCTCATCACTTGTCCAATACAGTCCCCACAGTGAAGCATGGCGGTGGCAGCATCATGCTGTGGGGGTGTTTTTCAGCTGCAGGGACAGGACGACTGGCTGCAATCGAGGGAAAGATGAATGCAGCCAAGTACAGGGATATCCTGGACAAAAACCTTCTCCAGAGTGCTAAGGACCTCAGACTGGGCCGAAGGTTTACCTTCCAACAAGACAATGACCCTAAGCACACAGCTAAAATAACGAAGGAGTGGCTTCACAACAACTCTGTGACTGTTCTTGAATGGCCCAGCCAGAGCCCTGACTTAAACCCAATTGAGCATCTCTGGAGAGACCTAAAAATGGCTGTCCACCAACGTTTACCATCCAACCTGACAGAACTGGAGAGGATCTGCAAGGAGGAATGGCAGAGGGATCCCCAAATCCAGATGTGAAAAACTTGTTGCATCTTTCCCAAGAAGACTCATGGCTGTATTAGCTCAAAAGGGTGCTTCTACTAAATACTGAGCAAAGGGTCTGAATACTTAGGACCATGTGATATTTCAGTTTTTCTTTTTTAATAAATCTGCAACAATTTCAAATTTTTTTTTTTTGTCTGTCAATATGGGGTGCTGTGTGTACATTAATGAGGGAAAAAATTAATTTAAATGATTTTAGCAAATGGCTGCAATATAACAAAGAGTGAAAAATTGAAGGGGGTCTGAATACTTTCCGTACCCACTGTAATAAGCTTAGATAAAAATTGGTGATGTTTTGGGGCATTTGCTTAAATATAGGTATGATAAAAATTGGTGATGTTTTTGGGCATTTGCTTAAATATAGGTATGTGAAGCCCTGGATGCAACAGAAGTATATTTTTTATTCCTGACTTTGAAAACATAAGTAAATTATGAATGTGTCCATATATCACCTGGTCATACATCCATCCATTCATTCATAATGTAATATATCTGATACACATTTTAATAATATAGCAAGCACAAACAAAATGGGAAGATTAAAGTAGACAGCAAAGAACTTGAAGAAAAAAACTTTCTTGATTTGCCTGTGTTGTGCTGATCATAGAGTGTAACATTCCTGCATGTACTTCATAATAACTGAAATACCCACCTGCTTTCATCATTCTTAGCTTAGATAATTATAGAAAGTGGTGACCTCCAACACTAATGTTTGCTCAGTTGACTGACTGCCACTTAAGAACTATGGAGTAGATCTTTCAACAGATTCTATCTTCTCTGGCAGAACAAAAAAAAATTATAGTCTTTTGCCAATTAAAGATATTATTTAGACGGCATTATTTTATGCTACTTAAAAAATGGACAGTAATGAAAACATGGTTTTATTTTCAATTTGTGTTTTATTAGAGTGCATCAGTTGGACACATCACTATAATAATTCTATAATAATCTGTTTAATCAAGGTTGAACTGATTGGGTTGAACCTCCTTTTTATTGGATGTGTGTAGTCTGTATGTTTTTTTTTTATTTATTACATATATTTCATGTTCTGTGCTGCTGTATTTAAAGAAAAAGGAGGCTAAGTCTCTCAAATTTATGGAAAAAAAAAACTTTGAATCAAAGAAAATGCCAAGTTAAGACTGGAAAAGTCTGAAGTTTGCATCTGCATGCATTAGATAATGATACATAAAAATGCATGTATTTACAGAAGTAAAATCAGATTTTTTTTTTTATTTTTTGAAAAAGTACCTGTTCATTTAGAATTAGTGGCACTTACTAAGTTCTAATGGGAATAATACAATTAAATCCAACAGTATGTTATAATGTATTTAGATTTAATAAATTTCCTTTTTTATAGAATAGATATATAGTGTATATGTAGTGTATTCAGTGAATATTCAGATCGCGGGGGTCTGGGGATCAAAGTTGCATTGTGGGTCTGTTTTAAGTATTATGCACGTTTTTCTGTTTGTATGTAAAAGGGTAAGGGCCTTAGTTATGTCCCTTGTGCTTTGTGGGTGGTCCCACAAAGGACACGGCCACCTGCCAATCACTACGAGGATCTGCCCCTCCACCCTATTTAAGGGATGGCTTCCAATAGTTTCTGGCGGTTTATTGAATGCGCTTTGAGTGGAGAGTTCTTCTGAATATCTGTGTCTTTGCTATTGCCTTTTGATATTCCGGATATCAAACCTGTGCTTTGTTCCTCGACTTTGTCAATGGATTTTTGTATTGGGACTGTGTAGCTGATTTTTTTTGAACCTCTGTTTAGTCTTGACTCTGATTTTTTTGGATACTGTATTGGGACTGTTTTCTGTGTTTACCCTTGCCTTTCAGGCAATTGTTTGCGCTATTCGGAGCTTTTTGCCTGCACAGGCTTTTGTGAAAATAAACTTTTTATTATTATCAAGATTTATCTTGGTCCCTTGGGATTCTAGTCCAGGCATTTTGATGGTGTTTTCCCCCTCTAGTGGGCAACTTTGGAAGTGTTTTTGCAGCTGTGCATTTTGAACTCAGCCACTTCATGACAATTGGCTGATGTAAAAAGGTAAATTTTTTTTTTTTTTATTATTTTTTTTTTTTTTTGCGTAGTGCTACCTTTCCACATAAATATCAACCTTTTATAGGGGATTTTGCATTTTGGTTATTTTCTTTTTGGTTATTCTGTTTTCAATTACATTCGTATACTGTTTATCCAACTCACTCATTACTGATTATTATATAGAGGGAGGTCAGTGGAATGGTGAGGATACAAGGAGTAGAGTTGACGAAGGTGGAGGAGTTTAAATACCTGAGATCAACAGTACAGAGTAATGGGGATTGTGGAAGAGAGGTGAAAATGAGTGCAGGCAGGGTGGAATGGGTGGAGAAGAGTGTCAAGAGTAATTTGTGACAGATGGGTATCAGCAAGAGTGAAAGAGAAGGTCTACAAGACGGTAGTGAGACCAGCTATGTTATATAGGTTAGAGATGGTGGCACTGACCAGAAAGCAGGAGACAGAGCTGGAGGTGGCAGAGTTAAAGATGCTAAGATTTGCACTGGGTGTGACGAGGATAATTAGGATTAGAAATGAGTACATTAGAGGGTCAGCTCAAGTTGGACGGTTGGGAGACAAAGTAAGAGAGGCGAGATTGCGTTGGTTTGGACATGTGCAGAGGAGAGATATTGAGTATATTGGGAGAAGGATGCTAAGGATAGAGCTGCCAGGGAAGAGGAAAAGAGGAAGGCCTAAGAGTAGGTTTATGGATGTGGTTAGAGAAGACATGCAGGTGATGGATGTAACAGAACAAGATGCAGAGGACAGAAAGATCTGGAGGAAGATGATCTGCTGTGGTAACCCCTAACGTGAACAGCCGGAAGAAGAAGAAGCATTATCTCTCATTGAACTGAATACCTCATCCAGATTAGGTTATTTAAACAAAGGGAACAAATACTAATTTAAGTCATTTTCAGCGTTTTATTTTTAATGTAATTCTGAAGACATCTAAATACTTGGTTTCATTTTGACATTTTACAGGTTACTTCCACATGAATAGAAAAATAAATCCTGGTTAAATGTGCTTTAAATTTACTTTTAAAACAGCAAAATGAGCATTAATCAGTGAAAGGCATTATACTAGCTTTGTATTTGAATGAACTACATGATATTACAATTTATTACTAGTACAGCAAAACTATTAGCAATTGGTGTTTACCCAAACACATATCTTTTAGTTTTGAGATCAGAATTAACACATTTTGGGGACTTGAGAGATTTGCATCTGTGCTGTTCAGGATTATATTATTGAGCTGTCTTCCGATGACTGACCTGTAAAGCATTTTGCAGCCAGGTGGCATGTGGTCAGAATGAAAATAGGCACTTAAACATCAGAGGTTATTGTTCTCTCCAGTAAAACAATAGCTTCCTCTGAACAGGTGATGGAGAGTAGCTCCCTTAGTTAAAGAGTGCCTTGATCCAGATAATGGAGATGTATTTATAGTAGTGCATCAGCGTTACGTTGTATTAATATAGTTACTGAAACAGCATAGGTTATGTTTAGATACATTGAAAAAGTGACTGTAATATTTATGCCTGCGTGTATCCACAAAAATGTGTATTTTTAAGTGATGAGCCTTTGCAGGAAACAAGAAATTGGCCTTAAAGTTTGGTTTGTTTAAGTACAATACTGGGTGTACAGAATATTTATATGTTGTTTGTTTAGGCTTTAACTTAGATTAGTGCTCTATAAACGTGAGCTTATTCAGTGCTGTGTTGATCTTTTTTTTTCTTTCAGCACATGTGCCTTCCCTGTTTATTTATATATCTAGTGACTTCTCTGCCTGTCTGTCTCTCTATTACGCAGTGCTCTGTCTGTCTGTGTGTTATGGATCTTAAAAATAACAGTTATAAGAACACTTGTTCATGTTAATTGCAGTCTCAATTGTTAAAAAATATTTTAAAAGGAGCATCCCACATGAAAATATAACTATCTCATTAACTGACAGTGCATACCAATTTATAAATTTTATGTCCGTTTGAGGTTAAAAAGAAAAAACACTTTCTCCCCAATGGGGAATCAAACTTGGGTCTCTGAGACACGGTAAGCCCGCTGCGCTGTGAAGTCAGCAAATCTTAATGCTAAGCCACGGAAGCTGTTGTATCGTTCTTGAACCTTTAGTGAAAGTGTTTATTTAATGTTTGGACTTCATGCTTCACACATTCTATAGTTTATGCCTACATTTTGTAACATATATTACTAAAATATGAAAAAGTTTCTGTTTTAACAATGTGTTTACACAGATTATTGAAACAATCAATTATTTCCACTCTAAAACTCACTTCACTCCCAGATAATCAATCAAGACATGAGCTGGGAGAAGTTCATGTATGTAACTCGGTGGGGGGGATGGAATAGCCAGCTGCTTGCAGATTGTCTTTATTGGCACATTTACAGAACAAAGGACGCTGGCGGAGAGGTGTGATGGGATTTAAGGTGGGCCAGATCTACGTGTTTTTTCGTAGGCTCTGGTAATTCTAGTGTTAAACCCTGTGCTAGCTGGGATTGGCTTTAGCCCCCCTTCCAAATGACCAATGGTTTTTATTAAATGGGTAGAAAATTACATGACATGAATATGTGTTGGTGTCTGCCATGTATTGAATTAGACTTGCAGTTTATGCTGCTGACATAGGTTTCAGCATCCTAATGATTCTGAAGTGGATTAAGTTAATTCAGAAAATGCACTGTAGAGGAAAATGAAATATATATTTTTATATGGAAAAACAAGACTTTTCATTTATATTCTTTTTTTTCCCTTTCTGTTGCAGGCAATTTCTCGGCTATGTGATGATAAATATAAGGACTTGAGGAAATCTGCAAAAAAACGGTCTGCCAGTGCAGATAATCTGACTGTGGTTAGATGGTCTCCTGCCATTATACCATAACGGTTTTGAGAGTCGAAAGTGGCTTTCTTTAAGAGGAACTTTTTTTGTCATCCATCCAGTTTTTGCCTGGGGGAATCAGACACCTTTTCGAGCTAGATGCCTTTACAGTGCCTCCCATCTTGTGCAGCACAGTGGATTTTTTTAAAGAAAAGACTTAACTTGCATCTTTTGTAAAGAGAGTTTCTGTTATAAACATTGATTTTTATTTTATGTTCCCTGGAACTGCTAAAAATTATCTTTTTACTGTACAACAAACAAAATTAAGTTAACAAAATGTAGGATGACCATAAAACAATGCAGCTGTGCCATTTCATTTCTGTCTGAACATATTTATGAAGTGTGTTCTATGAATGGTTGATGAATCACACTCGGAAGTGGTGCCAGACTGGAACATTATATGTTCTTCTGATTAATCATTTCTCTCTGACTTGTTGAACCATGCATATTGTTGTTATGCCACTGCATATTTTGCAGCTTTTTCCAAGCACAAGCATCACAAACAATATGTTCTACTGTTAACTATTTAATCTTCAGTTTTGGCATTTCTTTGGATAAGCTAAACAAATCTCACATGTTCACTTTCGAGTATAGTATTTTCTTTGGGACCAACATTTCTTTTGCTGCCTCCCATTTATAGACTCAAGAGAGACAGTTTTTTTTTATGTACTTAATAGGTCCTCCGACACTATAGTAGAGCATACAGTAATACTAAATTGTAGAAAATGCCATTTTGTGGCCTAGTGATAGTAATTCCAGGTATCCATCTCATGGGTCAAAATTGGTATCTCTGAGTTTGAGACTTGGGGATGTACAATATGTCCTTTTCTGTGCATAGTGCAGAAGTGCCTTTACCAACTTGACACTGGAATAGCATTATTTTAGAAGGCTTGGTTTTGGGCAACAAATGTCTGAGAGCTTAGTTTGCCATTTGAATTTGGAATTCGGCCTATTAATGTTCTGCAATTTTGTATACTAAGTGATTTTTTAAATATTATTATGGGTTAAGGCATTCATTGGTCCCCTTTCCCCTACTGATTTGCCTTCTTTCAAAAGGTATTTCTAACTATTATGTAAAGATTGACTTTACTTGTATTAAATGCTGGTTGTTATTTGGGTCTACAGTAGAAGCACTATAGAAGCATTTTTCTTTTTTTGAAAACCATTTTTCCTCTGAAGGCAAACCTAGGCAGATACTCATGTTGGGCGTTATTGAATACTGAGTTTTCCTCTACAAAAGCTTGATTCTGTTGATAGCTTTTTACAAATATCAGTCAGGAGCATAAAAAAGCCATAATTTAACCTATTCAGGGGTGGTAGGGGCTTAGCAAACAGTAATGCTCCTAAATAACAAAAACAATAAGATATACAAATATTACATATCTGTCTTTTTGCTTAAGAAGAAAATAAGCAACTGATACAATATGATTTATTATCCATCTGTTCTATAACTGTTCGTTTAAGGTCACTGGGATTTTTTTATGATAATTCAATAGTTGGTGTTATCAACAGCATTGAAATGTTAATTTTAAAATTATATTTACATAATAGAAGTATACATTTTAATTATGTTTATTATATTCAGATAATGAGAGGTGATGTTCAAATGAACTTTAGTCACTTTAGAAATGCATGATGTAATTTTGCTGAGTTCAGACATCATTACTGAAGCACTTTCCTTTTCTTTAAATATTTGACAGTTTGCAGATTTCTAATCATGCTACAAATATTCAAAAAGCTAGGCCATTAAATTTGTGCTTCTGACAGAAAATATTCTGATTGAAGAATGCAATGTACAGTAGGAATTTGAAATCAAACACATTTTAACTTACCATAGGGTGCAGAATATTATGTGTAGTGCTGCAAATCATTACAGTCCATCTTTCATTTGCTATTTGATAAAGTTCATTGTTCTTCTGCAAGTACAGTTTTGTTAATTAATTACAAGATACCATGAAAGCCAGTGATTTTAAAAAATGAATATGCACATTCAGATGACAGTTTATTATAATGTACTCATATACCATTTAACCTGAAACATTCCAAAAAAAGCTCAGTAATTTTTTTTAATGGCACAATTTAAAATGAAGCAAGTAAGTAGTTTCAGCAAGTACTGTTTCGTTTTAAAGAATCATAAGATGTGGGCTCTTTCTTAATCCATAATATCATTTATTTACCTGAAATGGTCCATATAATCCATATATGTCCTAAAATATAACGAAAGAAGTATATAAGACTGTGTTATTATATGTCGTTCTCATTCAATTCATTGTTTATAATGTGTTTTAGAGGAAGAACATGCAACTTTAGTAAATATACAGACTCAAAAATGGTTTTGTTTAGAAACTATACACTTGCCGTATGCTTCAATCTTTTTGAACAAGCAAGGCTTAAACTATGAACAGCAAAAATTTAAAATAATCAAGGACCTTATGTTTACTCATCAGTTGAAGGATGAATTGCCATAATTTTCTATTTTGTCCTATTCTGTTGTGACATTTAGTTCCAGTTATTTTTCTGCACAATTATGTAGTATTATGGTAGAACTTTTACCTTAGTCTTTATTACTAAAATTAGATTTGCAGCCAGTGGTACTGAGGCTAGAGATCTGCATTGGCAATCGGTAGGTTGCCAGTTTGAATCCCGTAAAATGGTAAAAAAAAAAAGGGACTCTGCTTTGTTGGGCCCTTGTGCAAGGCCCTTAACCTGCAGTTGCTGAGCACTTTAAGTAGTGAGAAAAGCACTGTATAAATGCAAAGAATTATTAAAATCTTGTTTAATTGGCCATCATATGTTTCCACATTTTTGAATTTTCATTCTTTTAACCAAGTCTTAGTTCACCATGAAAGATTTACTTTTTTAGATTTACTGGTAATATAGTAAATTATCAGTAAGAATATCAGATATAGACTGCATATAATAGAAAATGTGACTATTTTGACATTCATGCCAGTTAACTTTCTGGGTAACGCATGCTCTTCCTTCTCTCTCTTTGTCTCTCTGATTAGCAGCCATTTTACTGGTTCACCCAGGTTGGCTGGCTGTCCTGCATATCTTGAGGGTATTGGAGTATAAAGTTGTACTGCTTTGTAAATTACTTTTAACAGCCAAAGAAGAAAATTAATTTTTAAAACATTTACTTTTTATACATTTAAAAGTTAGCTTTCTTTTTATTATAATTTAAATTCTGCATTGGAAGTCAATTTATGTATGCTATATCAGAGTTCCATATAATATGCACTATGTCATGGAACATATTTTGTCAAGTGCAATGTTTTCATAGTTAATCACTTCTATGCTGTTTGTATATGGGAATAATAACAGACATTTAAGAAAAATGTTAACAGTTTTGATTCTAGTAAATTTGGATGTATGTACATATAGTTTTCTTTGCAGTTTGTCATGTATTACTATGGTGTTCTTGTGAATAGATATATTCTTTATGCCAGGAACACATGTAAAATAATTATAGACTCCAAAAATCTAAAGGTATTTATCCCACAATTTATACTCTGTTAAAAAAACAACTTTTTTCATTATAATTTACTTAATCTGTTAATTTTTCATCCTTAGCATAATTTTTGGGAACCTCTGGAAAGAAAAATATGCAAGGACCATTGATTTATGTAGTGTTTATTTTAAAGCATATTTTAACACCTTTTTAAAAAGTAAACTTTAATAAAAAGGCACATTAGTAATTGAAGAAAAGGAGCTACTTAAAGATGTTATCATTTTAAATAGGCGATACATTATTTGGTTAATTATACAAGTCCTTCTATTTATTTCAGAAAGACATGATACAGGGTGGCTATATTAATTTGAAAGCTTGTTAAATAGGTGTGTGAGTGTGTGTGTGTGTGCTTGCGTGTGTGCGCATGCCCAAACACCTGCAGGTTAGATAGAGTGGCGGCTCTAAAATTAGTCTGGTGGGAGCAAATGTGTGCTAGGATAGATTTTCTCCCAGAACTCCTGGCAAAAGTGTAATTAAAAGAGAGGAGGTTTTTTCCATTTATTTCCTATTATTTCTTTGCAAACCCTGCCTATTAATTCTTTAAAATAAATTAACTGCATACATAACCCTACTGTTTTCTTATATGTGCAGAGGTTGTGATTTGTATGTGGAAGCTAGTTTGCTGTTACCAGGAACACACTTTTCTATAACAAAGGAGATCAACCATAATGTGAAAATCAATATAATATTAAGCATGCCGTAAGATGTATAAATTTTGAAGTTTAACTTTTCTTACTGTCCCGGGCATGCATCTTGTAATGCTAGAAAACTGGTGAAGTGCATATATACTGACAACACAGAAAAATCGAGAAATTCACAATTTTTAATAAGCATTTGTGGGCCTTCAAAATTGTAATAGGCAAGGCTAAAGGCTTAAGTGTGTATATTTGACAACTGCTGATATTTTAAATGATATATTTATAAGCAGATTTTATCATTATTGTTCTTCTAATAGCTTCTGAAGACAAAATGATGGTTTCCAAATTGAGATTTTTAAGTTAATGTCTGCCAGTGGACATTCTGTGAAAGAAAAATGTTCCTGTAGAAATTTATCAAAAATCTACAGCATAATATCTCTGTAGTCCTGGGATCAAGTCCATTCCCAAAAACTGTGTGATACTTATATGCTTAGCCCATGTGCACATGAGTTATCTGCCACAACTCCTGCCTCCCCAAGCAGTACAGATTATGTCTGCTGGTAAGTGTGCCCTTTGATGGGTTGGCATGCTGTACACGGTTGGCTGTTGCTGCAGGTGACGATCACCACCCATTACCCTCTTTTGGACAAAGGTTATAATATAGTGTTGTATTTTCCACTGTTTGCAAAAGTCCTGAAGATATAACTAAAAATTGCTGTAGTTAAATGTCAGATATTTACATACTTTTGATTAAATTAAGTGGTCTACCATGAAATTAAAATTAAGTCAGTCTTAATTTTTGTGAATATTGTGCTTATTTTGCTAATTTAAATTGTTCTGTTTAAAGGCAGTGTTCTTGGATTTGACAGGCTACAAAAAGCTCACCTGAAATTATTTTATCGTTGTTAGTTTTAGATTGATATCTTTCTTTTATTTTCATTTTACTTTATCAGACTATACTGTATTTATATGTGTGTGTTTTGCTCCATTTTTACGGTTTTCAGTTAATAGAATATGTCCTATTCATTAATAACTTTTGCAGATCTTTTGTTTGAAAGTATATGGTGGCGTACAACTTGTGACAGTGGACATTGAATATTCTTAGTTGTTGACCATTGCCAGAGTCAAAATGAAAGTGTATTTATGTTCATCTGAAACATAGTTCAGAGGATTCATCAGCTTTGTACTATTTTAGTGTAGTAGTGAAAGTGCAAAATGGATGTGTTCTCTCTAGACTTTCTATAAATGGAATTTTTTCTATTACATTCCTTGACATTGAATCCAGAATTAGCATTCTTAGACACATGCTTATAGTGTCAAGGAAATTTTTATAAGTCTTCCAATAGCTTCCAATTGGTTGTTGTATCAAGAAAATTTGTGGCATGTTGCCCTCTTCTTTTTCCTTTTGTATGGTACATCAGGTGACTAAGCTTATGTATGTTTTCATCTCCTGTTTTTAAGTTCACCAAGTTAACCTGTGTTTTAAGAGAATCCTTCCACATGGATTTTAGCATCAAGGTCACTGTCTCAACTCATGTCATATTAGGCTTGTAGACTTGGAATTTTGCCGATCATCTGTATGTGAATTTTCTGATTAACCTGCCTAAGACAAAAACATTCTAATTTTAAGTTAGACTGCACTCATCCTATTTTGTTTTAAAAAATGTTCAGCAGAAAACAAATTTCAGGCTTCAGTAAAGTATTAAAGGAAGACACTGAAGTAAGCAGTGCATCTGAAATAAAGAAACAGTCCAGTGAAGTGTTTCAGTTTTCTTTTGTGCACATTATATAAAAAGGATTTGCCATGGTCAAAAGACTAATAGACCTCGACATTTGAAAAAGACTGAGGTTTCAGCCATGACCTTGCTGTAAATGTTACTGAAATCAAGTCTAGCTGAATATCTGTTGTTAAATGTCTGTGCCATAATTAAAATAGTATCTTTTAGGTCAGCCATTGTCTTTAGAAGTCTCAAATATGAGATATCTGATATCCTGCAGTGCATTCCACATTTGTAGCTGACGCAAAAACTAGTCATACAAATTTGTTTCTCATAAATAGCATTGCCACAAGGCCATCTTGAACATGTCATGTTCTCTTGTGATGTGAAGCTACAGGTGTGTGGAGTAAATAACTTCAAACAATATGGGTGGAGGTTGCAGACAGGAATCTCTGGTCCTTTGCGCAAGTCCTTGAGATGCTGGAGATGTGCAGATTTTAGGGCATGCAGTTTCAGTGGTCTGCACACTTACTAGGGATGATCATGACCGTATCCTTCATGTACTTCTAAAGAAAATGCAGTAAGTTGAGCTTTGAGGCTGAGTAAGAAACCAAAGTGTGAAGTGGGTTTGGGTCTATTTTATTTTTAAAATGTTCTAAAAGACTGTGCTTTCATAGTAAGTGCAGACCAGCTAGACAAGGGGTGTAGCACATGGGTGAAAAGTTAACACCCAGGATAGTGAGGTTTTGATTAGTATAAATTTGAATAAAGCCAATGGCAGTAACCTTTTCACATAGAAAAGTGCAGCTCTTTGTGGTGAATTCATAGACAAATAAACTCAAATAGAAACTTACATGCTCCTGTTCTGAGGCTTTTCATCCTAAACAGAGCTTTGTGCAGGACCAAATAGCAATTGAAAGTGAACCCTTAGGGAATTTGCTTGTCCTTCATATTTTTATAAAAAAATAAACTTTTATTTTAGTGGATCAAAGTTGACCATGTATATGGATTAATGTTGATTATCCTTTTCTGTTAATGAAATGAAATGAAATTTCAGCAACCATTTTTTAATTGTCATAAAGTTTAAGTCATTTGTGTTTCGATTTCACAGTCTGCACTGTTCAAACCATGTATACGAATAACAGAACAAACATCATTAAAACAAGTGAAAAAAAGTTTTATTTTCAAAAAGACTGTTGCTGCGATTGTTAGAGATTAACCTGGTCATTTATTAGTACAAGTGTACTTTTGTGAAGTGTATCAGATTAAAGATTGTATATGCTATTTATTGTATGTATGTACATAGCGCCTGATGTTTATTCAGATTTAAAAGTGAATTCAGTCCTTCCAGGTTCACCTGATGCAGGCTGGTTATTTGTGTTTTAGCCTTGTGCACTGGACTCTACCTCTCAATAGAGTGTTTTTACCTTTTTTTTGGTATTTTATTTTTTTGATTCTATGAATTAGTTGAACTTAAAACATTTTATGTCAGATTACTATTGGTTGTTTCTAGTGCTAAACAAAACAAACTGCTGTAAATGTGGATTCCATAGTTTAATTTAAAGCAATTTGTGTTATGCAGATGGTTTATGCTCCTCTTTTAAGGGAGTAAACACAACAGTACTTAGCCTTTATTCATGTTCTCAGTTTGCCAAATACACAGCAGTATATGTATTGGATATTATATTATTAGTTGACTGTATTTTGTTTTACAAAGTGATCCTTCCGCCATATCATTTGGACTAGAGACTGATTAGAAGCATGATGCCTCAGTTTTTAGTTTTTATTTTGACTAGTAAGTTCATTTCATGAAAAATGTTCAGAAATTTTAAAAATAACAATAATAAAAAAAAATTAAACTTGCAATAAAAATATCTCTTATCTAAACTGCATTCTCATTCTTTTGATTTTGGAAAGTATATACTGTATATATTTTCAGATATCAACTAACTCTATAACTTAAATGTTAAGTTTGTTGAATGTGTGTGTGTGTGTGTATGAGAGAGTGAAAAAAGATGATCATATACGGTTTACATTTCTGTTCTTTAAAGCGAAGCAGCTATTAATGAACTTAGATCAACACATTCTTCCAAGGATGGGGTGTTGAAGTTGGGTTCCTTTGTATGGTCTACAGCACAACTTCAGTCTAGTTGTGTAGGATGTAGGACCAAAGACTCCATACATGGGACTATTCTAGCTTCTGTTTTTTTATTCATTTCTTTTAAATCTGTGGCCAATTTATTGATTTAAATTTAATTAGTTTCATTGTGCTCCTGTTTTCATTTTGTGCTGTATGTCAGTTACAGCAGAAAGTGCAGCGTGTAATTTATTTTAAGAACATTCATTTATTTTATGCTATTTTCTGAGATGAATATGTGGCTTTAGAATGGCAATTACAGAACTAACTTGACCAGTCAGTCTCTAAACTTTAGTCTTTTAAATTTTCCAACAGGATAATGATGGATCAATATTCCTCCTCATTCCAAATATGTGTTAGGTTAATAGTGTGTTTAAACTGACCTAATTGACTTTGTGTAAGTGTGTGCATGTATGTATGTATGTTTGTATGTATCTTGCTTCCCATTCATAATTGATTCCTGTTTTGCTCCCACTGCAGTAATGTTTCAGCCAAGGTTGATTTCCTGGTTTATGTGTACTTTTCTGATTTGTTCTTGTTTTTTTTAATTAATATTATTTTAATGTAATTTCTGTAATGTTATGTTTATAATTTATTATTTATGATCTGTGTCTTTAAGTTTATATATATTCTGTGGGTGTAATTTCCAAGATGTGGGGCCACCATGATTCTCACACTTGAGGGACCTCTCTTTACCTTTCTAACTTGGTGGATGAGATGGCTTTCCTCAGGTTGTCATTGAGCATTGTTCGGAGAATATTGTAAGTATTGCTTTCTTTTTATTTGCTGGTTAATTATTATACTTTTTTGGGGTTACATTTAGATCTAGATTACATATTAGAACTTGTTTGCCTTTTATTACCTTTTTAGGCAAATCTCATTTGCCTTGTTTTGTACATGTCTATTCTTTGTGCTTTTTTTATGTTCATTAAAATTAAACTGTGATTTATAAATATTATTTGTGCAACTTGTCTCATTATACCAGAGATTTTAAGGTTTTAACCAGCTCCCCATTTTTAGCCTTTGTAGGCTGCAGCTGTCTCTGGTAGTTGGGGGCTGGCTGCCTGGGGTAAGGTCGTTTCTAGACAGATCAGAGGAGAGCCTGGCATTCTTTGTGGATATTTCTTGAGACCTTGCATCCTTTTTACCATGTCAGTGGCTCCATATAAAAGCAGATAATGTATTTGACTAAATCATTTAATAAAATACATTAATCCCTCCTCGATCGCGGGGGTTGCGTTCCAGAACCCCCCGCGATAGGTGAAAATCCGTAAAGTAGAAACCATATGTTTGTATGGTTATTTTTATATATTTTAAGATCTTAGAAACTCTCCCACACTGTTTATAAATATTCTCCGCACAGTTATACAGTAAACCCTCGTTTATAGCGGTTGATCCGCTCCAGACAGATAAATGAATTTCCAAGAAGTAGGATTCTTTATTTATAAATCTAATATTTTCGCAGTTAAAGCATTGAAAACCAGTTTACGACCTTCTAAATATGATTTTTTAACATTATTAGAGCCCTCTAGACATGAAATAACACCCTTTGGTCAAAAGTTTAAACTGTGCTCCATGACAAGACAGAGATGACAGTTCTTTCTCACAATTAAAAGAATGCAAACATATCTTCTCTTCAAGGTGCGCGTCAGGAGTGGAGAATGTCAGAGAAAGAGTAAAGTAAACAATCAAAAATCGATAGGGCTGTTGGGCTTTTATGTATACAAAGCACCGATAAAGCAGCACAATGAAGGGATCAATGTGAAGGTAGCCTTTCAGCATTTTTTTACAGGCGTGTCCGTATCTTCTAAGCAAACAGCCACTGTGCAAACAGCCCCTCTGCTCACACCCCCTCTGTCAGGAGCAGATAATGGGGCCAATCATACGCCTCCCTGATGGTATTGCATGATGGATAAGTATCTGCCTGTATTTCTCAGAGAAAATGAGAGACAGAGAAAAGCAAACCATGAAAAATCAATACGGGCTGTTAGAGCTTTTAAGTGTGCGAAGCAGCGCGTGGGAAGCATATCGTATATTATTGAGGAGTTTTATTTAATATGTAATACGTGCTCTGATTGGGTAGCTTCTCAGCCATCCGCCAATAGCGTCCCTTGTATGAAATCAACTGGGCAAACAAACTGAGGAAGCATGTAACATAAATTGAAAGACCCATTGTCCACAGAAATCCGCGAACCAGCGAAAAATCCATGATATATATTTAGATATGCTTACATTTAAAATCCGTGATGGAGTGAAGCCGCGAAAGTCAAAGCGCGATATAGCGAGGGATCACTGTATAAGTACTCCAATAATTCATTGAAGTGTCAATTTTTTAATTTTACGTGACCCTAAGCAACTGCTTGACAGGTAAGTCTGTAGATGTAAACTGTTGCTGGTCAAGCTTTATACTTTAAGTGATCAAATGATGAATGGCTAATCAGTTAACCATTTCATTTTAGGTCAACATACCAAATGGGCTGAGAGTTTTCTAAAGCTTTGGGTAAACATAAGGAACTTACTTTGCAGGTAGGTCACTCACTAATTTTTAGGTAAAAGTGCAACAACTAGCTGACAGGTGATTCTCTTACTTTTAGGTGATCTTAAGTTCTCAGACATTTGTGTGCTTCCTGTAGCATCATTTTATGTACAAAAAATCTTGTAATTTCTATCTTAGTTGCAGCATTTGTTTTTGCCATAAAAGGACAGCATGGGTACCCAAGAACAGTCTGTGAAAGATAAAATAAATGCCAGCATATTGTAAGCTAAACAAAAAGTACAATACAGAAGTCCAACATGGCGGGTTGAATAATTTTTAATATATTGGAAAAGGGAAAAAATGCAGGTGTTCGTAATTAACAACTAAACAAGGGAAAAATAATCAGTTCTGTCAAGAAAACAAAGCCTTGCACCATCTACTAGAGGCATTAATAGCAATTTTTACATTGTTACCATGAAAGCTTCACTATCTCTCATTCGCAGAAGACATAGTATGAAAATAACATCACTTGATTGAAACATAAACACAAAACACAAAGAAGCCAGATTTTAATAGAACTAAAAGAGCTCTAGAAAACAGTTTAATGGACAGATGTAACAAGTTGAAGTGACGGCCCTCAGAATTTATTGCAAGCTGCTGGTTAGCAACAATTAATTTCATGACGTCCTTTTGTTATTTGGAAATTTGCTTCGTTTGTTGAGTAATACTTTTTGACCTCCCTACTGAGTCTTTTATTTACATGTTGCTAAGGTAAGGCTATTGCATGATGCTGACTGCGACCTGAATGTAAGGCTCTAGTCTTTCACAGTGTGTAGCTAAGATTTTTTGGTAACTCTTAGCACAGGAGGCTCGTCATATAGTGTGGACTGTTATGGTAAGTACATGGTCAATGTTCATCTTTGCAAACAAAGGAAAAGCAGCTGAGAGTTTTTGTATTATGTGGTGTGAGTTAATTAAAAAATACATATTTCTCCCAGAAATTTTGCATTTTGGTTGCCTCTAGAAAGCCATGCGGGAATTTTTAAACTTTTTTTCCCCTTAGAAGGGTTTTTTTGCCCGCACAGGAGCAAAAGCAGCTGAGAGTTTGGGGGGAGCTTTTGAAAAAGTTCCTTGTTACTTGTTATTTGTATTCAAACTAGTGTCAGCTAGGCAGGGCAGTAAGCAGCAGTAGCTGACACCAGCATATCTGTAAGTAAATAACTGGTTTCGTAGAAACAATGATTACTTACAGTACGATTCCTGAAACAACAGGTCTTTAGTGGGGAAAAAAGGACAGTGGCTGAATTCAAAGTGATAAGGAGAAGGGCTTCAAGGCACATACAGTGTTAAGGTACCGATCAGGCACAAGTAGTTCTACGAGCAGACAAAACAGTAAGAAATTAACTAGCAGTGGATATTCAGTAGTGAGTTTTTCTTGATTGAACATTTTTTTTGCAATCAGCAAAGTAGAACAGCTAAGAAGGCAACAGCATAAGGGTTCATTAGTACAAAGGAATATAAACGGTACAAGTAGAGAGCCTTTAAATAAAGAATAAGAGGGGCATAAAGTTACGATAATAGACAAAGAAAATTAAACTTAATCTCGTAGAAGGGCAAACAGCAGGCAGTCAAGGGGGAGAATACTATAGGAGCTTAAGGTGCCAGAAGATGTAAAATAACTGTAGCAGTTCTTTAATCTAACAATTTAAGTAAAATCATTTAATTTTAATAGAATAGAAAATAATTTAAGGTAATTTTAACTCAGATTTTAATAATGAGGCCAGTGCAATAAATGTCTTTTGGATGTTGGACTTTCTAGAGGATGGCCTGGAGGATCCAGTCTTCTCTGAGGGCTATATCTGCAGGAGGTGCCAGCTGAAATAGCACCTCAAGCTCAGGGTCTCTAAATTCGAGGAGGAGTTGCCTGGCCTGTGTTGGGAGTAGAGAATTGGCAGGCCTGGCCCAGGTGTCTTTTAGAGAGATAGTTTGCACCCTTAAGGTGGTACAGGAGCCAGACCAGACCAGACAGGTAGAGACAGGTGGGTCACGGTCACAAGGCGGAAGGTGAAGGTTGCATACTGTCCAGGGACATCAACCCCAGAATCGGAAGTGTCAAATCGTTTTCAGGTCCTACAGTGGCACCAATGTGTTTGGGAGATGTACGAGTAGGCTAATCGAGGATTGTTTAACTTATGCTATGAGAAAGGTCAAAGGAGTTTAGGACAGGCCAGGTTTACAACTGTACATTAAGGAACAAACAATAGTGTAAAAATAAAGATGCATAGTAATGTAAATTCTAGCCCAACGTTTAATTACAAAAGTAAAATGAATAATGCATTAAAAATAGCGTGTCTTAATACTAGAAGTATCAAAAATAAAGCAGGTGAGTTGGAGTTGTATGTAGAGGAGCATAATTTGGAAATTATAGTAATAAGAGAATCTTGGCTAAATAACAAAGATTGTGATGATTATAACATAGAGGTATACGCATGTTTTAGGAAGGATAGACAACAGAAAAGGAGTTGGGGTTGCAGTGTACCTGTATATCAAATAGAATTTATCTAGTTATCTTCAGTTAGATGATGAGCTCCATCTTACTGAGGACATGTGGCTTTTTCTGGAAAGCATTACGGGAAGAGGCCTTATATTAGGAGTGTGTTACAGACCGCCCAGTGCAGACAGTAATTTCAGCACACATCTTTTTGATAATATTAAAAAGGTGAGTTTACAGGGGGATATTATAGACACGGGGGACTTTAACTATCCATATATTTACCGGGATAACCTTGCAGATATTGGAACACAATAGCAGGAGTTTTTAGATATAAATGATATAAATCAGTTTTTATAACACAGTATGTTATAGCACCAACATGGGGTGAAGCCTGTCTAGATATAGTATTTTGTAATAATCAGGATAAAATTTCAGGGCATAGAGGTGATTTAAGCACTAGGGTCAAGTGACCATAAAAATACAATTCTTAGTATTTTGTAAGAATGTAAAGACTAAAAATGTTAAGTTTAATTTTGGTAGGGCAAATTTTGAGCAGATACAGCAAAGTCTAAGTTTTTAAGTGCATAGACAGTCAGCGAGCAGTGGGACGGCTTTAAAAATGTTTTACTTGTAATGCAGGAAAGGTACATACCTAAGTTTGGAATTAATAGGAATCTAATTGTGGGTTAATAAAGAGTTGAAAAAGGAAAAAAACAGCTGTCTAAGATGTTTACGACTAATAACTCTAATTTGAATCCTAGGGTGTCTATAAGTACATGAGGGCAACCATTAAGAAGGATATTAGGGAGGCTAAAATGCAGTCAGAGAAGACTGCAGCAGATAAGGCGAAAGATGACCAAAAGAGATTCTTTCAGTATTTTCGTAGTAAAAGAACAGTCAAGGTGGAAGTGTAGTACATCAGGAATAGTAAAGGGAAATTAAAAAATGCAGACAGTGAAATAGCACATACTCTAAACTCACATTTTTCTGAGGTCTTCATAAATGAGGAAAAGGATAACTTCCCAGCGGTAAGCGGGACCACTATGGAGGTATTGAAGGATTTGGAAATTGTAGAGGGAGCAGTACTACTTAGATTGGCTGAAATCAAACAAATCACCAGGACCAGATAATATTTACCTTCAAGTCCTTAAGGAGGTTAGCGAGTACATATATAAACCCTTGACATATATTTATTGAAAGTCACAATGCACTGGGGAAATTCCAAAGGAATGGAAAATGGCAAATATTATCCCATTATATAAAAAGCGTGACTGGGCAGATCCAAGCAACTATAGACCAGTAAATTATTTTAAAGGAATCATTAAGAATAAGATTTAGCAACACATATCAAGAACAGGATTGCTACTGAACAGTTACCATGGGTTTAGAAGAGGGAGGTCAAGTTTTACCATCATGCTGGAATTCTATGAGGAAGCAACAAAATGGTATGACTAAAGTATAGCATATGATGTTATTTATCTGGACTTTCAGAAAGCATTTGATAAGGTGCCTTGTGAGAGGTTGGGCATCAAACTAAAAGAAGTGGAAGTTCAGGGTAATGATTTTAGATGGGTGCAGAATTGGCTCAGACACAGAGAAGCAACGGGTTATGGTTTGAGGAACTTTATCAGAATTGGCCGATGTCAAGTGTGGTGTCCATCAGGGTTCATTTAGTGCAAGGGCTGCTGCTATTTTTAATATATATAAATGATTTGTATAGGACTATAAGTAATAATTTAGTTAGGTTTGCAGATGATACCAAGCACGGTGGATTGCAGATAACCTTAAATCCATTGAATCATTTCAGAGGGACTGGGACAGCATACAGGCTTGGGCAGATTAAATTTAATATAGTTGAACTGTAAAGTATTACACGTAGGAAGTAAAAATGATAGGTTTAAATACACAATGGAAGGAATGAAAATCGTAAGTATACCTTATGAGAAGGATTTAGGATAAGTCTTAGTGGACACGGCACTATCAACTTCCAGGCAGTGTTCAGAAGCCATTAAGAAGGATAACAACATTTTAGGTTATATAGCATGATGTGTAGAGTATAAGACCAAAGAGATTATAGATTATGCTGAAGCTTTATAAACCACTGTTAAAGCCTCATCTGGAGTACTGTGTACAGTTTTTCTCTCCAGGCTACAAAAGAACATAGCAGCACTAGAAAAAGTCCAGAGAAGATTGACTAGGCTCATTCTAGGGCTGTAGGGGATGAGTTGTGAGCAAAGATTAAAAGAGCTGAGCCTTTTCAGTTTAAGCAAAAGAAGATTAAAAGGAGATATGATTGAAGTGTTTAAAATTATAAAGAAAATTAGTATGGTGGATCGAGATTTATTTTAAAATAAGTTCATCAAGTACCTGGGGACACAGTTGGAAACTTGTTAAGGGTAAATTTCACACAAACATAGGAATGTTTTTCTTTACACAGAGAACCATAAACACATGGAATAAGCTGCTAGATAATGTGGTAGATAGTAGGACTTTAGGAACTTTCAAAACAGGACTTGATGTTACTTTAGAAGAATTAACTAGATAGGAATGGCATGCTTTATTGGACTGAGTGACCTGTTCTCATCTAAATTGTTCTAATGTTCTAAAAGCTGCTAGACTAAGTGGGATTATAGAATTAACAGTTACATCTGTGGAATATGGTGGAGGTTGGGTGGGTATACATTAAAGTGGCTCACAAGTCTAAAAATTTAATAATATCAGAAGCCTCCAGAAATATTTCTTTACCTTTATAAGAAAATCCATACAAGCATATGGGTAATGCTTCTTCATTAAACAAGATAATGACAGAAAAGACATCGGCAACAATTTTCAGAAATTCAAGAGACAGGAGGAGTTGAATCCTATATCTTGTCCCAGAAATGTACTTGCGGAGAGTAAGTTCTTCATCTGTGTCCTCCTGAATCTGCATCTGTTGAAGTCATGGCTGACTATCCCAGCCCAAATGCAAAACCAGGGTGGGAGACAAATCTGTCTCAGTGCACACACCGCCCTTGCAAGTACAACAGCCCTGCTGTGTGTAGTTTGCTGAAGTCCAGAGGAAAGTAGAATATCTGGAGGAAGTTAGTGCCAAGACCAGGAGAATGTGTCATCTCCACATGGAAAGTGATGGGGCTGAGATCAAGAAGGTTGTAGAAGTTGTAGGGCAGCAGCCTGAACCATTCTACTATCCATGTTGAATTTGTTTATAAGAAAATTATAATTTAAAATCTCAGACCTAATCCTACAGGAAAAGCAAACAATGGACATTATTAACATGGTGTCATTATTTGTTAGGTACTTCATGCAAATGGATGCCAGCCATCAAAACCAAGCCTTTTTTCTCCTCAGCATACTCAATTTCTACTGAGGAAAGCATTATAAAGTAAACAGAAAGTCACAAGCAAATGAAGAATAAATGGTAATCCTATTGTGATCAGTGTCATGTGAAGAAAAATTAGTTTTTGCTAATGTTGTTTAAAATGATACAACACCCAATCCTGAAGAGAGCACCAGCCTGGTAGTTTATGAATTTATACTTACACCCCCACTCTTTCCCACTGGGCTACTTAAGATGAGCCAATCAACATAGCTGTCTGACAAATCATCAGTAATATGTCACAATTTAGGCACATTTTGCTATATGTACAAACATTTCAATTAAAGGATGAAAAGATAAGGCCACAGTACTGAATATCACTAAAATTATACGCTATGTATAAAATGCTATGCTATGTAAAAAATTCCACTTTTTGCACTTGGTCCCTCCATCAGTATTAGCTGCCAGGTACATGATGAATGAAACACTTTGCGTGAAACTGAATTTGAAACAAAATTTGGAGTTTCACTTTTCAAAAAAATTACAAAACAGTTGCTACAAGCAAAATGTATGCCATTAGCAGATATATTTTCATTCCCGGCTGCACCCTTTTTCTGCAGGTGCAACAGCATGGCACAGTTTATTCTGGTGCAGAGTGTGGAAAGTGGGGCATAACTAGAGAAAACTTACCTGCTGCGATGCTGTTAAAATCCACTGGCATGGCACATGGCTGCTGGCAAGCCTTCAGAGGGGAAAGAGGAGATTTTGTTACATCAGACCTCAAATGAACGAGATGAGGTAGAGTGGCATGAATGTGTAGGCATGCAGTGACTGAGGTAGATGAGAGTGCAGGGAGCTACAGGGAAGGAACTGTGAGAGACTGGATGGTGTTGGAGAAACCAGGCCACAGAGCTGGCTGCAGACTGACCCTTGGGGAGAATTTTCAGTCCAAAAAACATAATTTTACTGAATTTCACTTTTTCATACAAAACTCATTTTAGGGGCAATATTGTGCAACTGCTGTTTCACTCATTGCTACTGTCAGATGTCTCCAGTTGTACTAATTGTGTGTATACAGCACATTATGAATGTGCAGCTCTGAATTTTGCTTTTGTTCTTCACAATTAATGCCTTTGCTTTTATAGTTCAGTTTGAGTTTGGGTTGTAGTGCAAAAGCAGCACTGTTATATCATTGTGTTAATGTATGGAGAATCTGTTCTTCACTGCAACACACTTTCTGAAGTGTACAGTAGTCATAGTCATGCTGCTAAAATGCCATCAAGGCACATGTACAGTATAGCCCTGGATATTCACTGGCAAACTTAAGATGGGCCTGTACATCTGCCTTCTTGAGTAAGGGGACCTTGCAGGCGCTGCAAGATTTCAGTCCTTTACTGTGTTATGTGTTACCATGTGGTCTCAACTGCCTTCAGATCATTAGCACGCTCCTCCTGTGTAGTTTTCGGCTGATCCCTCACCTTTCTCATGATTATCCTCACCCCATGAAGCAAGAACTTGCATGGAGCACCAAACTAAGGGCGATTGATGGTCATTTTATATTTCTTCCATTTCCGAATAATCACGCCAACAGTTGTCACCTTCTCACCAAGCTTCTTTCTGATGGTCTTGTAGCCCATTCCAGCCTTGTGCAGGTCTTGTTCCTGACGTTCTCTGACAGCTTTTTTGTCTTACCCATGGTGTTGGAGAGGTTGAAATGGAAGAAATTGATTCTGTGGACAGGTGTTCTTTATACACATAATGAGATCAGGAGTATCTGTAATTGACTGATTGATTGTAACCGTCAATTTGTGTGAACCAGAATTCTGGCTAGGTTGTAGGGGATCAAATACTTATTTCATTTAATGACATACAAACTAATGTATAACTTTTATGTAATGTGTTTTTTTTGGGATTTTTGGTTGATATTCTGTTTCTCTCCATTAAAATGAAACTACCATAAAAATTAGAAACTGTTTATTTCTTTGTAAGTGAGCAAACTTACAAATTCAGCAGGGGATCAAATACTTATTTCCTCCACTGTATATACAGTAATCCCTCCTCGATCGCGGGGGTTGCGTTCCAGACCCCCCCGCAATAGGTGAAAATCTGCGAAGTAGAAACCATATGTTTGTATGGTTATTTTTATATATTTTAAGCCCTTATAAACTCTCCCACACTGTTTATAAATATTCCCCGCAGAGTTATACAGCATAATCCCTTTGTATTCTCTTAGATATTAGGTAAGATTCATTGAAATTATGTATATAAACACACTGTTTATATACAGTAAAACCTAAATATTATTTTAAAGATATTGAGTGTCTCCGATATCACATATGTTACAGCCATTACGATAGACAGGCCACCAGCAATAAATACGTACAATACAAGAAAAATAGTATACAGTAAATGTGTGTACAGTGACACTAAACGTACGTACATGTACTAAGCACTGTAAGAAGAAAATGAATTATGGTTACTCACCAACAATGACACGATGACTTGTCCGATAACAATGAGTTTAATTTTACTGCACAACAAAGGAGAGCGTTACAGCCCTTGTAAAGGAGCCACTTCAGGCGATTGTGTAGCACTGCCGTTGTTCTTCTTCTGGCAGTCTTCAATCCAAATCCCTAAAGCAGATTCCATCCAGACTACTGCCTTATTACATCCACTTACAACTCGTTTTGCACCCTGGTTAAAAGGACGCTGCGGCCGTAGATCTTATATTCCTTTCCTTATTTTTAAATAAAAAGAATCGCAGCCTTCAACAAATCCAAAACGTTTACCTTTTCGGCAATCGTTAACATCTTCTTCTTGCGCTTGGCACGGCCCCTGAAGCAGTAGCAGATCGTTTTGGAGCCATAATGAAGGGCTTGACTATGCACAAAGATAAACACAAAAGAGCACAACTCTTTACACAATAAAACACGTTGATGCTGAATGAGCGAGACGACACTTCCTGGTTAACACTGCATTCAGCACGCAGGAGCTCAACTGCGTGCTCTGATTGGTTAGCTTCTCAGTCAGGAGAACTTAACTGCGTGCTCTGATTGGTTAGCTTCTCAGCCATCCGCCAATAGCGTCCCTTGTATGAAATCAACTGGGCAAACCAACTGAGGAAGCATTTACAGGAAGTAAAAAGACACATTGTCCGCAGAACCCGCGAAGCAGCGAAAAATCTGCGTTATATATTTAGTTATGCTTTCATATAAAATCCGCGATAGAGTGAAGCCGCGAAAGTCGAAGCGCGATATAGCGAGGGATTACTGTACATGTCCAAACCCTACATTCTGTTAAAAATAAATGTTATAATTTATAATAAATACATAATATAAACATTTTAATAAGTTTTAGGGGCCTTCTAAAGAGATAAGAGATAAGAGGTGTCTGCCATTGTGTAGTCAGCTGTTCTCTTTGTTTATGTGGCTCATTTGGCTCAAAATGCTATGTCTGGAGGGGTTGAGATTGTAACATAGTACTTACTGCTGGTGACAAACACCAGGTGATACAGTATACTGTTGTTCATTCTCATTTCCCTGTTTGAATCAAATATGACTTTCAATATATGCTGTTAGAAGAGAACCCTTTGATTCTATTTTTTAAACATCCAGAATGTCTTGACTTAAATTGAGTGCATAATTCTGTTTTCATTCTATATCATTTTAAAGTTTTTATTGAATCAGTAAAACAAAGAGGGAAATTACATTTTTTTTCCTTGCCCTGCATGTCTTCAGCCAATTGTTTGTTTTTACATAGTAAAAATTAGGTTAGATTATATTAGATTCATTTTGTTAATCCCAAGGGGAAATTTAGATGCATACAGCAGCAGAAATATAAAAAAAACAAAGGACTCACGGGGCAAATAATTAAAAACAACAAATAAATAGATAAATAAATAAGTAATAGACATGTTTTGTGCAGAAATAGTAAAATGAATAGAAGCAAATTTAGAGTATGTAAGTATTTAGACTTGGACACTGGGAAGAAGCATTGAATTTCCTGATAGTAGTGAGCAGAAAAGACCCCATAGGTGCTACTTAGCACACAGTGGAAGAATGAGCCAGTGGCTAAAAGTACTCCAAGATAGCACCTCCTGGAAGGGATGGACCCCAGTTTTCTATGATGGCATCCAACTTCGCTACCATCCTCTTTTCCGCAATCAACTTTCATTGTGTCCAGGTTTAGCCTTGTGGTGGAGCCAGCATTCCTGAGAATTTTGTTCAGGCTTTTTGCATTCTTTGAACTCAGGTTACTTCCCCAGGAGACTACAATGTAGTATTTCCAGTAGCTTGCTGCATACATCAAAAGACCACAGTCTGCTCAGAACGTACATTGCACTTGAAAAAGAGGGTCTCGCTGAAATTGTTCAGACTGCTATTTTGCATTTTCACAGGATTAACAAGTATAATTTGTAAAGCTGATTGGCTCAAAACAGATTGAGAAGTGTCTCACTACGCTAAGGTAAGGGTGGCCACTCAGGACCCAAGCAGATGGACCAGGCCAAGGGAACGCCAACATAACACCTGGCTGTGGTAGATAGATGGTTATTTCTAAGGGAGTGGGACTGGACCATGTGTCTACCTGGGGGGTTGCCAACCAGGATCCTGAGCTGTTTCATCGTGTGGTGGGTGCCGCAACACACTGTAGCAGTGCATGCCTGGTGTGAACAACATCAAAATAAAATATTTTTCACCACTTTTGGGTTCCACTGTGTATTTAGTAGTGTCAAATGTTATAGGACAGCTCACTTTTTTCCCCACTTACTCCATAGTCCTTCTAGGGCATATCCATTCTGGACCTCATTCATGATTGACCTATGGCCTCTGCTGATATTAGTTTTTATGGTCAACTCCAGGGTGAATGGGATAGGCTGCCATATTAAAAGTTTTCAGCTTATTTATAGCACCAAAGAGGTAGTGTCCCTTTTACATGTCCAGCGGATGTGTGATCTTTTGCCTGATTGTCCCAGACAACTGGACTGAAGAACACCAGCATGTGCACACGAATGCAAATATAAAGCCACAGCTAGCAATCCAAATTGTAGGCTGGCAGTGCTTTAGGCTCAAGATCTCACCCCCTTACTGTATTTCCTTCAGACGTCTACCCCACATTGGAATTAAAAAAAAAACAAAACACACACACGCAAAGGTATTGTGGATCTATGATATGAAACACAATGAAAACATTTTTAAAAACAGGCTCTGACACAGCACAAGACACCTCACAGCACTGGGTCAGACATCAAAGTGGCCACTGCTCGTTCAGCAGAGGTGCTACCAGCCGGCCTGGCATCAGACGATCTACAAGTGCTGTCCACCTCTCCCTTGGCAGACTGGTTACTGCTTCAACTATGTTCCATTATGCTGGGAAGCTTACTTTGCTGATTTACGGTGTAATCCGGTGGCTTCTGTTGCTTTCCTGTAAGGACAGGCAATCTCAAAATATCTCAGCAATGTCAGGGTGCCGGAATGCATTTGGTGCGTAAGAATAGCCCACAATGGGTGGCAAGTCTCTTGCCCTCTATTATCTTGTTGCAGTTGTCACTGCAGGACACTTGGACTAAAGGATTCAACTAACTATTTTGATAATGGCTAACTGAATCACTAGACCTTTTAAAACTGTGAGAAGTGAGGGACTGTTTTTGGCTTTGCACTGTATTGGTGAGGACATCTTATTTAATAGAGGATCTAAATTTTGTCATTGCTCTCCGAAAAAAAAAAAAAAAACACCCAAAGAGAGGGGCTGCTATAATCAACATGGGAAGAAAGAGCAAGCTGGAATTTGTCTTCTTCACTCTTAACAGCAATATCACAGTTGTGGGTACGTATGAAAATGGAGAGATTGTATGCATGCTGCTGCAGTGGTTCCAGAGCTGGTCTGATCATTTATTTAACCATTAGATTAAAAAAACAGTCCATGTGCAAAGTGGCTGAGGTTTATGTCAATACTTCAATGTGTGTTTGTCAGCGATCAGCCTGGTTCTGAAGATGTGAAAGTTCTGGATTACTTTTGGTATACCGTTTTAACAGATCCACAGTTCACTTGATTTACTGTTTATTAAGACACCTCACATAATTTCATCCTGCTGGATTCGGCTGGTGATCTGTCATTTACACAGATGTGTTAGAAAAATCATTTAGCAAATTAGGAGAAGGCATTGTTTCCTTCATGAGCACATAATATGCACTCATTTATTTTTTTCTCAGTAGCAATTGCATGCTCTTTTCTTAAACCACCACAACACCTTCGGGTCAAATTGTTCTACATTTTGTGTTTGAATTTACTAAAGGCACATAAACTTTCATCTGTTCAGATTGAAACTTTGTGACTTTTCCTACATTTCATGCAAATAATGAATGAAAAAAGTAGCATTCCAATAATCTTAAGATTTCACATTGCCATGTATTTTGGGTCAGTTTGGATCCACCATTGACTTTAATGGATGTTCCACTGCATTTAGGGTAGTTTGTCTATTCATAACCCATTAAAATATCCTACATGTCATCTTTCCAGCTCAGAAACTTGAAGATGTTTAGTAAAGTGCTCTAAATTTGCAAAGATCAAAATAAGTTTTCAAATGTCACATTTTTGTATAGTCTGGTCAGTTTTGGCTCACTGTTGACTTTACTAGATTTTACTCTCCATTTACGATAGTTTATAACTTGTAAAAGTCATTTTTAGCTCAGAAATTTGTAGGCTGTGGCCACTTGGGGGTGTCTCGAAGCCTCTTCACACAACTCCAAACACACAAGTCCTGGGTTTAAGAGACCTTTTATTTTAAGAAATACCTGCAGGTGTTGACCCCCCCAAACCCCCGACTCTTAACTCGCAGGCAGAGGAGCTTTGTTTAAGCTGGACGTAAGAGTACTTCCAGCACAATAATATTACCTCCAAGAGACAATTCCATGTCAGGGATAATAATCTCTTGAGAACAGGGGAGCCACCCACTAGACTAGGACCACTAATAGAGTGTAGCTGCAGACCTCCAGAACACCGCTGCACTGAGGAGCCAATCAAATTGCACACATCATCAATGATGTTACCTAACATACCAGGTCATTTGCTTCTTTCTCAATTATTCCATTTTTACGGTACCTTGCTCTTTATTATTACAAAACATCCTTATACTACAGTTAAGATTAGGAATATGGGAGGTCTTTCTGACTCATGAATAACTGATGACTGTTGAGTATATGTATCTTGTAGTGAATGTGTCATCTACTAGGACCGTGTCTCATGTACCCGGACTGTCATGTAGTTCTGCGTGGCGTCACCAGATCCTTCTCGGTGTTTCCACTGTCTATGTCTTGTGTCATATCATTGCAATCCAAATGCTTGTTCATTGGAGCTCAGGAATTGCAGAGTAAAATAACGACCCCATGGAGGGTTTTTGCCGATGGCACCCCAGAGTCCCTAGAATTGCTTCTGCTTGGTACTCCTTCTTACTTGTTTGCCAATCAGGATTTCCCAAAGTGAGTGACAGCCATCAATGCCAACATTCCTAAAGTTTTAGCCACTTTAGCCTATCCAGGCATTATTTAGGAGTGCCCATTGTTAGTTAAAAACATGCATTGGTTAGCACTGGCTTCTCACCTCATGAGAATTTAGTTTGAATCCCAGCCTCGTCAGTGTGGAGTCTGCACCTTCTACTTGGGTCAATGTGGATTTTTTCCACAAATATAATAATTTACCTTCAGACTCTTCAAAATGTGCTAGTTAATTTGAGTGGCACACTTTAGATGGCTGGCTTTGAGTGTGTGTCCTGCTATGGAGGTGTGTGCTATCCGGGCTTTGTATTCGATAATGTCAACGGGCCTGACTCTGTGTGACCTCTGAGTGTTTATAATATTTAAAGTTCATCTGCTTTATGTCTGCTGAAAGATCAGATAATGAAGACAGCGATTTCAGGGTTAGGTAACTTGTACTTACTTGTTAATCACAGTGCCAGCGAGTGGGAAAGTGTTGCATGTCGTTTAGCTCATAAAAGCAAGAATTGTATTGTACTCCATACACGTCACAATGATCCACCTTAATGAAAGGATGGATGGATAGATTACATTAGAACAATCATGGATGGATAGATTACATTAGAACAATCTAGACGAGAACAGGCCATTAACCCACACAAAGCTTACCTGTCCTAAACACTTAATTCTTCCCAAAAACATCAAGTCGAGTTTTGAAAGTCCCTAAAGGCTTACTGTCTACCACACTACTTGGTAGCTGTTCTTTGTGTAAAGAATAACTTCCTAATGTTTGCGTGAAATTTACCCTTAACAAGTTTCCACGTGTTCTTGATGAACTCATTTTAAAGTAACATTCTCGATCCACTCTACTAATTCCTTTCATCATTTTAAACACTTCAATCATGTCACCTCTTAATCTTCTTTTGCTTAAACTGAAAAGACTCAGCTCTTTTAATCTATCCTCATAATTCATAGATAGTACTTTATTTGTCCCCAGGGGGAAATTTGGCTTTTTAAAGAAGCTCTTTAAACAAATGAATACATAAATAGGTAGATACATAAATAAATAAACACACACCCACTGTATTGCTGTTAGTATAAATTAGCCCCAGTAGTGTTTCTTGACCCAATTCTGTGCTGAATAATTCGTTGGCTGAAAAGTACTCCGTGTTAGTGTGTCAGAGAGAGGATGTGCAGCATTGGTCATAATGTCATTCTCAATAATGATAAATGTCTCTGTGTGTCTGTCCAGTTGCAATGTCTCTGACTTTACAACAGATGGAGCATAACAAGTAATAACATTGCTTTTACAAATTTCATACCAAATGGCATATGACAGAGACAAATACATTGTGTGGTGCATTGATGGGGTCTGTGTTGATTACTTCAGTCCATCTTAGACGGGTAGCACAGATAGTCCACCTTAAAAAAATGACAAGTGTTTGTGTATCTTTAGATCTGTGTGATCATCTGGTTGCTATGTCTCTGTCATTCTAACAGATACCGCATGACAAACATTTGTAGTAATACAATGCATTGCATTTGTTATTTTAAAAGATGGTACATCAAAAACACTTGTAGTAATTTGTCATTCCAACTGATGGTGCATTGCAGACATTTGTAGTAATAAAATGCATTGCATTTGTCATTCCAACAGATGGTGCATTACAAACATTTATAGTAATAAAATGCATTGTATTTGTCATTCCAGCAGAGGGTGCATCACAAACATTTGTAATAATTTGTCATTCCAACGGATGGTGTATCACAAACATTTGTAGTAATGAAATGCATTGCATTTGTCATTCCAACAGATGGTGCATCACAAACATTTCTCTCTATTATAAAAAAAAATCTTGGAAGGAGACGAGATGTGATTTTCTCAGAGAGACACTTATACGTACCTCGAGAAAGAGATTTAACCACGCCCAGGGCCGGAAATAAAGGACAAAGAGTAGAAGACAAAGTAGAACGCCGTAAAGAATTCAAAAATGTTGCCGCAATACACATGCAGAGCAGGTTAGAGATAATGGAAGTAGGAAAATTTGAAAGTCTCAAAAAAATGATAGTGAATATCACAGCGCAAACAAACAGAAATTATTACTTGGTGAAATAACGGAACAGCGAAAAGAGATTGAATATAGTGTTCGGATTTAATCTTTAAGCCTGCGACTTGTAGATCATCTAATTCGTGTTGCCAGCGCGAATTAAAAGATTCCAAAAACGTTGGTGTGGTATGAAGTCCCGTGAGTCGTAGACCTTTAACATGAGATTCTTTCAAGTCACACCCTACTTTCAACTATTTTCAAACAACACCACGGTCATCTAACCTCAGTCGTGTAAATGCTTTTGTCAGACACAATTCCTGCACTCTCAGTTTTTATAAATTTTATCAGGACAATAATTTTATATGTTTTAGATGACACGTCAATGACAAAGCGAAGAAGAAAGAGCATGGACAAACAATCGAAAAAGTTGTTTTATTTAATAGAGAGAAAGAAACGATATTCACTCACAGGCAGATATAGTTTACGTTGTCACAATGTACTGTAAGTCCAAACACAGAATCAAAATTCAATGCAATCTTGAAGAAAAGTTAATTCCAAATATTGTTTTTACTAAAGTTTTAAAGTAAAAGTGAAAATAATGCATATGTAACAATTCACATGAAAGTAATCTCTTTAAGTTGTATATCCAGTTAACCAAACCCGGGGGTGGGCGAGCAAAGCGAGCTGGGAGCAGAGACCGCTAGTATAATAATAAAATGCATTTCGTTTCTCATTCCAACAGATGGTGCATCACAAACATTCGTAGTAATAAAATGCATTGCATTTGTCATTCCAACAGATTGCACATTAATAAAAGGATAATTGTCCGTGTATCTGTGTGACCATTCAGTTGCTATTCCATTCTCTTCCATTCCAACAGATGGTGCATCAGAAACATTAACACTGCTTTTACAAATCCCATACCAAGTGCCATATAAACTTAAGATAGGCAGGACTGGATGGGTGCTTAACTGTGAAGTGTTACACAGGTATGCTGAACCCTGCATTCCACAAACTCCTGGAACATTCATGTTGCATCTTACAAGACCTGGAATGTTCAAGAAGGTAGGCGGAGACTCCTGGGGCCCAATTAGAGCCTTGCACAAGATAAAAGAGGATTATGGCACTTGGCTATGAAAGACGATCAGGAACACTGGAAGAGTGAACAGCGGGTAAGGCGATTCATCTGAAAGAATGGCTGTAGATCACCCATTCATCCATTTAGATGTATTCTAAGCCTGCTTTATCCTGAGTGGGGTGGAGTGGTGGCTCTGAAGGGTGCCTCAAATCCCATAAACGCCAGAAGTAACTCCGATAGGCCTTTGAACAAGGCCCTTAACCTGTAATTTTTTAGTCCTGGGTATGATGTTAATCTAAATCCAGCCCTGCAAGCAGGTCCTCTAACTTGCAGGGAAAACTCGGGTGTTGGTGGCAGGACTGGCACTCCAGCCACTGTAAAAAACCTCACACTGTTCCGTGTGGTGCTGAGGTGTCACCCGCTGCACGGCTGCACTCGGATCCCAATCCGTATGGTTCGTCATGTGGTAAAATCAGCACATGCTCCCAACCTCTGTCTCTTTATCCTCAGCATTGTCATGGTGAAGCTGGAACCTATTCCAGCAGCCATAGGGCACAAGGCATGAACCAGCCCTGGTGGATTCATCATTAAAATAACGTGCTCAACATTTCGGGGCTCATTGTGGTATTATTTTTGATGTTGTAGCTAATTGATGTGCCACAATATCCTACCTTATTACATTTTCCTCCTTTTTCTTTGAATATTATTATTATTATTATTATTATCTGTGATGCCACTTTAATTCTAGTATCAGAAAACTACAACACAACATCATGAGTTCCAGTTTGCAGCCTGGGGAGTCATGAAGTTGTGACCTCATTCATTCTCAAATATGAACACTCACTCTTCGCTGACAGTGGCTACAGGATGCTTCATAAATTCTCATGTCCTGCTCTAAAGTTGGAGAGGTTCTTATCCTAGCATGGCATTTGGTGCAACTCCTAGGAGTAACCCTGAGACACTGACAAATACAGACCCAGATACAGGTCTTCATCTAAGTAACAAGTATAGAACAACACACACTAAAAACACACAAACATAATCTTTCACACCTTTATGGGACAAACACATCAAACATTCATAACGTGCTGTGAAAAAAGTAAGTGAACTCTGGGATTTATTAACTGTTCCAACTTGCTTTCGCAGCAATAATCCCAAACAAGGTCTTCCAGTATCTGTGTAGAAGACCTGTACAGAACTTTGGACCATTCAGAACTGTTTCACTTCAGCCGTATTCTTAGGATGTCTAATTTGAATTGGTCCCTCAGTGTGTCCATTGGGTTAAGGTCTGGGCTCTGGTTGGGCCACTTTGGTGTTTAGGGTAATTGTCTTGGCGCGTCACCCAACTTCTACTGAGCTTCACATTGACGTTACTCTGTCCTTGATAAACTTGAGAATTTATTTAAGATGTCCAGGCCCTGAGACAGCAAAGCAAAGCCCCGAACCATGATACTCCCTCCACCATTCTTCACCTTTGAGATTTTGTTTTCGTGTTAATATGCTGTGGCCTTTTTTCTACCAAACATACTGGTGCCTATTCTTCCTGAGCAATTCATCTTTAGCTTCCTCAGTCCACACAACATTTTTTCAATAGCACTCTAGAGTCTGTAAAAAGGATCAGAATTAACATGCGCAGAACGTTTTGGGGCAGCCACCCGTATAATCTCCCAGGCTGCAAAAGGCTGGGAGATTATATGTATAAAAGTACTAATGCTTGCGAACTGAAGTGTCTGTGTGCACTTTTCATGGCATTACATGTGTAGTTTTTGAGCATGCCCGTGTCGCTCAAACACAGGAAGCTCTGCAGTGTACTTGTGACTTTCTTTTTTCTTTGGTTATAGTCTTGAATAAAAGTGCATTTGTTTTGTTATACTTGTACATCAACATTTATATGTTACTTACATAAAAGCCAGATCAAATGTTATTTATTTACTTACTTCCTACAGAGTGCAGAGCTATAGTGCGTCTTTATTTGAAAACAGCAGTGTCAGATGGCTGGGGGGGGGGGTAGGGTAGGATCATGAACGAGACTGAGAGAATGAAACTGAATAAAAAGACAAAAAAAAAAAACAAAACTAACCTTTACAAGTGTCATACATTTACACCGGCTGTTACAGACTGAAATCAAATGTATGTTTTTATTCTAAAATAGTAAGAATAAAAGCAGCTCACTTCTCAAAACGGACTCGTCGGGGATCGAACCTGTGAAGTTTTGATTACCAGTCAACAGTTGATACCGTTGCACCACCAAAGCGGTTGTAGTAAATGCGTGTCAATGTCGCACCCTAACGCGGGTTATTTTTCTGTAGTTTTATGTTTGAATAAAGGCGCACTTGTTCTGTTATATTTGTACCTTTTGTGAAAGTGTTTCTTTGATATTTGGACTTCAGGCTTCACACATTATAAACTTCATGTCTACATTTTGTCAATTATTACTAAAACATGAAAAACTTTTCTGTTTTAACGATGTGTTTACATAGATTGCTGTACAGAACACAGAACACACATGAAATGCATGTGTTCCAAATAACGATATAGTATTTATAAAAGGTGTGATTTTGCTTGACTTCTCACTCTATACATCACCAAGAAACTGACACGCAGGTAAACAGACTTGAGCTGAGAAAACTGTGTGCCGGTGGGGGATGTGATAGCAGGCTGCTTGCTACTTATCAACACATTTAAAGGACAAAAGACACTGACTGAGAGGTGAGAAGCGATTTAAGGTGGGATGGATCTACGAGTTTTTTCGTTGGCTCTGGTAATTCTAGTGTTAAGACGCGAGTGCGGTGATTATTTATTTAAAAATTGGCCTTTCCTTCTGATCCGCAGACCTGCTATATTACCCTTCCAATTACAGTGTCATGATTGGTGGCTTCAGCCCCTCACTTTGCTGTTTTACATCTGGGAGGTTCACCTCGCTGGATGCTGTGAAAGCCACTATCTAAATCTAGTGGACTGTATAGTAAACTGGTGCAAAAAGAAATATCTCGCTCTGAATGTAAAAATAGACCAAAGAAATATTTGATTTTAAGGGACAAACGTGTACCAGGGGGTACCCAAAAATAACCACAATCTGTACATGCCACTCAATCTAGATTTAGTTGTGAATTTCGCCGCTAGGTGAATCATACTTACAATATTCTATGGCAGTCTGTCCGCCAAGTGGTGTTGCTCTGTGTTGTTCATATGGCATTCTGTGTCGGTTTTTCTTGGTGTTTATTAAATGTGTGATGGGTGATCATTAAGAACAGCAAGTCTGCTGGGTTTTTGGGGTTGCTGTAGATGTTCTGGCAAGTGTGTGTCAGAGGACAATGCTAAAGAAACTGGCAATCATCTCCACTGACGACAGACATCCATTACATGTAGAGCTTAACTTCAGTAAATCTTTGAAAACCCCCACAAATCGCTTCAGAAATTCCATTCTTCCTAGTGCCATGTGACTTTTTAATAGGGAAGAGCAGAGAAAATATGTTTTGATATGTATCCTGTAACCATTTTTGTGTAAATATGCATATATCAAACTGCCTTACCTTAGCCTGTCTTGTCTCTCCTTGTTTGTTTTCTTTCTGTCTGTTATTAGAAGTCAAGTTTCATGTTTTCTTGCGTAAAGATGACTAAATAAAGAAACAAACTTTAAAGCCCATTTTCAGTGCCGCACTCCTGAGAGACCATGCTGACTGCTCGCATCTGCCCTCTGGTGGGCCTCCATTGACTTTACAACATTACTTACGGCCAGTGAGAGCTGGGTCATGCAACAATTACTGTCTTAATGTCATCTTTTTTGGTCTTTAATGTACTTAGCTAGTGATTTTAATATCCATGTAACTCTGTTTTTATTGAACTTGTTAGCCGTTTGTCTTTTTTGTTCTTTTTCATAGACATTACTGTACATTATTCATTTTATAGCACAGGGTTGTAAACTTTTTTTTTGCAAAAATAGAAGTTTTTATATATAAATATCACTTGCATGCAATGTCACTACTTTAGGAAAGAGCAAAAATGAATGACATGTAAAGAGGAAACTCTTCAAAACCCCAGAGCTCCATTTGTCTAGAACTGTCTGATGCTCTGCCCCCTACTGGTAGACAAAGCAGCCCCCATGCTGTCACATTTCTCTTTGTTTCAGCTCACAGCGACGCTCAAAACGGATGAGATCAAGACGCTCAAGTCTGAGATTTCAGTTAAAGTGAACTCCTGCCAAAACTTTAAAATTCCTTTAGTGAAAGAGGAGAACTGCTTCTTCCCCCGTCTTGGTCCCACCTCGGCTGTTTTTCTCTTCTCCTTTCTTTTTTCACACACACACGTGTGTGTTGTCCTTCTGGAGCTCTTAACATTTTTCATTTCTCTTTATTGCAGGTAAGCTGTGGCTAACCCTGATGGTGCTTCTGCGGTTCCTCGTTCTCCTTCTGGCTGGCTATCCTTTGTACTGGGATGAGCAGGAACGCTTTGTCTGTAACACGATCCAGCCTGGCTGTGCCAATGTGTGTTACGACGTGTTCTCTCCTGTGTCCCACTTCAGGCTTTGGTTAGTTCAGGTGGTCATCCTCAGCTTTCCATTTGCTCTTTTCACTGTCTATGTGACTCACAAGGCATCTATGGGTGCCTCAATGGAAATTTTTACATCAAGCAATGAGAGGTCTCCGTTCCAAAAAGTCCATCAGGACATTTTCCACAAGGATTTGTCTCAGCCAGGTGCAGAGATGACCGTTCCCAATTTCTTGGGGGTGTATGTTTTGCAGCTCCTACTGCGGATTATCCTAGAGGCGGCATTCGGAGCTGGACAGTATTACCTCTTTGGATTCTTTATTCCCAGGAGGTACATCTGCTCAGAAGCTCCTTGTACCAGCACAGTGTACTGCTACATCTCTAGGCCCACAGAGAAGAGCATCATGGCAACCTTTATGCTCGGTGTCAGCTGCATTTCTTTTCTGGTCAGTATTGTAGATCTCCTGTATGTGATTAAAAGGGCAGTGAGGCAGAAGCATGAAGAGCGGCTGCTTTTAGAAAAGTTGTGTAAAGAAGAGCAGTATTACCTGACTCCTCCAGGCCGAGATGTGGATGCCCATCTACAGCTGGTTCAGGAGCACAGTCACGTATGTCAAGCAGTTGATGCAATGTCAGTGCAGCTGGGAGAGTTGGACCAAATGTCAATCCACTCAGCAGCTGGGCCTCACGGAACTGCCACTTCCAACACAAACGGCAACAATGCTTATACACAGGAGCCCGAGGAGCATGTGGAGCAGGATGGGAGTGAAGTTGCTTTCTGCATGACCGAGTCAGAGGCGGCATTGCCACCCCGGACGCCAGGTCGACACGGCCGACGAGGCCGCCACAGGGCAAGTCGTTCAAGCCATTGGGAGAAAATTCAAAACAGCCAAGCAGATTCCTCTCCTGATTTGTCAAGACCAAGGCGGATGGGTCAATATGTGATGGTGGAAATGATGACCTCAGACGCACAGTCGAACTCCAGCGAAAGGAGATCGGAGTGGGTATAACCATGGAATGACCCGCTAACAAACTGCATAGAAATGTTCTATGTGTTTCTGCCACTGCTGGGCAGCAAATACAACAGAAGATGTAGACGAGATGCCTCCATTGCATTAAGGCATGGTGATGAACATTGGTGATGTTTTTCCTTCCATTATGGCTGATTTGAAGAGATCTGGAGAAAAAGGCACACCATCTGGGGTCTTCGATATGATAGATATTAATGCTTTAGTGTGTAAGCTGTTTTTTTTCTTGGCTTTGTAAATGCAATATATTTTTGGTTCTACAATTACTCACCATCTAAAATATGGAAAATTATTCATGCTAAAGTTAAGTGCAATCCAACGTGTTAACTGCATTGAAATGCAATACATATACAAGTGGGACATTTAATTGTGGCTCTGTTTTGTCACGTCATAATTAAAATCATCATTGATTAGAAATAATCTGCCCACTCTGCTCTTCAGGGAGTGGGCTCTTGTTTTGAACGGGTTCCCCATTTAGTGCTGGCCCATGTCTTGAGCCCGAATGCTGCCTGGGTGGGATGAATTTGACCCCCAAATTTATGATAGTTCCCACTAATTGATTGCAGATGGATTTATGATTCTACTTTATTTAGGTGCTAGGAATTTTGCAAAAAGATACCTGCTATGCTTCCTGATCTCTCTCCTTATCTCCCTCTTTCTCTCTCTCTCTCTCTCTCTCTCTCTCTCTCTCTCTATATATATATATATATATATATATATATATATTGCAGATGATTAAAAGAACTGCAAGACTACAGAATAAATGTCTGGGTGCCAACCCACTTGTCCCCATTTAATCCAACCAAGGAAAACGAACACTAATATAAAAGTCCAAAACAAACAGAAAAGCCATCAGGCTAGGTGTTTGTCTTTTGATCACCCGATAGGAGCTTCTTCCTCCAGTGTGTCCTGTTCAATGAAGAACACCTCCTTCTAGTGGTTACAGGATTTACAGGCAGGGGACCTGAAGGGGCGGAGCCAGTTACCCTCACTGGGCATCTTCTCTGTGCTGTGGAGGAAATAAAAGAGGATAAGGTTAACGATAGCACCACCTTTCAGCCTGGGGTGGCAGTACATACATCAGATGAACCCACAGACCTGCATGACTATACACACACACACACACACACACATATATACATATATATACACACACACACACACACACACACATATATATACTGTATACAGGCAGTCCCCGGGTTACTTACGAGAAGGGACTGTAGGTTTGTACTTAAGTTGAATTTGTATGTACATTGGAACAGGTACATTATTTTAATAAATTCTATTGTTGATCGACTGTAACCAAGTGCTCTGCCAATGAATGATGGAGTTTCACCTCTCTCTGACCTTTTTATTATTTCTACTTTATTTTCAATGGTGATGGTTTTTCTCTTCTTTACTGTATCACCAGCACTTGCATCAGATTTGTGTTTCAGAGACATTCTTGAAGGGTGAAGACAAAAGGTTAAGATGAGCACTGTACAGGCTATCACAGCAGGAAGTCACCTGTCGTCAGCACGTCTGATGTACTGACAAGATACAACTTCCTGCTATGTGCGTAACCGTACAAGCAGGCTTGCTATTGAGAATGAATGGGGGCATTGACGGGCGGTTCATCACCAGCCCACCTCAGTCACCTCCACTACAGTATGCTGCCTGCAGCGTCTGCCCACCGAGAACAAACATGGTGCGGCCAAAGGCGGGTAGTGAATCGCCCCCATTCAACATGCAGCCATCTGATGCACACTACAATGCTACCCCCGCTGCCCCGTTCACCCTCAATGGCTTCCATTCAGCCACAACCAAGTCACCAGCCGCCCACCGAGAATGAACGGGGCAGCTGTGTGTGGTGGGCAGGGTGTGAAACCGCTTGTCGCCGGGAGCCGCCTGAGGGACACGACACGACACGACACGACACGACACTGCGCGAGCAGCGAAATTGCTCCACTCCAGCCACCACTTGCAGCGTCCCCAGGCCGAAGATGACAGAGCAGCAGTTACTGAGGTGCATGCGTCGCAGCTGCGGCCCCGTTCATAAGTCATAGGTTGGATGTCCGTAACCTGGGGACTACCTATATATATATATATATATATATATATATATATATATATATATATA
>JANRMT010062817.1:47529864-47730815 GCA_026402145.1 Polypterus bichir lapradei
TTTGTATATACATTTGTATGCATGGTCTGACAAGAGACTATGCCTGTAACTCTTTATTTAACAAATTAAGATAATTTACTGTGATCACCTTTAAAATATTTCCCTTCTGAGATTACACACAGCTCCATACAATGCTGCCAACGTTCAAAGCAATTCCACAGATCATTGTCTGAGAGGCTCTTGATGATCTCCTTTGTTTTTTGCTTTCACATCTTCTGCCGACAAAAAATGGATTTCCTTTGAGTCCTGATTTGTGCCATTCAGAAACATGTGCACAAGACATGCCCTCTTCACCGTAAGCCTCAGTCAATAATTGAAAAGTTTCCATTGTGGGTTTCTTCAGTTTCACAAGAAACTTCATGTTAACTCGCTGTCCACTCTGGCACGCTGACATTTTTTGAAAAAAGGCCCCTCTCTTGGTTCCCGAGCTACAGGGTTAGTCTAATTTTTTTATGTGTGTATACAGTGTGCATGTAATATATATTGTGTGTGTATATAAAATAAAATATATATATATTCGTAGCATCTCAATACCTGAGAAGGTAAGAACAAGATGTTAGAAACTTTTGGAAATTTATTAAAAAACTGAAATGTCACAATAACACAAGTATTCAGACCCTTTGCTATGACACCTGAAATCTGGCTCAGGTGCCTCCCATCTTTGAGATGTTTCTACTTCCTGTTTGCAGTCCATCTGTGGCCAGTTCAGCGGACTGGATGTGATCAGGAAAGGCACCCAGCTGTCTATAGAAGGTCCCACAGTTGACATTCAGTGCGTTTACAAGCACACACATAGTTGGGTTAAGGTGAATAACTTCTTCAAGAGAGAGGTCTGGCTTCTTATTTCGTTTACGTGTTTTAGTAATCTTCTAAAGATCTCCTTTTTCAGAATGCTCCAACATCATTAAACTGCATGAAAAAGAGTTAAACATCATCATTGGCCACCATGAATCGGAAAATAAACATGACGTCTGTGATCATTTTCTTGTGTTTTATAAATATGTTTAGTAAAATTGTTGCTTTATTTAATGGTTTCTGTTACCAGATTGCATTCAGCGTGCTCTTGTATTCTTAGCTGTGTGACCGAACCCTATAAAGGACTGGCCTGTCAGTATGTGTTTCTTGCTGTATTATTAATAACGCAGGTGTTTTTACTTCAGTAAGATAAAGTATTACATTAGGTTAGTTAGTCATTACTTTAAAAAGTAGTCAGACTATGCAGTGCATGTTACTTTTAACAGGTTGCCATACTGCTCTCCAGATTGTGTTGCTGTTTAGTTTAGCGCTCATCAACATAAATTTAGTGATTTCTGAAATATTGAGACAGATTATTTCAACCCAGAGAAAGAATAATGTGATCACCAGAACATTTGTCTCTGGAAATGTATTCTGTGGACACTTCTACCCATGGCTGCTGGAAGCACAGGCTGACAGAATGCAACAGATCGGTGCAGATTACAAAATCTTTAACAGTAACCCGGACTTAGCAGGGTCTTGTCTAGATGAATAGGATGGACATGCTTGTTAGGCTGAATGGCCTGTTTCTGTCTCAGTTGTTGTAATGTTCTTTATAGGAGAGGCACCCCAGTGAACCCAGACAATGGGCTGGCCAACTGGCCGGTCTAACAAACGGCATACTGTGTTTATGATATTCAATGGTCAGATAAATTCTGGGGTGGACCACTTACTGGCCAACACGCCGTATCACTCCTTGTTTAGTCTTTCCTATTTTTCTTTGCTCAAAATCCACACTCTTGTATTCAGGAATGAGCCCCCCTCCTGCCTCATATCATCATATAAAACAGCTGACTACTAAAGTTAAGGATCAGAAGCAGAATTTAGTGAAAGCCTGTGACGTGTGAAAAATTGTGAGTTTGTTTTAAAAAATTTAGAAACCCTCCTCTTGCACTTGTATGTGCTGGGCAATGGGCCACTGCTTTTCAGATTTCTTTTTCTGGAATTCTGCCGTAAAAGCCCAAAGATACGCCTGCAACACTTTGAGGCCTAAAATCTTAAAATCTTTGGTGGAGTTTGTTCAACTTCACTTTTCAAGTGACTGGCTGCAAGTTTCAAAGGCAGAGTGGGCCGAGGACTTAATACTACAGTCAGCTGTATAACTGTGTGTGTGCGGTGACATCTGCTGGACGTATTTGTTAATAAAAGGCAAAAAATCATCCTGAGGCTGATCAAGTGCTTAAAACAGGCAGGGGTTGTCTACATATGTTGATGTTAAAATTTTAAATTGTGCCAGATTGTGCCAATTTAGCTTGGCAGTTTGGTGGGACTTTAAGCAATGGAATGTGATGTTTGACTTCCAGTCTTCTAAGTCCAGCTGTCTGGCTATTTTATAAATGTAATACTAGTGGAATTGTTTGGAAAAAAAGACAAAAGGAAAAAAACTCAAAGCAAAACAATGTAGAGTTTTATCGTAATATGTTGATGCTTAATGGGTTAAATGGCTTTGAAAATGGATATGCCAACAACTGGCTCTTTGTCTGTAATGATTTCATTCACTATGTCTTCTTTTTGCTGTTCATTTCCAATTTATATTTTACTTTTTAGCATATTTAAATCTTCTATCCACTTTCTGACCCATCTTCCACCATAATAAAAGGATACTTGTCTGTGTGTCTGCATATCTCGGTGTCCCTCCAGTTGCTATTTGTCAAACAAGATGCCAGTCCTTTGCGGCGTACAGGCAGTCCAAATCAGTAATGAACCCCACCTGCACCTCATTCTGATGCCACAGGTAATAAAAAGGACTAAGTGGGGAAAATTCACATGGACACGGGGAAAACATACGACCCTAGCAAACATGGCCAATAAGTAGTCTTCTTCTTCTTGTTTTTGTTGTTCTCCATCCCTCTAGAGTTTTTTGTTTTATCTGTCCTCCCAGCCATCAGACCTTACTTTATTCTTTGTTATTTTGTATTGCCTGTAAGACACTAGAGGTCGCTGTTGTCTCTTTTGACCCAACAGACAGATACACTGAACACAGGGTAAAATCACCAAGAAGGTTTTTAATTATTCTTCCTGATTTTATAGTGTCCAAGAGCACCTCCGCCACCATAAACAGGCAAGTAACAATAATTACAACATACAACACAAATCTCTCCTCCACTCCTCCCTGCAAGCTCCGTCCTACTACCTCCCAACTCTGGCTCGCTTGCTGACTCTTCAGTAGTCCTTTCTATAGTCCTTGACCCAGAAGTGCTTCTGTTCTTCCATCCCTGTGACTTGCCAGCACTTCCGGGTCAGATGGTGGACTTGAGGTTTTTCTTCAGCCCAGGTAGTACTTTGGGGCTTCCGACCCTGTGACTTGGGAGTACTTCTGGGGAAATACAAATCCCCAGATCTTCCTGCAACATTTCCTGATAGCACCCACGGTACCCAGCAGGGCTGTGATGCCGAACTCCAGATCCCATGATGCTCAGCGGGAATCCAGGGCACCGCTAAGCTGCAGGGAACTCGCCATCTGGTGTCCTGGGGGGAAGCAGTGTCCCAAAGTGGCTTCCATCCCCTATCCTTCTACTGTTTGGGTATCCTGGCCGGGATGAGCAGCTGGCCATCCGCCACATGCCTAATCGAATTTTTAATTTTTTAGAAACTTTTCTTTCTCCATTTTGTAAAGCACATTGAACTAAATCATTTGTATGAAAATGTGATATAAATAAATATTGTTTAGGTTTGAGTGGTAAATGCGTATCACTGTGCCGGCCTGCATGTGAGCCAAGTTGAAACATTTCCTGTTCATGAAAATCTTTATGCTTCGTTTTTGTGGATGTTTTAAATATTTGTTTACATCTCTAAATGTTCTTATTTGTGAAAATTCAAGAAGATCTTTTACATTCATTGTCTTTAGCTTTTTTATATAGATTTTTGGGCAGTCCTTATGCCAGTGTGTCATTTTGTTAGACAAATTATAAATTGCTCTCAGTCATTGGTTCTCAAGTTCAGCCTCAGAGGCCTCATGCAATCCATCCTCACCAGCTTCACTTGTATTTGGATTCCAATTTCTCAGTTTCTGTGTTTTGATGACAGGCAGCGTGGCTCAGTGGTTAAGGCTTGCACTTCAAATCTGGCAGCAGACCCTGAGCAAGTCACTTCACATGCCTGTGCTCCAATTGGTTGAACAAAAGAAATGTCATGAGTTGTGTCTCAAAAGTTGTTAGTCACCTTGGATAAAGGCGTCAGCCAAATAATAAGTGATAATAATATATATAAAAAAAAATCTGCCTTGCTACAATTTTATTGGAATGTAGCCAGCATTTCCGTATCCTAAATGGTGGTAATTTAATGTTTCTCATTCACATTTTTTTAAGATTTTTATCATGACCGTTACTGTCATAACTTTCCACTTTTCCAGAGTATTTAAGCCGTTGTAAATTATTGAGCAGGCTAGCAGCTCTGGCCCTTGACATTCCTTCTTTAGTAGTAACTAATGCCATTCATTGTTGTTAGTCCTTGTGTCTTCTCTGCTTGCCATTAGTTGTCATAATTAGGATACAATTAAGGAAGGCAGATAGGGTGAGTTTATAGGAAAATAATTAAAGAGCGATGAGTAGTACGGCAAAAATACAAAGATCTCGAAATTCCTTATTAATGTACTGTACATGTCACACTTCTTCTGTTTTCTACAGAATAACAGAAGAAAATAAAGATCCGCTAATTAAACAAAGAGATCACTTAGGGGTAAGGTGAGATGCTGAGTGGAACGCTCACGGTAGTCTCCCAGGACTGAACTTACTGTATGACCCACTGCTCTACAGTATGTAGTAGATGTGCTGCTCTCAACATGTTCTGCAAACCATGGTGATACAATTTTTCTTAGCACTGTCTCTACACTTCTGTGGTCGCCTGTTTTGGAATACAACGCTTGTTCTTACACTATATGGACTAAAGTGTGTGGACAGTCCTCCAGATTATTGGGTTCAGGTCTTTCAGCCATTCTTAACAGACTCTGACTCCATTGAGAAACACTGACAGTTGAATGGTCATAATTAGGGGCTCAGTGACTTTAAAGTTGGTACTGTCATGGGATGCCACCTTTGGCACAAGTCAGTGTATGGAACTTCTACTCTGCTTGATCCATCCTTGTCAACTGTACGTGCTATTGTTGTGAAGTGGAATCATCTAGGAGCAGACCACGCAAACTCACAGAGTGGGGCTTCTGAGTGCCAAAGTGTATAGCGCATAAAAGTCACATATCCTGTGTGGCATCACTCACAACAGAGTTTCAAACTGCCTCTGGAAGCAACATCAGCACAAGAACTGTGCATCGGGAGCTTCATGACCTCACTACGGACAATGCCAAGCATCAGCTAGAGTGATATACAGCACCCTGCCAATAGACTCTGGAGCAGTGAAAATGTGTTCTCTGGAGTGATGAAGCAAGCTTCACTATTTCACAGTCTCCTGAGCAGAATTTGTGTAATTGGACGCTGGCTTAACTTTAATTCTGCAAACCCAAACGGTCAACATTTTTAAATATTATGCTTAGACACACAATTGCAGATTGTCTTTGAGCAGCCATGCTGTATTTGGAGGCTTGACTTGCAGTTAGAATCCCTTTATTCACGAGCGGCAGGAACACTTAGGGTGTACTCACACTAGACACGTTTGTTCTGTACCGTGCCCAAGCGTGATTGTCCCCCCTCCCTACTCCCCCAATGGCTTTAGTCATGATGATGTGACTTTGTGTAAAGATCTGAACTTGGAGTGTTAGCATGCATGTCAAAATGATTTTAGTTATTTTGAGGTTGTTTTGAAGTCGTGCAGGGCAGGATCATGCTCTGCCTTCTTACGGATTTATTGAGTGTGTGGTTCAGCGTTTTGCTGTTAATTATCCTGAATGTACGAGAAGATTTTTATGGTGACTATTGAGGTTAAGGGAGGTATTTGCAACTATAATTCACATTCATGTGTAAGGTGAGAATAAAAACCTGTTTTTAACTCAAAAGATATTGAATGAAGTGAGAATTGCACCACCTGACTTGTTGCATCATTGACATCATATCTGTTTTCTGTGCTCGGGCACATTTAGCAAATATTACTGAACAGTACTCGGCCCCACCTATTCCCAGCAGGTCAGGGCATGGTACGGTTAGTGATCACACTAGTCAAACGAACTAGACTTTGCTGCGATACATGTGGACAAAAGTGCTCGGGCACAAAATGAATTGCCAGTGTGAGTACACCCTTAGTCAGAGAGGGAAGTTTATTTGTGCAAGCCAAAGCTTAAAGTTATACTTTGTAACAAATGGGTGAGTGGGGGCAGCTGCTGCAAAGCCATTTTGAGAAATACTCTTTAGAGTGAAGAGCTGTTTAAAGCCTTCATGGTATTAAAGAGCACTTTATATGGCATAAGACTAAAATAACATTGCTTTCTGTTGGTATGCTAATGGTTGCATGGAAAAAAATCATAAAGTGCATAGATGGTAGGCTAAGTATCCCATAATGCCCTGTAATTCCCATTGCAGAGAGCATTACGAGGCTCTCACAATAACTAAAACCTTTAAAGGACGCTTGTTCTGTTTGCTTGTACTTTCAGAGGAGACTCATCATTCCTTTTAGGGTGTTGTAGACAAACTGGAAACCAGGTTTGAGAATTCCTGAGTGTGAATCTGATGAGGACATTTATGTTGTCCCGACTCCTTGCTGCTGGAGTAGAGCCATCTGTTCTTAAGAGCCGCTGTCAAGTCTTCTGTATTTGCATAAACTAAAGATTCTCCAGCTTCTACCATCCCTCTAGTCGAGTTCAGAATAAAGAGTAAGACTGCAAGCACAAAAAAGAAGCCTCGTTCGAAGTCGCGGTAATCAAGCCAATCTACATCTACATTTAGATTCTACCTGAAGTTGGACGACAAACTCATTATGTTTAGTGAGAACCATCTGCAAGACTGCACAAAATCTGGACATCCATAACATTATACAGCAGATTCTCTTAAGGATTCAGACCCCTTCACTTTCTGCACACTTTGTTGTGTTGTAGGTTTGATTCTGTAACGTTGGCATTTATAATTACAAGGATTAAAAAGATAGATCAGAGATAGTCTGCTCTCTGTCTCTCCCTCCCTAGTCCCCCCTCCCCCTTATTTTGCCACCCCATGTGAGGCTGGACCCCACTTCACAAAGTCCCAGTCCTCTGACATTCCTAGAGACAGAGCACGTCCAAAACAAAACAAGCCCCCCAGCAGCGGCATATAAGGAATAAAACTGAGATATCTATTGCCAATACAGTCCATATACTATAAGCATAAAATCTAATCTTCAGCAATCTTGAGATAGCAAAATTGTAAGCCCAGGGAATGGTATTAAAAAGTGGCCCTGGATAAGCATAGTTGTAGGTTTAATTCTAAAAGGATACACTTGCCATGTTTGCTCCTTAATCTGTACTCGATAACCCATAATGACAAAGTGATGTATATTTTTATATATCTTCAAATTGCTGATCACAGGCACTTGCCACATGGACTGATAATGGTTGGAATTTTGGGAAAAATAAAAACAAGGAGCTTTTGGGTCCTCTAGGATTTCTCATCCACTCCACATGGTTGCTGCAACCCTGGTAAGGATATATACTGTATGGGGAGACGACAAAAATGTGCCTCATCTCAGGTGGCCTTATTTAACACTCTGGCCCTGTCCAGCGGTTGTTGGCTGTTCAAGTACTAGGGTGGGTTAACATTTTTTTTTTACGTTTATTACTTTAAGATAATGTAGTTTTAGCACAATAAACCGGTCAGTATTTAAATAGAAGCTTTACCTCTTTTGGTGGAAATTTCTGAAAACCAATTTTTGCTAGACATAAAAAATACTTTTATTCCACTAACAGTGAAAACAAAAAGCAAGACTGATTAAAAAAGGAAATGCAAGCAATGTGGTACAATAATAATGATAAGTGGAAAGTAAATAAAAGCTGTATATGATTGAATAACATTTCTTAAGTATTTCTGTATGTGAGTGCAAAGCTTATTAAATACGCTGACTATTGTGTCTGTGTATTGATTGACTATAACAGGGGTCTCCAACCTTTTTTCCCCTGAGAGCCACTTTTACAAAATGAAAACGGCCAAGAGCTACTCATGTTTTCTAACGTTTATTCTCATAGCTTAATTCAACCCAAACAAACTGAATATGCTTGTTTTGCCTGACCGTTTACAAAATGTTGGTGTCCACACCTCACATTCTGCATTAAACGACTCAATAAATATGACTCAGGCGCCGACGCAAGTGGCAGCCTTTCCAGCAGCTCTTTGTATGACTTTATCTTTAAAGTACTTATCTTTATCTTTCTACCTTTTTCTCTATTTTTCTTTATTACACTGTTAACTCCTACCACTTCCTTTTATGTGGACTCGTTCCCTGGACACTTTTTACTACTTGGAGATGGATTTTTACACACCGAGACTCGTCTATTCAAGTAGTCAACTTCAAGCGCTGAGAACAAATGCGCACGCCGGTGTGGTTCCCTGTTAACCTGACGAGGTAAGAAGGCGGTATCGGGGCAGCAGAGCCAGTGCTAAGATAAAAGCCAAGCGTCCAGCAAGAAAGTGGTTCTACAAACTTTCGGTGCCTTCTGTGATCCTGAAAAATGTGAACTCACTACCAAATTGTGAATTTCCGCTTGGGATTAAGAGAAAAGCCAAGCAAAATGACACCTTTTATTGGCTAACTAAAAAGATTACAATATGCAAGCTTTCGAGGCAACTCCGGCCCCTTCTTCAGGCAAAATGTAATACAGAAACTGGGATTAATAAAGTATCTATCTATCTATCTATCTATCTATCTATCTATCTATCTATCTATCTATCTATAACATCACAAAAAATATTTAGTTCACCTGCAAGTGCATTTTGTAGTCTGTATGCGTTTTCTAGTGCATCTCGCACTATTGAATTAAAACATGAATGATGTCAAAACAAAACAATGCAATTCCAAATACACAGATATGACTTATTCACGTGTCATTTTGTTCCATGTCACTGTTTCACTTCACATATCCAGTTGCATGTCTGATGTGTTTTTTAGTTAGTCAGATGACTGGCACTGCATGGAGTCAACAAGAGAGGTGTATGGTGGAGTGTAGCCAGTTAGGTTCATTCTTATGGAGTCATTTAAATGTTCATCTCTCAGTCTTGTTCTGAACTTTGATTTCATGACATTCATGTCAGAAAAGGCCGACTCACAGAGGTATGGAGACCCAAACAAAGCAGGCATTTTCAGAGCTGCTTGGTGAAGATTCTTATAGTTATCTGGCTCTACTAAACTCCAGAAATGCTGAGAATGCTGTTGAGAATTTAACTGCACATTATTTTGAAGGTTTACTAATATATAATATATAAAATCCTTTATATACGGATTTACATCCAGTTTTTTTCTATAATTTACTTGAACATTTTGGTTGATTTTGCGACTTCTCTCATTTTGCTATGTATCATAGTTTGCTTGCGGTACCGATTTATTTGCGTGAATCCGACGCAGCGGGCCGAGGGGAGGGGCCTTCCTGTCTCACTCACCAGCTTTGGGTCATGTTTCTTAACACTGCTTAACTAGCGAATGAGAGAACAATTGAATTTAATTTTGTTTGATATTTAAAATAAAGTGTTACTTAGGTCTTGTTGAGTTTGAGTCTGGATATCCTCTTAAGTATGTGGCACATTGAAAAGAGATTGCAATTCAGATTGTGGATCGTGATTTTGTGTTAAAAGGATTGTGATATGATTTTTTGGAAAGAACGCCTACCCCTAATTTGACTAATCAAGTTTTCAAATTTATGTAGGATTCATTAACCCTTTGGTGAGCTACTTGGAAAGGGATTGCGTGCTACCGGTAATACGCGAGTGATGTGTTGGAGACCGCTGGACTACAGGAAGTGTCAGTGTGTGTGTGTGTGTGTTCCTCTTGTCTCCTTGGATTTGAAAAAGTAGTGGGCTCGTCTACTTGCTTATCACCAAATAGAAGTGCAGAAAAATGACGCCATGCTATCTATGGTCACTTCAACTCCAAAATCAAACTTGCAATGCCGACGACCTTAGCCCGGGAGCTTTCAACTGCTCTACAGAGTTCAGGCAGAGCTTTTGGTGAGCCCCTTGTGACAGGCCCCACTTACAGCAGATCTGTGTTATGGCTTTGTCTAAATGTAAAACTGAACCGCTGGATGAGGAAGGATGTGGCAGTACATCATTTAGTGTAGCCAGAAACCACAGTGTTATCGTAACTTTGCCTTCAACAGAGATCATCAAATGATATGCCTGAAGATGGACTAATTATACCTGTTAGCAGTTCTGGAGCTAAGAGAAGGCCATTTTTGTTGACATCGGTTCTTCTTGGCTGAATCCTTTCTGAACATTCTGCCTTGCATGAAAAGTGGGAACACACGGGTGCCTTTGCCTCCGCTCACACTGCGGGTAGAAGCGACTACTAACCAGCTAAGACAGCTAAACACTTGCCAATTTAAGAGTATTCACACATTATTAAAATGCTTCTGCTTACTCTTTAAAGTATGAAGTTAGAATTTCTAGGAGTGGTGTGGTTACGGGTATAGTTACACCCTGAAGCACTCCATGCCAAAAATCAAGAAGGCCTTGGTGCTGAGCAGAAGATCCTCATGTTATGGAGTTATGGAGTGCAGACATTAGCATGTAGGGGTTAGCGTTACTTGGACCCCTGTGATGTCTGGGTTACCTGCAGCCATTGCATCTCCTTGAACTCAGGACATTGACAGTCATGACCAGGATGGACTACTTCAATGAAGTCATACAAGCAACCCCAGTTGATTCAAAACTGTGTTCTGTGCATTTATTCAAACAGCGTCTTTAGAAAAAATGAGATTCAAGTCTCCAATAAATAAATAAATAAATAATCCCAGAAGACAGTGTTCCTGTGAAGGATAAAATCTGTTATAAAGGGTAAAATCAATATTTTAAACACAGTCACGATCAGTTATTTTCAAGTCAGGAGCCTCCAGTACATTCCTCTTCAAACCTGTGTTCTCTGCTCGGTCGATGGAGACAAGATGCTGGAAGTCAGCCTTCTTCGGCTCAAGTCCCCACCATCATCCACGGGTGTTACTGGAGACTCCACTAGCCCTTCTTCCTTGGCCCACCACCATTCCTCAGCGTCTGTGAAAACTCACTGGAGAGACCGGCCGTTCCTGCTCCTCTCTGATGGTCAGCAGGACCGCCTTGCCTTCTGTCTTCTACACTGGCTCTGCCTCGACCCTGACATTCTCTTTCACTCTCTCTCTGTCTTTCACATTATTTTACTTCCATCTTTTCTTTCCATCTCTTTTTCTCAATCTTGTCTATCCTACTCTCTTTCTCAGGCTGCTCTTATTTCCACTGAGTACAGGCGCTCTGAACGACCCACAGAGCCACAATGAGGGACACCCGTGTTAACTGCCTGCGTGCAAATTAAAAACAATTTACACAAATCCCTAATCGTGATTCCTGTGGCTTCACGGCGTTTCTTCTGCACACCTACACTTACAGGGTCTGAACTGTCTCTCACACCGCCACAGATCCCTAAACACATTTTACCACAACTTCTACTTGATTTATTGCTGGTTTGTAATTTATGTGAAGTTTTGTTCAAGGATCCCAGTTCTCCCTCGCTGCTAGAAACAAGCCAATTCTCCGATGATGTGTGTCTGTTGAGAGAATGGGCTCCAGCGCCATTCATCTTTGAGCAGGAGAACATGCTGGGATAAATGGATGGATGGTGATTTTTAGAAACCCTACAGAGAGCCCTACTGCTCTCCTACTAATTTTTGGAATTTACTTCAGGCCCTTGCTATTCATTCTTGTGTCCCATCTTCTCTGTTACCATAAAGTTTTCAACTGAGGGCTTCAAATCTGCACAGCTTCTGGGGTTTGGCAAACCATCCGCACCGGCTGGGAATAACACTGGGGTCAACTGCATTGAAAGCAGCCATGCCAACCACTATACCATCAACACTCTTTCTCCCACTTACTACTCAGATATTCCTGCTAGATTGTCTTTCACACCCAAGCTGATGTCAGGGCCTGATCACTTAATAATCATACAACACACATAAACATGTTAAAAGCCATGTTTTCTCCATCCACATGGCTACATAAGGCCCAGTGTTTTCAAATGAATCTATTTTGTAGAGAATTTTCAAAAAGATTTGTTTTCAGTGGTTAAATGGAAGTCCAAATGAATATTAAAAATATGTATGTTCCAAAGTATACATGTAATGGAAATCTGTATTGTCCGCATATTGTAATTATATATATTACAGAGTAACATGGATTGTGGAAGAGAGGTGATAGAAAGAGTGCAGGCAGGGTGGAGAAGAGTGTCAGGAATAATTTGTGACAGACGGGTATTGGCAAGAGTGAAAGGAAAGGTCTACGGCACGGTAGTGAGACCAGCTATGTTATATGGGCTGGAGACGGTGGCATTGATCAAAAAACAGGAGACAGAGGTGGAGGTAGCAGAGTTAAAGGTGCTAGATCAGAGAGGCGAGATTGCGTTGTTTTGGACATGTGCAGAGAAGAGATGCTGAGTATATTGAGAGAAGGATGCTAAGGATAGAGCTTCCAGGCAAGAGAAAAACAGGAAGGCCTAAGAGAAGGTTTATGGATGTGGTGAGAGAGGACATGCAGGTGATGGGTGTAACAGAGCAAGATGTAGAGGACAGGAAAATATGGGAAAAGATAATCTGCTAAGGTGACCCCTAATGGGAACAGCTAAAAGAAGAAGAAGATCCGTGTAATGTGGACAAAGCCTAAAAGAACTAATGTAGATGTTTTTTGCGCCCCATCAATCAGTCGCTCTGTTATTCACAGCAAAGACTGGCACAGCTACTCGGCCAGGGCAGGGAGTGTTATGCACCGCTGCACCTGTTGACATTGGCTTTGATTTAAATTCAAATTCACCGTCACAGCTTGTGTTGGAATCTTACCTGACATGGCTATTTAGACTCATGAGAAGGTGACAACTAATGCTTTAGAGATGAACAACTTTATGTTAGAGTTTTTGCCCAGATGACTAATAGTGTGATATGAAATCACTGATCACAATAAGGTTGCATAAAAATAACTTGATTGCAAAAAGATTTCATAGTTTTAATTTTTTTCATTTCTTAAATTAAAAAAACAGTAGAGTGATATGGTAATAAGTAAAAAGCTAGCATAAGCCATCCTAATTCAGGGTAACAAATGTAATGATTTACTTCATGAGGCAAATGTTTGAAGTATTAAAATGGAGTTCCGTCAGCCCGACCTGGTTCAACACCTTAGTCCTTGAGATCCATCATTCCGCGCTGCCAGTCCTGAGACAAATCAATGAACAAAATACTTGTTACCTTTTTCCTCATCATGACTCCTTGCCTCGTTCAAACAACAGACCACTCAGCAAGTCGCCAAGGTGGTGGAGCCATTGTTAGGGCAAGAGTAGATTGGCGCTATGATGCTGACACGGCTGGCTCGTGCACAGAACCCCCCCTTTGGAGCAGTAGTGCAAATTCTCACGGTGGAGGAAAATCTCAGTAGGGGTGGGGGTTGATTTGTTTAGAACTTTTTTTTTTTATTATTTTTTTAATTTATTTTTTTTTCCTAAAGCTTGAGTTATGTTTATGGAATGATATTTGATTTTAATAAAATCAATAAATAAAAGAAAAATGTGTGGCTCAATTAAAATTTTTAATGTCTAAATATTTTCAAGAGAAATGCATTATTTTTCACCCTTTGATGGAGGTTCATAGAGGTCTGGATCCCCAGTACTGGAATAAAAATCAACAATAACATCCCATTTGTAATCACTGACCTTGAAATGATCTAAAATGGCACCCTACATGCTTAGATTTGAAATTTGTCATTTAACCTTCTGGGATTGGCTCTTAAAGGGGTGCTAATAAAATCATATATCAAAATATTATATTTGTGATTAGCAACCACAAAATAGCATAAAACGGCATTCCAAGTGCCTATATTACCAATCCCCATTTTCCCCAGTTTTATGAAAATCAGTAACTTTGACCCCTTGTATCCCATTAGGGGGTGAACCCCTGGGGCCGGTTGATGTGGTCTGCACAACTTCAAGTCCTTCTGGGTAACTCATTTCCTCCGATGAATCCCCTTTCTGATTGTTTGGGGCATCCGGAAAAAAGAAAAGGTGAGCAATACCATCAGTCCTGTGTCATGCCAACAGTAAAGCATCCTGAGACGATTCATGTGTGGGGTTGCTTCTCAGCCTAGGGAGGGGGCTCACTCACAATTTTGCCTAAGAACACAGCCTTGAATAAAGAATGGTACCAAATGGTATGATACCATGATGTTGGGCTTACAGGCACTGTGCTCGCTTGGTTTAGTTCTTATTTATCAAATTGATTAAAATATGTACAGAAATGTGCTGACAGTACTCCATCATTATACACAGAAGTTCAATATGGTGTCCCGCAGGGCTCAGTACTGGGACCTTTACTGTTTTCACTTTACATGCTTCCACTGGGATCTCTCATTAGGAAACATAATGTTAATTTTCACTCGTATGCAGATGACACCCAGTTATACCTTTCATTTAAATCAAAAGAAGTTTCTCCGATGTTGTCTTTAATTAGTTGTGTTAGTGAATTAAAGCAGTGGATGGATGAGAACTACTTGTCTTTAAACACCGATAAAACAGATGTTAATTGTTGGAGGGAATGACGCTGATCACAGCAATGCTCTGTCATCATTTACCTCAGTTGGAATCACCATTAATTTTACTGAATCAGCCCACAATCTCTGAGTTATCTTTGACTCTAGCATGTCATTTAAAGCACATATTACAAAGTTGTCCAAATCATGTTTCTTCCATCTTAAAAATGTTGGGAAATTAAGGTGCTTTCTAAATTAACAGGATTGTGAGAAATTAATTCATGCATTTATCTCTAGTAGGATTGACTACTGCAATGCGGTGTTCACTGGCTGTTCAAACTGTTCTTTACACAGCCTCCAGTTAATCCAAAATGCGGCTGCAAGAATTATTACAAGAACAAGAAAATATGAACACATAATTCCAGTTCTTAAATCCTTACACTGGCTCCCGGTTAAGTTTAGGGCAGATTTCAAAATCCTCCTTTTAACATATAAAGTATTAAATGGCCAAGGTCTGGCTTACTTGTCTGAACTTATCATGACTTACAAACCTGAGCGCACATTAAGATATCAAGATGCCGGTCTGCTTATGATTCCAAGGATTAATAAAATAACAGTGGGAGGTCGAGCTTTTAGTTACAGGGCCCCTAAACTATGGAATGGTCTTCCTGCTACTATAAGAGATGCCCCTTCGGTCTCAGCGTTTAAATCCCGACTGAAGACTCACTACTTCAGTTTAGCATATCCTGACTAGAGCTGCTGATTAACTGTACATACTGCATCTCTGTTGTTAGTCATTAGCACTAAAACATAAGTAACATGATAATTATAATTTGATACTAACCCTCACCTATTCTGTTTCTCTTCTCGGTACTCAAATGTGGCACTTGGTGCCACGGCCCACCTGCCAAGTTGTTTTGCCTGCCTAAGGTAAAGTCATCCCTGATGGATGTTCGCAGGAATTGTGAGAAAGAGGGGTCCTTTCATCGGATTAGCGCTATTTCAGCTGTGGAATGGCCAAATGGGGGAGGCAGCTTGATGGATGAGGTCTCCAGGACTCTAAACAAATCCAAATCATATTATGTGATATCATCTACTGTTAAATTCTACTCCATACTTCTAAAATTTTTATCTTTATACTGTATTGAGGATTTGTTCTGTTCTGTGTATTGTACTGTATTGTATTGACCTCCTTCTTTTTGACACCCACTGCACGCCCAACCTACCTGGAAAGGGGTCTCTCTTTGAACTGCCTTTCCCAAGGTTTCTTCCATTTTTTCCCCACAAGGGTTTTTTTTGGGGAGTTTTTTCTTGTCTTCTTAGAGAGTCCATCCTAGGGGGCTGTCAAGAGGCAGGGCCTGTTAAAGCCCATTGTGGCACTTCTTGTGTGATTTTGGGCTACACAAAAAATAAATTGTATTGTATTGTAATTGTATTGTACCAAAACAGCCTCCAAGAGCAACTTCTCCCAACCACCCGAGAACAGATTGGTGATGAACAATGCCTTTTCCAGCATGATGGAGCCATAAGGCAAAAGTGATAACTACTGTAATATTTAACTTTGGGCTTTGTTCTATGATAACAGTTTACATATAAGAAATCTTATTTCATATACTTAGGATTTTTATTATGTTTAAATAGTTCAGGACTTTACATGATACTTAATTCCGAGGGCTGTTTCTGGAGTATACCATTTATCTAAAGCTGATTGGTGAAAACTAAAATGTGTTATGTAAATGAACCTCACTGATAAAAGGAAGGTTTCTGTTAGACTTTTTTATTCTGCCATGTTGCTTTGATGAAGGTGTACAGTCATGGTCATAGCTTAACTGAGAATGGCACAAGAATTAATTTTCACAAAGTTTGCTGCTTCAGTGTTTTTAGATCTTTTCGTCAGATGTTTCTGTGGTATACTAAAGTATAATTACAAGCATTTCATAAGTTCTGCAGTGGGCTGGCGCCCTGCCCGGGGTTTGTGTCCTGCCTTGTGCCCTGTGTTGGCTGGGATTGGCTCCAGCAGACCCCCGTGACCCTGTAGTTAAGCTATAGCAGGTTGGATAATGGGTGGATGGATTTCATAAATTTCAAAGGCTTTTATTTACAATTACATTAAGTTTATGCAAAGAGTCAATATTTGTAGAGTTGGCTCTTCTTTTTCAAGACCTCTGCAATTCGCCATGGCATGCTGTAAATCAGCTTCTGGGTCAAATCCTGACTGATGGCAGCCCATTCTTGCATAATCAATGCTTGGAGTTTGTCAGAATTGGTGGGTTTTTATTTGTCCACCCGTCTCTTGAGGATTGACCACAACCTCTCAATGGGATTAAGGTCTGGGGAGTTTCCTGGCCATGGACCCCAAAATTTGATGTTTTGTTACCCAAGCCATTTACTGTATGTATCATCTCATTTTCTAATACAATGTGTGGTGGTGCAAATGACATCGGGGTGTCCTAGTCTAACATGCAGGCAGTTTCAAGCACTTTTTTTCTTTTCCCTTACATTCACACTTGATCATAAAGGTGTATTTTCCTGCACAAAATATGGTCCACAAATAGGCAAAAAGTGATGTTTTCTTTCTGGTTAAGAGGGACAAAATTGGGGGGGGGGGGGCCCCAGAAAAGCCCAGCATCTTGCATAACTAGACATTAACACAACTCAAATGACATACCATATGTGGGAGGTTTTCTCTTAACGTTCATAAGGACCTTCAAACTCAACTTGATGGCATTTTGGAGGGACTGGTGAGCTTGTTGAGCTGAATAGCCTGTTCTTGTCACTATTATTCTACTGTTTCTAACTGCTTTGTGCAAGTATCATGAAACAAGAGAATTTAGTTAAGAGATAATGGGACAATAAAGAAAATTTAAATGAACAAATAAAGGGGTCTAATTTCATAGAATGCTGACAAATTGTGTATTTAAATCTTTGGAAGCCTGTATGCTCCTGGTGCCCTTTTAAAGATAAATGAAGCCTTGCTTTGAAATACAACACTAGCAAGAACTGAATCTAAAAGTGTATTTAATAATTGACCTAATAAAGTTTCAAAAATAAACATATGACCAAGAGGGTGGGCTCAAATCTTGGTATAGTTACTTTCTGTGATGAGTTTGCACATCCCGTCTATGTCTGTGTGAGGCTTTTCTCAAGGTCTTCAGATTTTCTTCCCACATCTCAATGACATGAGTTGTCTGGTGACTCTAAAATGTCATACTGTGTGCATGAATGTGCCCTGTGGTGCACTGGCATCCCATGCGAAGGACCCCCACTTTGGGCCTCATGCCCTCTCAGCTGAGATGAACTGACTTTAATAAAGGGTGGATGGTTGGACAAATGCAGGCATCTACTGAGGTTTACACATGTCCAACAATAAAGAATTTGGACCACTGCTTTAAATCAGCCTTGTGCAACTCTAAGTGATGGGGTAGGGGGTTCTGTCAGTGGGTATTTGCTAAAAGATTTTTAAAAAGACCAAAAAAACTGAAACCTGTGCTGTCTGATTTAAAACCAAAATCTTTTAACACAGAAATAACCTTTACTTTTTTTTTCCTATTACAACTATGCCACCTTGTGTTTACTGCTGAAATTGACGACGACTTCTGTTGCCATAACCTTTTCCTTAAGACAATTCCCAACACGGCTGGTTAAAAGCCATCTTTCTTTTTTCTTTTTTAACATTTTTACTCAGATTTTTTCTGGTGAAGGCTAAAATGGTAACATATCACACGACACAGGACGGGCCATGCCATAACAACCTTTTCTAGCTTCTACTGTAGAATTCTCAGACAATCCAAATCTTTGAGGAGATATAATCCCTCTAGTACATCCCAGGTTGCCTTGGAGCTTATCCTAGTGGGTCATACTTGGTACATTTCCCACAGGAGACAGCCAGGGGCACCCTAAACCAACTCAACTCACTCTGCTTGATGTAGAGATGCTGTTGTTCTGCTCCAAAGTCTTGTATTTCTGAACTCATCGCCCTATTAAAGAGAGTAAGCCCAGCAGTCCTACACAGGAACCCTCATTCTACCCAGAGCTGGACACCACAGGTAGTGACGGGAAGAGCAAAATGAAAAGCTTCATCCAGGAAATTTACCACCACAGTCTGCTGCACTGATTTCCTCCATTTTACAATCGCCTTTGTCCACACACCCCAAAGTACTCAAGCACCTCCACTTGGGGCAGATGCTCTTCCCTTATCTGAAAAATACAAACATCTCTCTTCCAGGAAAAGATGATGACTTCCAATTTAAAGGTAGAGATTATTAATCCTACTGTATCATCATAATCAGCTGTGACCCATCCAAGTGTGTTCTGGAAAATACAGTATGATGAGGCCAATGGTTTCTAAGCTTGATACCTTCCAAGTCTCAGCTGTGCTTTAATATCCTGTTCACGGAAACCATGAACTGCAGAGGAGAGAAGACGTACACTGAATGAGGATGACTTAGCACCGAGTACGAAAACACAATTGTTGCTCTGCAAATACAGAGGAGTAAAATGGCACCCAGCCACCACTCCAGAACTCCATATCCCCATGGAATTTTTCACATTTTATTGCTATACAACATTCAATCACTGTGCATTTAATTTGTCTTTTTTGACACTGATCAATAGAAAAGAATCTTTCATGTGAAAATGAAAGCAGATCTCTGAAAAGTGGCTTAAATTAATTGCAAATATTAAACACAAAATAATTGATTGTGTTAAGTATTCGCCCTTTTAATATGACAGACCTAAATCATCATTGGTGAGGCAAATCGGTTTTAGAAGCCACATAATTAGTTCAATGGAGGTCACTGTTTTGATCTCAAAGGGTTTCAAATGCTTGTAGTAACGTTGCCCCTGTATGTGGAAGGTCCATCTTGTAGTGAGTCAGTATGGTGGCTTAATGCACACGATGAAGACAAAAGAAGATGCAGAGCAACTCTGTGAGAAGGTGACTGAAACTCACAAGTCAGTGAATGGAGACAAGAATACAGTACAGTATATGCAAGGCCCTTCATCTCTTGGAGTCCAGCTACATCAATCAGTAAGAAATGGAAAGAGAATGGCAGAGCTATAAATCTGCCTACAGCAAATTGTCCACAAAAACAGAGTGATCATGCAAGAAAGGCTATTGATGGAGTAAACCCTGAGACCTGTGAGAACCCTGTCGGAGTGACATGCTTCAGCTAAGATCAGAGAGATGGTGCATACAATAACTGTTGTCCGGGAGCTTCACTAGCTGTAGCTTTATGAGAGAACGTTAAAGAACACATCCGTGACATCTTGGCTAGAGTTTACTATCAGACACATGGGAGACTCTGAAGTCAGCTAGGAAAGGCTTCTGTGCTCTGATGAGACCAGAACTGAGTTTCATAGGCCATTAAACTAAACACCATGCACCAAAAATTGCACTTTATTAAAAACAGAGCATCAAACATGGTGGCAGCATCGTGCTGTGGGGAATGATTTCCTGCAGCAGGTCCTGGAAGACTTGTGAGGGTAGAGGATGCAGCAAAATATGGGGAAATCCTGGAGGAAAACCACATTGGGAAAAAAAAATTGTTTTCTAGTAAGACAATGATCCCGAGCATAAAGCCAAGCTGTACAGGAATGGCTTAAAAACATCAATTTAAATGTCCTGGAGTTGCCGAGTCAGAGTCCAGATCGCAATCCAACTTGAGAATTTGAGACTGGACATGATACCCATACAGCCTGACAGAGACCTGTGCACACAGACTGAAGGCTGCCAAGGCTGACAAGGGGGAATCTACTAAATACTGACTTGAAGGGGATGGATAGTTATGCGTTGCTTGGTGTGGTTTTTTTTTTTTGGTCTTCATTGTGTAGATTAGACATAGACACTGACTCACCTCAAGTTGGGGCTTCCACATACAGGGGCGCTATACTACAGTCAATGGAGACCCTTAACTACAGACGGGTGATCTCCACTGAACTAATTCTGGGGCTTCTCAAACCAATCACCTGCACCAGCAATAATTTAGGTGTGTCAAATTAAAGGGGAGGGGTGACGCAGTGGTAGCAACCAGGGTTTGCATCTGGGTCCTCCCTGCATGGAGTTTTCATGTTCTCCCCATGTCTGTATGGGCTTCCTCTGGGTGGTCCTGTTTCCTCCCACTGTCCACAGACATGCAATTTGGAGATCTGGTGATGCTAAATTGGGCCGTGTCTGTGTTCACCCTGTGACGGACTGGTGCCCTGTCCAGGGTTTGCTCCTGCCTTGCACCCTATGCTAGCTGGGATGGGCTCCAGCACCCCCCACTGCTACCCTGGTCTGGATTAAGCAGGTTAGAAAATACCATAAATGACATATTAAATGTCATATTACTTATGTAAACAACTATTTTGTTTTATATTTGCAATTAATTTAGGTCACTTTGCAGAGGTCTGTTTCACTTTGACATCAAAGAGTCTTTTCTGCTAATCAGTGTCACAAAATCCAAATTAAATCCACTGTGATACAGTGATATATAACAATAAAATCTGAAACCTTTTGAGAGGGTAAATAATTATTATAGGCACTGTACATGTTAGATTAACTGGTGAATGACCTATGATAGAATGGCCTCCTGGAGGAGATGGGTCATGCCCAGTGCCCGATGCTGCTAGGACAGATGCTTTCTCCCCAGGACTCTAAAATGAATTTAATCAACTCATATGATTACTTACAGGTTTAATTTAGCAGCATTAAAGCATGAACTGGGATAATATTGAAATCTGTTTTTTTTGACATTTGGAATAATGAGAAAACTCTAAAGGGGCAGATGCCCGAGTACAGCTAACATAACTGACCTGGTCACCAGTGAAGGAGCCATTATTGGTAAGTTGATGTTAAATTCATATGAATATTTGCCTTGTTCTGATAAAATGTCTAGCTTTACATCGATAAATACAGTACAGGTTTTGCCTTAACCAAGTAAACAGGAAATTCTAGCTCCTGTTTTACTGTAGTTAGTGAAATGTTTTTTGATTGTGAAAGTTCGGGTATAAGGGAATGCATTACGCCTCATAATCAGCCTTGAACTGTTGACATCTCGGTACCTGAGCACTTTGGAGACATCAAATTAACGCGGCTACAACCAGTTAAATCAGGCAGCACTTTTGAATTATTGTGAGATTTTTTTTATTCTGGGGTGGTATGAATGTGGCAATAACAAAGAACATTTGCAATGTAAAAAGTGCCCAAGCAACAACACATGGAGCAACATTCTGAAAGTTATTTAATTCAGATCTGGAGAGTATGAGGTCCAGAATGTATTTCAATAGCACCAGGTGAAAGGCAGGTGCCCACCTTGGATGGGTCATTAGTCTACTGCAGGTCCCGCTCTCACACACACACACACACACACAAATCCAGTTTAGAATCATCAGTTCATCTAACGTGCAGGTCTTTGGGATGCTGGAGGAAACTGGAGTATCAGGATCAAATTCTGTGAAGACATGAGAAAAACATGCAAACTCTACATCAAGAGTTCCCAAACTTTTTCGGCCGCCGACCCCTTTACCAAAAACTTTTAAAACTGTTGACCCCCTAGTCATTTACTTTACTTACTCAAATTAATACATTTGTACAGTACTCAATATTAAATATTTCACTAGATATCAGATTTTAATCACTTGTAATTATGATTTAAAAAGATAAAATGGCTACGGAATATGGCATTATCTTGTGCAACATTTAATATCGAAACCTGCACTAATGAAAATTTAAGCAAAAAAATATGAGCAGAGTTTTTTTTTTTTTACATTTTTGACATTTATGAAATAAATATGTAAATTCAAAATAAGTAGAAATAGTCCAAGCTGTACTGTCTGCATTTCTTTTTTGGTTCAGTCATATTATTATCTGAAGAAATACAAACTTTTATTAACAAACAATTTCGACAGCCCCTGTGATTAAAAAAAAAAAAAAAACAATAAAGTATGTACGTACTTGAAACAGAAGATTTTTGTTCTTACTCGAATAAATAAACTGTGTCCTCCAATTTTCTTTTTCGTAGTACTGCTCCTCAATAAATAATTATATTCAAAGTTCAAATCACAAATAAGTACATGTCACATCAAACGAACCAATTTATAGTGTCTTATGAAAGCATGACCGTACAAGACTGATAGATTCTGCTAATATAGAATATCCGTCGTCTCGTCCCACCGCAAGCAAGAGCGGACATGCAACGGTTTTTCATGTTCGCACTTGCTTTGATACGTTCGATAAGACAATGCACAGATACTGTATGTTTGTGTTACATGTATTTTCATGCATTCTTACGTGTGACTCTTTTAATGACACATTTTACCTTTTTGTTCGCAAGTTTGGTATGTAATGTGTTTTTATCAAAAAAGTGTTTTTTTGAATTATTTTACTTCTTAATTAGGTACCTATTGGAATCATAGGTATTTTGAAGTAACAAACCAATAGCAGTAGTAAGGGGGTCTATTTTTGTTGTCGTTGACCTCCCAATTTTTTTATTGAAACTATCGACCCCTAGAAAGTTCAAATCGACCCCAGGGGGTCGATATCGACCACTTTGGGAACCCTTGCTCTACATGGTGAATGACTTACATACAGAAATAAGACCCTGGACACTGCACTTGTGAGAAAATAGCAGAAATCACAGCACCACCATACCAAGCAGTTGTATGGCTGTGGCACTTGATATTTAAAAAAGGTTTAGCTCCTCACGGTTATATCATATTAAACTACGATATGACGGAATACAATAAGCAAAATAAAAAGGTGATCAACACCAGAGGAGAACTTCATTCACTTCTGATGGAGCTTGCTGTTTAATCCAATGGAAAATGATTGCTGCTAAATAAAATCTGGCCTTATTCCTACAAATACACTTTTTCCTGCCTTTCAAAAAGTGGTATGGGTAAAATCTTACGAGAATATGTGGCCCTAAAACTCACAGAGGTTGCACATATGAAATAAGCTTAGGATTCGGTTAAAGGCTGAAATTGACCCAACCCTGAAGTCAGACATCTTGTCATCCATCCATCATCAAACCTGCTTAGTCCAGTTCAGGCTTGCAGGGGACAGCAGCCTAACCTGGCAGAATCAGAGGCAAGGCAGGATCCATGCCTGGAGAGGGCACTACACGGTGGATTGAATTGCTATCCCCAAGTTGGATTTTCATTCCTTCTTCTGTTTCAGAACAATTTCTCAAACTAGAAACTAAAAAGAAACCTCAGTGCATGTCAAGAAACTGTGATGGATTTACAGTCCCAATTAAAGTTGCATTATACAGGGTGGTCCAGATCTAATTACGCAGATCCAGATCATCTGGATGACTTTGATTTATGCAGGGATGATTCCAATTCGGCGCGAAGAAGATTCTTCATGTCGTCAGGTCGCACACTTCTCGATGGTCTGGGATTTTTCTGGTGATTTTCTATGTAATAAACTTAATAAGTTATAGCGTAATGAAAATTGCATAATTAGATCTGGACCACCCTATACAAACTATAGACATTGCCGTCTTTGTGTTACTATTATTATTGTAGTCAAAAAAGACATTTTTTCACTTGTATGCAAACTAAAGATATTGATACTTTGCTTTATTTCTTCTTCCATCCGTCCATTTTCATAACCTATTTATCTAAGGCAGGATCACAGGAGTAAGCACAGGAAACAAAAGCAGGAACATCCCCTGGACAGTATGCCAGCCCATCACAGGGTGAATGAATACACACACACACAACATGGCTAATTTAACTACACCAAGGCACCTAACCTGCATGTCTTTGAACTGTGGGAGGAAACCAGAACACCCACAGAAAACCCACCTGGACATGAGAAGGAATTGCAAGCTCCACACCCTGGTCTCCCTGTTGTGAGGCAGCTGAGCTATCAGTGCACCATTCTTGTTTCTTTATCATTATAATAATATTACAGTCAATTTAAGAGAATTTTTCATTTTTATACAAGCTAAAGATATTGATACCGACTTTTTATTTCTTCCTAAACTTTATTAGTTCATTAATATTATTATTGATGTTATCATCATCATCATCATCATAATCACAAAAGTGAACTGAAGAAAAGTTTTACCTTTCACACAAACTAAAGATATTGATAATTACTTTGCATTTCTTCTCCTCTTATTATTATAATAGCAGTCAACTTAAGACATATTTCACTTCTATTCCAGCTAAACATTTATTGTAGTTCGTTATTATTATATTGTTATTAATATGTCAACAACTGAAGACAGTTTTCACTTTGACTCCACTCTATTTTGAAAAACTTGCAATACAATTTTCTAAGTTCAGGAGTCGACTTTGGGAGCGCACATTCTTTCAGAACCACTAGATGGCGCTCTTATCCAATGTTTACTAAATCGAATGCCACTGAAGTCTCCAGTAGGTAGGCAAGTTTATTGCTTGCTGTTGTTATTATTTTTATTACGGTCATTTCGTTTACTTTTATGCTTTTTTCTGTTTATTCGTATTTTTGTTCTTTATTTTTTCTCTATTGTGAATGTTTACTGTTGCCTTTTTAAAAAAATACACAATCTTTACCTATTCGCAATGTCCGTGCACCACCTGTAGCCGACATGTATAAATGAAGATGTTTTTCTGCTTTTCTTATTCTTCTGTCTGCCTGTCTGGAACTTTACACGTGGACATAAATCCTTTTAGTTTTCCAGTCTTTCTCCTTTCCCTCAAAAAACAGCGACAAACGTTGCGCTTTGGCAATGGAGGACTGAGACAACAAACCGACCAGAAGAGGAGCGCGAAACGGGGCGTTATAAAGGGACCCAAAATCCGAATTCTTAAAGGTGTCTGAGTGGGGTGGAAACCCCGTTTTGCCTTTGCACATGTCGATAGTTCCTTTCACGAGTATGGCTGCCACAGAGAGCGCAAAGACCTGCTGTGTTAATTCAAAATTGTTGCGATGAAAGCCGAACGGCTGTCCGACAGGCACCTGGAAAGAGCAGCCCGAGAATCCCCCAGCCCCTCAGTGACTGCGGAGCTCTCAGCTACGAGGTGTAAAGTGTACTTGACATGAAGGTGCCTTTACGAAAATCCCAAGATATCACAGATTTTCTGGGCAGCACAATAGTCGTGCGTGTCTTGTTGGTTTGTATCGCCCTAAACAGATGGGTACCTATACGAGAAATTAAAGCACACAAGGATTTAATTCAGCTAACATCACAGAAAGCCACTGGAAACAAGTTAAAAAGAAAAAAAAAGTAATTTAATATGACGGCATCGGGGAAACTTAGTAATATACTTTGAGGTTAGTGAGTTTTAATAGACAATCGAATAGCTCGAGAGGCTGATGATTAACTTGAGTTGGATAGGCGCAGTATTGTAATAAGCATTAACGATCGGGTGCTTGCGTCTATACCACACATTACAGTAGTAGATGCTGTAGTAATACGTTGTGTGAAGTCAAGTTTTTCTTTGAATTTAGGTAAGACTTAAGCACCAATACTGAAATCGGTACACACGCATACACTACCTATTATATAGTGCCTTATCTATCTATCTGTCTATCTAGAACGGAGATGCAGAATTCGGAAGCGCTGCATTTACCTTAAAACCGTAGTCAGTTAACGGCGTATTTTTACAAATGAAATGTTTAAAGTTATGCTTCAATCACTTCTGGTGAAAAATGTTCAAATGTTCACGATTCTTAACATCAGGTAAGAAAGCACTAACATTATGTAGTGATTTAATAACTGCATCCATCTTACTGTATATTAACAGGCTGGGTGCAAAGGTGTGCTCAAAAATAAGAATAAAAAGGGTGAATGACAGCACTTGCTTGATAACATTATTAGTAATAGTATTTTTAAACATTCACTTGTCTGAAGATGAACTTTTATGTAAACTAATGGTAATGAATTAATTTTTCAAGTGTTCTACTCTATGCCTATAACATAGAATTACAAATGATGTATTCCACATTACATCAAGTAAATAATAATAATAATAATAATAATAAATACCAGACTGTTCATGCAGGCCAATTTGTGTACTTAAACTTTGTTCCTTCCTGAAGGCTTCCAGCCCAACTGTACCAAAGGCTACCACAAATATTTATTCTGAAAGGACTTCTGGATGTAGAGCAGCGTGGAAAGTTTTACAGAGCCACATACAAAACTGCCAAAAGATACAAACCTATCTTGTGTGTTTATGGGCCATTGGGGTAGGATGGGGGGGCTCACTCCATGCATTTGCCTCACTGTGATTCCTTCTCTCTCCTAGAGAAGAACGGCGGCCTCTCGTTTGTTCCTCTCTTTAATTAGACAATTTTGTAGTGTGCTTGTCCCGCAAAGGGGGGCTTATTTGAAGAGACCACCTGTAGGGCATTCAGCGTCGCTCAATACCATGGCAGCCTGCTTCTCGCTGCCTGCAGTCCCCCCCAACAATACAGAAAAGCTGCTTAAAAGGCCCTTTCCCTAACTGTTACAAGTCTGTCTCCTACAAAACCTGGGCCGGTCCCCCAATTCAAAGCGCCCCGGTGGCCGCTGGGGCTATACTGGGAGCCGAGACACAGGAATTCAGACAAAACGTCATGTTTCGTCCCCAAAAAAGAAAGATCAAAGATGTGAAGCTGAAAGGGGCCCGCTCCCTACAGATTAACTCTATTCACTGGGCCCTCGTTTAAGAAATTATGTACTGCGCCATTGGACAAGCAGGTAAAAAGTTCAACAATTACGAAAGTTATTCTCCCTGATTCAATAACCTCCTCCTGCTCTTATAAATTAGGCCGATTTGACAGCCGAACAATACGGAATGGGAGAAAAGCATCCATCTGCTCGGACAATTAAGTTGTCCCAGCAGCGCACCTCCAGCCAGCCCATTAGGCGAAGCCTAACTGTACAGCAGGAAATGGACCCAAGCGTACAATTTATCAAAAAAAGACTTTTTATTGTCAAAATATAAGTCAAATATTTGATCTCACTTAGTGACATCTACATTTTATACAAAATTTACAAGTTTATAACTTTGTATATATACAGCATTTACACATTTGTACAATAATTATATAAATACATTTTTTGCAGTAAAACCCGTATTACATTTGGGTACAGGACAATAATTAAGGCTTACTTTTTTTTTAACCATTGTTAACATTTTGATTGCAGTCAGCAAACACCTTTGTGGCAATGTAATTTATCCAAAACAAAGCCTAACATGCCTCCTGCTAAGGACATTTAAGAGATTTAAGACAGCAGAAATCCTCTCGGTGCAGGATGACAGACAACACAATGGCCCTTCCTCCCAGATTGTCCCCTCACTGGCTGCTGTGCATATAAATTGACCAGATTTAGCCATTTTAGATCAGGTACATTGTTTCAGGCAGCAGCTTATACTTCTGCCTAATAGGGTCCATTAAAATGCTAATTGGAGATAACTAGGAGACAAGCTGGAGGCAATTTGCTGACGGAATGTCCGGTTAGACCTGTGATGCTGCCACTTCTTTTTTGGATGGGACCCTCTAAGCAATCAGATTGAGTCCAACTCAACTGTGAGTGAAGGACAGGGCTGACCATCCAGATCAGATCCAAAACACCTCAAAAGTTACCACTTCCCTCTTGCAGGAGCACACATAAGGCAATCCAAGTGCACCACGTCATTGACAGTAGCAGTTAACTGCACATGGACACCCTGCAGGCAGACAGTCCAGGTGAGCCACTCCAGTCAGGATATGGAGCTGACAGTCCAAACTAGCCTGTCAGTGGACTTTAATTATAAATATAATAATAGCATTCATTCACGTTATTATTATATAGAGCACTTTTAGTGGATGGGCTCAGAGCGCAAAACCTCAAGTAGGACACCAAAAGAGCTGTCTCAGTCAATCTTGTGACACTTGAAAGCGTACCAAACTGAGTGGCCAGTTCTGGTCTGAGACACTTGCATTAACTGACCTTCATTTCTTTTGAAACACACCTAACCAATTCAGTCCAAGCCCATCAGGACTGTGACGTTGGCACAGCAGTCAGTCAATTCCCCTCAGCATGTCTGTCCAGGACCAAAAACAACAGTCCTTGCTGCTCAAACCTGTGACAGGGGCATCTGTTTTGGGTATGATACTGAACTGGCAGTGCCAGACCTCCAGGTCAGTCCTGTGCTCACATCACTGTACATGGAGCCTCCTGTGCCCTTACTGCTCCAGCAGCAGCGCGTGCAGAAAGCCCTCCAGGACTCAAGTGTCTTTCCTGACCAGATCCACACTCCGGAAGTGATGCCAACCAAAAGGCACATAAAATATTTCAGCATAAACACGGCATAGTCTGGCTTTTTTGCCTCCTGCTCAACTAAGCAGGCACAGTTATGGGTCACCTCCCAGCTCTGTTTGTTGTGCTGTTCATAGAAGTAACACGCCACGACGATTGTGGCCGGCACCGTATAGAGCACTGTAAAAATCCCAATTCGGATCATAAGTTTTTCCAGCTTGTCCGTTTTGGTGCCACCTTGTTTAATTACGCTCCTGATTCGGAAAAGAGAGACGAATCCCGCCAACAGGAACATTGTCCCAATAAACAAGTAAATGACCAGCGGTGCCAGCACAAAGCCGCGCAGATTGTCCAAGTTCTGATTTCCCACGTAACAAATCCCGGCCACCGGGTCCCCGTCGACTGAGCTGAGAGCTAAGACGGCGATCGATTTAATGCTAGGAATGAGCCAGGCGGCCAGGTGGAAATACTGCGAGTAACTAGCGATCGCCTCGTTGCCCCATTTCATTCCAGCAGCCAGGAACCAGGTAAGCGAGAGGATGACCCACCAGATGGAGCTGGCCATGCCGAAAAAGTACACAAGGAGGAAGACGACGGTGCAGAGAGCCGGACCGGTGGTCTCGTAGTGGACGTGCTCCACTTCGTACTCGCGGCTGCACGCCACCTTCTCGTGCCCCGCTATCAGACGTACGATGTAGCCCACCGAGACGAACATGTAGCAGGCAGACAGGAAGATAATGGGCCTCTCCGGGTACTTGAACCTCTCCATGTCAATTAGAAAGGTAGCCACAGTGGCAAAGGTGGAGACAAAGCAGAGGACCGACCAGAGCCCGATCCAGAAGGCGGTAAAAGTCCTCTCCTCGGGGCTGAAGTACGGGTTGTGACAAGGCATGGCGCAGTTCGGGATCTGACCCGTGCGGACGCGGTTGTACAGCGGGTGCCTCTCGCTCGTGACCTGCACCATTGGCGCACGGCACTGACACCCCGGCTCGCACTGGGACGGCTGGCCGCGGTGCTTCCCCCCTGCTAATGCAGGACGCCCGTGTCCGCTCTTGTTCTTGTGGGGGTTGACAGGCTTCCCAGGGTGTGCGGTGGGCTTAGGAAAAGCCGGCGACACGGTGGTCAGATCGGTCCTGTTGTAGTCCATACACAGTGTGTCCGGGGTGCCCTGGACTGGCAGCCGATCGCACCTCATCCTGTCGGGCCAGGCGAAACCATATTGTCTCATGAGAGGCGCGCAGCCAGCCCGGGCTCTCTCGCACACACCCCGGCAAGGCGGCAGAGGCTTCTTGTAGTCCTCCAGGCAGATCGGAGTGTACATGCTGCACAAGAAAAACTTCAAGTCCGGTGAGCACTGGATCTCCACCAGCGGCCAGAACTGGTGCACCTCCAAGCCAGCCTCGTCCTGCGTGTCGTGGTTGAACTGGTTGGGCATGTAGGTGTAGTTGTAGCCTATGCCTTTGCACAGGGGCACGGTAATCTCCTGGCAGGTGAGCTCCTTCGCGGTGGCACAGCTCGACCTCTGCAGCAGTGCAAGTGCCAGGAGCAGCAGGTAGACTTCCAACAGGTAGCACTCCATGATGAGAAGAGCGAGACAGTGAGGCGCCTCTCTTTGCAGTCCGTGGAGCCACGCTGCCCCTCGCCGCGCTGCCCCGTTACGGACTGGCGCTCACCATGAGAGGGGAAAACTGCGTTTAAAAAGAAATAGCCTCCAGGCGGCCACTCAAAATGGCTGAGCTGCTCCCAGACACCGGCTACTTTTCTCCTCCGCGCTCAGTCCACCGTCGAGCTGATGTACTTCCAGTAGCCGCAAGTCCCACACTGTAAATCCGAGTGGAGCGGGAGACGTGTATTTCCAAGTTGCGTGCTCCCGGAGATCCTTGGTTTCCATCCGAGCGCTGGCTACAGTGCCAGCCGATCACGCTCGCTCGCTCGCTCGCTCGCTTTCTTTCTCTGCCTCTCTCTCTCTCTCTCTTTCACTGCATGTGTGCGTATGTGTGTGGGTGTGCTGAGTTGAGAGGGGCTCTTTGAATATTTATACACTAGACGGGCAAGTCACTCCCCCCGCAGCGCGCGGGGCGGGTGCACGAACCTCTTAAGGTGCTTTTCACACTACCTCCCTACTTACACTGTCTCACCCCGGGTGACTTCTGCCAGGCACCCTGTCTTCGAAAGACGACCGAGTCGGCTGGGCGCATCAGTAAGGAGCCGCACCGCAGTAAGAAGTCGCTTTGCCAATTACTGACAGAAAGAAAAAAATTATAGTGACTTGACAAGGGGCTCAAGGTAGTAGAAAATAATATACAGTATATATATATATATATATATACTGTATATAGTAAGAGGCAGCAACAACGGCAATAATAATAATAATATGAAGCTCAATAGGAATAGCCGAAGTAGCAATACTGATAGCATTAGCTTTTCAGATTAATTGTATTGTTGGGACCCTCAACCACAGCTTAGGTAAACTGTGTACAGAAAATACACGGATATTCAGATATCAGAGATGAACTAGAGCTTACTTATCATTATGATTATTATTGATGTTATTGCAATACATTCTGAAGAACACATCGCAGTTACAGTCTTTTCAAAAGTGAAAGAAACCACCTTTAATGACATACCACCCGGCGGAAGGCCAGACCCTGTGGCAGGTTCATTTGCGTTTGTTAGGACATCCCAGGGGTTATCTTAAACCCAGAATGGAGTGTTTATTTTTTAATTGAAGTGCTGATGTTTCGTTTAGCGCTTGTATGGATCTCACGCAGCGGCTGTAATTACTGTAATGGCTGGAACAAGCAGAGCAGCTTGTAAGGATGATGATGGCACGTAGTTGAAATACAAAAAAAGAAGTTTTTTTGGCTGTGCTCAAATAGTACTGTTTGTTTGCCAACACAGCAATTAGCATTTAATGAAACCTTCAGACTGCATGCAAACATTATTCACTCCGAAATTAGTGTTCCGCTCGCTGCACGGCTCTCATTATTTACTATAGTGCTGGGAAGTTTAAAATAACTGGACCGGTGGCTGTTTTAGTAACAAAAAGCATAATTTGTATGTACATATATCTGTAAAAAATAGTGTAAGACAAAGAATGAAATGTGTAGTTTTATGTAACTAACAAAGTCAGAACGTAAAATGAAGAGCATGTTGTTACATCAGATTTGTAATTGTTAATTCGGTTTTGATTCTCACAGGTAGCGTGGCGTCAAAATTAAGGAAATGAACTTGAAACCCTCAGGTGTAAACTTGAAATCTCACTCTTGGCACACCTCGTTACTCTGCCTGCTGCCCGGACTGAGACTTTAGAAATATCTCGTGTAATTATTAAAAAAAAACAAAAAACTGATGAGAATAGTAGCTTCAGTAATTGCAATGGCTGCTTTAATTATTTATTTCGGAAAGCTAACTGCCATGTCTACTATACATTCTTTTACTGTTACAAGTGTATAAATTAGAAATCATATTGGGTGATTAGATAAACCGTGATTGCTGCCATTCTCCCTCTGTTCCCCCTTCAATTTTAAAGTACTGCTTGACACATTGAGATTATATGCGATCAGTCGCAAATTTAAAGTTGATACCAAAATCATCAGAACATCGACTGTGTACACTTAAAGGTACATCTTCCATCAACCTGTTTACCACTTCCTTCATCCTGTCCCTTTTTATTTATTATCGAACACATTAATAGATAATCTGACAGATGCACATTTTACAAATCCTGATAGGTATTAATTATTTTTTTTACTTTTTTTTAAAAAGTTTAACATCCTGGTCCAAGCATTTCCCCATTATTTAGTTATGACAACTCGGCACCTTTCCTGGCAACCTAAATTCCGATAGCAGGGAGCACAAATTAAGAGCTCTCGAGTCTATCACGTCCACTCGTACCCTTACAGTTTATGGATTCCTAGCCTAACAAGTAGGAATTTCTGTTAAAAAGTATCCATGCGGGACAGGGAGAAAGTGCCGACTGCAGACAAACCGATATTTGGGCTTCGGAGTTCTAAACCAGCAGCGTTAGCAAATAATAAAATAACAACTGAAGTAATCTAACAATATGATCTCGCTTAAGAAATCTTTCCACCTTTTATTATTTTCATTTTGGGACCATTGTGTAGTTTGACTTGCAACTTTATTCTTTAGCTCGGTGCTACTGAATCGCCTTCGTTCTTTCTTTCTTTCTTCGCTGTGCACTTTTCTACTGTGGACCCCCACCACTTTTGTTTTTCTCTTGGTAACCGCGGTCATATTTTTTGCTATGCTGCAGTCCTACAGGAGGGTGAATATAACTTCATAAAATCGTCAGCAGAAGTGAAATAACCGCGTCGCTCAGCCGGATTGTGCACTGAAAGCCGGGCAGAGTCCCAGACGCGCCTCCTTAAGAGCCTGCGTACATATTCACCGATCGCTAGCTCTGGATTTGTACACAATATTACTCATGAAAAAACAGATTTTTCTTGGAGAAAAACGGCGTGATTATTAACAACCCATTTAAGAAAAAAATTCTAAAGCTTGCTCTGCCTCCTTCATGAATAAAGAGTCAGAACGCTTAACCGCGCTAATTAGCTGGAACTCAAAGCAAACAGAGTGGATGCGTTGGTCACTTTTGTAAACAGTTAACTGTAAAACGGCGCAAACATTTCATTAATTGAATGGCAAATATTAGATTTACAGAACGCATTATAACGGCTCCTCATAATCGCTTTATCAATTTCCTATAGATTTTAATTAAAGGCTGTGCTTATCTTTTAATTGCGCTCATCAACGCCTCGGGTTTCTCAAGTTAGATCCACATCATAGGAGAGTTTATAATATTATGCTTAAACTTTCAAGTTGCCTGATGTGCGCACCAGATATATAAGCCACCGAGCGCTTTTTAATTTGCTGTCTCCTCTCAGATACAGAAATCTGCTAAAATATTTGCACACTAGAATCATTTACATATTTTTAAAGCGACCCCAATATTTTCCAAACGTAACTGGTCAGTTGTGTTATTGACTGAAACGCACAACGGTGCGCTGATTTGACTACTAATTTGAAGCCGGCTATTAAGAATAGTTGTGATGTAGTCAGTTCGATAATCATCCGCTGTAATGATGCGCACATTATAATAACAATAGACTTTCAATTTGCAATTGTTACTGCAAATTGGCCCAATGTCACTTTCAGCATTCTTAACCAAATTAGGTTGAAGAAAAGCACCCCCTTCTCGTCAGCTCGCCGAGCCTGAAAGAAAGACACCCTCATTAGGCGAGACGTTTTACACATTTTATTACCTCTGCCAGCCTCCATTTTATATGTCGATTTTCGAAGCTACTTAACAATTAGTGTACAATTAACACAATCACACGCGCAGACCTTGTGCGATTGTTTTTTTACTTAGTGTTTAGGATTTGTCCTGAAATGCTTTATGAAGCTTTTACGAAAGCCCACTATATAAATAGCCATAAATATTAAAATAGCCATAAAAGTAATGTGTTTGGTTTGGGGGCTAAAAAAGGGTACAGCCAGTTTGACGGTTTGCTTGAACTTGAATGTGAACAGAGTTGAACCGACGTAATGTGCGGCGCCCGATGCTGCCAGGATTGGCTCCGGTTAGAGCGCCCCGGCCCCATAACAAAGAAATCGCGTACAGAAAATGCAGTTAGTGATGGGAAAATGTTTAATTCGGAGAAATGACTCACTTTTTCCGCTATAAAATTAAAGATCTAAATAATTCAACTAACATAAATCCATCATCCATTTATATCCTTCCCTGTTTTCCCACTCCATCCAGCTCCTTTTCTAAATTTTCACCAGTCACATCGGCATTTGTTAATAACCTGCTTTGTAAGATGAGGCCAACTGCTTATGTACTAGACCACAGGTGTCAAACTCCAGGCCTGGAGGGCCGCAGTGGGTGCAGGTTTTCTTTCTAACCTTTTCCTAATCAGTGTCCAGTTTTCACTGCTTTTCCCTCTATTTTCATAGCCCTGTTTTTAAGGATTAAGTCTTCTGAATTGATTCTTTTCTTCATTAAATGACAGCCAACCAGAAATGAGACATGAAACGAGCCAACAGATGACCAGCTAAACTGGGGCTTCAAACTCCAACCAGTTCCTTAATGAGAAGCTGATTCTTGCTGTTAATTAGACCCGTTATTCAATTCCATGGCTTGTTGCTGCTCTCTTTTTGCCACAGCAGACATTTCCAAAACTGTTGATATTCTGTTTTTTTCTAAGAACTCCTAAAATGTTTTGATAACCTGAGGGATCAACCTTACTGAGACCTTCATCTTTATTTTCAGATTTTGTTTAATGGGTACAGGTGAGCTGGTCATGTCCTGCTTGTTTTATGTCTCATTACTGTCTAGCAATTAAGGAAAAAACAATTAAGGGGCCTGAGTCAAGCTAATTAAAGCTAAGGCTAAAGAAGTTAATTAGCATCAAACACTGGTCACTAATTAAGAAGATGGCTAGAATGAAAACCTGCAGCCACTGCGGCCCTCCAGGACTGGAGTTCGACACCCCTGTACTAGACCCCATCCCCACCAAACTTCTTAAAACCTGCCTTCATGCCATAACCTCAACTGTTAAGACAATAATCAATGCATCCCTCGACACTGGGTTTGTGGCAGCCACTTTTAAAATCTCTTCTGTAACCCCCATTTTAAAAAAATTTTGGTCTTGATGGTGACGATCTTAACAATTTTTGACCTATTTCCCACTTAACTTTTCTGTCAAAAGTTCTTGAGCGTGTTGTAGCCTCCCAGCTCACCAATTACTTAACTTCTAATAATTTGATGGAACCCTTTCAGTCTGGTTTCAGGGCACAGCACAGCTGTGAAACTGCTCTGCTACGGGTAACCAATGATTTGCTTATGGCAGCAGACTCTGGACAAACCAGCATATTAATTCTGTTAGACCTCAGTGCAGCATTTGACACTGTCAGACATGACATTCTACTGTCCAGAATGGAGACCATGCTGGGTATCTCTGGCACTGCCCTCCAGTGGTTCAAGTCCTATCTGACTGATAGGCAAGAGTTTGTTAATTTTGGCAACAGCAGATCCAGCTCGGCGCCAGTCACACAAGGAGTTCCTCAGGGCTCTGTCCTCAGCCTTCTTCTCTTCTCTATTTATATGCTTCCCCTTAGCCATATTATTCGTAGCTATGGACTGGGTTATCATTTTTATGCAGATGATACTCAACTCTACTTCAATGTTAAAAGTGGAACTTCATCAGAGCTTTCTCAGCTCACAACTTGCCTCCGTGAAATTAAAACCTGGATGGAGCAGAACTCTTTAAAATTAAATTGCAACAAAACTGGCCTCCTGCAAATTGGCACTAAAGTGCAACTTAGAAAATGAGCTCCTTCTCAGTCACTCTTGACGGTGATCTCAACAGACCTTCTTCAGATGCAAGGAATCTTGGTGTCATTTTTGATTCCTCTCTTTCTAATTCCGCCCACATAAATCACATTAAGAAACTTTCGTACTTTCACCTCCGTAACATATCACGTGTTCACCCTTTCCTCTCCTTTTCTCATGCTGAGAAACTTGTCCATGCTTTTATCACATCCGGCATCGATTATTGTAACTCACTGCTGGCAGGTGCCCCTTCTAATCGTATATCACAGCTCCAGCTTATTCAAAACTCTGCTGCAGGAATCCTTACACAGACCAGCAACAGCGAGCACATCACACCCATCCTGCTTCACCTTCACTGGCTCCCTGTGTCTTACAGGATTGAATATAAAATTCTATTAATAACCTACAAAGCTTTAAATGGGCTTGCACCGGACTATATCAGCGGCCTTCTATATCACTTTGCTCCTGTTCGCCTACTAAGGTCCTCTGATTCTGGTAATCTTGTTGTACCCCACACTAACCTGCACTCTATGGGTGACAGGGCCTTCAGCTCCATAGCACCCAGACTTTGGAATGACATCCCGAAATTAATTAGATCAGCCGACTCCATTCATTCTTTTAAAAAACAACTCAAAATGTAATACAATGTTAATAGAAAAGTTAATAAATATATTAGGAACTTAGAATGCTTAAAAGGTTCAAGTATCATAATGAGGATTGGATTTCTTATACATTGGACCCCACATTTATGTCTAGCTATATATATTTCATGTTTTCCTTATTTTTTCAGTGTGAGACAAATAAAAACTTCAGAGTTGTCTGTGCCAGCCTATACCGTGCTCTTCCCTTTCCTTAAAACAAATGGCAGTCCAGTTTTCTTACGGAGCTGGCTTGCCAAAGCGAAGGGTAGGCATCTCAGTAGAATGACAAAATGTCCAAATACACATATGCTATATGTATACATTGAACAAAAAATAAGAAATACATTCTTTTGTAATGGACTGTATAATAAAATACTAAGGCCTGTGTGTCCAGTCCCTTAAAGTTTTCTGACTGCTCAGTTTGGCTTTGGTGCACTTGGCTGGTCTAGCCTTGGCGATGCGATGATAAAGGAAATGCGAGTGTGAGATGCCTGAGGAGGAGTAAAAGCACACTGTGAAAAAATGGTTAAGAGTGAGAAATTTAAAAAACTCTGAGTCCACAGAACTTAATAGAAAACAGCTGTGATGGAAACGGGGCGTTAGTGAGCCCCAAACCCCAACACGAACACACGATTACAGTCCCAGGTTCAAATAAAGATTAGTTTATTGACTAGACTCTCCCAAACAGTAACAAAAGCACAAAAACACAGGTTTTCTTTCTCCACAATTCACACCACTACAATTTCTCTCACCACCGCACTGTCCTCCTCCAGTCGAGTGTTGTCTCACTACCTCCCAGCTCCGACTTGCCTGGCCAAGGAAGTGCAGTCCCTTTTATTAACGACCCAGGAGTACTTCCGGTGCCAGGGCCATTGCCTGATGAAAGTACTTCCTGGTCATACGTAAGTCCATCACAGCAGGAAGCTTGTCTCTCTGCAGCGTCCTCTTGCGGCACCCAGTAACCCCAGCAGGTTTCCCTACATGCCCTGCCGGCTTTCCACTGGGTACCGATATCCGATGTGGCTGCCATCTAGTGTGCTGTGGTAATAACAAACCCCCAGCGATTTCTTTTCAATGGGCTGTACGTCTATCCTTTGCGATCCTTGCTTCCGGGTTTGCTCCTTCTTTCCTTCCCAGCCAGGATGCTTATCTGCCTATTAGGAGTCTCCTGTCTGGGTAAGGAATCATCTCCTCTCCTTGCCAGGATGCCCGTCCAGCCCGTGTGGCATCTACACAGTTTATAATATTGTGACGTCAACACAAGGAATGTGAATTGACCAATCAAAATGTCCAGCCCTTGTCCCAGCTGTTGTGTTATATTCAGTTATTAGCTGACATATTTCAAAGGATTGGCTCCCTTCTTTGGGGCTTCAGGTTAAAACAGAAGTGTAACTTATGTGTATACAAAAGAGCAGACAAAAAGAAAATATATACAATATTAAGCAATTAACCATTTCCAGGTACCTCAGTGCAGTTTATAGCCTGGCCACAGTTTGTGGAGTGTCCATATTTGGTAGCAGCCATACTACCTGTTCTTTAGAACAGGTAATCCACCTGAAACTAAACGTATCTGGCTCTGGCCAGTACTTGGATGGGGGACCAACCAGAAAAGTTCTTGTTGCTGATGTTAAAGGTGTTGGTAAGGCTAGCAGGAGGCACTTTCACTGTGCTCTGTGTGTGGATCCCAGTCCCCCAGTGCAGTGATGGGGACACTGTGCTGTTAAACCACGGTGCTGACTTAATGTGGTAATGAAAGATCCATGGGCATGTCCTGGCTAAATTGTCCACCATGGCCTGGTCATTCTGTTTATCTAATCATCCATGTCACTTATTGGCTTTCTATACCTCTCACCCCTTCACCACCTAATAGCTAATTTGTGGTGAGTGCACTGCTTCAATAATGGGTGCCATCACCTCATGCAGGTGGATTCTTCACATTGGTGGTGGTTGATGTGGCTTTCCACTGTTTATGTAAAGTACTTTGAATACCTTAGAAAAGTGTTATATAAATGTATATAACTCTCATTTTCCCTGTGTTTGTGTGTATTTTCCTCACGTGCTATAATTTATTCCCACACACTGAAGATGCGCATATCTGGTCTGTCACCCCATACTGGACAAGTGTGAATGATGTAGCTGTTTGTTTTGTGATGGACAGGCCTCTGTTCAAGTCAGTTTCAATGCCCGATGAATACATTCCTCATGTGGGGATCAGAAAATGGCTTCTGTTTTGGCCACTTTATGGAATTCAAACCCAGAGAAAGCAGAAATTCTGTCAACTCAAAATAAAATAATCAAACCCTAAATCCTATTCACTAACGCAGGGAGGCAGAGCCTATCCTGGCAACATGAGTCACAAGACTGGAACTATACCTGATAAGGACCACTCATACCCACAAGGCTAATTTGGTATCGCTAAGTACTCTAGCACATCTCTGAAGATGTGGAAAAAACATCCATGCAGACACGGGATGAATGTGCCAACTCAACATGGGCACTGACCAGGTGTGAGAGTTGAACCTAGGATGCCGCATCATCCACTGTGCCACCATGTCCGGCAAGGTTATTAGTAATATTTTTATTACTGAGCATTGTGGTTTGAAAGGCCACCAAGATGGAGATGGAAGGAATGAGGCCAAGGGGTAGACTGAAAAAGATGTGATTAGAGGAGGTGTCAGATGATAAGAAAAGATTTGGCCTCACACCAAAGAATACCCAGCTCTATTAAGAGTGGAGGATAAAGATCTGGAGGGCAGCTAACTAAGCATTGCCCTTAAATCAGTGATGATGATGATGATGATAATGATACTGTGGCCTGGTGGGGGTGTTCCAGATCCCCAAATCCCAGACACAACCACATAGACACCAGTCCTTGTTTCAAATGCCCATTTATCTTAACAAAATACCTTCTCACAACCAGATTTCTTACACAAAAGCGCAATACTTCGTATTTTTTTCCTCCTCAAGTCCTCCCCAGACAAGTATTGTCCTCCTCCTCCTTTCCTGACTTCAGTTCCTTGGATAAGGTGGAATGGCTTCTTTTATGCCAGACCCAGGGGCACATCTGGGTCACAACATTACACCCAGAAAGCACTTTTGGATCAGGTGGAACCTCCCTGAATTGGAGAAGTCCTCTTCTGGCAGCTCCCCCTTGTGGTGCCCAGGGAACCCAGTTGGGCTTTCATCAGGACAACTCCAGGTGATTGTGGGTCTGACACTCAGCAGAGTGATGCTGCCATCTGTTATAATGGGGGAGCAAACAGCCCAGTAAGGCAGGCTCCTTTTGTCCTTCCATTATGTCATTGCAACCAGGAAAGGGAACAAAGAAGACACCTCCACCAAAATTCTCCATCCATTATGAGGGTCTCCTGGCTGGGCTTGCTTTCCATCACAGTACTATAAACAGGTGACATTTGGGACACATTGTGTGTAATTGTTATGAGAAATCACCCACACACTGATATATTCCTTGGGTGCCACCAGGGGGACCTCCCCAATTACTATTTTAATTACAACAGTATACTCATAATGATAAATACATAACAGCAAACACAAAACTATAATGAGTAATAATTGTGACTCATCAAGTCTTAGTCACCACATGAGTGTTTGAAACACTTTAAGGTTGGTCTTTCAGATAAGGAAGGCAGCAGTTTCAGGTTAGTCCTACTTCCTAGTCATGGTCCTGGAGAGTGGTAATGAATTTCATGTTGATTAGCACATGCAAGCAAGAATTTCATGGTACTTTGCACAGATGACAATAATAACCCTATAAACTTATAATAGTCAAAAGGATTCCTAGCAACATTATAGATGCACATCTTTTATGGAAACACATTACAGCAGTAAGCATAAATACAATTTGTAATAAAATCTTTAATAAAATGTGATACACACCTTTACAATGATGTATGCATAGCTCAATGATTTTATTGGAATATATGAGTGATACAGCAGGCTGCCTGTTTCAAATTCTTACTATTTTTTTGGCAGATTTGCAGAAATGTGAGATGTAACCTCTTCACTGTCGATGATTTAATAAACTAACATTTAAAAATCCTCTGAAGTCCTCCATAGGAAAAAGCAAAATTCAGACCATAAGAAGATCACACCAAGCGTGTTACAGGTATTTGTACATAACAATAGCACAATCCTTTGTCGTTCAGTATTAAACACATTTTTGGTGTAACATCTTTGCTTATTTGGCTTTGAAAGAGAGTAAAACATCATTTTTAGTAATGTTAATGTAGATATTTATCAGCCAAATAAGCCATCAGAACCTAAATGACAAGTGAAATATAAGTATAATTAGGCCAAAACTCATTATGGCCTGGGCTCTGTTTACTTTCTTAATGCTTTTAGTCAGATGGTGACCTGGTGAGAGGCTGCTTTGCTTGCCTGTTTTCTTTCACTCTTAAAGAGGAGAACTGGTAGCAAACTGATCAGATGGCGTATTTATTATAATTTTGTAATTAAGTTTTGTAGAAATTGTAGGATTTTTCTAAAGTGAAATCACTGGACTGCTGTCCACATTTCATGTTCCTTGCTTTTTAGAAACAGGGCAAAAAAAGGTTTATTTGGGGTAGGTGGTCTTATTAAGGACAGGTATGGTGGCTAATGCTGCTGCAGCTCCGCTACTGGAACCTGGACTGAACCCGTTGTCTCTGTGTTCTGGTGCGGTTTATCTAGGAGCTTTGTTTCTTTCTGTTGTCGTGAAGTTGGGGATTCTGCATAGTCCTGATAATGACTCAGAATTCCCACTAGAGGGGGAAACCGCCAAACCCCAGCTAGTAACATGAGGGCAAATGTAGAAACTTTATAAATAAAAATATTTAGCGTACAAAAATGCTCTGTACTACAAGGTAACTCTAAACAGCACAAATGTCAAAAGGGATTACCTGAAAGGGCAGTCCCACAAAAAAAAGAGAGCTAAAGTATCAAAAATCCATAGAAATTGCACAGAATAAACATGAGAGAACTCACCAATACCAGTGCATTCAATGAACAGCAAGGGACTGCTTGTTTTCCCAGTCTTTATAGGGCTGAGCTCGGCCCCTAGATGGCAATAGGCAGGTGGCAGTGCCACTTGGAGAAGCAGCCACAGGACATGCAGAACATAGTAGGAAATACATAGACAAATAGAAACTAAATGATCAACATTATTAACATAAACAGAAGAATCAAAAATTAACAAAAAAAAACATAAAAAAAGAAATCTGAATTCCCTGGGTGAAACATAACATTTATATCCTGAAAATATTTGTGTTAGATTAGTTGGTCACTCTAAAGTAACCCTGTAGTGTCCTATAGTGGACCATCTGCCCATCCAGTGCCAGTTATTGCTTTACTGTTGTTACAAAAAGTTGGAGGATGTGGAGTTAGAGTAATGTTGGAGTTCCCCTGGTTTTGATATTCTGAATTTTGTGGATTAGTAGTAGTAACACAAGTAGAAGTCAGGGTGTTTTGGTCATATGACACTGTTATTGGGTATTCCACGTTCAACAAAGTCAAGACACATCACATGTATAAAATGAAATGGTCAAACACAACAGAATAAGAAGTTTAATCTCACTATTTGTATGTCTTTTTTACAATACAGTCAGTTTATTTCCTTCATGTAGCCTCTTTGAAGTTGGATTCCTTGTTAATTACCTTTCATTGAATGATTTTATAGTTTATCCTGTTGTGTTAACTTGGTATGGCTTGCTTTGTAAAGAACCTTTTGGTTGTGCCCTCTGTATACAAGTATTCTTGCATAAAATGATGACTTAATTCAACTTAACATAGCTCATGAACCACTATAGGGTGGTCCAGATCTAATTATGCAATTTTCATTACGCTATAACTTATTAAGTTTATTACATAGAAAATCACCCGAAAAATCCCAGACCATTGAAAAGTGTGTGAACTGATGACATGAAGAATCGTCTTTGCGCCGAACTGGAATCGTCCCCGCATAAATCAAAGTCATCCAGATGATCTGGATCTGCATAATTATTCCTGGACCACCCTGTATATCAGCGTTTCTCAATCGTTTTGCCCTTGTGGAATCCTTGAAATAATATTCATGTTCAAGGGAACTCCTACATAATAATTATATCATTATTAGTATTTTTTTATTTATAAATTTAAAGATCATAAGGAAAACATGTATAGCATAATATAACAATAATAAGTGCTATACTGAATCATCTATTTGCAATTTTCTAAAGAATAAGATAAATCAAAGTAAAATGTCATATAAACAAATGTATGTGCCAAAGAAATGTTATTCTTGAAACATATATGATTAATAAAATTTACTTTTCTAGTGTGAAACCTATGTCACATTTTCATGGTTAGAAATTTCTGTAAAATAAAAAAATGAAAATAAGATGATAAATAAAACATAGACTAATAGAACTAAAGCAGGATGTGTTTTTAAAGTGTACTAGCTGTTCGAACAAAATGTACTTGAACAGAAATTCAATATACTCAAACACTTGTTCGGACAATTAAATTTAAAAACAGCATGTGTATGACATGATATGCGTCTAACTGCGTCTGACTTGGTCAACATAACCTCAAAGTAACAAGTTAATAACTTTGCGATAATTATTTTTAATAGTTTAATCATTTTCATACATCAACAAAAAAATGACTACTGATTACTATAGAATAACTAGAACAATATCGAAAAAACTGTGAAAAACCACGGTCAGATAATACACTTTTTTGGGTTATGTTCAGAGAGTAAAGGATTTATAAGATTAAGTTTTGTATGTGCTCTAGCAGCACCAGCACCTCACGATTTGGTGCATGAAAATTGTGCTTGAACGCCTGCTCAAGCACTTTTAAAACGCATGCTTATTAGCTTGAACCCTGGTTGAGAAAAGCTACTCTATATAATTGAATCTTTATTGAATATCTCAGGCATGAATATTCATATCGCCTAAATGTTGTACAGCATGTATACTCTGAAACAGTGTCTTTGATTTACTTAAAATGAATAAAATGGCAAAAAGTGGCTTCTGCTGGACATCTGCTGTGTGAAGGAAAGTCACAAAGTGTCTTCAGTAATATTTTCACTTTTTTATACTTATTGCTGCAGTGGCATGTGTTAGCTTGTGTTGTCTAAATATCTTGCCACATTATATGACTTGTTCACCAATTTTCAGTCACAGACTTAGCAAGCAGGTTGTAACTTTCATTTATATAATCTTACTGAGTCAGAGGCAGTTGGCGGCACACCGCCTTGAGGGTCAGTCATGTAGTCTGACATACCCATCGACTCAGTCTAACCAGTCTGCTACTCATCTTTAGCCATAAGGCAGACTCTCTTTGTCTAAGAGCTGACACCCATTGAGTGTTTACCCAGAAGTACAACGCGTATATGGAGGAATAAGGAACACAGGTATTTTGGATCTCATAAGCAAAAGAGAGTCTCGTCTGTCTGATGTCTCATATTTTGTGTACCACAGCAGAATGGAAAAAAGGAAAAAAAAATGGCTGAGTTTGTGGCTGAACTCACCTTACCAGGAAAGCTTTCATACAGGATAGCTCTGCCAGGCAGCAAGTTACTGGCTGTCAAAAAAAGGAGTGAGCTCACAATACAATGAAAATGTGAAACTGTGCTGGGAAGTCTTCATGGGGTCATTGAGTTTGTCATGCCCTTTGATTTCTAGTAATGTAAACTGACATCAGGTAACAGGATCAGCATTAGCAATTGTCAAGTTTGACAATTCCTACAACTAGAAGTTGTGTAATGTGCCACCACACATTAAGTTGCTACAATACAGACCTAGACTGGTAGAATGGTTAATCATCTTGTTATACTATTGTCAAAATGGCGGCTCCCCTTTTCATATTCACCAAAAAAGCGCATTGTGCTGTTATTCATTTTATATGGGCTGATGAGATTCATTATTGAGTTTTAGCACACTATGGAAAAAAACATTCTCTGCCAGTGATGTGTCTATAAATGAGTTGAAAAGTTTAAGAATGGCCACAAAGTGTCAGAGATGAAGAGCAATCCGGTCAACCATCCTTGTCCACTACTGCTGACAATATTTCATGTGTCCATGATGTGGTTCTGACAAACAGGCAGCCAGCTATTGGAAGGTTTGTTAAAAACTTGGAGGCTATGCCAAAGAATGGTGCTCAAGGAAACTCTGTACTTTTTAGTATTCATTCTTATAAATATATTGCAATTACTTCTTACGTTACCCACATGCATCACACATACATTTAGCAAATGTGAAACTGCAGCAGAAAACTCCAGGACATGACTTCCCTTACATAAAGCTATATTTTTTACAATACATTTTTTGCAGGCCAGGATTTTCACATGTGGAATGAAATGGAAGAGTTGTATTGTGGGAAAACTCGTTCTGTTCTTCCGCCACAGTTGTGCTACAGTTGAGGTTGTGGAAATAAAGAGGACAAGAAAATAGAAAATGTTTTGGGGTAGCCACCCCATATACTTGAAATAATCAGTTTGCAAGAAAACAGGTCTTTGCAGAGTTGAGTCCAGAACAGAACTGAGTAACAAAATGAAAATGGCCGTTATATAGGTGAGCTGGTGGAAGTGATGCTGGAAAGGCCGGAACTGGAAGTGTTATCAATATAGCTGCAACCAGAGGAAAGAGAGAAAGGATCATCAAACACTGTCATCCCCTGCTCCAGCATGTAATTAGATCCATTTAAGCCCTTTAGCTGCCTCCCATGCACACATATGTGAAAAGGTACTGTAAATTTATATAAAAACCACAACATTGCCATCTTTGTTGAGCAAAATTTAGAGGAGCACTTTTACTCTACTCAATAGGCTTCTAGCTTTTTACAGTGTTAACAAGATTCATTTTCGTTGGAAAATTTATTTTTAAATTATCATATGCACAGGCTTACATACTCAGACATAACATTGAAATTCATCAGATTGTGTTAAAAAATGCAAAAATCTTTTACATCTGTTAAAAACTCAATTTGAAATTTTAACCCCTTAATAATACTTTTCTTTATGTATAGTTTTACATTTCTGGTGTTTGTGGAACAAGTTCTTTTGGAGCAAAGGTAGGATCAGTGACAAGCAGACTGTTCTCTAGTGAGCTGGCAATGCTATTTGAAATTGTAGTCTTACATTTGATTGTCCCCATAGCTGCTAAGCCATTATTAATACAGGGTGGCCAATGAAAAAGTGGCCTGCCTCCACCGAGATGACTGCATTACATGGTGAAGAGAAAAATGATCAGATTTGGTACTCACATTTACGGAAGATGCTGAATGTGATCTCCTTGTGCATCAATACATCTCTGTGCCCGTTTCAGCATGTTCATGTACACTCTTTGCAACATCATGGGATCGATTGGAGGCAGGCCACTTTTTTGTGGGCCACCCTATATTAAGTAGAATTAAATTCACAAAGATAAGTAGATTTCAAGATGGATGGATGAAGTAATTATTTTGTAAGCAAGTCCAGTTTGACAGCTGAGTGGTCTGGATTAATTCTTCTTTTGTGCCCCACACTTAGGTACCCTGTAACTGACTAAACATATTAGGAAATCTATCTGTCTACCTATATACAGAGCCAATGCAAAGTATTCACCCCTTGGAAGTTTATACATGTTATTAATATACAACATTGAATCATAGTGGATTTAATTTGGCCATTTTGATCAACAGAAGAACATTCTTTAATTTCAAAGTGAAAACGGATATCTGCAAAATGGTCTAAATTTATTAAAAATGTAAAACACAAAATAATTGATCAAATACGTTTTCACCCCCTTCAAGTCAGTATTTAGTAGATGCACGTTTGGGAGCCAGGACATTCTGTGTGCAAAGGTCTCTGTCAGCCTTTCAAATTTGGACACTGCAGTCATTCCCCATTTTTCTTTGCAAAACTGCTCAAGCACTGTCAGGTTGCATGGGGATTGTGAGTGACCAGCCATAAATTCCCATTTGAACTGAGATCTAGACTCTTTTTGAAACCATGCTTGGTGTTTTTGTTTTTACTGGAAAACAAATCACATCCCAGAGTGTGTATTTCTTCCAGATTGCATCAGGTTGTTCTTCAGGATCTCCCTGGATTTTATTGCATTCATTTTCCTCTCTACCCTCACAAGCCTTCCAAGGCCCGGTGCAGAAGATCAACCCCACTGCATGGTGCTATCACCAGTGTGTTCCATTGTGGGGATGATCTGTTTTTGATACTATGTAGTGTTTGACTTAGGCCAAACATGGCATTTAGTCTGATGGCCAAAAAGCTCAATTTTGGTCTCATCAGACCATAGAAACTTCTTCCAACTGACAACAGAGTCACTCATATGCCTTCTAAAAAACTTTGTTTTGTACAGTGATATCTCTTTGCCACTCTTCCATAAAGTCGTGACTCCTGAAGCACCATTTGCTGTATGCACAGTCTCTAATCTCATCCAATGTAGGCTGTGATACATTTAGAGGTCTCATAGGTCTCTTGGTGGCCTCCCTTCTTGCAGAAACACTCCTTTTTTGTAGACACCCTGTAGCTGTGCCATACTCTTCATATACCTTAATGATTTATTTTACTGGACTTCAATGGATATTTTCTTGTCTCCATCTCCAGACTTGTGCTTCTCAGTCATCTTTCCATGGAGTTGTTTGCAGTGTTCATTTGTCTTCATTGAATATTTTAGGCCATGAAACTGACTCACAACAAGTTTGACCTTTCACATGGTGGGTGAGGTGGGGATTTATGCTACATTCAATTTAAAATACCTTGACTGCAGTCAGGTGGTCTTTATTTGACTACTTATGTGGCTTCATTTGGCAGCACTGATGATGAATTAGGTGTGTCATATTAAAGGAGGTGAAAACATATTACCAAAAGTCAAAAAGGCAAAAATAAATCCACTGTGATACAATGTTGTTATACAATAAAAAGTGAAAAACCTACAAGATGGGTGAATACGTTTTACAGTCTATCTATCTATCTATCTATCTATCTATCTATCTATCTATGTTACAATAGTGACCTTCATAAATGCCTATTGAATATAGCGACTTTCTTTTCTATCTATCTATCTATCTATCTATCTATCTATCTATCTATCTATCTATCTATCTATCTATCTATTCTTACTTCTGTGTTTTATTTTTGTCCCAGTCACGCGATCATGTTTGTTTTGCTGTGTCCAGTTTAGGCCAAAACGCCATCTGTCCATCTGTTCTTTTTGGAATCTGCTTTTCGATTCACTATCACAGGATGCTTAAGTCTAACCAGGAAGCATCTGGTTGAAGATATGTGCTAACTGTAGATGGAATGCTGTTGCATGACATGGCACATTTGTGCATACACCCACACTGGGTCAGATTATGGTCACTTAAAATGAATGTCATTGGACTTTGAGGACCTAAGAGAATACTTTGAGAAAAGCCCAAGAAGACATAGGGAAAACATATGTAGTCCATCCAGACCAAGAGGCCCACCCAGGTCCCCACTGTTGCATGAGTGGCACTCTAATGAAACTTCTCATTAATCATTTATCTAATGTTTATTTTCTAATGTGCTTTGCGATAGTGCCCACTGTATAAAGAAGACTGATTAATAGTCGCCTCACAAATACTTTGCATCATTTCAGTTGTGCGCATACTCCTGAAGATAGTAACTAAGCCATTGCCCATTGCTTTCCACTTTACTTGATCCTCCAGGAAACAAAGTGCTTAGCAAGGCTTCCTGTTGCCTCACCTTCATGACACGTTTAACCCCTGGGAAGATGTGTGCCTTGCCCCTGCCTCCTCCATTAACCCTCCTCCCACTTTTATTTGCTCAGCGTTTTCCTGCTAATCAGTCTCAGGTTGAGCTTGAGCTCCTGGACCTCAGTGACTCTCAATACCCTGAGGTGACAAACTGTGTATCTAATGAATTATTCTCCTTCCCTTCGTTACCTGGATAAACAAGGCCTGCTACTTAAAGCAGCTTACTGCTGAGACAGGGTTGGGCTGGATTGTGGAGAGGCCTGATAAATCCAGTCGTGGTTTTACTCCTTGGCTCCCCTGCTAAGCCATTTATTTAGTTAGTGATTTCTTCACTTTTATTAAACATGCTTCGGTGCACACACTGACATGCTATGGCTGTTTGCCCTTTTGACGCTTTCCTTGAGGCAAACCTTGTTTTTAACTATGCTTTAAATGTTGGGCTCTGCTCCTTTATAATTACATTCAAGTAAAAAAGGCATGTAATTGGAAAATAAAAGCTGGGAAAGGTCCCATTTGATTATGATCTAGTGTATAGTAGCCGTTTGCAAGGTGCAAAAGCTATTAAACTTTCATATGGCCCAGTTTAAATTAATAATAACTGCCGGGATTAAAGGCTGGAGCTTCTCATAAAAAACGACTTGAATTTATTTTTGCTGCACAGGCAAGTATGGATACCGGAAAAAAGAGGGCAATGCAGTTGTGTTGCTCTGTAAAGACCCTGACCATGCATTACAGCTGAGCCACTGCTGCTGAGATAACACACCGCCAGGGCAGAAGATTCACTCTCTAACTATCTGAATGTCTTTCATACATTGATATTCAGTTGTAATTTGTGTTATGCTGTATATTTCTTAGGTGCTGTATTAAGTATTCATATTAAAAGTGGCCACATTGTTCATTAGTGTATTCGTCAGTGTTTTTACAAAGATACATGCTGTATTCTTTATTTACTTATCATGGAACAACAGCACAGTTAATACATAAGATTAATACTAATGTTAAAAAGGTAAACTAAAAGTAAACACCGAGAAGTGGGTATAACATTGGTTTCTAATCCCCATGTGGATCCTAATGCCCCAGTGCAATGATGGAGACACTGTGCTGTCTTTCAATGGAGACATAAAACAGAGGTCCTGACTCTCCGTGGTCGTAATAAATCCCCAGGCATCTTTCAAAAAGAGGTGTGTGTACCCCGATATCCTGGCTAAATTGCCCATCATAGCCTTGCGCATTCTGGCCCCCTATTCATCCCCTCTCCCTTATTGGCTGTCTCTCCCACCTCTTTACCATCCTACAGCTAATGTGTGGTGAGCATACTGGCACAAAATCTTTGCCACCACATCACCCCGGTGGATGATGCACATTGGTGGTGAGAGAATTGACTCCCCTTTGTCTATATAAAGTGCTTTGATTAGTTAGAAAAGTGCTGTATAAATGTAATGAATTATTAATTAGTAAACATTAATCTATCCAACTTAATTTAGAGAATCATGTGGTGGTCTGCATTTTCCTGACTGTCTTGCTGCCAGGCTGAAACTAAAACTGGACAGCATGACAGTCCATCCCAGCGTTTTGATCACCCAGATGCTCAAAGGAAATTTGAGTGAGAAAAAAGAATGAAAAGGGGGCTAGAAAAGTAGTCAATGAAGTTAGAAGCAGGGGTGAGAATGTCAAAAGAACCGCCAGAATCTGACAAAGTCTAGACACACAAGCAAAGCTAATGTCAAAAATAATGTGGCAATGCATTCTTAAATTAATTGCTCCTAACTAACACTTATCATTTGTCTTTTTTTTTGGAAAGAAAATCCAAATGCTTGCATGCCAGAAGGTGTGTGCTGCCAGCTTGTGTAGGTGGGACGACATGACATAATACATCCTTTGATTTCCACATCGTGTCACTGGCAGCAGGAATAGTATCCTTAAACAATACGACCATGACCACACATAGATCAACACAAACAAGAGTCAAAAGTGGCATTACGAAAATAACAAGCGGCAATAAAAACAAGTCAAAAAATCCAATGAAACCAATTCAATTTCAGGATGCCAAAAAAAAAAAGATTATTTACACCCAGGGTATATTCGTGCTCACTGACTCACTTAGTCTTTCAGCACAATGGGTCAATTTAGAATCACCAATTAAGAAATTTGAAGAATGAGAGGAGACCATTTAGGCCGTCAAGCTCATTTGTTTAGCTAATAGCTAAGCATTCCCAATATCTCATCCATGCTGTTCAGACCCCAGGTGAACTAAAGTGTTGTTAAAAACGCGTGTGGACACTCCATTGTGTGCTGGGATTACAAAGCTGCCTTTTATGCCTTTGTTCTGTAAGAGCTTGTGAGTGTGTGCATGTGTGTGTGTAATAGTTTAGTTTATAGGCTGTGAGCTGCAGTTGTAAACAGCTTCTAAAATTTTATGTTGAAAGTCAAATTTTAGAGCAGGTATTCCTTGACTCAACTCACTGGAGTTGCTGATTTTTACATCCATGCAAATTCTTATTTTGCTGCATTTATAAGCCATAATATTACTGATGTCTTGTTTGAGCTTCATGTACTGTATATAAAGAAATAAATCTTATTCACAAAGCTATTTGATTGATCTGTTTAGTGTGGCTGCCTCCAAGAGTCTTGGGGTCATATCTCTGTCTGGTCTCTATCTGTGTGGAGTCTGCATGTTCTCAGAGTGTTTCTGTGGTTGAAAATCTGGACAATTGTGTCTACATTCAAGTGGCACACATTTGTTAAAAAAAAATAACATTTTTCAGTGGGAATGTTGTACCAAATGACCTTACTATATAAGTATAGCGCAGTGGCTTACAAATTTCTACAAGTGGAATTTTAGCAGGGTTAAAATTTACCAACTCAAGATTAAAAAATATGTCAAGGGTGGAAAATGAGCCTAAGTTAAAAAAAGAAAGAAAAGATTGAAATGAAATATAACTCAATAGAATATTACCACATTTGATATGTTTTCTCGGGTAACTCCTAAAGTATGTCCTTGTGCAAGGCTCTACAGTGTGGTTTCTTAAAAGATTATGTTCCTTCCCCGAGTCTTTATTAGGAAGGAACTTCATATGAAAATAAAAAATATATACTGTATACATGGGTGGGTAAAAGTAGGTTTACAGTTGTTATGATTATTACAATAGCTTTATTAACTTTATTAACTCAAAGCAATGTCACAACTTTGGTACGATCTATTAATTGCTCAAAGTTCTCACAACTGTAAACCCACTCTAGCCCACCCTTGTATATTTATAAATACATACACACACATATATGTATATTTTATGTATTAAACTAGAGAGTAGTTTACAAAATGTCACCATCTCCTTTTTAGTCCATTTAGTGCTGAGTTAAGATTTAGGAAGAAAATGAGGCAATGGGTATAGCTGTATAGCTGTTCATTTTTGTTTAGTTGTCATTTAAGGGGAAGTGCTGCACTTCAGAGGCCCCCTGAGATACAAATGTACACTTTTAAATGATCTTGTTCTAACAATTAAGGTGTTTGAATTACAACAACAGGTCAGCTTGCTTGAACCCCACTTCTGCCACCAAGTATGCCCCCAATCAAGCCATTTAACGCTTTTGAGACTGGCTTGCACAATGTACTTAACAGTTGCTTGTCATGTTAGATAAAAAGAATCAAATGAAAGTGAAATATCACCTAATGTGTGTGTCCTTGAGGAAGATTTTGTAGTGAATGAGATTTAATAACATTATGTTCTTCCTAAAAGTCTGCAATGTCTTTTTATTCATTGTTTGCATGGCCATGTTCATGTTATTTTCTATTGCTCTGCCAGTTGCTGTCACAAGTGTCCAAGTGGTACAGTATTCATGATGTTGTCGTAACCGTCATGTTATTCTGTCATTGGTCCAAAGGAACTCTAATAAATTGCAGTCAAGTTCTTGTTGGGAAATGTCAGCTTTTAGGTAATTTAGTATCAACTTTTTCCCATTTTAAATTTTGATATAAACTCTGTCCCAGTACTGACTTCTGACAAACAGTTCAGACTTCCTGGATATTTTGACACTGGCTCATTTAGTAATTGAAAGTTTTTTTAATCACTTTTCAAAGTGGTCAATGCATGTTTTCTTAAGCACAGAGGAATGCAGAGGACACAACACAGATTTTGCAAACACTGTAAAAACATCATACACTGAAAAATCTCAGATCTATATTTGTTTGTCTATACATACAAATTATTATTTCACTGAGAGATGAAGTGGCTTCAACTCCAGAATAATGAAATACATTGCATTCATCATTGTTTCTCTTATCCTTTAAGTTAAACATTCCTGAACAGCCTTTTGTTTCGGCTCTTACATATTTATAATGACCTAGTTTTGGACCAGACATACTGACAGTAACAACTACTTCTGTAATGTATTTGTTTAACATTATTTATAGGAAAAGCAGAGATTTGGTTGAGTATTACCATTAAGAAGGTGCTGAATCAAGAAGATCTACTGTGAACCTTTGCTCCCCTAGATTCCTTCATTTTGCATCCAAAATAAATGTAAAAAGATATTTACAACAGAGAAGGCAATGATGTCAAGCACATGTTGGAATCAACTCCATCCATCCATCCATTATCCAACCCACTGAATCTGAACACAGGGTCACAGGAGCCAATCCCAGCCAACACAGGAACCATTCCCGGGCAGGGTGCCAACCCACCGCAGGACACACACCAAGCACACACTAGGGCCAATTTAGAATTGCCAATCCACCTAACCTGCATGTCTTTGGACTGTGGGAGGAAACCCACGCAGACAACATGCAAACTCCACGCAGGGAGGGCCCAGGAAGCGAACCCGGGTCTCCTAACTGCGAGGCAGCAGTGCTACCACTGCGCCACCCCTGGAATCAACTCAACAAATTTCAATTTCTGCCCCCTTATGCAAATGAATTTTAGCATGCCTGGTAAATTTTTATTTTCACATTAGGCAGCTGTATAGTGTATGTGTTAAAATATACCAAAAGATTAATAATACTCTTTTTTTTTCTCTTTTTCATTTTCAATCAATCAACATTTATTTATATAGCACATTTTCATACAAAAAATGTAGCTCAAAGTGCTTTACAAAATGAATAGAAAAATAAAAGACACAATAAAAAAATAAACATAAGTCAACATTAATTAACATAGAATAAGTAAAGTCCGATGTAGTTTTTATTTTTTTTTATTTTTATTTTTTATGATTTTGTATTTGCTACTGCTGTATGTTTATATGTAAATTACCTAAAGGCTTCATTTTAATAAGTGCACTGTAGCTGGTCTGGGAGAGTGTCTTGGTCTTTTATTAGAACTCTTAGTTATAAAAATGTTAACAGCAGGTTTGTTTCCTGTTGCCACCCAACTAGAAATCTCAGATAGGCACCTTTGACCTTAGTGGACCACCTGCTGCTGTAACCTGCACTGAAGCAGAACTAAATATTTCTGAACTGTTCCACGCAGGTTTCATAACTAGCAAAGCAGCAGTATTTGCAGGCTTTTGGGGACAAGCAGGGTCATGAAGCTGATGACCTTGATGTTTTTTGAGTCCTCAGGCATGGGTTAATGCCTACTAACTAACATTAGATGGAATTTTATTGTCTTGGCCGCACAGAAAAAAACATAAAAGATATTTATATGTGTAATTTTCAAAATATTTATCTTTTTAAACAATATTATTGATGTGGGTAAGGGCTACATAAAGGTATATAATGGTTATTCTTTGTCATAATGATACCCATTCCTTTACCATGAGGTCTACTCCCTTTCAGCTGCTTTTTTGAAAATGATATTTCTGAATAATCTAATCCACAATATAAGCAATGAAGAGTACAATTCATAGTATTTCTTGAGGATGGTAGTTGCCACATATTTTATAATCCATTATCAAAAAGAGTGTAGCAGATGTTCAGATAATTGTGATTCAGAAAGTCCCACACCCCTGGAAAGCTGACTGCATTCTTGACATGTAGACCTCTGCTGTACCTCCAAATATGTATGACAAATATTACTGTTGTTCTTCAGTTGTGAAGGTGGCATACATTGAAGTACTGTGTAACATAACAAAATGCATTGTTATGATTAGAGAAGGAATTGCTTATATATTGTATCTGTCTCTTTATTTTCTTAAAGCATTGCTTGGTGGTAAGTTAGTGCATTGCAGTACACACACACAAACACAGACACTATTTCATTCCTATGGTGCATTACAGACATGTTGCGAACATGCAAACTCCACACGAATAGCGTTTAGGCCGAGATGTTAAGACACTAAGAGACAGCCACAGTAACAGAATCGATTAAAACAGGTTTGTGAGACTCTCTATATATAAAATACTAAGGTTTGTCTGCTTGTCACAAGATTACAGATGAACTAATGGAGTAGAACCTTGGTCTTGGCCTCAATCAAAGGCTTATAACTCAATATGTTCTAGAAAACTTTACCAGTGGGCAGAGAGGTTTATTGTAATTAAAGCGGGGTCTCTGCAAGCCCATCTATTGATAATCCCCCAAGACTCGGTACATACTGTACTGTATGTGTTCAGAATTCATAATCAATTGTAAACTCCTATGTTTGTAAACAATGGAGGGGGAGTTTACTTTTATATTTATGTAGCTTTTTGTAGTGGGATGGAACTGCAAAAGTCCATGTGTTTCAGTAGTATATAAAAAAAATCAGTTTTTTACATACAGTACCTGTAGTTGAAACAAGTCGAATAGACACAAAGACTTTATCTACTGAATTGAAGGTGAGGCAGTGATATATTTTATGAAAGAAGTCCAGACGATGAAATATTGTAAAAATTGACGAAGATTATAAACCAGGAAATTAATTATACTAAATTATCAAGTCAAAATGCTAATCCAAAAATTATGGTTAAAAAGAAAAACACAAAATCTTTTATTGGGAGGCTAACACAAAAACTTACTTGCAAGGCTTTTAAGAAGAATCCATATGTTGGATAAAGAAGAAATGCACCAATGTCACATTCTCTGTACTACTGGCAGTCCCTGCATTGTACCAACTTGGCAGCATGAAACAAAACTATCCTACAACAGCGGCACATATAGAAAAACAAACGTGGAGCCGCAAACAGATGTGATTCATTTTTAACTACTTTACCAAAATAGTTTCATCCAGAAATGAATGCCAGGAACAAATTCAGCAACCCAAAAAATCTATGAAACAGACTCAGGAATATGAGAAAAAATTTTGAAATGAAAGGAGATCATAACGCCTTTATTAGAAAAAATTGCGAGTGTGCTTCCCTCGACATTATCGTATACTGAGATAGAGGAAAAGGTCATCAGAACCACTTCCAGTTGTGCAATATTTCTCAAATATCATATCTTTGTTGCTCATCACAACTAATTGACAATATCAATACACAATCATTTATCTCTGTTTCTAATCAAACTTTATATTAAAATTATATTTTCGCACTTGGGGAGGTCAAAAACAGTGGAATTTTTTCATGATTACATATGCATTACCTAGATAACGTGCAAAGAAAAAGAATTATAGTCACCTAAAAACATAGAATAAGTGATAGTATTATATAATATGTGTAACAATAAATTGCCATAGATAAAACTGCATTTAGCTATGTTTAAGTATGATAATGACAGCAGAAAGCTACCAAGTAGTGTGATAGACAGGAAGACGTTAAGGACTTTCAAAACTCAACTTGATGTTTTCTTGGAAGAAGTAAGTGGATATGACTGGTGAGCTTTGTTGGGCTGAATGGCCTGTTCTTGTCTAGAGTGTTCTAATGTTCTAATAAAAAAAGATATCAGAAAATTAAATGTATTAATAGGAACATGACGGGGACGTAGCAGCTTATTGTTCCCATTACATCTTTATATTTACATGGCATGTTCAATGTTTACAATTATTGTTAAGCTGATAATGTATCAATTAAAATAAAATGAATAACGGTTATTGAAAGAATATGCATTTTATTGAATACAGTTTTTAATATCGTTTACACATTTATATTTCCATGATACAAAAAATTTGGATGGTTGTTTAAATAAAATACTACTTCTGGGTGAGTAATTTTTTTCAAATTTCATATCTGTTTGCTTTTTACCATTATGAATATCTATACAAAATTTGAATCATCTATCTGTAATTATAACCATAGTTGAAAATTCACAAAAGTATTCAGGTAAAGTACCACTTCCGGTTGCCAGAAGTGGCCCAACATTTGATAGGATTTCTTATTTTTGATATAAAGCAGGTGTACAAAATTTCATTGACCTAAGTCAAAGCGTTTTCGAGCTATTTTGTATACACACGGACACACAGACGGACATAATTTGAAAAACGGTATTTTTGAACTCGGGAACGTCTAAAATGTCAAGATTCATTAAAACCTTGTGGCAAAATTTTTTCATGATTTCTATGCTTTCTCTATACTATGTAAACGAAAAATTAAAAAGGACTGAAAGCAAAAAAAAAAATTATTAAACAAAAAAGTAAAATATAAAGCAAATTTGTTTTTCAAACTCAAAGCATGGTGCATGTAGTCAGTACATTGAATATGACAATGCACTATTGAGCATATTGTGAAACTTGCCAAATGATTTACACAACCAATGTGGCCAAGTCACCTCCTGAAGGCACACCATGTCTGTGGGATACTAACAGCTAAAAATATTTTAAGGTGCCTTCCTTCACATTTCACAGGGTAATTCTTACTGGCACACACTGAAACAACTTGAACAATCTGTCAGTGTGTGGTGTTCGTGTCAAGAGTTACACTTTATGATCTAGGCTTTTTGTTAGCAGTTAGCATCAGATTTCTTTTGCCACAATTGAAAAATTAAAAGTACAACTAATAGTAGCACAAACTGTTCTGCTCTGTAAAAACCACTGACATCTTTAAAGTCTTTCCAGATATGTGGTCCTGAGGCATGCAAATGTTTGAGCATGTACGGATGTAAAGTGAATAGTTGAGAATTCCTATTGTTTTAAAAATAACAAGTGATTTTCAAGTAATTCTATTTCCAATTCTGTGTATTGCTAACAGGTCACCTAGTTTTCATATTATAATTCTTAAAATTCCTTTTCTCTCCTCATATGCTGCAAAAGGTAGCAAAAATCTTTTTTATGATGTGAAGCTTCAACTGCACACCATATTCCACAGGTGGCCATATAATAGTGCTATATAGTATATTTCTCCTTAAAACAAACAAAACTGAAAACACACATAATATAGAATAAAGTCTTGTGTGTTAATGTGAAAATATGTTTGCTCTATGAACAACCATCTTTTAATTATTTATTGATTGTTAAAATTGGCTTTTAAAGACTGATAAAGTATATTAAGAATTAGAAATTATGATGACATAACATATACAATAAAATGTAGATGTTTGTGTTAAGTAGTTTTTAAATCTAAATCATACACTTCCATGTTCTTCAATATTAAATCTTTTCCTTTTTTCTTTTATCACAAGTTATTACTCTGTGTAAGGTCTATAAGCTGCCTTCTAAAATAACAGTTATTAATAGAATTATTATGTAGTTGGAAATCTCTAAACCACATTAATCGGCTATGCAGGGAATACAGTTTTGATTTGATTCATTTATAACTCTCAGCCTCCCGGAACTGATATTTTTTTTCAGATCCTTTTTGATGGCTTCCTGCACAGTGGCACATATGAAAATTATTAACTTGCCTTGACTTTTTCATTTAATATTTTTAATCTTTTTTTTCATGCAGAATGGAGAGAAAAAAGATTATAATAGATGGCAGTAGTGACCAATACTGTGTAATGGCAAACAGTATAAGAAAACATCCATGGAAAAAACAAACAAAAAAAAACCTCAAGTTACTAATGGTGTATAATGCTTGTCATGTGTGCAGTTGTATGCTTAAAGCATGAAAACATAAGATTGAATATCTTTCTTGGCCACCACTATAAACTACAATGGGTAAATAACATATAAAAAGGCATTTTTGGATGGAGTATTCCTTTGAAACAGGCAAACAGGTGAGCCATAATACTTGGGAGAAAGTGATGTCTATCTAGGTAGGTCTAGAATGCTTCTATTGTTTCCACTTTGTACAGTAGCTCAAGTAAAAATGAAAAAAATTATTAAATGAAAAAGCTGAGGCCAACTAATATTTTTTGTATGTGCCCCTGCACAGGTAGCCATCGAAAAGGATCTGAAAAAATATATCGGTTTTCGGCTGTTGAGAGTTATAAATGTTATTAAATGATGATCCTCACAACTATTATGTCATAAACTTTTTACAATGCTATTAAATGATAATCCTCACAACTGTTATATCATAAACGTTTTTTTTAATGTTGTTAAATGATGATCCCAACAATTATTATTTCATAAACTTTTTTCTCTCCATTCTGCATGAAAATGTGAGGTTAAATTTTTTTCTCAGCAACATCTGCAAACTACATGGGGTAGTAACATATAAAAAAATATTTTTGGGTGGAGTATTGTTTTAAGTACAGCACTAAGCCAGCTAATAGGTATCCATTAATTAAACACAAGTTATTTACTTGTAACAGTGCTTGTGTGTTTTGAATTTAAAGGGGCCACATCAGTGTGATACTAAGCTACATGTTTGATACACAATAAGAAGATATAGAATATGAACTCTCAATGACAAAAGTTCTAAATACATGACAGTGAATGGATGGCTGCAATCTGAGGCTATTACCCCTTAAACGGTATTCTACTATTCCATTGCATACTTTCAAAAATGACCATACCTTTCTCTTGTCATTGATTTATTTTTCTGTACTCCTACACACCATGCCACCCACGCTACAGAGCAGGTCATCGACATGAAGCTAAGCATGCTTGGGCCCGGCCAGTACTTGGATGGGAGACTATCTACGAAAGACTTGGGTTGCTGCTGAAAGAGGTGTTGGTGAGACCAGCAGGGGTGTGTTTACCCTGTGGTCTGTGTGTGGATCCCAATACAGTGTCCCAGTGCAGTGACAGCGACAATGTGCTGTAAATATGGTGCTGAGATTTGGATAAGACATAAAAACCAAGGTCCTGACTCTATGTGGTCATTAAAGATCCCTGGTCATTTTCAAAAAGAGTATGGTTTATCTCGATGGCCTGGCTAAATTATCAATCACGGCCTTGTCCTTTCTGGCCCCTTAATCATCCCCTGTGTCTAATTTTCTAACTACCTTTCTCTCACCCCTTCACCACTTAATATGCAATGTGTGGTGAGTGTAGTGGTGCAATAATGGCTGCTGTCGCATTGTCCAGGTGAGTGCTACAAATTGGTATTGGTTGAAGTGGTTCCGCTCAGTCTATGTAAAGCCCTTTGGGTAGTGAGAAAACTGACAAATAAATGCAATTAATTATTATTATTATTACTGGAGTGTGCAAAAATACCATACAGAAAACCTTGAAGGATTAACCCCAAAGAACACAGAGGTGCACCGAGGTCTCCATATGCTCTTGTTTTGTAGCCAGTGCCTGGTTTCCTCCATGAAGTTTAGTATTGATTTTTATACATCTTACTACACCTCAGGTTAGAGGGCTTTCATCCATCCATCCATTATCCAACCCGCTATATCCCAACTACAGGGTCACGGGGGTCTGCTGGAGCCAATCCCAGCCAACACAGGGCGCAAGGCAGGAAACAAATCCCAGGCAGGGCACTAGCCCACCGCAGGGCGAGAGGACTTTCAGAAAAGTTCAAATCACAGCCATTGCCTTTGACTTCCATGTGTCCAGTGTCCCTAAGACTTGAAGAAAACCTGCCTTTCTATTTCTATATTAGAAGGCTGAAAAGGTCTAGACTCAGAAATCAGTGAAGAAATTATCAAGTTTGATTGAAATTAAGGTCTTGTTGTTTTCAAGGTATCTCTCTCTTTATTCATTTCTTTTGTTCTGATTGTAAAAATATCAATATGTAGATTTCTGGTTTAAACCTTCTCACTAAAGAGAAGAATCACTATCAGACATTTATTGTTGAATGAAGCAAATACACATCATCTATGTCCTGAATCACCAGCATAAACTAAAGTGGTCTGGCTACTACAAAATCACAAGTACCTTTTTTTTTTTTGCATGCTCCTTTACAAGAAATATGCAGCTTTTACAACTGCTATGCTTTGGAGCACAGATGTTATTTTGAACTGCAGCATCCGCACTGCAACTGAATATGTTTGCCATCTGTCGGAGTATGGAAATTGTATATACGTCTGGGTGGTGGTGGCACTGCCTGGTATGTTTTTGGCTCCTGATCTGCAGGAAGTTAAGGGGGGCATGTAAACCATAAATATAAAACAGCAGAATTTAGAGTACTATAGAAAATGATGACACATGGCCAGTGGTTTTGCTGTTCTGGATTTGTGCTCTCATAATGAATCAAGACGGAGATCTTGATCTGTAGCTTAAAGGAAGTTAATGCTGATTTACTGCTAGATTTTCTTTGGAGTACATTTAGGGAAAAGGTTCGTTATAATTATGTTTTATTTGCTAACATCCCTCTATTTATACATAGAATGTATTAGAAATAACAGTCATACACTTAGTAAAAATGGTATAAAGAAAATCCAAGTGGATGAAAAATCTGCATACATAAAATAGTCATCTAAAAGGTATTACTCAGTTTAATAGAAAGAAAAAAAAATGCTTCCTTACATAAAAAGCTGCTTTAATATTTGTGGGTAGCCCAACATGGTTAGCAACGGACATGAGCAAAATAAATATCTTATCAATAGCAACAACGTTGGCATATCTTACTGAGTTATGCTAGGCTTTAGTTTCTTTCATTTATACATGAAGACTTAATGTGTGCTTTTTATTCATTGTTTCAACATTGGACCACAACTGACCACACACAACATATAAAGGAAACACAAACTGCTGAAAGGTAAACCCATTCAAAAGCTTATGTGAGTAAAGAAGAACAGCTAGGAGGTTGCAAGCAGACAGCCAACGTCTATACACCCTTATTGAAATTTCAGCTTTTCATGTCAGAACATTTTTTAAAATTTTAATAGGATCATGTAAACAAACTTTTTAAGCAAAAACAAATATAGGAAAAAACAATTAAAAAAAAACCTTTTGGTGCCTTGGTTGCATTAACTGCTAGAGTAGGTCTAATTGTGTAATGACTTCATGTTGCATGTCGATTGGCACATAATGTAAGAATTTAACTCTGCTCTGTACACATGGCAGTAAGGATCCTATAAGCTAATAAGAATCCTGTAATTCTTTATCGACTTAGTACACCTGTATTTTGTAATCGTATCCCATTCTTCTTTGTAGTAAAGTTCAAGCTCAGTGAAACTGCAAGGAGATCTCCTGTGCCCACCCCTTTTCATGTAATTCCACAGATTTTCTTTATGATTCAGGGCAGATCAGTATGGGTCATTCCAGGACAATGGACAAGATTCAAACCCAGATGAGACAAAATGTAATGTAGTGTATGAAACATCTTTTGTTCTGAAAGACCCTGTTGCTGTTCTACATAGTTGAATGGCTGCTAGTTAACTGGGTAATTCTGCTCTATAAGTAATACAATAAGCAAGGCCCTCCTCGCACAATCTGTATTTTCTGCTGCATTATTAAGCCTAAATACTGTAAAAGCATATTTATAACACTCATGACATAACCTAATCACACCGTTTAACTGTGTTATTTGGATTGTGAGCTTTGCTTTAAGCTTATCTTTGGGAGCTAAAGCCAAATGTTCTACCATAAGGCAGGTTTCCCATGGTTATGAGAATCTGAATGTGTCTTCTTGCAAAATGTCTGTTTGCTGTGATGTTCTTACAACTTGCATTTTATTGTACAGCTCAGGGTTATGGAGAATACACAAAAAGTTTGTAATATGCATTTTGTATGCAGGTTCTCCTGTAAATCCCTTAAGCTGCTGTATGGTTGACATTAACCATAGCAAATTGTACTTAGGGATAATCAGAATAATTTTGTACATGGTGTTGAATGTGCTGGAGTTACAATTGCCATCATAAAGAGGGCACACCTTGGCAACCAACATATTGAAAGTTTTTCTTAAATTGTTTTTTCATAAAAATGATCTGTTGGTTTCTCACTTGAATATTGTTAGTTACAAGGTGAAAAAAACACTGTCATGACTTGTCTTGATTCCTGCCTTTATATCAACACTTGTTCAGCGACGCAGAACATTTTGCAATCAAAACACATGCTAAGCAAAATGTTAACATTGACAGTTTGTCGAAGACAGCCCGTTGAAGACAGCCCATCCAGTCACGTCAAACTAAGCAAGATGGCTTATGAGATGCAAAAATGACCTGCGTCTTGTGGTTTTCTCAGCTCCTAACAGACACTGATATTTGGATGCCATGCTGTCCTGTTCTGTGCATTGAGGTCTATAAGGACGATCAGGAAAAAAAAAAATATACTGTTGTCGCCTTTTGACATGACCAATCACAATCTTGATTCAAGAGGGAGCCTTTCCTATCATACTCTTTGCAGATGTATTAAGGCTATAACAAACTTGGCTAAATAATAAATTATGAAATTCAGGGCCTACACAGTTCATATCGCTTGCATGTGGAGAGGGCCAGCACTGATCGTGTTGGTGAGCTTGTTGTGTTAATTGGCTTGTTTTCATCAAAATTGGCGCAACATTTTAACAAGTATATTTAGACTTGCAACCTTCACTGTTTATCTAAGGGAGTACCTTTTTTTAGGTGGTCACCTACTAAAGGTACAATGACATGAAGCAGGGTGCCATGATTATTTTTCACCGTTTGTTAGTATGTGGTACCATTGATGCTAGGAGGATAGATAATAACAGAAGTTGGTGATCTATGGCGGAGGACAGGCAGCCCAAGAGTTGCTCAGGGTGCTTGACCTTGTGAACTGGAATATGCATGCATCCTGAAGCCTTTAAATTCTGTCTTGTTCCCTGACTTTCCAGACCATCATGTGTAGATTGATCCTCATTTTCCTGTTATGAACTTCTGTTGCTCATCCTCTGTCTGAGTATTTACAACAAATGACTATGGATATTTAATTAAGGAACGCATCTGGCAAAAGCAGAGCATAGAAAGAAGGAAAACTCCAATATAATTCTGTCAAATCGGGCACCATGACATAGGTTGGTTACGGTTACTTGCACTCTCTTAACACAAGATGTATAATAAAGGCTGTTTTACTGTAACTTTAAAGGCATCTCCTGATGTTGATTAGTAGAATAAAAACTATAAGGTTCATATAGTCAATATCTATAGTACAGTATTTCATTAAATGTGTAGAAGTGTAGTTGCATTAAAGAAGGCTTTTTTTTTTTTAATTTGTAGCTAACACATATTTCAAAAGTATATGAGAACATTAGAAATATTTTGAGAAGAGCAGACCATTCAACCCAACATGTCTTCAAAAATCATTGCTTCAAGAATTGAAGGCCCCTAAAGTGCCACTGTCTACCACACTACTGTAACTGGTGCTCCTGCATTGTACTTTTCGCAGTGGGTCTTTCTTATGGGTCTGGTTGTTTTATCCCTTCAGGGTTTTCCATATCTAAAAAAAAATCTTCCAGGAATTTAGTAAATGTTTTAAAAAGGGGATTTTCAAGGCTGTTGCTTTTGGCTTAACTTTAAATAACATTAGTTATTTAAAGTCATTAATGATTCAAGTATAAACAACTCTACGGAAGATTGGTAGCACAAATGTACGCTTTACTAAATGTTGTGGTGTGTAATAAACATAAAGAGAAGTGCCTGGGAGACAGAAATCATAAAGAGGAAATTCTGGATCAAACTGCTCGATATTCAATTAAAATTCAGGCCTTGCTGTTATTACAACCTGTGACCCTGTACTGAATAATGTAGGCTGAGGGCAATAATGGATGAGCTCCTGTGAAAATGTAACTATGAACTCACATAAAGAGCAAGTAAATGATATCTTCTCACTTGTTGTGCGTGTCCTTGTATGCACAGCTCTGACCATTTATTAGTGGTTGCATGGCGCAAGAAACATTTATTAGAGCACCAAGTTTCTTAGCTATCTTTCCCTTTATTCTCTTATCTCTTATAAAGGCTGGTTTCTCTGTGTGCCATTGTTGAGGTCAAGAATGACCCCTGACCCACCAGAAGTGGTTAAAAGGTGACAGACCAAAGACCAAGCCACCTGTTTCAGAGACTGCAAGGACATCTCTCATCTTACTCTTATCAGTGCTATTGCTAAAATAATAAAAAAAAAAACTGCTCCTGGAGCTCTGTTGGTTAATTTTGGCATCTGGACACCATGGCAAAATATTTTATTCATTCATTTGTGTTTTCTGTCGCTGTTACAATTGTCATGTCATTTTCTAACCTGCTTAATCCTGATCAGGGTCACAAGGGGGCTAGAGCCTATCTTTTAGACAGGTCGCCAGTCCATCAGAGGGTGCACACACACACACACACACACACACACACACCAAGGGCAACTTAATGTCCCCAATTAACCTAAACTGCATGTCATTGACAGGGGGAGGAAACCCATGCAGACATGGGGAGAATATGCAGAAAGGACCCGGGATGCAAACCCTGGTCTCTTTACTGCAAGGCAGCAGTGCTACCACTGTGTCACCATGCCATCATCATTTCAATTGTCTAAAAGAAAGCACCTTAAGCCCTCCAAAATTAGATTTGTTTTTTCTAAAATGGCAAGGTTGGCAGATAACAAAACTATGGTGTCTAAAGCAGTATGGCCCTGCTTTTATCAGAGGCACATTTCATTCTTGCAGTTTTTTCAAATCTCTCTTGTTGTTTTCTCTCTCTATTTCCTCTTCTTTTCATGAAGCAGCTTAATGTTAAAAAATAGTATTTCTTTAGTTTCTCTGTTTAGAATTCAGACCGAGGGCGCATCCAGTTTACACCTACCTACCATAAGAATTTAATTTCTCTGGATAATATCTAAGAGCACAAACTGTGGCATGATTTGCCAGCACTGGCAATAAATATAATGCTCCAGAAAATATCAGGCAGGCCATATAACTTCACATACTGATATACTGTATTACTGTAATTGCATGTAAAGCTGCATTTGGCATTTAGAGCAGACACATCTTAAATAAAAATGTATCTTGAAAACACAAACCCCATTTAAACCTTTAAAATTCCCTTCATGTGAATCTGATATGCAGAAGTAGTTTATAAAGTGTTCTGCTCATCCTGTTTATGAGATATTTTGATTATCTGCTAATTTGTGATGCTACACCAAAGAAACAAGAAGCAAAGGTGGTATTTCTGAAGTGTACATTCATTTTCAATAGATGTTTGGTTTATGGTTCCTTATTTTGTTTTGGTCTGTACGCAGGTGCCATCATAGAACAAACAAACACATATTGCTAATAACGGGTTTTAACGGCAAACCTGTAATTTCTTAGGACTGATTGCCATACTTACTCTTGTCCAGCCCTGCAGCAGATTCATTTTCATCGAATATTCAAGATCTCAAGCTTTCAGTCCTAATCTTTTCATGGCTGACGTTGCACTCATTAATCCAGAATGGATGCAGCTAAGTTTCACCACTACTTGAGTGTTGTTTCACAATTGTAGTATGCTGCCCAGAATCTAACCTGTGGGATGAAACCAGAGTGGATGGAGATTACCTTAATTGCATGATGGTACATCCACACTGCTACGTTTTCATTTAAAAAACACAGACATTAGTCTCAATTTTTACCTTTTGTTTATACTAACTCAGCATTTTTAACCTCTGAAAACTGAGACATGTGAAAATGCTCTCCAGCATTTGGCTCTGCAGTGTGGATGGGAGAAAACATAGACTTTCAAAAACGTAGACTCTAATCAAACTCTGATTTGTTTGTGCTTATTACGTAGCCCTTCTGTGGCTGGACCCTGCTAATTACAATGTTTCATTCTTTTATTGGTTGCACTTCACAGAAGAATATTATATCCCCACACTGCAGACATCGAAGAGTTGCTTTACATATCAATTGTTGTGTTGCTTATCTGTATACATGTAATTGCATTTTGAACAGTTTGAATGCCAAAGGCATATGATTTACCAGTGTAAAAGAAGACACAACAATGTGAAAGGGTTGGGGCACCAACCTAGTGACCATGAATAATTAAAGGTTTGCACCCAAAAAAACAAACAAACAAACAAACAATAAGTTGCAGAAATGTCAAATATCTTTTCAGATGCAAATTCAAAGCAGAACTAAATACAAGATGGCCAAACTGCTGGTCAAATGGCTTCCAGGCAGGAATGAGCTGGTCCAGGAGGGTGGACAACGAAATTAATGTCAGAGGTGGAGTGGATGTCAGTCTTCTGTTCTGCAGAGGAAGAGTGAAAGAAGGCATTAGCAAACATTAGTGTCAACCCCTGATTCGGCGGGTAACCACCTTCACCAGAGTCCTTAAGCTGTCTTCCACTCGCAAAGGTGTGACACCAGTCATATAGTTTTGCAATAAATCCACAATTTTAATTGTTTTGTTCTGCCAATGCACACATAAATAGTGTAGGCAAATGTCTACGTCATATGCATTTTTGGTCTTGTATTGTGTATGGAGATACTTCGTAAGTCATATGGAAACGTGGTAGTGTGGATGTAGCCTCAGGGAGAACGTGCAAGGTCTACACAAGGAGGACAACAAGATTAAAATCTATGCAGAGAGAGACAGCGTGCAAACTGCACACAGATGATGCCTAGGTCAAGATTGGATTGTAGAGCTCTAGAGCTGTGAGGCACAAGTGCTTACCATTATGCTACATTTACTATTTGTAATATTTATACTTAAAATAGCCTGCAAATAGCCAAACTCATTTTCATAGAGGAACTGAACAGGAAGTGCCTGGTGAAAGATGATCTAAATGGAAAAACAGCATCCAGTGCAGGGTTCTCTGAATTCCAAAATGAAGCTGAGAGATAGAATTAGAAAAAGGGGTAACAAGGCACAGGCAGACTGTGAGATTCAGTGATGCCATGTCAACTCCATCAAAAGCACAAATGTTCCTTTGACTCTTTTGAATATTCGACTGTTGTTAACTCATCCTGACCGAGTTTCTGGAAACACTTGATGTTAAGTTAGGCACCAGTCCATTGTGGAGCCCATTCATATTTACACTTATGCTCACAGCCACTCAGCGCCCAATTTAGAACTGCCAGTTAACCAAATATATGTCTTTGGGTTGCAGGAGAAAAAAAAATGGTACCATTAAAAAAAACCCTTGGTGAAAAAGGGGCAAAGTGGGGTATACATGCCTTAATATTGCTCCAAGAGCGTTTTGTTATGGAGAAGCATTTACATGGGAAACCAAAAAAGGGATGGGGTGATTGGTCAGAAGTAATAGTGTTGTGATTGCTTTCACCACAGTAAAAGAGCACCCTAAGAGTCACTTCCGGTGTATATTATTTTTAAGGCAGTTTCCAGAGATTTAGCCTTCCCTTACAAATGAGCCATTACCCAGCACTGACTTCTAGGAGAGTTAAACAGAACAAACTTGAAAGAAAGAAAAGTGCATTTAAAGAACTGCTAAGCTTCATTGTTTCTGCTGTGTATCAACAGGAGCTCCTAGTTGGAGCAGCACGTCAGGAAGCACCTCTCACTGCATTACTCTTCTTACTCTGATGTAGGTGATAAATGGGAATGCCAGTGCCGCCCAACTCCTTGCTGTCTCTGATAGTGTTTCTGACAAAATATATACACATTGTATATTCAACTGGTCTTTCCTTGACAGAAAGTTTGAACAGTTGGTTGGGCTTTCGGCTTAAAGGCAAGATGCTGTCTTTTGGTCATTCAGCTGGTTGTAGTGCTAATAAGTGGATAACAGTAAGAGAAACTTAAGGCTACAGAAGGACTAAATGCAGTGCTCTTGTAAAGCCCCACCCCCGGCCCCCCTCCAACCCTCAAATTCACCACCATCTCCTGTCTATCGTTCAAGGCAACTGATAGAGAAGAAACCTCACCACTTTGTGATACTAGAGACTCACTTGTGTTAGCTCATGTATGAAGGAACCACAAATGCGAAAAAGAAATGGTGAATGGCAAGCAAATAGCCCCTCAGGAGCACTAACACACGCTTCTGTTCAAACTGTGGTTAGTTTCACAAAATGAGCACCAAGTCAAGACAGACGTTCCCTTAATTGCAGGTTATCCAAATGGGAGTGATAGGATTTGTTCTGCTTCTCTGAGAGGCCTACCTAGCCATCTCAAATTAAGGCGTGTGAGCTTAGCAGACTGCAGACAGTGAGGCGTGTAAGGCGATGTCTGGGCTTTGCCAAATAGACTTTGACACTCATTTGCTTTTAAAGATAAAGTTGCGAAATTCAAACAACGACAACCTGTTTATTGATCACTCTTCTGCTTACAGTAAAGAAAATAATATTCTTTGGCTGCACGTTTAACCAAGGCTCATCCTGAGCACTTAAGCACTAAAGAATTTAAATATATAGGGTAAATCTCAGGACAGCTGTTTTTAGAGAGTCCCATAAGACCTTTTTTAAGTATAAACTTCACCAGTGTTATACTAAATTTGAAACAATAGAATTGAAAAAATAACACCTGCTGTGAAGTAATTTGCACAAAAGACTGTCTCAATATAGTCTGCTCCTTTTTAAAGAGAAAATCAGAGTATCGTTCAGAATTTGTGTCATTCACATGCTGCAGTTCACCTGCTAATTAATTGGTGGGTGCAATCTTACAGAATAAGTCATAAGATGAGGGTGACATTTGTGTGCTGAATGACATAAAAAGTGCAGTGCCATAGGTAATCTTTTGGCTGATTTGGGGAGTAAGTTCTTTTTTTTCACAGGATGTGGACCTTTGCATTACAAACAGGGCCGGATTAAGATGAAATTGGGCCTGATGCTGCAGCGCAAAAAAGGCCTATTTTTTCTCGGTATTGGTGCATGTGCATTCGATATTCACTGTACATGCGCACTCAGACCGACCAAGGAGCCTTAATTGCTTGCGACGCAACCAGCCAGCATTTTTTGAACATGAATAATAATAACGACGTAGTATCGTAACAACTCAAGATTAACATCAAACTATGTAACATCAACATTCAATAGCAATTGTCTGAAAAGTGCACTTGCGGAAAACCTAACAATGAAATACACAAAATTTTGCAATTCTCTTACGAAACAGAGTAAGAAAAAATTAATTTGCAGAGACATTGGGTCAAAGTGACTCAGTTCAGGCTCTTGAGGGTAAAAATTTGTCCATGATTTAAATTTCATAATAGACCAGAATCCTGTCGAGGTTTTAAAAAATTCTAAACATCCATGCCGGGCCTGCGGACCCGCTTTTAGTTTTACCTTTTCTGATAACCATTTAAATAGCCATCGATTTTTACTGTACAACTAACTTTCAAGGTGAAAAATTTACTACATGGCACTTACCGAACAATAATAAAATGGCAACAATCCCCAAGATATTGCAAAAAACGCAGCTAAATTACTAAGTAAACTGTTTAACGTAAAATTGATAGCATTAACTTGAAATCTTTGGTTAACAATAAACACAACAACGTTATAGTTACGTCACAGTGCAAAGAACAATAGTAACTGTATAATATGTAACACTGTGTCTAGGCGTCCAAAAGTCGGAGTCCAAATTTCATTTTTAAGAACCTTAATCCAGCCCTGATTACAAACATGTCATGCTATCTAAAGAATCATGTCGTATATACAATATGCATCAATAGACCATAATGTAGAAGTAGCTTTGGTTGAGTGTGTTGCGTGAAAGCATAAAGCTGGTTTCAAAACTCCTAAAACAATAAACTGAAACAACTGGTCAACTGGGGTGAGTTCTTGCAAGTTTCACAAATTTAATGTCTTACATTAAGTGAAAAAAGTAATTACTTACAATAATTCAAGGACAACCAAAGAAAATAACAGGTTTTATTTATTTCAGCACTAAGCCCTATTATAGTTTTCTTAAGACACATGACAAAATATATGGTTTGTATTTATTTATTTAAACGAGGACACGTTCTAACCTTCTTGAGTGTGTTTTACAGAATTTGCTCACATCTACAGCTGCTGCCTAAAACAGTGGGATTTCAGGAGTTTCACAAATTAATTTCTTAGAATAAACAAAAACATATAATTACTTAAATCAAATAAATGACAACCTTAGAAAATAACAGGCTGTACTCTGTATAAACCTGACAACATATTTGTCCCCGTACATCACCTTTTGAAAATGGAACCCTTGCCAGGCCTCTGAGAGGAATTTTATGAGGTTGTGCAAAACGTTTTTGGGGTGCCATTCTTGTACCATTAGCCTTTGTGTTTTTATCCAGTACAGTATGAAGCATAAAGTCAAAAAAGGTATAGAAGTTGAGAGAGGGTGGTGGAGTGGAGTGCTTTATTGACTTTCTGCATGTGAAGCCTTATCCCCTTTATTCCCCCCTACATGATAAAGAGATGTTAAGAATGCATATTTAAACATATTTTCATGCTACAGTGCAGATCAGGAGAAGAAAATTAAATTTATACTTCAAATTCTACAATGCATGTAAAATGAAAGAATTATAAATGAAAAGTAAAAAAAAACAGTGTTTACTTAAAAATGAGCTTTTCTTGCCTTTTTGTGAAAACTTTCCAATGACAGCATCTGACAATGTTTCATTAATACCTAAAAATCCACAATACATTCTTCAGACGTTGTAGACCTTGAGACATTCTTCATCAGCCTGAGTTTGCTAAATGATCTCTGTTGTTGCTGAAAATGTAAAAACTATTCATAGGCTGACACAAACATTTGGAAGCAGGTTTACAAGTCTAAGAAGTTATGTTCGACTAGATCTAACGATTTTAACTGTGCATTTCCAAAATGTAACTTAAGTACTGAGGATAAGTGTTGCATTTCTTTTACGAAATCCTCATCATTAGGGTCATGGGAACATTGGTTTCATAAAGATTTTCTTTTCATATCACTTTCAGACATGGTGAGATACTTCCACAAGAAATTAAACTTTTAAGCCAACTGCTTGACAGCACTGAACCTTACACTTAATCCTGCTATTTCAAGGCATCAATTAATAATAGTGGGCAACACCCATGGTGCATTGCTCACATCCAGTCAGCTGTCTTTATGGCAGTCATCAGCGAAAATCTTGATTTTTTTGCAGGAATCGTCATATTTCCCTCTAAATGTCCTTCATTTTTATTGTCATCGTCTACACTGGACCTGTTAGCTGCCGCTGACATCCAAGCACCAAAAATTCTTTCTGAAGTTTGCCGTTTCTTGCTCATTAATAAGAGAACTGTCAGGTGTGCACAATAAATGGGTATCCAAAACTGAAATAAAAACTAGCGGTGAGCATTCATCCCAGTGATTGGCTGTCATTACTGTACAAAGTAGCGTAACGACACTGATCTATTACATCCGGCTGCACAGCAAAACTGCTAGAGTTAAATGAACACTGAAAATGTATATATGGAACCTCTCTTTATTTTGAAGTGTTATTTTTACACTAGAGCAGTTAATTTAACAACAGTGATGTTGCAGAGCGAGGATGAGTCACAAACAGATTGAGCTGCAATTCCATTATTCAAGTGTGTAGCTTGAGAGCCAGCTGAGAAAGAAGAAGAAGAATTCACAGAAGAATTCAAACTACTGCGGCAACAGCAAACAATTCTTCTAAGGACAGAGAGAAGCCTAAATGAGTGATGGAATGAGCGAGAATCCCCATGCGGTGACATATGAATGAAATATGAAGTAAGCCAATCGTAATGATGCTGATGATGCTTTAGAGCAGTATGCTGTATTATGATTTCTGAACAATTTAACATACAGGCGAGCTGTATAGTATTTCAATTACATTTTTTTTGTCAGATCGGTAGAAGACCATCCTAAGCAATTGACAAAGTCTTTTGTCATGTGTTTTTACTATTTTCTGTCCACATATTCATTGCATAATCTCTTTATTCCAAGCCTTTAGCTAATTGGTCGATCTTCTTCGTCTTCATTCATTGTACGCTTTATTCCAATGTAAACAGTGAGCACATACACTTATATTGTGACGTCCCGTCGAATAAACACACTCAGGAGCTGCTGGTTCAGGGAAGTCTTCCAAATGGCGACTGGCTTTTTATTGAATATGCCGCGATATAAACGGTGCCATACTGCCGCCCGTTGTCTGGGTCATGGGGACACCTCCAAAATAACAAAGACAAATCACCTTCGTCCTATCTACCTCTCTTAAACCGTACACTTCCTTTTTCCACCTGATGCTGTCCTCCTCTTTTTGCTCCTGCCATCCCCCCCAACTACCTCTTCCGGGCACCACCTCCCCATTTCATCACGTACCACTAATTAACCCGGATCCCTGTCACTCAACTCTCTCTCTCTTTTTAGGGAGGTGCCCCAAGCCCTTACAAACAGTGTTCCCCCAAGACTCCACCCCAACACTGCTTCCATTCCCTACAGCCCATACAATGGCAAGACACGTCACAATATTTTTGCAGAGTAGGGGTAGTTCTGATATTTGATTGACAAGCACATACCTGGGAAATGACCAATTACGTCTGTTTAGTACAAGCATGGAGTGTACATAATCTTGTTTTTACAACATTGATTTCTAGTGTTGCTACCTTTAACATAATTTTATGGGCAGTTAAATGTTTTTGCGGTATTACAAACTACAGGCTTCAATTTTAAAATGTTTTTATGATATCATGTTACCCCATTTGGAACTCCCCCATAGGGCCTGATTTTATGTATATTCAGAATATACAGAGGGACGTTCAAAAAGTTTCCGCACATTTATTAACTCTATTTATTAAGAATTTCAAAAACAAATTGCATCACCTTTCTACAGTCACCTTCCTTTGAAATGCAATTTTCCCAGCGTCATACCAACTTTTTAATGCCCAATTACTACTCCTCCTGCCTTAACCGTTTCCGACAAAAATATAAAAGTGTGAAAACGTTTTGAACGTCCCTCGTAAATTCATATTTTTTAAACTGTTTGAAATTGGGATGGTATACATCCAACCGTCTGTAAACGCACACAAAGCTCTAATGCATTTAGGCAAATTAGTGCACTGTTGACTTATTCACAATAAACAATTAGACTGAAAACATATTTTTCTGGTACAAAATGCACATCTTTTCAGTATTATAATGTGTAACTTAACAGATTTTCAGTGCAGTGACTGAAAACACGCATAAAAAGGAGACTTGTCACTTTTTTGTAAGCCTTTTAACACTTGACTCTTTGGATAATAAACCTATATTTGAGGTTTTGACACATGATTATGCAGAAACAATTATTTACTAAGGTACAGAGTGAAAATCATTGAACCTAAGGTAGCTAGGGAATGTGAAAGGTAGCTAATTTATATTTCAAATCGTAAGAGCTGACCATGAGCTATTTGTCAAGCCTGAATCATACCTTTTTAAGTGATTTGATAAACTAAATGTGATGTTTTGAGAGAGATAAACAGCAGATTTTTCATGTTTTTTGGCTATCCTGCTTTCTACAGCCCATGTATCTTCTGAAAGAAAAACACACAAGAAGTCGCTCCAAGGAGGTGTGCTTTTATGGCTGTATAAAGAGTGTATTGTCTAGTTGTTGTACTTTGCACAGTGCTTCTTTTAGCTTTATGGCATAGTCTAGCTGGGACTGGGAGAGTGAATTAGGTAAACCACTCTTGGGCACGGGCGTACAAGTGTGAAGGAAGGGCGACTTTTGGTTTGGTGATAACAAACAAACTTAATGTCATATAACAACTATTCTGCAGTGAACCTCATTCTAAAGCACTTTATAAGTACAAGGTAAAATCTCTTTTTAGGTTGGATTATAGGAAAATGAAATGATGTAAGAAGGTGGGATTTGAACCCTCATGCCTTCCCAAGGAACTTTGCAATTATCTGTGTTTGAAAGCACAAACTGATTCTGAGTGCAGCTGCTGTGTCCATTCCTCCATCTACACTCTTAAAAATAAGTTTCCAAAAAGAACTTCTATTTATTTAGATCTATAACAGGCTTGATACAGTAAATACTCGTGAAGAGATGGTAACATATTTGTGAAATACCAGTGGGTCATGACTTTAAAAGAATTCTTGCTGCATACAGTAACTCAGGTTAAGCACACATTTTCTTAATCTGTGTCCTGCTAGGTAACCTACCATACATTAAAGATTTCAATGTTTTTATGCATATTAGGATTTTTTTCAAAGCACAAAGAGACAACTTCATATGCAAAGAACCCTTCCCAGAATGAAATGGTTCCACGAGGAGCCATACAACCCAGTAAAGAACAATAAAATTACATTTCTTCATCTTCTTCTTCTTTCAGCTGCTCCCATTAGGGGTCGCCACAGTGGATCATCTTGTTCCTTATCTTCCTGTCCTCTACATCTGGCTCTGTCACACCCACCTGCTTAATCCTATTTTAGAACATTCTTTTACTTGTAATTATTATATGGGGTTTGTTTGACTTGTTTTTTCCTTAAACCAAAAGAAGAAAAGCAAAACAAGCCTTTTCCTTAATGCAATTGATGGCAAAGTGTCTTGCTCAGCAACATTACAGAAACATGTCGTTTCAACCGAACTATTTGTGATATTGTCTCTCTAACCATTATTGATCCCATTTAATTCATAGTAGGGATGAGGGGCTGGAGTCTCTTCCTGAAACTTTTACACTGAAAGCAGGAACCACCCTGGACAAAGTGTCAGTGTAGACATCAATCAAATAAATGTAATAAGTGCTACAAAATAGGTTAAGTACATAACTGGAGAAACAATGAGGTTAAAGAGGTCCAGTTTTTAAACACTTGATTCTACGGTTGTAATATAAAGGGTTTTAATAAGCTTTCAAACAAAAGCACGCGATCGTGTTTCACAGATTAAATGTAGTGTATTTTTACATGGGATTGGATTATTTCATTGTGAGTGGGGATTATTTTTTCCTGCTTTTGTGATTTCTAAAAGGTTGAAATATCTTTGTTAATGGTTATTAAAAAACAGTGATACTGTATGATGGAAAATAGGCAAATATGAATTGCATTTAAGAAGCACATTTCTGTGCCTTCCAACAGATTAAAGCTTTGTGCAATGTTTTTACATGCTACATTGCATAAATGAACACATTTATTAGAATGGGTACTTAGAACTGCAACTCTGCACCTTTACTGCTTCCTCCTATGGAGTAGGCTGAATGCATGTGAGTGCTGATGGAAGCCAACTGAACGTGCATTGAAACACTGCTCACAGCTGAGATAACTGAATTAGCTTTAAATGTACTCTGTTTTATCAAGTGCTGCTCTCTAGTTTGGTGAATTTGTTGTTAAACAAAGGATCTTGTCATGTAACGATTTCCCTGTGCGCACAATAAGGGTACCACCAAGAGATCATTTGAACATTAGAAAAAAAGTGTTGAGAACAGGCTATTCCCCCCAATAAAGCTCAGTAATCCTATCCACCTAATTTCTCCAAAATAACATCAAGTCAACTTTTTAAGGTCCCTAAAGTCCAAATCTCAACCACACAACTTGGTAATTTATTCCATGTTTCCATGGTGCTCTATGTGAAGAAAAACTTTGTAATTTTTTTGTGAAATTCACTTTTAGTAAATTTCCAACTGTGTTCCTGTATATTTGTTGCCCTGAATTGAGAGTTACAGTCTGGACCCACTGTATTAATTCCAGTAATTATTTTAAACACTTCAATCATGTCACCTATTAATCTCTGTTCGCTTAAAATAAAAAGTTTCAATGCCTTTATTTTTGCTCAAGGCTCATACCTCTAAGTTTGGGATCATCCTAGTCGCTCTCCTGTAGACTCTTTCTAGTGCTGCTATGTCTTTTCTGTGGTCCAAAACTGCACGTTGGTATCATTAGGAATTCAAAACAGAATGAAAAAGTGAGAGGCCTCCGGAGAAGGCCAGGGCTATCAACACTGCCTGGACCGCAAAAGGATCACCCCAAGACAGCAAGTCATCAAACTGCTACCTGCAGGCTGCAGCATACATGGGCCTAAAGCTGGAAAAGTTACCTGGGCTTGTCTGATTTCCACAAGTTTGTCAAAATCAGGGGCCAGTGAAGAGAGTGCAGAGAGCAGTATGTTTTATTTTGTTGGTGGCTGACTCATCCAGACTTTTGGTGGACATACCTGCTGGAGAAGGCAAAACAAGCTGTTCTGTGATAGGTAAGCTTTCTAATGTTTGCCAGTTCAATGTGCAATGAGACAATGCCTCAAATGTCTATCAGTGTGTTGTACAAACACACTAGAAGCCTCTAGATTTACATTTTTTCAGTTAAAAGTCAATGCTTTATTTCCAAATGTCTTTATAGCTGAAAGCTTCCTGATTTTGTTTGGTAGTACTGCACATAACACGCAATGGTAGCTGCTTCACATGGATTACGGTAAAATTAAATCTATACTTAGCAAAATCTGAAAAATTAAATTTTTTGGGATGATTCTTAAGAGGATGACAAGGGATTGGAAAAGTTTGGAATAGGTGATGTTACGGGGCATTTGTGGAACCTTCTTAATGAAGTGTGTAGTTTATAATCGGTTGTCATCTACTCATAACTGAATTTATGTTGGTTGTTTCAGTTCCTCAGTATGCTAAAGCTAAAGCAAAGTGTTCTTTGACTGGGTTCACAACTGAAATTTGCAATCAGTTACCGTTTAAAACTTTAAAGCAATGACTGCTTTATTATTTTTTTTAACTTAAGATGACAACCTATCTAGGGCTTCCAGTAACCAGCATTTTGGTTGTGACACATGGGTTGAGATTAACACTTTTCTAGATTACCATTCCGCCTAGTTTTGTGGTGTGACCACAGAAAGCCAAAACAGCATCAATCCAGGGCCACCCATTTGCTGTTACTCTAATGCGTGTGAAGGAATGAAACCTTTCTGGTAAACTGGTAGAGAAGAGCCAAGCAAAATGACACCTTTTATTGGCTAACTAAAAAGATTACAATATGCAAGCTTTCGAGGCAACTCAGGCCCCTTCTTCAGGCAAAATGTAATCTGTAATCTGGTAAACTGGTACTATAACAAATTAATAGCACACTCAGCACAGGTCGCTTTCTACCTAGACACAAACTGATGACCCAACACTTCCCATTCCAGCAGTAAATATGAGTGATTCGCCTGCCGTCTCAGTCGCATCCACCCTGTGTATCAGCACACCTTTTTTGATATATATGATGGAACTGTCCTCTCCTGGATACAATTTGCATACAAGGGAGCTTTGTAAATGAATAATCCAGTTCACATGATAAACCTGATGTCACTCTAAAACTGTACAATGAGAATCTGAGTAATATGTTTGCCTACTGTATACACCAAACATGCTTACTGTCCGTTGAAATGAAAAGCACAGCTGTGGCTCACTTGAAGAGAACCTCAGGCACCGAGCTGTTGGGTGTGCATCTCTCCCTTCTGATTGCATTACATGAACATTTCAGTTTTTCACGATGGGTCAAGGCTTGTTTTGTGTCAGCACACATCTCTTCACCTTTTTTTAGTAGTTTCCTTTCAGCATGCATTGTTTTGCCTTCTTTCCTGAGATTAAGCAGCACCGGGAAGGTATTTGCCAGGAAATGCACAGTGCTGAATCCTAACACAGGCTGTAATTTAATATGAGCCTTGATTGACAGAATTAGTTGCTTAACACGGGCAAGGCCTTTGGCGTCTGACAGGTAGAGCTGACATCTGGAAGCAACATATGGGAAATTCAAACCACAGAGATGCCTGACCTGTAATTCCATTTTCTGTCTCAAATGCTCTTGTGTTCCAGCAAATGAGCGCTCAGCCATTAATATTCTACGTGAGTAACGGATAAAACATTGCAGCTCTGTGTAAGCCTTGACACTGTTGGTTTGCAGCTTATATACCTTGATTCCCATCCGCAGACCTTTGAAGAATAGAATTTGTATTGTGTTTTTTTTTTCAGTCGTTTTGCTCATTTACAGTTGGAAGTATTGAAAAAGAATTTTAATCTGTCTTTAATAGTTAATATCAAATCCATCCACTTTAAATGAACAATAAATCCCAGATTTCCTGATTAGTGTTTTCCTGTAAAACTAGTGTGCAATAATAATTATGAAAAACAGTGATCACTATGGCATATAATTATATATAATTGCCAATATTATGCTGAATTATAGCTGCAAAATCATAAATCCTGATAAGCTTTTCCTTACAATTTTCACAGACTTTCGCAACAACTTTAGAACTATACACCATAAAAATAAATGACTTATAAAGTAAGGCCAAGTTAACATTTTGTCAGTAGTATACACATCATTAAATAGCATTGTTATTATTTTTTTGGTTTAGTTATAATAGCATAGAGCTAATACATTTTTCCATTAAATTATTAATTAAGATTGTTCAGTTAGAAGTGGTTTATGTAATTGAAGCAAATCTATCCATCCGTGTTTTGTACTGAATAGTTTATTTGATTAAATGATGTGTTCACTTTGTGATTAAAGGGGCAGCACAGTGGTGAAATTTTTACTTATGCTGTCTCACAGCTCCAGAAGACTAAGCAGGCACTATGGGTGTAGAATCAGTAAAGTTAAAAGAAGAGGGAATTCTGGGTGCAATATGTCGATAGGCTCAAAATTGTCTCAAACACTGGAAGCAACGGGTTATGGTGAGGGGAAATTTTTCAGAATTAGGTTATGTTAAAAGTGGCATCCTTCAGGGGGTCAGTGCTGCGGCCGCTGCTATTTTTAATATACATAAACAATCTGGACAAGAATTTAATCAGTAATGGCTGGTTATGTTTGCAGATGATACCAAACTAGGTAGAAGGGCAGATAACGGAGCATCAGCAAAATTGTTATAGAGGGACTAGTGCAGCATACAGGTTTGGGAAGACTGTGGCAGATGAAATTTAATGTAAATGTACATTATTACACAATTGAATTAGAAATGTTAAGATTTGAATACACAATGGGTGGTGTGAAACTTGAAAGAAAGTACACCTTATGAAAAGGACTTTTGTAGTCAGAGTGAACTTGTCAATATCAACGTCAAGAAAGTTTTCAGAAGCAATCAAGAAAGCTAATAGGATGGTGAATTATGTATCATGATGTGTAGAATACATCAAGGGAGGTGATGGTAAAGTTATAAAACATACCAGTGAGGCCTCACTGCAGAGTATTCTGTACAGTTTTGGTTTCCATATTTCAAAAAAGACATAGCAGTGCTAGTGAAAGTCCAGAGAAGAGCACCTAGACTGATTCCAGCACAGAGAGGTATGAGCTATGAGGAGGGATCGATGGAGTTGATCCTTTTAGGTTTTAACAAACTGAGGTTATGTGAGTTTAGGTTTGGCATGACTATGATTGGTCCCTGTGATAGACTAGGCCCTGTGCCTAGTTGGGTCACATCTTAAGTTTGATGCTGCCAGGGTTGGCTTCATATGATTCTAAAGTAAATTTAATGGGTTTGAGAATGTTATGCTGTTTTGCTTTAACCTCACAATTATTCCTAATTTTTTTAAAATTTGTTATAATTTTGTGTGTGTTTCCCACCTGAGTTTAAATTATAAATATGTGAGGCTGTGAAATAAAAAAGACAAAATTCAAAACCTTGCAAACATAATGTGCTATAAAGAGGTTTACTGTTTATTAAAGCAAATGTGTCCCTTTTACCCATAAGCACTTGAAATAATTAATGATCCACATACTAGATAGTGGATTGAATCCATATTGTATGCAAGGTGTACACCTGCACCACTGAAATGAAGTCTGCTCAGAATTTCATTTTCATGTATCTGCTCTCTATTAAAGCATACATAATTTTAAATGAATCACTTAATATTGTTGCATAATCTTATATTGTAATGATGCATTCCTCAGTTATTAATAGTATCAAATGTCCTACTATAATAATTCAGTTCAAGCTATTCCAATATTGAGCTCTTGAATATTGAAGTGGCTCACAGATCCATGTTTGCGGCTAACTATACATAATAAAGTCTAACTGTAATACGAAATGGCAGGTAATGCATGTAGTATATACCAATACATAGACATACAAACATACAAATAGTTCCTTCAGAAAGTATTCAGGACCCCTTCACTTATTTTCACATTTTGCTATATTGCAGCCTTGTGCTAAAATCATTTTAATTCATTTTTTCCCTCACTTAGCAATACTCAATGGCAAAGCAATAACAATTATTAAATAATGTTTGTAAATTTATTAAATACACAATAACTGAAATATGAGATAAACATATAGCTGAAGCCCCTTTGGCTTTACAGGATGGAGTCCTCTTCAGTATGACTCGACATGCTTCACACATCTGGACTTGGGGATTTTTTGCCATTCCTCTCTTCAGATCTTCTCAAGCTCTGTCAGGAAAGATGGAGATATGCATATGCACTGCATGTACATGCCTATAGATAATGGATTTTTTTTTTGTTCTTTATTTCGCCTTATACAATTTCTTGTATAAGGAATTTGTTAGTTTTCGCATACCCCTTGGGGTCAGAGCGCAAGGTCAGCCATTGTAGCGGCCCTGGAGCAATTGAAGGTTATGGGCCTTGCTCAAGGGCCCAGCAGAGTAGAGTCTTTTGGCAGACGGGGATTCGAATCGCCAACCTTCGGGATACCAGTGCAGATCCTTAGCCTCAGAGCCACCACTCCGCCCCTGCTGTCTTTCAGGTCCTGAAAGCTTTACTTAATTTAAATGAATATATAGAAATGAAAGTAAATTAAGGTAGAAGTAGTAGTAGTATTGCCATGTGTACAAAGTATATAGAAATTCTTACTTCGTTGTCCAAACATGACATGTTACCATTTTTCTACTCCATAATAAAGAAGAATGTATTAAAATAGAGAACGTCATTGTAATTATCAGAAAACACAAATCATATTACCTGATGTACTCCATACTTCAATAGTAAAGATAAGCTACAACTAGCTGACAATGAAAGAGAGAAAAATATGACTTTATTTTCTATACATCCTTAAGAAAATGAACAACCAGTACTCTTAGTTCTTGGGAAAATGTAAAGTTAAAGTATACCTGATCTAAGCCAAAAGGCCATCCAGAATTTCCTTGAACATTGTATGGTATAACAGATTGTATATTAGTGTCCGTGATTTTAATGGACTCGTGTAATGGCCTAATGTTGGAGTTTGTGATTGCCCATGCAATTATATGCAGTTCACTTTGAGGAACTTGTGCTAAGGACAGGCGTTATAACTTTTTCAGTTGTGGTAGGCTTCATCACAAGAGATCTGAAAAGAACAATCAGTAGCTATACTGTTAGTATTGGGCTCAATGCATGAATCAGTAAAATGCCAGCATACAGTAGCTAATATGGGGATGGACTGTGATGGATCTCGAATAATTATATGCCATGTGTTTACTATATCCTATGCATTTTAGGCACATAATACAATTGTGATAAAAGCATGTATTAGAAAAAAATAGGAAAGTTTAGGGTCAATTGTACTTCATCTAACAATTACTCTATTATAAATGCTTCTGATCTTCCTTAGCTTACTGCATGACTGGCTAGAACTGGTAAACAGGGGTGTCTGAGGTCAGTGTGGGCTGAAGGTGTAAAAGCACGAGGTAGTCCTATGAGTCTGTTGTCATGTGTTAAACATTGACCATGGAAGAATTTGAAAGAAAGTTGTGACCTGGATAGGATTGGTCAAGCAGCTAGAGGCTAGAGAAAAGATGCCTCATTGGCCCAAAAATTCCACTGGGAAATGTGAAAAAGACATACATACCAGAGCAAACTGATGGTCTGGGTCCCACCTCAGCCATTGCAGCTGGAGGCCCTGCCAAAAAGACCGAACAGCTCACTAACACAAGAAGACCTTCCATCTGAGCAGTAGACACATTGGGTGTCTAGCCTTCAATGAGAAGCGTTGCTATCTATCCAGATTATATTTGGGGTAAATGCCATATCCATATGTAATCCTTTGCTTCTGCTTTAGGCACATTTTAGGAATTAATGACAATGATTGCTTAAGGCTCATCATGAGTGACTAAAAAGTTGTACCTGCTCCCCTGTTTGAATGCTGTACATTCTGTTTATTACTGACTCTGAGTAAGTTAATGGTAAATGACATGTGTAGTCAGTCCTGGTTTGGTCTGTCTGTGAATGCTGTCTGTGAAAGATATTGTAGCCTGACACCTAACTAATAGATAAAAGGGCAGAGGTTCAATTTGGGATATTATAGGGAGTGGGAATTCTTGACACCCCCATGACAAAACACAAGCACAGGGCACACTCAAGCACACACACACCCTCACTCAGATTCTGTGTGCCAATACAGAGTTGTCAATTAACCAAAAATGCAAATCTCTAGATATGGGATAAAATCTGGTGCACCTGGTGAAAAACCTGAAGCATCCACAGTGAGAATGTGCACACTACATCCAGTCGGCAACAAGTTCCTTGAAGCTATGAGTAACCACCCAAGTCACAGAGTTACAGACTGGTTGGACTGAGTTGCCTTGGGATGTCAAACTACGCGACTTGTTGTCACAGAAGCACACTGTGAATGGTCCTGACTTGCTAAGATTATGTAAATGGAGGCTATACCTGAAGATCACCAGAAAAGTCAGGTAGTGTGATGGGGCTTTACAGAAATAGCATTGTTACATGCCTGTAATTTAAAGTGTTAAGCTTGCAAAATGTAGAATTCTTTTTTGACCAGTTTAAACGAACACAAGATAAAAAGCCTGCTTTGTTGTGTTAATATAATTGGCTAAAACTTCATGGTAATATAAAGCCTGATTACTTAGTTAACCAGTGCACACAGATTTCTGAAACCTCCAAAATGAACTTGCACAATTACAGTGTATCTGTAAAATGTAAAATTTAAGAGTGTTAAGAGATGTAGACCAACACAATACATGTCTTGTGAAAAAAGTTAAACCGTTTTATAGAAGCTCACTCTGTCAGAACAAAAAAAAAAAAGAAGTCAAATAGAATTAAAATTAAACCTTCATTATGCTGTCTGTTTTTTTCCTGTATGAGTTTCACTGTATTAAAGTTAGAAATAAGAGAATAAAATGGTATATTTGGTTCTTTTCTCCATCCTCTCTTTAACAAGCTCTCTTTTTCATCAGCTTACTCATGTTTCCAAATACGCAGTGATTACTCGTGCAGCCCTGTTGAATCAGTTTAAAGCAAACTATTGTAATGAGAGAGGCTCCTAGATGAATGTCTGGCAGGCAGCCGAAGTGAACAGTAGGTAAAACAGACATCTCCTATAATTTCTGCCTACCTTTCATGTTCCTAAAACATATCGCCCCAAGGTTCTCAAATTGTCTGCTGTTACCAGAGCGCCACCAAACAGTGAACTCAATTCGCTCATTCTGGTTCAACAGTAAAGGGAGTTGGGGGGAAGCTGCTATCAGGAACAATTAACCTGACAAAATATTTAAAATAAAAGAATTAAATAGACTAGCAATTACATGTCCTGTACTCCAAATGACAGAGGCTTTGATGTGCATCAAGTAAAGTAAAATGTGTTGAACAGAGGTGTCATTTTCTAACCACTTAACCAATCGTGGCATTGCTTGACATGTTACTTATTGGTAGGGTGGACAAAATTCACTCTTTCTTCCCTTTAGAATTTGCTTTGAGATTCTGCCACTTTCCTTACAAGGAGCTTAAATTGAACACCCTTCGGGTGTCTGTATGAACCTGTATGACATCCTTATGACATTTTATCTACTTGGATGCCTCATCTTTGAAGCCATCAGCTCTCTGTCAACATCATTTTGTGAGGCTTCCTCAGTCTGAGCCATTCTGAACATCCACATGACGCTGGCAGCAGTGCAAACCGCTGCATGACCTTTCCATGTTATAGAAATACAGTTCACCAATAAACTAATATTTAATTAATATGGTGCATGGGTGGCCAACGCCAATCCTGGAGAGCTCCAGTGGCTGAAGCTTTTTGTTCCAGCCCAGTTACTTAATTAGAAGCCAATCCTCACCAATGCCAGATCTTATTTAATTACTTGTATGTGGCTTGTTAGTGGTTTAACTCTACCATGTCAGTTCATTCTTAAATCATAGATTTTTTTTCCTTTTCAATGATACTTGTATCATTCAAGTGATTTGAAGCCTAAAACATCTGTATAATTTTCAGTTCTTTACTTTCTTTTCACTTTCCTTCTGAGTACATATTTAAACCAAATAGTGAATGATGAATAAAAGATATGGAAAAAGATGATCCGCTGTTGTGACCCCTAATGGGAGCAGCCGAGAGAAGAAGTGAATGATGAATACACACAGGTGGAAATGGAAACAAGCTACAAGTAGATTTGTGGTTCCTTTGTCATTGGCATCCTATCTTTATATACTGTATAATACGCTACAGTGGCTGTTCATTTGTCTGTCCAGGATTTTAAATCACCTGTAGCTCGCAAACCGTTTGACCTATTGACCGGAAATTTGGTACACATATACTACGTGACGTCTATTATCCGCTTTAAGGGTGATGATTGACCTCCAAGGTTATTTCTCTTTTTATTTTTATTTTATTCTTGTCCCTACCACCTTCACGTCACTTCCCCTACCTCTTCATATCTTAAATCATAAGTGAAAAATTAAATGTACTAAGTAATTGCAACACAAACACTGACTTAATCAGTTTTAATGCGAAAAGATGCCGACGGAAGAAGAGAAGAAGCGGGCCGCTAGGGTGGAAAAAAGAAGATCTGCTCAGGAAGCAGCAAGCACATCAACCTCTGAGCAATCGAATGTTAAACATACAGAGAAAGAGGATGAAAAACTAAGAATGCTCAAGTCAAGTGTATTCACTGCACGCTATTGTGCAGTGTGCTGTTCTTGGTTGCTAATGAGCAGTTAAAACAATGACTATAGCTGTTTAAGACTAAAATAAGCAATTAAGGGATCAAAATCTTAACAAGCGAGACAACTAAAATGTAGCAGAAAAATGTCACTTGAGTAATAATTGCTTCATCAGCAATGAATGATTTCTCATGAAGCAATTGTGTTAGAACAACAATCTGAAGCAGCCTTTCAGGATGGACATTGCTCAGCCTTGATCTAAAGGGCCTGAGGCATAAATAGCAAATAAATCAAATGAAGTTAATTAATAGCAAAAACTAGTCACTATTTAAGAAAATAGAATGAACACCTGTAGCCACTGTGGCTCTCCAGAATCGGAGTTGGCCACCCCTGATAGTAGTCCCTACATTAATAAAAAATGATTATAAAGCATTTACATATTTATGTCTCCCGTAGTAAAACATTCCTATTTCAACAATAAATAAGTGTTTCTTCGAGCTGGGATGGTAAAGCATCCGCATGAAGGGATTTAACTTCAACGTCTCCACTATAAGCACTTGAGTTACATTCATCTGTCTACCTGCTATCTTATCCTCATTTTTCTAGGAGGCAGAGTGGCCTACTGACTATGGCACTAAGTAACTGCACAAGGTCACCTGTTGAGTTTTCACTTCTGACTCTCTGTGCAACTCTGAGTCAGTCAGTTAACGTACTTGTACTCCAGCTGAAAAAAGGTAGAACATAGTAATGTGTCCTAGTCTAGTATCTTGAGTAAAAGTGTCTGGCATATGCAAAATAATAATATTTAGGCAGTACAGAATAAAGGCTACGGCACACTGGGGAGACTCACTGTGTGACGCTGAGCTAGTCACTCCGATTGTGAAAAATATGTATGTAAACAAATGTATTTTAATTCAGCAGTTGTGAATATCGGGATAATATTCGCTGTTTAGTGTCGCTTGGCTCAGGTACAGGGTTGAGAGATAACAGAATGATAAAATAATTAAAATAATGTATGGCTTGGAGTGACTGCTGAGTGTGCAGGCTTGCATAAGAGTGAGAAGCATCTCTTTTTCTCTCGAGCACGACAGGCTCACACATGAAAAGTAAAGAAAGAGGGGATTTTTGGAGAGGAAAGAATCTGGACCATCTGCACATGAAGACTGATAACAATATACTGTACAGTCTCAGTCTTAGTTTGTGCTCCTCATATTCTGATAGAACATTATCCTTATCTGTCAAACTGTACTGTTTTGGTTGAGCTGTCTTGATGATGGCAGGCCCTTGTAATGTGTGGAGGGGCAGAAAAGTAGGACAACTGGAATTATGGATACATGTGAAGGATGTGGAGAAAATATTGTTCCCCCGTGATTTTTAGCTTCTGCCACTCACAAAGGCACTGCCTTTTGTGTTCACTGGTTATTTTAAAGGCAGTGCAGCTGGTTACATCAGCAATGTTGAACACCATCTTAATTATCAGGGTAAGTCAATAACTGTCCCTGCACTTTTGTGATAATTTTGTTTGCATTGGATGTACTCGCACATGTGGAAACATGGTGTGTCTATGGTCACAGTGATAAAGTTTCGACCTTGATCACTCAGCTTCTCTTGTACCTTTCCAGAAGTAAACACTTCCACCAAAGAGATCAGTAATCTGCCTTTTATGGGCTGAAGTTGTACAAATATCAAAATCCTCATGAGAATCACGGTTCAGACTTATTCAATATTTTCTTTAGTTGTGGACGTTGGATGGTTGTCTCACGCCTTCTTTTTGCTTGGCACTTCTCTGACCATTTTTGAACTATTGAATCAGTTTGTAAATGCTCCACCATTGTATAGCACTGCCTCCATATTGAGCAGAAAGCCTTCTATGGATTTCGACAACTGGTACAACTTCATTGTCGATAATTATTGACTCACCCTTCTAACTAACTTAGCTGTCCTGACCTTAACAACAAGTTGGTGTTAAATAATGGTTGGGAGCATGCAGTGATTACAGCGCACCCATCGCATGACCACACTGTTCCAGTGTGTTAAATTAACTCTTATATTATTAAAGTTAGCCTTCAAAATATACACACTGAGTGAGTGATTATATACATTATATACACTTTATATTTGTAATGCTGTGCCCCATTTCAATGACTCTTTATTGCATTTAGAATTGTAACATTTTACTTTACTTGATCAAAACCAGTCAATAAAATGAAAAATATAATTATTGACAAAAGTAAAGGTAATGTTTAGCATTAACTACTTTAGATTATGTCTTCTTAGTAGCAATAATGAAACCATAAAACGTCTGAGTGAGGGTGTAAGTGGCCTGTTCTTATTACTGAAGATTTTCATTCTTCACTGAATGACTGTTTGCTTGGGGTGTTTGTTTATGGGATGAACACAGTCTCTTTCCAGCAGCAGTTTCTCTCAAAAGTTTTAATGGATATGCTGTCTCCTGACAAGTGATGTCTTCATTGGATATGAAAGCTGCTGCTAGCAAACCAAAGCACTGTGTTTTATTGGACATCACAATAGAGGGCTCCACCTTCTGAAAAGTTGTTTTAGTATTTGCTTTTCCCTGCCTGCTACGTTTCTGTTTCTCTGTGGGTGTTTCCTTGCGATCAGCAAGTCGGCACAAAGACTGTGAATTCCTGTCTTGCATGTGTACATACTCAGACAGTCACGGAGCTGCTCTCTGACTTTGTCTCCACAGACTGATGTCTTTTCAATTGGCTTGATGGTTATTTACATAACGAGACAGCACAGGAAGTTATGTAGGGTTAAGAACTCTGTCATTACATCTCAGCAATCGGCTCGAGCAAGTAAACAAGCCAAAGCAAAACCCCCAAAAAGCATTGTCCATGATGGCCTATGTTGTTCAGTTGAGGTGATAATTAGATAAAATAAATAAACACGTCTCTAAACCAAGACGAATTTTAGTTATCACCTGCAAAAATTATAATGCATGCCATGACATAATTACCATCCTCAAAAAGTGTGATTGTGAAGATAAATGGTGTGCTTTTAAGCCTGCTAACTTCGTAATTAAGGGCACTGTACTCTAGAATAAGTGATAAATGATCAGAAATTACATTTAATCAGAGTGATGGAACAGGAAGCCTGAGAGTGAAGAATAATTTGTGATGAGACCCTGGCTGCAAACTCTGAGAAGGAAGGAAGTAAAGAAAGAAAAGAAAGAAAGAACATTTTTTTTCACTTTTAGTGTTTTTGTTTATGCTGTATGATCAACCAACAAAAATGCCCTTTTCACATTTCATTTTATTTTCTTCATATATACACTATATATATATATATGTATATGTATGTATGGATAGATAGATAGATAGATAGATAGATAGATAGATAGATAGATAGATAGATAGATAGATAGATAGATAGATAGACATGCATGTATTTTACAAAATGTCTGGACTGAATGAGAAATTACTTTTTACATAAAATGACATTGTTTTTATCCCATCCATCCATTATCCAACCCACTATATACTAACTACAGGGTCACGGGGGTCTGCTGGAGCCAATCCCAGCCAGCACAGGGCGCAAGGCAGGAAACAAACCCCGGAGAGGGCACCAGTCCACCGCAGGGCACACACACGCCCACACACCAGTCCCATTGTTTTTATCTGCTTAATCAAACACCACATTGTGGGGAAAAAAGACTAATCCAGAGGCTCAACCCAAATGAGATGGCAGTCCATCAGTTGTCAATTAATATAGTACCTTTGTCATAAACATGTGGGAGAAAAACCTATATGTAGAGTGAACATGGAAACGGTGACCAGAATCCTGCACTGTTAAAAATGAAGGTTACAAAGTGGTTCATCAGAGCAATGCCATAGGGCAACCATTTTTGGTTTCTAAAGGAACCATCAACATGAAAATCCCAAAAAAATCTTTATTTATTTGGATATGTTAAAACAGATTTGTAAAATACCAATGGGTACCCTTGTTTGTATCCTTCTGTATAGCTTAATATACAATAAAATGTCTGTTTTGTTAGTATATTAGGAACCTTTTCAAGATCCAAAGATGCAATTCCATATGCAAAGACCCCTTCCCAGAATGAAACTGTTCTTTGTAAAGCAATGGTTCTACCAGAAACCACACAATCCAGTAAGGAGCCATTAAAGTGCAAGTATTTTTGAGAGTGTTGATCCATGAGGCAGCAATGTTAATTACTGTGCCCATGTTTTGTTCTCACTTGTCATATGAAGTCAAACAAAGAAGAGTAATAAAAAATAGCCTATTATTTTATAAAGGTTTTCACATAATGACAAATGCAATTTTTAGCTTCATTGTCTGTACAACATCATATAAGGACATATATTGCTGTTTTCCTATGTAAAGAAGCCATATTACAAATGCATATAATTTACTTATTTGCCTGACGCCTTATAAAAATGCTTTTTCACTTACCCCACAAAATACTTTTTCATGGTTTTACATAGCAAAATATGAAAGCAAAAGAAAAGCATTGAATAATTAAAAGGACAGAAGAGCACTGTAGCATAGTAGTAATAATAATAATATGCAGAAATAAAAATGGATATATACTGTATATTGTATAAGAAATAAGATTATATCATAAGCAGGCTTGTAGTAAAGATATTTAAACAAATGTCCCTCAAGAAAATAAAACTATTGCAGTCTCTATCTTCCCTGTCTTGTTCTTTATTAGTTCACATTTCTGACTTGTTCTTGTTGTTTAAAATGGTCACTCCAGTTCGGAAGTGCGTCATTAGTATTCTGTAAATTTCTCAATTCCTGTATGTGATATCATAATAACTAAACTATCTGTTCAACAAGAAAAGCACAATGGATTACAGAATGAAGTCTCAGTTACTACTGGTATAAATATTGTACAAAGAAAGATGCAGTATTGTTTTATTCATTTTTGTACATAGTCCAAAACATTAAGAAATAAAGCTGAATTACAATTTCTGTTTCCAGGAAGACTCAATATTTTGAGCTGTTTGGCTGATATAAAATAAAGTTGCCTTTATTTCTGTTTTTAGATACATAATAAGATTGATCTTGTTCATAGTCTGCTATATTAGTAAAGGTATGAGAGTATATGGTCTTATTAAAATTTAAGTTTATCTTTATAGTTTTAATCTTTGATATATTTGAATTACCTAAACACATTTTGATAACTTTCCAAGTTGTGGTTTTAAGTCAAGTTGAAACATAAGACCTTATCAGTTTTAAGGTTTACTCGCAAAGTCACACAATAGCTATGTCTCAGCTAGTATTAAAATTGGTGTCTGTGAGCAGGCGGAAAATTCTGTGTAAGCGCACTAGTACGATAAGCGGCCTGGGGTCTCTAACAAGTGGATGTTTGCTTTTAGAATGCCATGGCCCAAATGTTTCTGACCTTTAATGGTCTCCGTTCAAAACAAGTCCTGGGAATCTGCGTCAGATTTTTTGTTAGGTCCCCTTGTGGATTACCATACACCTCTAGAGCAGTGGAGCTGTCAGCAATTGCTGCATTGTCTCCTAGGGGCAAGAGGCACTCATAGGTTTAAGTGTCCATCATGATACTCCTTAAAGCCATATGCACAGATATATGTGAAAGAACCTGCTTTTTATATTTTTTCTACTTATATTAAATTACATTTTTGTATATTTATATAATGGGCTATGGTAAAAAAGAAAATATTTATATGTTTTTTGAATGTTAACCCATTTGTCAATGGTGGCTGAAATGCAAATGTCCCATCTGCCATCTACACCACCTCTCTGATAACTATCAACTGATAGCTGTGTTTGTTAAAAATTATGAAAATTCTGCAGCTTTTATCTTGCTTCATAGGACAGTTCAGGCAAGACACGTTTGCAAATAATTCCACAATCCAAATACTGTATCTTCATTTAAAAAAGTTTTAATAAAATTCAAATCAAACAGTTCACTCAAAAATAGAGAAAAAATTATATTACAAAGAAAAGAAAAGTTCTTGTTTAAAGAAAGTTCTTTTTAAAACTTATTTACCTTGTTTCATTTCTCTCTAAGTTTGGTCATACAGGCATATTACAATTAGAATGGTCATAAAAGTATATGCCAATATCCTATATGCAAACGTATCTAGCAGTCCATGCTAGCAGCGAGACTATTTCCTAACTGACTAAATTAATATTGTTTTACAGATAGAGCTAAGAAAGTTCTATTTCATGTTAACTTACAGGGGGTAAAAGACTATACCATAGTCTAAGTAACTATATATGTATAGTTGGGAGCATGTGCTGATTATTATGAGAAACTGATGAAATTAAACTGACATGTGAATTTAACATTAAATTTCTAAGATTGGCTCTCACAATCAACTTTTCTGCTCTAATGTAACAGTTCTTGGAATTTTTGCCATACTCCTCATGATTAGCATCATGTTATCATCTTTAGATGTTTCTTCAAAAGTTGATTTTATTCTGGTAATAACAATATCTTCCTCCTATCACCATAATCTAGTGTCATGCTTCCTCATTGCATGGCTCTTTAATTATAAAGAGAAAGCTATAATGGTAGTATAGAGGGTCTTTTCCTATTAGCACAGGCATATTTGGAATCCTACAGAAAGATATGGAAGAAGGTGATCCACTGTGGTGACCCCTAACGGGAGCAGCTGAAAGAAGAAGAAGAAGATTTGAAATCCTACTTATTTTTTTTTTGTTGGGCGCAAGCATAAATACAGCCTTACTGTTTCTGACCGAGAATATCCTACATACAGTTGCCGATGTGGGAAACAGCTCAGTGTCAACTCATTCTTTACTATTACCCGAAAATTTTGCCGTGATAACACAGTTTGGTTTTGCAAACTCCATTAACAACCCTGTTTCTTAATGGAAGCTTTGAAAGGCCTAAAAATCCACATTTTAAATTGTATCAGCATTAATATGAATGCAGCCGCTTTGGAATGATGTATTTTTTGTCAAAATTACAACCACTCTTTCAGATGAGATTTTTGAAACACCTTGAAGCCTTAAGTTGGTTCAGTTTTATTATACTTGCAAAATTTGGAGTCAACTCAGTTGTTTAGGAATAATACACAGTTTTTAAGCTAACCCCATACAGCAGCCCTCCCTGATAATTTTTTGAAACACCATATAGCCTTTATTTTGAATCAACAGCAGCCTACATACAAACTTTTGTGAAAATCAAAGAAACACACAAACAAACAGTCATTGTGATCTGAGGGTTGAAATGAGGTGCTTAGTGGGCAAACTGGATAAATGACACCAAATGAAGCTGAAAAAGTCTAAAGACTTACAGAGGTTATTATGATTTTATTTAAATAGATGAGATACATGATTACAGGGGGCAGTGTAATTTGCTGAGTGACTCAAGTAAAGAAAGAAAAACTTAAATTACTTTGAGTTAAACACCCCAATGGCCTGAGGTCCTATTCTATCTGTAAGTGCAGCTGACCTGCCACCTCAAAAAAGACATTAGACAAAAAGCAAATTACTGTCATTCTTCACTTCTGTACTGTCGTATTTGCTCCTTTCACAGGGCCAGCTGAAGAATCTGTCTAGGGGTAAACTGATTAGTATGCTGGTCATCACATTATTGATGGGTTCCCCTAAAAAAGTCGACTTCTTCATAATGTGCTTTCATCTCCCTGTCTCCATCACTATTGCACTTCTGATATTCTCTAAGGACGTGAGCACCAAATAAGGGCAGCTGCATAGGAGAAATGCAATGTTTTGTAAGTGCTTTTATAGTGGACAAAGTAAGCAATCCTTCTAATACTGAGAGTAATGTTCAACATGGGCACCATGTAATCTCAGTGAGGGATTGTCAGAGTTTACTGATTCGTGTATGCTCTCTGATGTACTCATCTCTTACAATTACCTTCCTTTGTTTATGCAGTAGAATACAGGGCCATTTTGTGGCATGATTAAGCAAAGTGAATGTTTAGTGTGACCAGTGAAGGGAGTCCCAAACCACATAGAGAGAGAGTGAGAGAGAGGTTAGGAGCATGCATTGATACAGCGCACTGCCGCACCCACCACATGACAAACCAACTCAGGATCCCAGATTAGGACCCAAGTGCAGCCATGCAACAGGTGACACCTCAGCGCCACACTAGTTCAGATGGAATGGAACCAGTGTGAGATTTTTTTATGATGGCTGGAGTGCCAATTCTGTCACTAACCCCCAGGTTTTTCCCTGCAGGTTGGAGGGCATCCTTGCAGGGCTGGATACAGATTAACGTTATACCCAGGACGGAGCAATTGCAGGTTAAGGGTATTGCTCAAGGGCCCAACGAAGTAGAGTCACTTTTGGTATTTATGGGATTCAAACCAGCAACCTTCTGATTGCCAGTGCAAATCCCTAGCCTCAGAGCCACCATTCCGCCCCAAAACCACATAGAGAAAGCAGTATTTCTATAGGGTGGTCCAGATCTAATTATGCAATTTTCATTACACTATAACTTATTAAGTTTATTACATAGAAAATCACCCGAAAAATCCCGGACAATCAAGAAGTGTGCGAACTGACGAAATGAAGAATCGTCTTCGTGCAGAACTGGAATCGTCCCCACATAAATCAAAGTCATCCAGGTGATCTGGATCTGCATAATTAGATCTGGACCACCCTGTACACTTCAAACATATATTGCTTAGGGCCCTAAAATAACCAGAAACAGCCCTGCTGGAGTGTTATCCACATGAGTAAGTGTGTGAGTGAGTGAGGGTGTGACACTGATGTCACAGAGGAAGCAGGCGAAAAAACATCAGTGATAGTTGACTAGAAGTGCAGATTAAAAAATAAAATGGAAGAAATATAAATACATATAATAAGGTCGAGCTTGGTAGTAGAAGAAAGTTTAGAATAAAGGGGATGAAATCAGTATTGCTGCCCTTGTGCACAGCATTGCTGTCAATCTTAAAGGAACACAATTATTTTAACTTTTAAAAGACTGTATATATTTTGACAATTTTTCTCATATATGAAAAGAGACAAATTTCACTACTCGTGGAAACCATAGAAATAAAACAGGTACAGTGGTATGGACGTATAATAAGGATGAGTGAAACAAGGTATCCCAAAAGGTTGTTTGAAATGATAGGTGAAGGAAAAAGAGGGGAAGATTTAGAAGGGTATGGGAAGAAAACATCAAAAAAGCACCCAGACAGAGAGGGAGGACCTTAGAATAAGTGAAAATCCTGGGCAAAAGAAAGAAAAAATAACTGGCTAAAGACCCCAACCTGTAAGATATAATGGGAGAAGATAAAGTAAGTAAGTAAGTAAGTACATTCTGAAATACAGTGAATTGAAAAGTATTCAGACCCCTTCACCTTTTTCACATTTTTGTTATGTTGTGTCCTTGGGTGAAAACCATTAAAATTTTTTTTTCCAGATAAAGCAACACTAAATACTCCAGAATGACGAAGCAAAAACAACTTTTTATACAGTTTTGCAAATTTATAAACAATTAAAATAAGACATTGACAGTATTCTTGTCGTTTACTATAAAACTTGAAATCTGGCTCAGGTACACCCCATTCTTTTTGATGTTTGGAATTCACCTGTGGGCCTTGAGTTGTCCCTAAGCCAAGCCTGTCCTTAGGGTCATTGTCCTGTTGAAGATGACCCTTTAGCCCAGTCTGAGGTCCAGAGTGCTCTGTTCAGCTTTTCCTCAATCCTGACTAGTCTCAAAATCTCTGCTGCTGAAAAACAACCCCACAATAGGATGCTGCCACCATAATGCTTCACCAACTACTTTCCTCAAGACATGATGCAAAGCTTGGTTTCATCATACCAGATGAATTTTGTTTCTAATGGCGTGAGAGTTGTATAAGTAGTGCAGAATTTAGTTTTTTTGCTGCAATGGGCAAAAATGAAAATGTTGCGCCTATACCACATAATCTTGAAGGCAATTGCTATATATATATACAAAGAGTAGCGTTGGTCACTTGGAGGTTCAATGACGTCATCACATCGGAGAGCTATCCCCTTGGAGTTTCATGTGATTTTTAAAAAGATGCACAGTGGTGGTATGGGGTGTGTGTGTGTGTAAGAGATCACCTGTACACATACTCCCAATGCCAACAAATATGTATATTATTGTTGAAAAACTGCCACACCCTGAAATCTTTGCCACCCTAGACAACTGCCTAGTTTTCCTATATGATAGTGCCAGTCCTGTCTTTACGTGCCTTATTACACACTCCAAGTGGGCTTTCATGTGCATCTTCTTAAGGAATGACTCCTGTGGTACAGTGATGCTTATCCTTCTGGAAGTTCCTACCATCACCACACAGGTTCTCTGGAACTTGGCCAGAGTGACAATTGGGTTCTTTGTCACCTCTGGTACTATGTCCCTTCACTCCGATTGCTCAGTTTGGTCAAGTGGCCAGCTCTGGGATGAGTTGTGGTGGTTCCAGATTTCTTCCATTTAAGAATTATGAAGACCACTGCACTCTGATGAACCTTCAATGCTGCAGAATTTTTTTGTCCCCTTCCTTGGATCCGTACATCAACATAAACCTGTCCGTAAGCTCTGCAGGCAATTCCTTCAAACTCATGGGTTTGTTTTTGTTCTGATACACATTGTCAGCTGTGGGACCTTCTATAGACAGATGTGTGCCTTTCCTAATCATTTACAGTCAATTGAGTTTACCATAGGTGGTTTCTAATCAAAGTGTACAAACATCTCAGTGATGATCAATAGAATGGGATGCAGCTGAGCCAAATGTCAAGTGTCATAGCAAAGGGAATTAATACTTCTGTCAATGTGATATTCTAGCTTTTTATTTCGAATGCATTTGCAAAAATTTCTGTTTTTGGTTTGTCATTCTGGATTATTGACTGTTGTTTGATGTGTGGAAACAATTCATTAAAATGATTTTAGCACAAGGCTGCAACATAACAAAATGTGAAAAAGTGAAGGGGACTGAGTACTTTCTGAATCCATTATGTTCATTTTAGAGCATTAATATATCTCGAGTATATTTTGGGTTTTCTAGTACAAGTATATATTGTTTTTCCAAAGTAGCTTCATAACAAAGTGCAGAAGGAAGTAACATAATTATGTCTGTCAGTGTTATTTTCTGTTATTTATTATAATAATGCATTTATTTATCTATTTTTTACCTGTTAGCATAATTTTGTCTGTCAGTGTCATTTAAGATTATTTATTCCAATGATGCATCTATTTATCTATTTTTTTGCCTGTTTGGAGCTATTGGTACAAGAGCCTATCCCAGAAGGAAAGATCTAACCTTAAGCAGGGTGACCGGCACATTGCAGGGCACAGACTGATATTTACTCTTCATATTATGTTTAAAGTATAGGAATAATCAAACTTTGCAACTTTTGTTTGTTGCATGTCATTTTCTGTATTATTTTATCTATACTGTTTCTGTAATTAGCATGTATATAGTGTAAAGTATATTGTCAAAAGAATGTATCATTAGAAGATGTTTTGGGGTACTGGCTGGTAAAAACCCCATTTAATGTGGCATGTAATAATCAAGGAAAAATAAAGTGCACTCATGGTTGCCAAACATGCTGACCTCAGAGGGATGCAAAACAAAAGATGAATTTGGAAGAATCAAACCGTCCTCCTCCCAAGTCGAGTTCCTCACTGAATGCCGTCTTCTGGTAGGTGATTCGTTTTTATATCAGAGTCCCAAAAGGGGGATGATTTTGTGGCAGATGTGGGAACTGGGTCACTACTGGTCTGGCTGGTGAGCTCCTGAACAGCAGATGGGAAAGTATTTGTATTTAGTTACAGAGCCGCCTCTCTACTTGGGGTGTATTGTTTAACTTATCGGAGCCCTGAGGATATCCCTGAGGTGCACATGCTTGACAATAAGTTTAATAATGTGATGGGCCTAAATGTTGAAGCGCTTCAAAACATTTGTTGAATTGTACAGCATATAATACATTTAGCGAACTGTATTGCAAAGTGCAAATTTTTGTTAAGTTGCAGACACACCATGAAGATATTTTTGAGCTGCTATATACAATATATAATAGAACTATATATTGGGACAAAAGTTTCAAGAAGATAAGTATGGTTTCAAAGTAAAAAAAAAAACAGTCTAAACCAGAATATAGTTTAAAGGCCAGAAGCACAAATTGGAATGAGTGACTCAATTAAGGGAGCTCAAGAGGTCATCATTCCAATTATGTTGAAATGCTGTTGACAGGACCTTTAAACTGACATAATAAACTACAAGTAAATATAACCTGCACAGAGGAGGCCTATTTTAGTTGCATTCTAATGCCGCTCCCATCCTGGACTAGGAGGGTTATGTTGTTTAACAAAAAATTTAACTAATCTCCTTACAGCTAGTGAGTCACCTTAACTGTTTTAGCAGCTCATTTGCGTTACATTTGGTTTTAAGGCAAGAGTTTCATCCATTCAGAATGATCAGCCTAATTTGAGTTAAAAAAATAAATGTTAGGAAGTCCAAAGGTAAGTAGCTTAAGTAACTCCACCGAAAATCCTTTTTGTTGTTAAAGCAGCAAGTGATGTTACCTTACAATAGGCACAGGAGGACACTTGTCACACTTTAGGGCCTCAGATTAGAGAATCCCTACCTACACTAATTGTAACAAAGTAGCCATGCATTACATAGGTATACTTAAATATGTCCTACTCTGTAGTTACGTACACATTTTTCATTGTTATTCCATAGCTCAGTTTATGTAGTAATCACTCCCAGGCACCCCCAGGTCAATTTTATTTAAAAGATCTCAGTTTCACTTAAAGAGATTGCTTCATCATAGTTAGTGGAATAGTTGCCTAATAATGGATTATAATGTGTGTCACTAATGAGAGTTAAAAAAAATGACAGTAGTTAATGAAGAATTTAGTTAATTAATGTTCAAACTTTCTTACTCCAGTAAGTTGTGAAGAAGCATGGAGCCTATCTTTGTAATATCACTACCAGTCTATTACAAGGCCCTCTCATGCATGCACACCTGGGAAAAATATATTTTCACCAATTAACCTAATGTACACTGAGCTAATTATTAGTAACATCAGTACACCTTCTTATCCATACAATCGTAATGAACCAATCATATGGCAGCAGCACAATGCAATGCTTCAGTTAATATTCACATCAAACACCAGAATGGGGAAAAGTGTGATCTCGACTGTAGTGTGATTGTTGGTACCAGAAAAACACCAGTAAGTGGCAGTTCTGCAGACTGAAATGCCTTTTTGATGAGATAGGTAAGAGGAGAATGGCCAAACTGGTTTGAGCTGACAGAATGGCAACAGTAACACAGATAGTTGCTCTGTATAACTGTGGTGAGTAGAAAAGCATCTCAGAATGTACAAGATCTCAAACCTTGAGGCAAATGGACTACAACAGCAGAAGACTATGTAGGGTTCCAATTCTGTCAGCTAAGACCAGAAAGCTGAGGTTGCATTGGGCACAGTCTCACCAAAACTGGACAAGTGAAGACTGGAAAAATGTAGCCTGGTCTGATGAATGTTGATTTTTGCTGAGGCATTCAAGTATTAGGCCCACAATTTGGTGCCATCAGAATGAATCCATATACCCAACCTGCTTGGTGGTGTTGACGTAATGGTGTAGGGAATGTTTTCTTGGTACACATTGGGCCCATTAATACCCATCATTCATCACCAGAATGCCACTGCCTATTTAAGTATTGTTACTGACCATCTGCATTGGTTCAAGGTCACAATTTCCTTATCTTATAATGGCTTCTTCCAACATGATAATGTACCATTTCATAAAGGACAAGTCGTGTCAAACTGGTTTCATGAACATGATGATAGGTTCAGTGATCTTCATTGGCCTTCCCAGTCACCAGACCTGAATCCAACAGAATACAATGGAGATGTGGTAGAATGGAAGATTTGCAGTGTGAATGTGACTGTGACAAATCTGCAGAAATTTTGTGATTCAATAACCGTATATACTCGTGTATAAGTCAGGTCTTAAAACCCGAAAAATCGATCATAAAATCAGACCCCGACTTATACGCCCATTCAAAAATACATCTTCTTGCTTCCTCCAATCTCGCACCAGTTTCTCAGACACATCAAATTTTGTTGCAGCAGCGCAGTTACAAACTGTTTTCTCCACTTCAACGACTTTAATTTAAAGCCAGCTTCATATTTACTTCTGATCGAACATTCCACCGTAGATAAGTTATGCTCCTACGATAAAGGTGTATGATATGTGTGATACACAAAGTGCAAAAGTCACTTCGGAATTGTTCGGGTATTATTGTGTGGTCACATAGACACAATACATAGAAAACAAAAGTCAGTGTGCTCTGTGGATACTCTCTCAGGTGGGCGATAGCTTATCATAATCTCTTGGAACAATAGCGTGACTTTTCCGCATTCGACTTTATTCAACATTATAAAATACCGGAAATTATACGGTAATATCAAACCCAGACTTTTCCACAGGAGAACTTAAACGCGAGTATATGCAGTAAGTTAACATGGACCAGAAACTCAAAGGAGTGTGTCCAACATCTTGTGGAATCCATGCCATGAAGTGAGGCTGTTTTGAGAGCAAAAGGAGTCCCTACCCAAAATTAATATAGTGTTCCTAATAATTTGGTCCATGAGTATATGTCTCTTTAGGGATGCATGAGGAAATTTAGAGTACCCAAAACAAACCCTCACCCCACTTGTGGTATGCTTTCCAATTATCTATACTAATAAAAGGCAAAGCCCTCACTGACTGACTGACTGACTGACTGACTGACTGACTGACTGACTGACTGACTGACTGACTGACTCACTCACTCACTCACTCATCACTAATTCTCCAGCTTCCCGTGTAGGTAGAAGGCTGAAATTTGGCAGGCCCATTCCTTACAGCTCACTTACAAAAGTTAAGCAGGTTTCATTTTGAAATTCTACACGTAACGGTCATAACGGTCGATAACGGTCGACAACGTCCGCCATGTTGAACTTTCTTATTTATGGCACCATCTTCACGAAATTTGATAGGCGGCTTCCCTGCGCTAACCGAAACCGATGTATGTACTTATTTCGATGGTATGACGCCACTGTCGGCCGCCATATTGAACTTTCCAACGTCACTAATTTTCCAACTTCCCGTGTAGGTAAAAGGCTGACCCCATCTTCACGAAATTTGGTAGGTGGCTTCCCTGCGCTAACCAAAACCGATGTACGTACTAATTTCGGTGGTATGACGCCACTGTCGGCCGCCATATTTAATTTTCCAAACATCACTAATTCTCCAACTTCCCCGGTAGGTAGAAGGCTGAAATTTGGCAGGGTCATTCCTTACAGCTTACTTCCAAAAGTTAAGCAGGTTTCATTTCGAAATTCTACGCGTAACAGTCATAACGGTCAACAATGTCCGCCATGTTGAACTATCTTATTCATGGCCCCATCTTCACGAAATTTGGTAGGCGGCTTTCCTGCGCTAACCGAAACCAAAGTACATACTTATTTCGGTGGTATGACGCCACTGTCAGCCGCCATATTGAACTTTCCAACTTCACTAATTCTCCAACTTCCCGTGTAGGTAGAAGGCTGAAATTTGGCAGGCTCATTCCTTACAGCTTACTTACAAAAGTTAAGCAGGTTTCATTTCGAAATTCTACACGTAACGGTCATAACGGTCGATAACGGTCGACAACGTCCGCCATGTTGAACTTTCTTATTTATGGCCCCATCTTCACGAAATTTGGTAGGCGGATTCCCTGCGCTAACCGAAACCGATGTATGTACTTATTTCGATGGTATGACGCCACTGTCGGCCGCCATATTGAACTTTCCAACATCACTAATTTTCCAACTTCCCGTGTAGGTAGAAGGCTGACCCCATCTTCAAGAAATTTGGTAGGTGGCTTCCCTACGTTAACCAAAACCGAAGTACGTACTTATTTCGGTGGTATAACACCACTGTTGGCCGCCATATTGAATTTTCCAAACATCACTAATTCTCCAACTTCCCGTGTAGGTAGAAGGCTGAAATTTGGCAGGCTCATTCCTTACAGATTACTTACAAAAGTTAAGCAGGTTTCATTTCGAAATTCTACGCATAACGGTCATAACGGTCAACAATGTCCGCCATGTTGAACTTTCTTATTCATGGCCCCATCTTCACGAAATTTGGTAGGCGGCTTCCCTGCGCTAACCGAAACCAATGTACATACTTATTTCGGTGGTATGACGCCACTGTCAGCCGCCATATTGAACTTTCCAATGTCACTAATTCTCCAACTTCCCGTGTAGGTAAAAGGCTGAAATTTGGCAGGCTCATTCCTTACAGCTTACTTACAAAAGTTAAGCAGGTTTCATTTCGAAATTCTACGCGTAACGGTCATAACGGTTGACAATGTTCGCCATGTTGAACTTTCTTATTCATGGCCCCATCTTCACGAAATTTGGTAGGCGGCTTCCCTGCGCTAACCGAAACCAATGTACGTGCTTATTTCGGTGGTGTAACGCCACTTGCAGCCGCCATATTGAACTTTCCAACGTCACTAATTCTCCAACTTCCCGTGTAGGTAGAAGGCTGAAATTTGGTACTTATTTCGGTGATATGATGCCACTGTCGGCCGTCATATTGAATTTTTCAACGGTCTTTGTTACTTATGGGCCCATCTTCAAGAAGTTTGGTACGCGGGTTCCCAACGCTAACTGAATCCTACTTACGTACATATATACGTCCATAGCCTGCAGCTCGGTCACCGTGTGAGGCGGCGTTGGGTCCCCAATCCCAATGCCTCCCACGTTGTTGGCTGCCTGCCTATATAAGGCCGTGTGTCGCTCCAGTCTCTACATTCCCTTCCTTGCTTCGCCATGGTATTCATGTCTTCCTGCTGATAACTACAGCCTTTTTATTTAATCCACGGCTTCTCCGCTGTTTTATTGTTCATTTATTATGATTATAGTTATTGTGTAGGTACTTTAGACTTACTTTACATTGTTCAGGTACCCATTTCCTTTATCATTCCAACCGTACCCCCATTAACATGTCTATCGAGGTGATCACCATCGATCAAAGAACTGTCACTTACCAAGTGGTTTCCATGCCCAGAGATGGCACCTGCCTTTTCCATTCTCTTTGTTACATATTGCACAGCCATATCAGGCTCACTATTGATATCTTGGTATTCTGCTAGTTATTTAATAAGATGCAACTGTAACTCTGGGTGAATTCTAATTATCAGGCACCTAATCACTGTGCTATGTTTTCCTGATCTAAAGCCAACTGATTTGCCCATCTTTTATTGTTGAGTGTGCATAATATACAATGAGTGACCATTTCATTAGGTTACCACCAGTATAGAATATTGGTCATTCTTATCATCTCGTAAAGCCTGAATTAATAAAGTCATGGACTCGCAATCATGTTGAAAGTGTAGCACAGGGATACTGACCCATATTGACACCAATGTGTCCCATAGTCACAGCAAATTACTTTTTGGTAGATCTCCACTTTGCACAACGTGTTCCTTTTCCTGCCACAGAAACTTGACTGGATTGAGACTGTGCAGCAGGAGACACTACAGAAATAATCTGAATTTGCAATCATGCCCCTTAACCATTCCAGGAGTTTCCATTCTACCATGCAGTACTGTATTATTATCCTATTCACAGATGTGTACACTGATGCTGTGAAGGGATGCACCTGATCAGCAATAATTATTAAATAATCAGTGCTGTTAAATTATTACTCTACTCATATCAAGGGACCTAGTCAAGAGCCACAAAAACATCCTCAGCCTGCATTGTTGACATCCGACAGGATGCATTTACAGACTCATGTCGTTTTCACAATATCCTGCCCTCCCAGCTTTAGAAATCAGCAGGAAATGGAATTCATAGGTCGAGGCAATGTTTTTACAATCCTCCAGTATTCAGTGTTTTTGGCTGACGCTTTTTGCCATCACTGTTGTACTCTGCTGCTATTTGAAAGACTGCAGTTAAGAAGTTGTGTCAGCCACTGTTGATCTTATTCAATAAAATCTGCTTCCAACCAGAAGAGCTCTGTCTTGTGGTTGAATAGTTTTGGATTTTAGTCCACTCTTAAAACATCAGTGACACTGACAAATGTGAAATTCTCAGCAGAATTGACACCCTGTGCTCCTGATGTCCTCTATTATGCCAAGTTCAAAGCCATCTTGCCTATTCTCTCTCTTGCATACACACAATCAATTGATTTTTGCTTGCCTAACTTATTGTAAATATTATTATGTGTATATACACTGCTTTCACCATTTGATCAATCAGTTGTTTAATAACTGTGGGATGACAAATAGTAAGACCTTTGCTGTAAATGGAACATCTTTGGTTTTCATGAGACTAGTGTTGTTCTTATTTAATAACTGTAGGCTCCAATCAGCCATCTCTAATTCTTTTTTATCTGTTCCTTCGTCTATTAGCTTACTTCCAACAGTAAAGGACCTTGTTGGAAGGTTTTACCAACATTGTACATTCTCTTCAGCCATATATGGTTCTGTCTGTCACTTCTTCGTCACACAGAATCACAGCTAAATTTAAGACAACAATCATCTTGACAAAAAGTAGTAGCAGGAGCCCATTGAAGCAAAGGTGGTAGCACATAGTCTTAGTAGGCATCCTAGTCACTTCTCAATTACTGCTTGATTCAAAATGCATTGAAATCAAAGCTGACATGTCAACTACATTATGTCTTTCTCACATCATAAACATCTGTTTACCAAAAACCTACTTACTTCAGCTGAGGGTCATAGAAGGTGGAATCTATTTTAGCAGCAGCACTGTGCACAATGCAAGAACCACTGCTTGATGGGGTGTGTTGCAGGGCACACTCACTCACATTGGGTTACCAATTAAGATAACTCGCATGAATTTCAGATGTGGGAATAAAAAGTGGAGTACTTAGAGAAACTGCAAAATGGACAGAGGGAGAATGAGTAAACTTCACAAACACAGAGAGCAGTGATCTGAACCCTGAACTCTGAAGATAGGAGGCATCAACACTAACCACTGTGCAGCGCCTCATCAAAAACAGTTCCATAAACATTAAATTTGCAAGGACTATTTGGTCATTTAGTTTAGGTAGCCTGTGGAATACAGATATTGTGTTATCACCTGATTCAGTTCACCATTTTAATTTTGTGGGGACACTTCTACTGTCCTGGATAGGTCTCTATCTTAAATTTAGATCTGACAATCAAGAATATCAAACCCAGTTAAGCATCTTCTGATGTGATATCTGTTTTTCTTTTCCAAAGTATACTCTGACCATTCTAGCATTATTACTCAGTGTTGTCCTGCTGCCTTACAGTTTTGTTTTGATGTTCTCAGGTCTAAATTGAAGGTTTTATGTAACATCACATTTAACCTGACACCACTTTTGTATGATAAAATAGATATGATCCCAATGCATGCCTATAAATGAATGAATGAATGAATGAAAAAAATCAGTTTTTTGGGAGTGCCCTTGTAAATGTTACCATTATGTACTGTAGATATAAATCAATAGTATAATGAATGCATTAAGCAGTAAAAAATCATAAAAAGATGATAATCTATACAATCTTATGAGATAAAATAATTAAAAATCAATAAATAAAATGTATGAGTGAATGTTATAGTTATCCTCCTACCCATTTTTTAAATCCATTTTTTTCATTACAAGATAGTGGTGAACTAAGACTTAATCCAGTTGGACCAACACAAAACCCACTGTTGCACAAACTTACACTCTCTCATAATGGAAAAGTTTTAGTGCTATCAACTACCTTAAAACATAAGTCTTTCAAGCACTGCATGAATTCTGAGTGTCCTTACAAAGCCTGTGCAGACACATGGAATTGTGCAAGGCATACACCTTTGGGCTGAAAATTGAACTTATGCCCCTAGGACTATAAGGTAGCAAAAGCATGGTCACCTATATTGTAATGATTAGCAGTAAGTTTTAACCACTTTAGCCGACCCTCCTGGAGAATAAAATGATGCCAAAAAGAGACATCTTCATGTGTTTGCAGCCTCCCTTCAAAATTTTCATTTATTTCTTCAGATAAACAGTTACAATATTACAGCGTTGAAGGTCTCAACAATGTGCTTAAAAAAATATAGTGCTAGACAGAAGTTATTTTCACACAGTAGGATGAATCAAAGGTTAGAAATACGTAAAATGTTTCTAAAATATCTACACGTGCGAGAGATGTTGGGGTAAGCAGCAGTGGTTATCAAGTGGCAGCTTGCTGTTATGTTAAATGCGTTCAAATTACCCTAATTAGTCTGTAAATCGCCATGTGCTCAAAGGTACGTTGGCTGCCAAGCCTAATTAGGGTCTGAGTGAACTGAGGAGGGTAGGCTGCCTTTTTAGAAAGGAGTCACAAAGAATGCTGTGAGGGCAGTGTCAGAACAAGAAGGGTGTGGTTTTTGGAAACTCATGAAGTCCCAGAAAGATTGCAAGTCCATTTAAGGTCACCACAAAAGGAAAATGTAAAGTCCAGCAGAGCTTTTATACAGAAATGGCAGGGGCACCCTTGTGTCTGTGTTACTTATTTATTCCTCATTTGTGCCTCTTGTTCCTTGTCACCATTTATAGTGGCAGAGAGAGAGAGAGAGAGATACCCATTACAGGTTTAGGAGTATATATACAGACCGAGCTCATCTCATCTCATCTCAGGAGGAAATGACAGTGCACCCACAATACATTTACAGCAACTACTACAACAGGCAAATTCTTCTTCTCTATGTGGGACCTTCCATCATTTTTTTTAGCTTCAGTGTAAAGTTTAATGTAAAAATGAGACTAAGTGAAATCTGCACAAAGACATTCAAAGATGGGAGATTCCTCATGTTGCAATGATTAGTTGTGCATGCACAGGCATATTTGCAGGAGTAACGCCCAAGACAAGGAATTACTGGGATTACTGACCGATTTACTAAAGAGTATCCCTCAGGCAATGCAGAGAGCTGCTCATAATCCCAGGTAATTACTGCAGAGAATGGAAGCGAGTCTATTTTCTATTTGGGTAATTTGTGTTGTGCAGCATTTGCATTGTTGTGGTAATAGGGGGGCTAGAATATGTATTTTGGTTGGGGGCTAGTGGTGGTGATGGCCAAAAGCCATCTTCTACACAGAAGATTACCACCCGTTTTGTTTGATATTTTGGTTAATCCAGCAAGAATAGCATTACTGTTATATTTTTTTAAAGAACCAGCACTTATTTTACTAGGTAATATTGATCTGTTACAATACATTTTATGTTATTATCATAATGCTTTTATAAAAAATATATATTTTTTGTATTAGTAGTGCATTGAAAACACATTGATGTCAATACAGATATTGAAATCAACTTGGATATCAAGATACATGATATAAAAAAATGACAGAATGGATTTCAGCTTAAATTTGTGTAAGAAGTTTGTCTTTATTTTCTACAGCTGCCTTGAATCAGCCCCTTCATGTGACCAACTTCATAAAGCCACCAATTTGAGTTTAGAGCAAAGACAGGAAAGACAGAGCAAATCCTCACACTCTTTGGCACCAATGACCTCTGATGATACTCTATTGCTTTACTCAGATATTTTCTTTGGTGCTTTAACTGATCCCAGAGAATAACCAGAAATATTTCAAAGACGAAAAATTGAGAATAATCCATCTTGAAGTCCCCATTATCTTTTAGGCATCTTCTTAAATTTGATAAGATCAGAATCCAGAGTGGGATGGCTCTAGGCAGCAGACAGCATTAATGGGGTCAGTGGGTCACAAAAAATATTTACCGGACAGCATCTGTGATGGGAAATAAAAAAAAAAAACAATAACAAAAATAAAAAATAATACAATGATTACTTTTTCTGAACATTGAAGGACCTCTTGAGCAATTGTTGCTTCTATCGATGACACTTGCTCACTGTAGCTATAAATGTATATGAGAGTTGGTGTCACGATGCTCCAGCCAGCTGCTTTATACAAAAATGAATCATCCTGATAACCTACATGGGGTGGAGTCAGTGACCCTTGTCCATTGTCAGCAGTAAACCAATGACCCCAGCAGCTGGTAAGTATCCTGTAGGTCAGTAACCAGACACCATTGAGTTGAAAACTGTCTCCTGTCAAGGGTTGGTCCAAGGTGACAAAGTATCACTGCCTATTTTCTGCTTATATTGCATGAAAAATAAATGGTTGGGGTTCAAGCTAGGCCAAAGGTCACTGATCAGGTTATGTGCCTCCCTCCAGATTACATTGTGAGTAAATGGTGAGACCTGAATAAACCACTATACAGTTACAATCCCCATAGTAATATGCTGCGTTGCATAGTTGGCAAAGAAAGAGACTGGACATCAATAGGCACAAAACTAAGAAATGACTCCATAATGGACCAACACATTCATATGTCTAAACTCACTAGTAGAAGTAGCATGTAAATGTACAGTTGGTACCCATGGAAAAAAATTAAAGAAAGGATTTGGGCTGGTATGACAACAGACTTAAGTCAAATGAAGCCTTAAACGTCTGCTGAGTGTCAGATCTCTAGGATTCTCCTTGATGTGATAGAGGACAGACAGAATCTAATAAATCAAGGTCTGGCACTCTACTATTTTGGCTCAGAACCTTAAAGAAGTTGAGTTGGGTAAAAGCGTCCCTAAGAATAGGTGATGGGGTTAAGATTTAGAAGAGAGAGAAAGAGAACAGGAGAAGCATGGGAGTATTTTGGAGTCCCTCTTGCTACAGTATGTGCAGGTGGATGAATAGACCCAGTGCATATTGAGGATTATGGAACTTTGTGCTGATGTAGCAGGTGTTGTAAAAATACAAGAGGTGAATTGATGGGCTAACATGATACCACCCTTACTTCAGCCAAGTCCTTAATCTGAAGTATAGGTAAGCCCAGTGAAAAAGATACATTTTATATTTGTTCTCATTCCATTCATGTAATTTATCATTAAAACTAACATTTTCACATATTTTGGCTTCTTTTATGCTTCCTTATTCCTAGGTTAGGAAGTAGGTGCTCTGTTATTGTAAGTAGGAAATGGTACTTTTGTCCTTTCAGGTCCCTATGCAAACCTGTGAATTACCAACTCAAAATTACTTAAGAGAACAGTAAAGGTGTAATTCTCTAACCTCATGTTTTGTATGTTCATAAAAGTCTGTATCTCTGATACTATAATCACACTACTGCCACCATTCGAATCATTAGTGGCCATTCATGCAGCTAAACCTGAGAGACATGCGGTTTTCCAATATAGGTATTCATTGTTTAGTGAATACGTTTACAAATGTCAGCACCGCAAACACCTCATGGTGTAGCTTGTTTTCTCCAATGACCTCATGCTTTGTTTTACATAGCCTGAAGCATGTCCCAAATATTTTATGTGCTTTCAACATCACTGATTTTATGATGCACTGTACCTTGTCTTCAATAATATCCATCCAAATATTTTTCTCATGACAAAACTGTAAAGAACAGGAGCTGAACTAAGCAATACTGGAACCATCCTTGGACAATTATGCAAACAGCCACATTGAAAACGAGCCAATTTACAGTCACCTTTTAACTCTCTGTATGTATCTGGGAAGATTAATGAAACTGTAGAGAAAACCGGGCAGAATGTGAAAACATTTACATAGATAGAGACTGGTCAGACCGATTGTCACATTTCACAACTTTTAGCTGTTGGGTATATCAGAATTGCCAACTGCAGTTGCTGATCTTGTCGCCAGACCATGTCAGTTTACATGACCGAAAATCACTGGACATGTCACATTCAATGACCGCATGCTGACTTTTTGTGAAATCCAATAATTTGTTGCCTGACGAACTTGGCACTATAGGAAGGGTTAACAGGTGCAATGAGTTCAGCCACAGTCTCAGCCCTTTTTCTTCTTTTTTCTATTCTACAGGGGTACAAAAAACAAGACATCAGACAGACAAGCTTCTGTTCTGATTGTCAGGTCCAAAACACACATTTCGTATTCCTTGTCAATTCATTATATGAATTGTACTTCTTAACAATTTGAGGGCTGAATATTTCTCTCTATTATAAAAGGAAATCCTGACACAAGACTTTTTCAAAGAGATAATTTCAAGTCCCGCGAGACGAGGCTTTGGCCATGAGATTTTTTCAAGTCATGCCCTCCTCTCAACCATATTCAACCACTGGCCCTCTCACCTCTCATTTGTGTGAATGCTTTTGTCAGACACAGTTCCTGCTCTCTTAGCTCTTTTAAATTATTACATTTTCCTCATTTTAAGTTCCCAATAAAAGAAGACCGAGAAACGATGAAGTCAAATGAATTAACGTGAACATTGTCGATCGGTTACACAGCAAATTGGTTAAATGTGTATCAATAGACTATACTGAAACAGTTGGTGGTGATCGTGCGAAAGATGAAAACATGAAATTACAATTACCCGTAGAACATCTACAACCGATAACACTGTACGGTCTTCCACCACCTGAATAACTGTTGAAAGAAGGATGTACCCAAGAAAGAAATCTTCCACGGATAACATTAGAAACCAAAGGAGATCTTGATATGCCATTCATATTAAAACATTTACAGTTTCCCGTTAGAATAGCTTTTGCAAAGGCAATTAACAAATCACAGGAAAAAACATTTGAAAAAAGTCGGTTTATTTATTAGAGAGAAAGAAATGAAATTCACTCACGGGCAGTTATACGTTGCGTTGTCACGATGCAAGTCCAAACGCAGAATCAAAATTCAATGCGATATTGATGAAAATCTAATTTAAAATATTGTTTTTACTGAATTTTTACAGTAAAAGTGTAAGCTTAAAAAGTATTTGCATGTTAATTTCAAATCCAAACAGAACAAAATCATATAACGCAACATGAAACATATTTATTTTCAAATTATTACATTTTACTATTATGCATATGTAACAATTCCCATGAAAGTAACAATCTGTTTAAATTGAACCGCAAAGTGGCTAGCGCGTAGCCACATAAAACATCTGTTGCTGTGTGCTGTGGCTGCTGTTGGCATCTCCTTCGGCATCTCTGGCAGCAGCGGCTGTGCAGGGGCTGTTCGATGGCCAGCAGAAATGCATTGTGGGCTGGGTGCCTGGCTGTCTTCGTGTTGCAGGTGGGCGTTGGTGGCAGTCACAGTATGACGCAATTTGGTTTGTACCTTTTGTCATTATAAGCGGCAGTCCTCCCAGGCACATCAGCTACACAAACATGTTCAGCACCATAATCAGCTGGGGACCGATCAGGCGATGCTGGTACCACACTTTTGTTTTTAATCTCCAGCAAAATCTGAGTCCAAAAATTCAGAGTTGATTCAGCAATATTATGTAAAATGTTGTCCACAGAGTATTTTGTTTTGCACATTCACTTTGCTCTCGCCAGATGTCGAAGCCATTTTAGCGGTTGTTTGCTCTTCGCTACTCATGCACACACAGGGAATTGAGGTCAAATCAATGAAGCTAACTTTACTTCTAGCAAAGAGAGTCAAACTAAAATGTAACAGGCAAGTTTTCTCACAGTTTACAGCTGATTACCGTCTACCAATGAATTCCAACAAAAGTCAACACCTGCCCCGAAAGAGTTAATGAGCATTCATTTGTTGTCAGCTCTCATGCCCTCACAGCCCTGTTTGATCTTGTCGAAGTGAGTTGTCGACTAATTGGGGTCAGTCAGTTGGCATGTCACATTACACGACTGCCTTCACGGGAACGCGCCAACGACTGCCTCCAACTTGCTAAGATTATGTAAATGAAGGCTACAACTGAAAATCCCTGGAAAGATTGTCTAATGTGACATAGCCATTAGGCAGCAATGCTGAACTCAGCACCACAGAGAAACGTAACAGATATGCTCTTAAAAATTAGGTTTTTAATTCTAGCATGCAAGTACATTGGAGATATTGCTGCTGCTTCTCAGCTTCAGGAAACTTGTTTCGAATCATAGGCTGATCACAGTCTGTGTAAAATCCGCATATTCTCCTCCAGTCTGAGAAGGTCCTTCTCTTGGGCTCATTTTCTTGGGTTAACATACAAGTATAAACTGAACATCAATGAGTTAGTGTGAGTACATGAATGAACCCTGTGCTGGACTGTTAGCATGTCTAGTGGTTTATCCCTGCTCTGCTGTGACCCTCTCATTAAATAAGCAGGCTTGGAAAATGAAGGGATGGATGAATGTCGGTGAAGTTTGCTGCTTTAAAAAAAACAAAAAACTGAAAGGCCGACCTTGTTGTAATGCTTAATGCTTTGTTAAGAGGACGTGAATTTAGGATGAAGGCAGGAAACACTTCTTTATGTGGGAATCTGGAACAAGCTACCAAGACATAGTATAGTTGAACCATTAATTTTGACAGATTTTAAGAAGTATCTGAGTGAGATACTGAAACAGCTTAGCAATTAGCAAACAAGCCCAACGGGCCAAGTGCTCCCCTCTTTTTTGTCAACAAAAAAGGTTTGCTTATAAAACTATTTTTCTTTAGTTTGAAAAGACTATAACAGCTTGTTCAGTAAATGACAGACCAAAGTACTTATATGTTATTGATCATGCTACCGCCAAATCAAACACCTCTAGAAATAAAGGAAGAATATCAGAAAGAAGCTTTTAATGTGTGCAAAGCTCAGAGCTTCAATTTATTTGAAACCACGTGAATTAGATCAAATCACCAATACTGCCAGAAGCAAAAACAAGGTTTCCCACGTGGGGCAGGCAGTGGTCCTCCAAATCATCTCCCTCAGTCGTTTTCATAAGGGGAATTGGTTGTTGGCTGGGTTCACATCCTCCTTCAAAATAAAAAAAAAGCTTGGTTAGAATTTCACTAAACTAGATACTTTGTTTGCGATTAGGATTCCTCTCTCTCCCATTTGTTATTTTTTTTTTTATCCATGCTTTTTTATATCGAAAATGTCATTCTTTTACTTTTGTATCTACAGGCTTTTTGCTATTGAATGCTGGTTTTCAGATCTTTACCTCTCTTTTCCCCTTTCCCTCTCTCTCTCTCTCGGGCCTAATTATGAGGCAGCTTCAAATAAACACATTTATTTTTCCAAAAAAAAAAAAGAAAAAAGAAAAACCCTTGCACGGCCCTCTTTTTTTTTTCTAACAATAGGCTGAATTTTTTCTCTATTCTCCTTTATTCAGCTGGGGCACTTTGGAGTTGGACAGGCCTGAGATTTGCAGGGCACAGTAATTGTGTCTCATTAATTCTTACAGTAATGCAGAGGAGCTATACAGGCCATGCAATTAGCGGTGAGCGCACTGAATAGAGCAGTTAATCAGAGGACAAAGGCAGGGGCTCTGAACCTATTATACTAAAAGGAAGTGTTGCCATTGTCACAGGCACCAGGAATGCATACCGAGATGCCTTAATTTAGGACCAATTGGACAAAAGTAGCATTACAAGTTTTCTTTGCTTTAACTAAACTTCCTCTCTTTCCTGTTTTTAAATGGCAAACTTGAGGACATGTTGGTATTATTTTGTAAGACGGCATTCACTTCAGAATTTCTGCAAAAATAATTTATGCTTCTGTTGTTGTTCTATGCATGACACCAACAGCCTTTGGATTAATGTAGCAGGCTTTTAAACAGACCAGAACATTTATAATGTGTGTCTTTTCATTCATTCTTTTACAAATAAAGCACCAGAGCTGCACATTGTTCTTTCTCTTATGTTAATATAAATAAAATGTCCCACTGGATGTACTATTGGTTCCTGTTTGGAAAATATTAACAATTATTAAAGCAATGCCTGGTTCCTGTCTTTTGCCTGGTGTTGCTTGGGTTATCTTGTGGTTCACTAAATCAGGGAAATGTGGATTTAAAAATGGACACATAATGAATCAAAATTGAGTAGAGAATAAGTATCCATTAATAAAATGCCTAAACATGGCATGAAAAAACAAACTTACCAGTTTATCTTTACTTCTAACAGTGTTCGCTTGCAAATAGCTGGAGCTTTATTTAATATTTCTATCAAGCACAATAAAATTCTTAATCGTGCCTGGTTCTCCTAGTAATCAATAAAAAATCAAATGGAGAAAATAGAAAGTGCAATTATGAAATACACAATGTAACATAAATAGTATTTTTCCAAACATGCTTAATACAATTAAGGATCATGTGGGAATGGAACCCATCTCTGCAGCTTTGGGTGCAAGGCAAGAACCAGCCTTAGATAAAGAAAAGGTCCATTGCTGGGCCCACTTTACACACATGCACACACACACACAAGGGGCTAACTTGGAAATGCCAATTAGCCAATTCCTAGGATTGTGAGAGGTAAACCAAAATGCTTGGAGTAAAACCCCTGAATATACAGACAGTGACAGAGAGAAGTTGCAGACTCCGTATAAACAACTAACGGGTGTGAGATTTAAACTCTGGGTGTTGGATCTGTTAGGGAGGAGCACTAATCACTGTGCCACACAAAATATAATATGCAACATTAGTTATAGTAGTAGTAGTAGTAGTGATAGTATGGTCACACATACTGTACAGAGTCAGTAGAGTTGTCACTTGAATGTGCTAATCAACATGCAAGACATTGCTACTCTCCAGTTGTAATCCTTACTGGTACTGTTTTGAAACAACAAAGTAGTAATAAGTGAACCATTTGAGCAGAATGACCATAATTAGTTCTGCTTATTTTGAAATAAGGTATCTAAGTGGCCATAGTATGTGGGGAAAGTAACAGTACCATTATGCAGACATGTGTGCACATATGCACAGTAAGTCAATACTGTAGTTATTAACTTCAGCATTTGTTTAGGAATCATTCCTTTCACTTGTTCCTCAAAGTTTGCTGGTAATAATGTTTGCAATGGTATGCACAGTATGTGGGTAGGCATTATATCAAGCAGAGCTCTACTCAAACAGAAGTATGATCGTTTAAGAATGGAGACCACTTCTACACTACCGGGCAAAGAATGGCAGAAAGTGATTTGACCCTGTAATGGAAGAAGTGATTAAGAACACAAGCAAATAAATCCTTATGTCTGTTCAGATTTCTAGACCAAAACTTTATTATTACACACACAAACACACACATATATATATATATATAGTATATATATATACAATTTTTTTTTATATATGCAATTTTTGTGGACAATTTATGTGCAACATATGGTGCATGTGTTGAACATGCTGGTGAACAGGTTGAGACACTCCTGTAAATCATCTTGCACATATGAAGTATGTTTTGTGAATAAAGTGTTTCCGCCATTCAAATGTTAACATAATTGTGACTCACCCTGTATATATAGGAATGTTTTATATCTCTTTCTGATTGTATCATTCATACATACACTTTTGGAAAACCTTTACCCCTTCATACACGGATTAATTTATGGTATGTTTATATAACACACTTGCTGATCATCTTTGAAGAGAAGAAAGCCACTGCATTTTTTTCCACTTAGATATCTACACACATAGCTGCTGATAAATGTCTGGCTATGTTTCCATTGTGAAAGATTTGTACTGAACATTTGCTCCTGCCTGCTTGGCTAATGTATTACATAAGCTGTGAGTTTACTTTACTAAAGCAGTGTTTATGAATTCTAATATTCATAAAGGTGACAGGTCTTTCAAGAGATTTGTTTAAATTCACCAAGACCGGGGACGCCCAGTTTCTTTCTAGCATGGAGCAGCTTCTATTTTTGTATGCCTATGGGGAAGGAGGGGCTGTGGTCCCTCTTCAAAGTTTGGCAGTAAAAATGGCAATTTCTTACTGGCATGGGCCTGCTTCTTCTTAGATGTGCTCCTGGGCAGAAGTTTACATGAGTTATAAAATGGGAGGGTCTTTCATACTGCTAAAGGGCAGAAGATTTTCTTTGATGGGCCGTCTCTGGGATGAAAGCTACATCTTGTGTACCCCAACCTAAATGTTACTTGCATTCATAAGGTGTATGTCATTTTGGAAAAACCTGTAACTGTTTCTGTTGTGGAACAGGGTTACAGCCATACACTTTCAGGGATCAGGGTTAAAGTATTGACTTGGTAGCTATCGTAGCTAGCTAGGCTTTTTTGGATATTCTAATTTGCTCCCACATTTCAAAGATGTGCATGTTAGGTTAATTCGGTAACAGTATATTAGCCTCATGTGGTGGATCTTGGCAGTGGACTGGCTGGTACAGCTAGAATGGCCTCTGTCTCTCAATTGACACTGTACTGAAGTAAGCAGATATCATACCATAAAACACTTTAAATAATTATTGACTTGAAAACACAGATGGTCTTATCATAAATGCAGTAAATGTAAAGATAATACACTAAATACTCAACTTCAGTCCTGGAGGGCAGCAGTGGCTGCAGGTTTTTGTTCCAACCCAATTGCTTAATGAGAATGTCCATTATTGCTAAAGAAGCCTTTATTGCTCAATCAACGTTTTTCTGCTTCCTTTTAGATGTCTTGCTTGTTACGATTTCCCACCCTTAATTGCTTATTTTAGTCTTAAACAGTTGAATCCACTGCTTTTAATTACTTATTGTTTGCAGTAAGATGTAAATGACAAAGTTGTGCATTTAACTTGTTTCCACTTAAACCAATGTGTATTCATCGTGAACTCTCTGGTTTAATACAATATTTAGAATGAAACTAATGAGAAAAATTTGATGGACTGAGAATTATCTGTTTTAGGTTTCAAATAATTGGGATGACATCCTTGGAAAGGAGAAAATCTACAATGTAAGAATGAGCTTGTATTGCACATGTAAAATAATAACAAGCCAAATTAAGTAAGACCTGTTATTGGCAAAAATTGGTCTCTACGTAAGCAACTGGGTTGGCACAAGAGCCTTCAGGACCAACGTTACTCACCACTGCACTAAAGCAGCTTCCTTGCCATTTCAGGTACATGATTTTTACTCCTATGAATCATTGCTTTTCCTACTCTGTGTTCATTTCTGCTTGTGAGAAATTTAGGATGTTGTTAGTAAATTATGCAAAAACGCCCAAAAGTATGCACCCTACATTTGTTTTGATATTTAGAACTAAAACCCAGTTACAAACTGAATGTTTGATTTCTGTACTACTAAATGACTTACATTGTCAACAGCAAAAGGTATTGTTGAGAACTGTCTGTGTTGAATTTGCATGTTCTCCATGTTTGAATAGCTTTTCTCTAGGTTAGGGGTGTCAAACTCAGATCCTGTAGGGCCACATTGGCAACAGGTTTTTGCTTCAACCCAATTTTTTAATGAGAAGTCAGTTATTAATCAAACAACATTTTGAAGCTTCATTTTAGTTGTCTTACCTGTTAAGGTTCTCCACCCTTAACTTCTTATTTTAGTTTTAAACTTCAGCATTCACCTTTTTCAATTGCTTCCTAGTAGCAATTAGATGCAAATGACAAAGAACCCAGTGGCTCTCCATCTACTGTACCTTGTTTTCATTTACAGCAATGTGTATTCATTGTGAAGATCCTGAATTAATAAAATAATTTACATGGAAAGTGACGAGAAAAAGTGAAGAACTGAGAATTACTCATCTGCTTTAGGCTCCAAATCACATTTGGATGACATATTCAGAAAGATGAAAAGTCTATGTTATAAGAATAACCCTGCGGTCGGTTGGCACCCTGCCCGGGGTTGGATTCCTGCCTTGTGCCCTGTGTTGACTGGGATTGGCTCCAGCAGACCCCCGTGACCCTATGTTCAGATTCAGCGGGTTGGAAAATGGATGGATGGATAAGAATAACCCAAACATGGAGGAATGAAAACATAAAATTAAATAATGGCAAATGGCAAGGATTGGTATTTTATTAAGTAAACAGGTTGGAACAAAAACCTGCAGTCCCACTAGACTGACTTGGCAGACCCCTGCATTAGATTAGGGATTTTAAAATGACATTCTATAGAGTTGCATTAGTGGCAGGTTTTCATTCCAGCCTTTTTCTTAAAATGGTAGCTGAGTACTGCAGCTAATGGGGTGTGCTTGTTATGCCTTCATTTAAATGTCTTGCTTTTTAAAGATTCAGAACCCTTAATTGTTCCATTTTTCCTTAACCAGCAGCCAAACAATCAGGAAATACATTTAGCCAACAGATGACAATTAAATTGATCCCATTTGCATCCAGGTGTCAGATATACAATAACTGTATCAATAAAATATTTTAAAAGAAAAAAATGAAGGTCTGAGAAATATTGGCCACCTCTGGTCTACCAAACATTTTGAAGGTGCTCTTGGAAAGTCAACCGTTTTTGAATTGTCTGTTGTCACGGAATGAGAGTACTAACAAGATTCTGAATTAAATCTCAAGTCTCATTAACAGCAGGAATTGGCTTAAAGTTAACACAGTTGTATGGTACAAAAATGGCAGCTCTCCAGGAAATGAGCTTGAGATGGCTAAACACGATGTCATATTAGTTGTGGTGCTGTACGAACAATTAGCAGGTGCAATGAGTTCAGTCTCAATCTAAGCCCTTTTTTTCTCTCCATTTTGTTGTGGGATGTAAAACACATCAGACTGACGAGCCCCTCTTTTTTTTGTGAGGTCCAAAGCCTCTGTGTTCCTTATTCCTTTGTTGCTGCTTTATAGGCATTGTACTTCCAGATGAGCATTCCTTGGCTGTCAGCTCTCATGCACACAGAGCCTGCCACTACAATTAAAGACAAGAACATTTTGTCACAAGTCATGGACTAGTTGGAGTGAGTGGTTGGGTGTGACACACTACATGACTGTCCTTCATGGCAGCCAACTGCCAACTGCCTAAGGTGATGACTATGATGGCTACAAATGAAATGGATTAATATGACATGGACTTATGTGTTGTTCACATTGTATCTCAGTACCAGTAACGTCACACTGCACGTTAGTTTTCATACTCTTTCTCTGTATGTTTAGCATTCATTTGCTCAGAGGTTGATGCGCTTGCTGCTTCCTGAGCAGCTCTTCTTTTCTCCACCCTAGCGGTCCGCTTCTTCTCTTCTTTCGTCTGCATCTTTTCATATTAAAACTGATTAAATTAGTTTTTGTGTTGCAATTACTTAGTACGTTTTCTTTCATTTTTCACTCAAGCTGGCACTTGAGGCAGATTGACAACTTAAGAATGATTTAAGATATGAAAAGGTAGGGGAAGTGACGGTGAAGGTGGTAGGGATGAGAACAGTGACCGTATGCATGCCCCACATGGCCGCTCTGCTGGCCACTGCCAAGAGTTGATTCTACAATAAAATAAAATAAAAATAAAAAGAGAAATAACCTTGGAGGTCTATCAACACCCTAAAAGTGGATAGTAGAGGTCACATAGTATATGTGTACCAAACCTCAGGTCAATAGGTCAAACGGTATGTGAGCTACAGGTGATTTGAAATCCTGGACAGACAAATGGACAGCCAGGGTAGCCTATTATATATAAAGATTGTTTTGCTGATGGTTAAGGAAAAAACAATTAAGGCCTCAGAATCTTAAAAAAGGCTACTTAAAAGTCAATTGGATTTTAGGTTTAACAATTTAGCACTAACAGTTCTAACTGGTTTCTATTTGAAATATTGGCCAGAACAAAAATCTATTGTCACCTTGGCCCTTTATTTTGACACCCTTGCTCTGGATACTCTGATGTGTGAATGTTTGTGTTCTACTATCCTATTTAGGATTACTTTCTTTCTTTCAAAAGGCCTTGGTTCCATTTTATTGTAATTTGGAAAAAATGAGATTCGATGGATGGCTAATCTGGAGAAAAAATGACTATGAGAAAACTTCAAAATTCTACAGCCTAGGCCTTTCAACTTAAAATCACACAGCTCTTTTGAAGACCCTACCACACTGTTACACCTGTAAAATTTGATCAGAAACCCCCTTTTTAATTATTGGGCCTCACAAACTCAATGAAAAAAATCAGCAAAGTATCTATTTATCTCCTGAGCATCTGAAACATGGACACCTAAATAGCTTGCATAGGGTGCTCTGAAGTGCCAATGATATTAAGACAGAGGGACAGACACAAAGAGCGGGTGTTTTTGTGTGCAGTCTGTTTTACATGAGAATTGGAGATAACCACAGAACTGAACATCACATCCAGGTTGGGCAAGTTGGCATCTGCTGTGCCCAAGACTGTAAAGCCTTTCAGAAGGAAGTGCGAGCAGTGGAGTACACCATCAGATCGGCTTTCCACTCTGTGTGGGTCATTTACACCAAGCAGTGCACTCCTCCCACCCCAATGATAGACAATTCTCTCTGCTAAAATTGGGAAAAAGGTTCTGCAGTCCTATGGCCAAAACAGAGAAGCTCATAAGGAGCTTCTATCCTTAGGCCATATGGCTTCTCATTCAAGACAAGCCTCATAACATTTTTTGAATATTACTTACACACTAGTCTCATTTGAACACACTCCTGCCACATCTCCACCTTTGTTATTTATATATAGACATATTATTCAAACAATGCCTTTCCCTTGCACATTGATTGCCTTAATATTATGTCATAATATAGTAAATAACATAATATTATGTTATTTTTCCTCTCTATATCAAAGGCTGACCCTGCACTCTAACCCCCAAAGGTGATGTGAAAAGTTAATTTCCCCTCTAGGATTAAGAATGTATATCAAATCAAATCAAATCATAATCACATCTTGTATATTGTTTATATTTACATTTTAAGGTGTTCTATGTAGCCATATTATACTTAACATTTAAGTTATTCTTTTTAGTCTTTCTTGCTTTTATGTTTCTCTGTATTTCTCATCTTTTCACTGTCTTGCATACATAATCTAAGTAGCAAACTAGGTGGACATTTCATTGCATGTTTTACTTGTATAACTGTGTATGTCACAAACAAAAAAATATTGAATCTTGATTTAATCATTACATTTTTAAAAAGGACTAAAAAGGTAATGAATAAATCAAAGAACATTTACATTACCATGTTGAAATAAGAGACGGGCATGTATGTGTGTGCCTTCTTCATTTAAGTCATCCACAAACAATGGGCATCTTTCTTGCTTTTAGAATAATTAAAAAAAAAGCAGGAAACCTATAAATTAAGTAGTCGTAAATCTAATAGAGAGGGTTTGAAACTTAGTTACAAAACGACCGGCAGAGACAAAGTGTTAGAGCATATTTGCAAACACAAACGACACCCTTCCTCTTGTAATTGTAGGTGATAATGATTGTTTTGCACCCAATTAACACTGTTTCTATTGTCTTGCTAATAGACTATAGTGTTAACAGATTGTCTGACATGTTTTCCATTTGCACTAAAGACTCCTCCAACCCTGTTAAGCAGAGAGCAAATACCAGTGCTTTAGCAAAATTGGCCTTCTCAGCACCTGCTTCCAGGAGCATTTTAGGCTGAACAAAAGACCTGAAAACTTGTGAAACGATGTGTAATCTGTACCATATGCCATTGTGCTAGCTAATGGATTTCAAATGCTGTGAGGTCCCAAACAAATACATTTTATTAAGTACTGTGAGTAATTAGTGTAGGAGGATACACGATGAAAAAAAAAAGAGATTGGAAATACCCGAGTGATACATACATTTAATGAAATTGAGAATTGGCTGTGAGCCACATTCAACAAAAAAGAAAAAGAAAAATCCTGAAATTTATACAAAAGACCTTTCCCTTTGGGAAGGAATGGAAGTTTACAGGTTGCTGGCTTGTACTGCTCTTTTGTGCATTTTTATCAGTGTGAAAAAAAATTACATGCCCTAAAATTTGAGTGCAGAAATAAAGCTAAGGAAAACTCACAACTTTAACATAAAGATTTGTCTTGTTTTCTGTCTCTGCTTACATTAGTGTAATTGTTATTATTATTAGTGGTAGTAGTAGCAGTACTATAATTCCTTCATTTTTCAATTGTGCCTTAAGCACAAAGCAGAAAGTAATTCTTGATCAGACAGCAGTACATCATCGTTCAAATTGCAAATAATTAAGAGGCATGTCTGGTATAAGTTGTCCATCCATCCATCCATCTACATTCTTACCCATTTATTCAGGTCAGGGTCATGAGGAGCTAGCGCCTATCTTGTTAGTGCTAAGCACACAGCAGGAACCAAACTGGAAAGGATGGAGATCTGTAGCCAAATAACAGTGCTAAAAATAATGATTTTAATTAAGAGATATAGTTGATAAAGTATTAATTCGTTCGTTTTTTAAACCGCTTGGAGGGCTGTAGTGGCTTCAGGTGTTTGTTCCCACCTAATTTCTTAATAAGAAGTCATTTATTGCTGTTGAAGCACTTAGTACTCAAGCACCATTTTTATGCTTCATTTTAGTGGACTAGTTTTTTCAGATTTCGCACCCTTATTTGCATATTTTAGTCTTTAATTGCACCTAATTGGCAATAAGATGCAGATGACAAAGAACCAGCAGTGCTCCATCTGACTAGTTTCCATTGACACCTGTGTGTACTTATCGATAAACTATCTGGTTTAATAAATAAAAATAATAAAAATGCAGAAAGAAACTGAAGAGAAAAAAGTGGAGGATAGAGAATAACTCATCTGCTTCAAGCTACCAATATATTTGGAGGATATCCTTAGATAGGAAAAAAATCTATGATATAAGAATGACCTGAAATTGCAGAATGAAAACACCAAAACACCAAGAAGCTATAAAGTTAAAAAAAAATATATATATATATATATATATATATATATATGTTTATATATATATATATATATATATATATATACAGTGGGGCAAAAAAGTATTTAGTCAGCCACCAATTGTGCAAGTTCTCCCACTTAAAAAGATGAGAGAGGCCTGTAATTTTCATCATAGGTATACCTCAACTATGAGAGACAAAATGAGAAAAAAAAATCCAGAAAATCACATTGTCTGATTTTTAAAGAATTTATTTGCAAACTATGGTGGAAAATAAGTATTTGGTCACCTACAAGCAAGCAAGATTTCTGGCTCTCACAGACCTGTAACTTCTGTAAGAGGCTCCTCTGTCCTCCACTCGTTACCTGTATTAATGGCACCTGTTTGAACTCGTTATCAATATAAAAGACACCTGTCCACAACCTCAAACAGTCACACTCCAAACTCCACTATGGCCAAGACCAAAGAGCTGTCAAAGGACACCAGAAACAAAATTGTAGACCTGCGCCAGGCTGGGAAGACTGAATCTGCAACAGGTAAGCAGCTTGGTGTGAAGAAATCAACAGTGGGAGCAATTATTAGAAAATGGAAGACATACAAGACCACTGATAATCTCCATCGATCTGGGGCTCCACGCAAGATTTCACCCTGTGGGGTCAAAATGATCACAAGAACCGGGAGCAAAAATCACAGAACCACACGGGGGGGACCTAGTGAATGACCTGCAGAGAGCTGGGACCAAAGTAACAAAGGTTACCATCAGTAACACACTATGCCACCAGGGACTCAAATCCTGCAGTGCCAGACGTGTCCCCCTGCTTAAGCCAGTACATGTGCAGGCCCGTCTGAAGTTTGCTAGAGAGCATTTGGATGATCCAGAAGAGGATTGGGAGAATGTCATATGGTCAGATGAAACCAAAATAGAACTTTTTGGAAAAAACCCTACTCGTCGTGTTTGGAGGAGAAAGAATGCTGAGTTGCATCCAAAGAACACCATACCTACTGTAAAGCATGAGGGTGGAAACATCATGCTTTGTGGCTGTTTTTCTGCAAAGGGACCAGGACGACTGATCCGTGTAAAGGAAAGAATGAATGGGGCCATGTATCGTCAGATTTTGAGTGAAAACCTCCTTCCATCAGCAAGGGCATTGAAGATGAAACGTGGCTGGGTCTTTCAGCATGACAATGATCCCAAACACCCCGCCCGGGTAATGAAGGAGTGGCTTCGTAAGAAGCATTTCAAGGTCCTGAAGTGGCCTAGCCAGTCTCCAGATCTCAACCCTATAGAAAATCTTTGGAGGGAGTTGAAGGTCCGTGTTGCCCAGCAACAGCCCCAAAACATCACTGCTCTAGAGGAGATCTGCATGGAGGAATGGGCCAAAATACCAGCAACAGTGTGTGAAAACCTTGTGAAGACTTACAGAAAATGTTTGACCTCTGTCATTGCCAACAAAGGGTATATAACAAAGTATTGGGATGAACTTTTGTTATTGGCCAAATACTTTTTTCCACCATAATTTGCAAATAAATTCTTCAAAAATCAGACAATGTGATTTTCTGGATTTTTTTTTCTCATTTTGTCTCTCATAGTTGAGGTATACCTATGATGAAAATTACAGGGCTCTCTCATCTTTTTAAGTGGGAGAACTTGCACAATTGGTGGCTGACTAAATACTTTTTTGCCACACTGTGTGTGTGTGTGTGTATATATATATAATTAACAGGGTGTATATATATATATGTGTACTGTATATGAATATATACAGGGTGAGTCAAGATTATGTTAACAGTAATGGATTATTTTTATCTCGACCACACCTTTCCAGGTTGTTGGATTGGTCTTGGTGGACCATTGCCATGGCCTCCACACTCCCCTGATTTGACACCCTGTGATGTTTGGTTATAGGGTATGGGGAAGGAGCACGTATAGCTGGAAAGTTTGTGATATCAATGACCTGAAGGACAGAATACTGACTGTGGTATCATCTATTCCCCATTAAATGTATGTCTGGACTTTAAATGGTACTATTGCTTGTTGGTTTTTGTATGTTGAACATGATGGCAGACAGGTTGAGACATTCCTGTAAGTCATCATGCACATATGAAGTATACTTTGTGAATAAATCTTTTCCGCCATTCAAATGTTAACATAATTTTGACTCAACCTGTGTGTGTGTGTGTGTGTGTGTGTATAAATAAATATATATATATATATCTATACTAATAAAAGGCAAAGCCCTCACTGACTGACTGACTGACTCACTAACTCACTCACTCACTGACTCATCACTAATTCTCCAACTTCCCGTGTAGGTAGAAGGCTGAAATTTGGCAGGCTCATTCCTTACAGCTTACTTACAAAAGTTAAGCAGGTTTCATTTCGAAATTCTACGCGTAACGGTCATAGCGGTCAACAACGTCCACCATGTTGAAATTTCTTATTTATGGCCTGATCTCGAAATTTTATAGGCAGCTTCCCTGCACTAACCGAAACCAATGTACGTACTTATTTCGGTGGTATGATGCCACTGTCGGCCGCCATATTGAACTTTTCAACAGTCTTTGTTACTTATGGGCCCATCTTCAATAAATTTGGTACACGGGTTCCCAACGCTAACTGAATCCTACTTACGTACATATATACACGTCCATAGCCTGCAGCTCGGTCACCGTGTGAGGTGGCGTTGGGTCCCCATCCCAACGCCTCCCACGTTGTTGGCTGCCTGCCTATATAAGACCTTCTGTCGCTCCGGTCTCTACATTCCCTTCCTTGCTTCGCCACAGGATTCACGTCTCCCTACTGATAACTACAGCCTTTTTGTTTAATCCACGGCTTCTCTGCTGTTTTATTGTTTGTTTATTACAATTATAGTTATTGTATAGGTATTTTAGACTTACTTTACATTGCTCAGGTACCCATTTCCTTTATCATTCCAACCCCCATTACCATGTCTATCGAGGTGATCACTATCGATCAAAGAACTGTCACTTACTGAGTGGTTTCCATGCCCGGAGATGGCACCTACCTTTTCCATTCTCTTTGTTACATATTGCACGGCCATATCAGGCTCACTCTTGATATCCGGAGGAACATTGTGTCTTATGTATTGAATGACTGGGACAGGTTCAAGGTGTGGACTGATGACGGTACAGGAGATAATTATACTACACAGGAGCACTATAAGAGTGAAATGCTTAAGCCCTTCACCTATGGTTCTGCATGTGAGTTGATGGCTGCCACTGAATTGTTCGGTTGTCGATTTCAAGTATTTTACACCTTTCGACAACCGCCAATGCCTCTTAAACATCTTAGATTCACAGGTGACGATTTCAGTAGTGGGCACTTTGATGTTTATGAATGTTTAAACTCCTAAAAGCTGGATGTGATTTTATCGATGAAACCGGTTCTGTGCTTACAACACTTGACAGATGCCAAATGTCACTTCAACACAACAAATCCTGCAAATACTGTCGTAATTGAAACAAACCATGAAACTCAAACCGATTATGACAGCAGCAATCCAAGCTGCGAGATTTGAGACAAGATTACTGTTCACATGGCCAACTGTAAGTTACATGCTCAAGAGTAAGCTCAGCGCACAGCTTGGTCATGTTACAACCGGAGGGCCGAACTGACAACATGGTATACAAAGAGATCCTTAACAAATAATTATTGGCATATTTTCCCTCAGTTTAAAAAGGTTAAATTTTCTTCTTAATAAAAATTTTAAGGCAGTACTTCGCCGCTGCGAAGCACGGGTATTTTGCTAGTATATATACAGGTATATATATTTTTAACTGTGACCTAAACTTCTTCAAAAAATAATAGTATCCATCCATTTATTTTCAGGATTTATTTCAATAACACGGTTATCCATTCTTGCTGCTCTTTACCTCTGTTTAATTTTAATGATGACTTTTATCTGTTAACAATTTTAACATTTTTCATGCCTTTGTAGTATTGTATTATCTAGGATTGCCCAGTTTTAAAAAAAGCAAAAACAAATATGCTGATAAGCATGGCTATCAAGAGCCATGCTGCTGTGCTGTCAATAAAACTTTTATGGCCTGTGGTCTCTTGGACTCCTTCCCAATGGCTTCTCGTGAGGCACCTTCGGTCCCCACGGTCAAACTGAAAATGCACTCTTCAGTCTTTACACATCTTTCACACTTTCTTTAGAAGCTGACTCCAATCTATTTGGAATGAATTCTACCATTTCATTTTATTTCTAATACTAATACATTTTATTATTTGATTTAACATATTTTAGTGTAAACCAAATGCATTTTTGCACATCTCAAGCACAAGAGAACACAAGCAGCCTTCTCTCATAGGCACTGCTGTGGCTAAATATGGAAAGCCAGCTCATACTGCTGATGTCACCCCCATCAGAGTCAGTGCCTTTACAATACACTACAATAGATAAACTAGATAAAGGCTTTTGATTAATGGCTCTTAGACTAGCAGTAGTTTTGAGACCTGATGTTGGGTTTCTTTTGGCCTTACTCTTCTTTACCCTGCAAGACCAATTTTCAGATTTTGTGGTGTGGGAGTGATTTGTTTTGTTTTTAGACCTTAAGTGTTGGATTTTGTGCATGAGGCCGGGGTGGTATCGACATTTATTTCCTTTTTATTATTGCTATTTTTGTCTTGTTTTCCATTAATTTCACGGTTGGTAAGTTCTGCAGTAAATAACTGATCACAAAAAACATGGAATGGATTTTTTGATCATATAAGTTCATCCTGAGAGACTATCACTAAGTTACACTGGTGGCACATTTCACAACTTCTAGTTGGAAGGGATGTAAAAATTAGTAACTGCAGTTGCTGATCTTGTTGACTAAGGATGTCAGATTACATATCCAGAAAACACTGGACATTACAACTTACACATCTCTGTGATGATTTTCCAGCACAATTTTACATTTCCAAAGTGTGGCAAACTTTGCTCTTTTTCTGACAGCCAATAAGCTAACTACCTGACAAAGCTGATGCTGTACAAATGCTTTTTTTTCTTTTTTCATTGTGTCGTGTTACCTTAAACATGAGACATACGAGCCTCTCTGGTGTTTGCGAGACCACACGTGTGTTCCTTATTCCTTGTTTCTGCATTATATGCATTGTACTTCCAACTGCGCTTGTATTGGTTCTCAACTCACACACAAAGAGCCTACAACTTAAGACAAATAAAACAGACTGGTCAGACTACACGATTGCTGGTCACGAGAGCATGATATGACTGCCTCCTTCTCTCGAAGATTATGTAAGTGAAGTGTGCGACTGAAAAAAATATCTGTAAAAGTGATGTAATGTGACAGGGCCTTTAGTGTGGCTAAATCTAGTCTTTCTAAGAGATATCAAGCTAACTTTTAGTGCTGGCCTTAGAGGTATAGTGATATAACAAAAGCCATATCTGAAATTGGCAAACAAAAAAATGTAACTAGGTAAAAGAACACAGACATTGGATGAAAGATGACTTATGGGAGAAGCCAACTGAGGACCTTTTTGGTGTTTCTTTCTGTAACTACACACTCTGATATCTGTTTCCTCTTAAGCATCTCGGCCATCCCCGTCTTTTCCCCATGGTGTTTATGCAATTATGAAGGTTTCCCTGATAACCAATTAGCATTTAAAATGTGTAATTAAGGATGAGCTAAGGGAGTTGACCATTTAGACCAGGGGTCCTCAGTCATGGTCCTGGAGGACCGTAGTGGCTGCAGGTTTTTGCTCCAACCCAGTTGCTTAATAAGGAGCCATTATTTCTCAAGTAACACTTCTGCTTCACTTTAGTTATCTCACTTGTTAAGATTTTGAACCCTTATTGCTTATTATAGTCATAAACAGCTGTATTCTTGGTTTTTAATTGCTCCTAATTAGCAATAACATGCAAATGACAAAAGAGACCAGCATTTCTCCATTTAGCTTATTACCATTTACACCTGTATGTACTGTATTTATTGTGCACTATTTGGTTTGATTAAATATTTGGAAGGAAAGTGAAGAGAAAAAAGTGAAGGACTGAGAATTACTCATCCATTTTAGCCTTCAAATCATTTGGATGATATCCCTAAAAAGGGGAAGAAAATCTAGGATATGAGAATGACCTGACATAGCAGAGTTAAAGCACTAACAAGCCATGGAATTAAATTATTGGCAAGAATGGCTTTCTAATTATGCAACCGGGTTAGAACAAAAACCTACAGCCACTGCGGCCCTCCAGAACTGGGACTGAGGACCTCTGATTTAGACATTGAAGAAATGACTGCTGAAAATGAAAATGGAGCTTTGTAGTCATACTGTATGTATATAGTATGTTAAAAATCAGTCATGTTAAGTAGCCATTAGAAACACTAGTAATGTCTTGGCTATGAATTTAATGGTAGCTTGGTAAAAAACATATCGATTTCTGTCAAAACTCAAAAATGTTTGTATGTGTCCTAACTTTTGATGGGAAGTGTAAATATAAACACTACAGAGATGCACCAAAGTAAGCAGTCTACATTCATATTTTCTGATTAAAAACGTGTGGGCATGGTGGATTTTATTAAATAAAAAATTAAAATAAAGTTCTAAAAATAAACACGACTAAATATGTTTTTGCATATTAGAATCTATCACATATATATTATTCTTCAGTGTGTCACAATAAACCTCTCTATTGACAAAATGAAAAAAAATGACCGTTGTAAGAAGTTCAATTTCAGGACAGAATCGATCTTTGATTAAAAAAAAAGGACCCTTAGGAGCTTAAAATTAAAACCAATAATCAGATTGAGGGGATATTGAAAGCCATCTCCTTAAACCACTTTATTCTGACCAGGGTCATGGGAAAGGTGGAGCCCATGCCACCATGGACAGGGCACCGGTCCACTACAAGGTGATCACACACTCAAACTCGGCCAGTTTAGAATCTCTAATCCACGTAACCAGCATGTCTTTGGACTGTGGGAGGAAACCTACGCAGACATGGGGAGAGAATGCAAACTACATGCAGGGACGAGTCAGGATGTGGGTCCTCCTTGTTTGAAGGCAGCCGCACTACCACTGTGTCATCATGCTACCCAGAATATTAAAATAAGTCTGACAAAAATTTGAAGAGTAGGATCCTTTGATTTATTTGCAAAATCCATCCATCCATTATCCAACCCGCTATATCCTAACTACAGGGTCACGGGGGTCTGCTGGAGCCAATCCCAGCCAACACAGGGCACAAAGCAGGAAACAAACCCCGGGCAGGGCACCAGCCCACCACAGGGCACACACACACACACCAAGCAAACACTAGGGACAATTAAGAATCACCAATGCACCTAACCTGCATGTCTTTGGACTGTGGGAGGAAACCGGAGCACCCAGAGGAAACCCACACAGACACGGGGAGAACATGCAAACTCCACACAGGGAGGACCCAGAAAGTGAACCTGGGTCTCCTAACTGCAAGGCAGCGCTACCACTGCGCCACCGTGCCTCCCTATTTGCAAAATACCTTCAACAAAACCTAAGAAATGGAGAAAGGTATCCACATTTAGTGTAGCCAGCTCTTGGAGGGGCCTTCATAAGTGTACTGAATTTTCAGTATTTCTACAGTGACATATAAAACCTTCTTTCTTAACTGCCGATTTGCGCAACTCAAAGCCAGCCGCTACAGGATTTTGGAGACTATGACTGTTAGGTCCATAACATGAACAAATCTCAGGAAGGGTAGCCAGTCCATTGCAAAGCACACAAGCAGTGAGGCACTTTTGAATCGTCAGGTAACTAACAGAGATGCTGGAGGGAAAAAGAAATATTCACACAATGGGCAGACCAGGATTTGACCAGGGTGCTTGGAGCTGTGATGAAACAAAAATAACTACTCTGCCATTTTAGATAATCCCACATTTACCCATTCAAATATGATGAAAGACAAGTTTTTCTGTATTACTTATTTTTTATGCTACTCTGCTGAAAATTATTTTTTTTGGTACTGTCACGCTTTTTTCAAAGCACTCTGTCCACAAGATTCCAGTAGCATTAAATACTATTATAATTAGACCTTTAGGTGTCTAAGCCAAAAAGAAGAGTCCAGATTTAAATTTCCATCACGATGATACATTTATAGCAGGCGGATAGTGTGTCTTAAAACTACATCGAAAAGCCTAAAAACTGGAATTTCCTGCAACTTGCAGCCAGCAATCAGAAAAGGATGTTATTTCACCATTTTTGTTTGTTTTAAATGTGAATGAGGTAAAACAAAAAGGATATGGTGTACATGATTTGAAAGGAATGGAATTATTACCACAGACCTTATGAAAGCATTCTTTTTCAGACTCCACATGTAGGGCCCGGTGTAGCCCTGCAGGGATTTTTTTTTAACAAATCCCATAAGAAAGTTTTATAAGGGCTGCTTCATTTAGCAGGTAATTGCTAAGTTGTTTATATAGGAATAAGTGAAATTGGAAGAACAAGCAAAGTATTTAAAATGTTGTTTAAAGAAAGTATGAAACATGCCTTGAGCTTTCGTGTTAGCATAAAGAGCTCCTACTGAAATGTGCAAATATGTAGAATCTGGAAAATGCAGTGTAAACATTAAATTAAATCAAGAAAGAATATATTATAAAACACATTACATGCATTAATGTAAAGTCACATTGTATATGTATTAATTATGCATTACTTATTTACATTCTTCACTAAGAACATGCTAAGAGCTCTACCACTTACTGACAACTTTAATAAGATAACAGTTAACTGTAAAATCTGACATTAGCATACTTGTAAATAAATATACATATTAATGGTTGACACAACACAATCACCAGTGTTAAATGAAAGTGTATAGATGAAAACAATGCATCCTAATATAGGATTTTAAGGGTAAATTATAACCCTAAAGGAGTTAACTGGAGCTTTTGTTGTGTAAACATACACTAACAAAATCATGGAATATAAAGTCTTGTTAACATAAATGTTCAGCTATGGCAAGTTAGCAATGGAGAAGAGGAAAGCTCTTCTTAACATCAGTCTTAGGGAAAATAACCTTTATAACAAGTAAAATCATAACTCCGATGATCTTCTAGACCAAGTGGCTAACCACCATTCTGGACTTTCTACATTGTCATAACTACAAAGTGCGATGCACAACTGTAAACTGAAGTAAAACAAGAAGTGCTGGTTGTTTTGTTGTTTAACTGTTGAATCTTAAGGTTCCCATAAAGTATTGCACTACATAGAAAGTAGCTAATATAAATTCAGATACATTACATGCAAATTTCAAATTGCGTGGTTTAAATGACTTAATCATGACTATAAGACATTAAAGTTTCAAGGCAACAACTGGCCTACTTTGAGCTATGCAGCCCACAGCTGCTAATTGTAGTGGCATTCTGAAAAAAAAAAGATATCTGGTGTTACATAATAATATGTGCTACATCTGTAACTGGTCCAAAAGGAGACTTTTACAATTGAAGCTACTGTAAATAGGAAACAATTAGTAGACCTTCATGAATCTTCTGCAAATGGCAAGCATCTGATATACTTAAAGATACTTTCCAAACATTTGATAAGGCCTGGAGCTGTATTTCAGGAGCTGCATAATAAATAAATGACCCACCTCAACCTACATAACAAACACCTGGTACATCTAGACCTGTAACAAGTGGTAAACCTGGAATAGTGCATCAGTCAAGTGGGATAGCATATTTAGTACAGCTAGTAAACCCAGACAGACATCCTTTATCTGAACCACTTTCTTCATTGAATGATTCATGGGAAGCTTGAACTTATCCTGTTGAATCTAATATGAGTTAGGTACAGATCAGTAAATAAGGTGCCAACGCATTGCAAGCACTGTTATTCACACACACACATGCATACACACACACACACACACACACACACACTTTCATATTAATTGGACTAATTTACAGTTACCTTTGGGATGCCTTGAATAGATGCACAAACAAAGAGTACAATGTGTAAAGTCAAGGGAGACAGAGTTGTGAATTAAGTCCAGGTATCAAAATGTGCCATCTTCTAGAAAACATATACAATCTCCTCAGAAAGTATTGTAATGTCAAGGCCAAACTTTTTGTTTTTTGCTGTTTACTGAGTTTGAGATCTAAAGATGAGTTTGAGTTATGGACTGGTGATTAACTAGGCCAGTCTAAAAACTTCCACTTTTTCTCCTTGATGAAGTCCTTTGTTGAGTTGGCTGTGTGTTTGGAATCACTGTTTTTCTGTATAGTGAATTTCTTCCCAGTTAGTTTGGATGAATTTCTCTGTCAATTGGCAGATAAAATGTTTCTGTAGACTTCTGAATTCATTCTGCTGCAACCATCATGAGTAACTTAATCAATAATGATTAGTGAATCTGTTCCAAAAGCAGCCCAAGTCATGTCACTACCTCCACTGTGCTTGGCAGATAAGCTTGAATGTTTTGGATCATGAGCAGACCTCCCTCTAAAATTTGGCCATTCCGTCACTTTGGTAAAACTTAATCTTGGTCTCATCAGTCCATAAAACTTTGTTCCAAAACTTTTATGGCTAATTTCTCTACCTTTTTAAAAGATTCCAATTAGGCTTTTCTTACTACTGATGAGTGGTTTGCATCTTGTGACGTCACTTCTATGTTTCTGCTCTCAGAGTCACCTTCAGTTGGTGGATTGTGATACCTTCTTGCCAATGTAGAAGTTGTAATAAAAAAACCTGAAATAAAAGCTGAATTTCTGAACTCTCTTCTCATATTCATCATTTGATGTTTAACCTGAATATCTTTAGTGTATAGCAAATACAAATAAATTGGACTAACCGTTCCAATACTTTTGGAGGGCACTGTATATATAAAGCTAAACGGGTGTTTGTGTATGTGTGCTTGTCTGGTATGCAAATCCACACTGTTGTATCTATCTCCGCCAAATTCTGCACAGATTCCCCTTTGTACAAGCAAATGCTAGGCTATGTTTCATTCCTAAATGTAGTCACCTCAGCTTGTGTTTGTATATAGTATGAAATTCCATACTGCTGAACTGATCTACACCGCATTTTGCACAGATCCTACCATTTGTAGAGGTGAACAGAACATATACTGTATGTGTAGATTTATAGGGTCACTATTGTCTATGTTGGCATGTTATAGTAATGTTGCATGTCTAAAGCTACTATCATAACAGAAAACAAATAGTACATAATGAAACAATGGATGCCTATTTTTTGCAGTTACATAATGTTGTTGGTCGAGGAAAGGACTGGACTCGAAAGGAATGTTAGGGTGCCAGCCAGGCCACCCCTTTAATTGGAGAGCAAAAAAGAACTGAAAATAACAGGCATCTAATAGCACAATGGAGTAACAAAGCAAAGTTTAGCTGTTGGTTTCAGGTTCGGAGCTCCATAATGAGTGTAACTCATCTACTGAGTAGGATGCCACCTTTTGGGAATGTCCTACTTTTACAGCTCCTGAGCCTGAAGGGGTGTGGTCAGTTGCCCACATTGGGCATCTTCTCTGAGCTGTGGGCGATAAAAGAGATGTGAGACATAGTGATCATGCCCCCTGGTGTCTCAGTGTTGTAGTGCTTACCTCAGATGAACCAAAAGCTGACATGTATGTGTGAAAATAAGTACCTGTATATTACACTTATATATGATATAAGTATATATATAATATATAAAGAAAAATCAATATGTATTTAAACATATTTAGGTAGGCAGCACACATTGCACAAAAAATCTCCCAATAAAATATGCAACATACTGTATATTGGGTGCACTATGATCAATAGTATGTAGTAATTATGAAACAACAAAATAAGCTGAGTTTTTATTTTCTTAATGATAACAATGCTAAGAATTCTTCCCTTATCACATTTTGAAAATGTTTAAGCAGGCCAACATAATTTTGTCATTCTTGATTAGTTTACTGCAAAAAATAGAAATGTATTATCAGACTGCTTACATTTCAAATAAACTACTGTGACTTCATCCAGTTTTTCAGATTCGACCTTCCTTTCTTTATAGTTGCACAAGTCTGTATGATGCAACATCCATTATAAAGGTAGCTGAGATTAAAATATATTCCTCTTTACTAAGAAACTATGAATAAGAAGCTAAACATGGTGATTGGGCCACAAATTAAACATTGTCACTATTTTAGGCTTGGCAGTTTCTAGAATAAACTTTGTATGCAATTTTTTTTTGCATATGAATTTTGTGATTCATTTGCTGCATATTTGCTGATGCTAATATTTTCTTTGAGTTCTTCTGTCCAAAAAATGAAAACTATTGACTCAGCCGTGTTGGCCAACACCTTCTAGTAAGACCATTCATTAACTGGAAATTGTGCTTTACGCACCCAGAGGAAAGCACACACAGCCATGTAAAAGCACGTAAACATCACAAATGATTAAAACCAAGGACTCTAGTGAAAAGTTAAGCAAACTGACACCTTTTATTGGCTAACTAGAAAGATTACAATATGCAAGCTTTTGAGGCAACTGTGATTACATCTTGCCAGAAGAAGGGGCCTGAGTTGCCCAGAAAGCTTGCATATTGTAATCTTTCTAGTTAGCCAATAAAAGGTGTCAGTTTGCTTAACTTTTCACTACATCCATAATGGCTAACACGGTACAACACCCTAGTAACCAAGGTTTCTGGAATTGTGAGGAGGCAGTGCTCCCCTTTGTAAAAAGATATTTCAGAGAAAATTATAAAGGAATCATAATCTTGAAATTTTGATTGATATCATAGTAGCAAACCAACTGCTGACATTGAAGCTGGAAAGACCTCCAGACACCTACGGGAATAATATTCTGTAGAATGACAGTGTCACTTTCCTGAAAGGGTGGAGACATCATGGAGAATTTAAATGGAGATGTGAGACTGAGGAGTGGACAGCATACTAGAAGAGAGGGGAAAATATGCTGGGACAGAAGGAGCAAGTGTGACTGATAAGAGAGAATAAGACTGCAGTGAGGCAAGAGAACGAAAAACATACTTTGATTTAAAAGCTGTCCATATTACATGTTTCTGCTTTTTTTGATCCATTCATTGTGGTCCCAATAGTGAAAAATTTTAGGTAAATGTGGGAAAATTGGTGTGCTGCCTGACTACCAAAAAAAAAAAAAATATTAAAAACATCTGGGTAAAGGAAAGGCTAAACTGTCAACTTTCTACATTTGCTTTCAGTAGTTTTTAATTACAAAAAAGCCTGTCTCAGATGTCACAAGACAAGGGACAACGTAAGGAAGAGACCAGTCTATCATAAGGAACTTGACTGATAAAAGCTGGGATGAGTTAGATGCATACAGTATACCGATGGCCTTACATTACTTGGTGCATTATAAGTCAATTGTGATTCATTCTCACATGTGAAACTTTAGTGCCTATAAGGAAAACTGCATTTTCAGCTGAACATGATAAATTCATACAACACTAATCCAGTATCAGAAAATACAAACCAAGATCTTACCCACAACAGGACACAAATACATAACCTTAATTAGTGACTATTAATGAAAATGGCAAAGCACAATTTCTATGTGACCTTTATAAAACAAATACACATTATTAAATTTGAATGAATGACCTGCTGCAGAAGAATAAATCATGACAGGCGACAGACAAGTGCATGTGTCTGTACAATTAAAGTAAAAGACACACCTAGAAAGCATGACTCACACCGTGGTCACACCTTCAGGCTGCCATCTCAGTGTGAGTACAACGAAGATAATGGAGCATAAAGGAAACTCCAGAAAAGGAAAGAAAAAAAGAACATAATTTCTGTTAGCTTATGAAATGCTTTTTTAATGACTAGGGAACAAATCTTTCCTTGATATTCCAGTAGTGTAAGGTATGCTAGAATTAAAACAGAAGTGTAATAGAGCAACTACTGCAGGAATTTAAATGTACTTTTTAGAAGTTAGTATTAATCAAATTAATAATAATAATAATAATTCTTTTCATTTATATAGCGCTTTTCTCACTACTCAAAGTGCTCAGCAATTGCAGGTTAAGGGCCTTGCTCAAGGGCCCAACAGAGCAGAGTCTCTTTTGGCATTTTACGGGATTCGAACAGAAAACCTTCCAATTGCCAGTGCAGATCCCTAGCTTCAGAGCCACCACTAAATTCCAGCTAAATAAATAAAAATAACTGTTATTGCAAGGAACCTACATGTCTATAAGTCCAAATGTTGCTGTTCACAAAATTAACAAAAGGAAAACATAATTTTAAAGTCTTTAAACAGTCAGGTATCACTTGCATTCTTTCTTGCATGCCTGACCATCATGCAGCATTTAGCCATGAAAAATAGGAACATATAGTGTTTTTTTAATATATAAATTTAATACAACATAATGTAGACAGATTTGAAGGACAACCACATTAAAAAATAGTTTTGATTATTTCATACAATTTTTATAAATATTTTGGGCACTGACATTTAAAAATTAATACAATTTTTCTCTATCATGTAACATTTGTTCACAAAGCACATATTTTAATTGTTCAGTATAGGTTTTTCTGTTGTGTTTGCACAATAATAATTAAATATCAATATTTTAATTTAATGCTAATTTGTTTGACATTAATATTTTCTAATTGAGATGGCATAGTTGTGCAGTGGTAGCACTGCTGCCTCGCAGTAAGGAGACCTGGTTCTGCATGTCCTCCCGTTGTCTGTGTGGGTTTCCTCCAGTTGCTCTATATTCCTGCCTCAGTCCAAAGACCTGCTGGTTAGGTGGACATGGGGTACTTGTGTGTTTGCCCATGATGGACCAGCACCCTGTCAAAGGTTCATTCCTGCCTTGTACCCTTTGCTAGTTGGGATAGGCTCCAGCACCCTCTGTGACCCTGTGCAGGACTAAGTGGGTTAGCAAATGATTTAGTGACTAATAATAAACTCTTTGTTTGAAGCAAAACAGTTATTTTATTTGATAATAAGGTTATTTGGTTCATATCTGGGTACCTGAAAGTTCTGTGTATCTTACTGGTTTTGCAGGCAAGGTATACAAAATTCCCATGTGAGTGGGACAGCAGAGCAAAGAATTTAATTTGGTTTTAGAAGGAATTGCCAGCTAGAAAAAAGCTACAGCTTGGTGCCAAAAACATCATCAGACCTAGCTTGGTGGATCCCGATAATGTGCCACTACCACTGCTTTACATTAAGTTTAGTTTAATGAAGCAGTGTGTCAAAGCCCTACCAAAAGATGGAGCCTGTTTTATGTATCTGTGCTGAAAGTTTCCGGTTTTGTCCGAGGCTAAATTGGAATTGTGCATTTTTACCAGACCTGACTTAAGCAAACTGATTTCTGATGCAGTATTTAATGGTGTGAAGCTTGGGTACCATTCCAGGAAGCAATTCCTAAGTTTTAAGGTAACATTAAAGATCCAATTTATAATGAAACTGGCAAAAATGTGTTAGTTAATTTTAAAGAAATTAGGTTGCACCATGAGTTTCAAAATTCCCTTTTTGGATTTGTGTTTGGAATTTTTCCCTGAAAATCTTGGAATGGTGGGTGAAGAACATGGCATAAGATTCCATCAGGATATCAAGTGCATGGCACCAGGGGTGTTGAGATTTCAGCGTGATGCCAGACTACCCTTAGATGATTCATAGGTACGCATCAGAAAGCAACGGACAAACAAAGGACTATGAAGCAAAGTTTTGGATAAAAAAAGCTAAGAAGTAACACTAGAGAAGTTACGTGTAAGCCAATGAAAATGCATTATTGTTTTCTTTACCTCTATGATTAACAATATTTTATACACAAATACTTTGCAGCTAGATTTTTAAATACCGTATATACTTGCGGATAAGTCAGGAGTTGTTTTTAATGTATAGTTTCTGGTATTTTATATGTCGGTTGTGTAAGTTGAATGTGGAAAACTCACTCTATTGATCCAAGAGATCCTGATATGCTAACACCCACCTGCAAAAGTAACCATGGAGCACACTGCTTTTTTTTTCTATGTATTGTGCCTACGTGACCACACGGTAATACCCAAACTATTCCAAAGCGACGTTTGAACTGTTTTGTGTTTTTTTTTGTATCTCACATCCTCATACATCTTTATCGTAAGAGCATTTCTTATCTACGATGGAGCGCTCGATCAGAAGAAAATATGAAGCTGACTTTAAATTAAACATCGTTGCCTGAGAAACTGGGGCGAGATCGGAGGAGACAAGAAGATGTTAAAAAAAAAAAATTAAATGTCGCATTTTTGAATGGGCGCATAAGTCGGGGTCTGATTTTATGATTGATTCTTCGAGTTTTAAGACCCGACTTACACATGAGTATATACAGTACATTTATTTTCAATTTTATAGTTAAACTAGCCATCCCCTCCAGCTCCGCCCACGTAGTAGTAAAACAGGACAGTAAGGAGGGCCCTGCCTGGCTCCCTACTCCTGACATCACACTTCCCCTTCCCCTCGGCCCACAGCCTCTGTCTCGGATTAGTGCAAATATATTGCTCCAGCAAGTGAAGTATGATTCTTAGCGTGATGAGAGAAGTCACAAAATCAACCGGAATGTTCAGGCAAATTATAGAAAAAAAACCCGATCTAAATCCGTTAAGTAGTTCTGTCATTCTCTAGCTAAGCGAAGGTAAGGTACATACCCCAAGGCTGGCGCGTGAGTGAGGAGGGCCCTGCCCCCCTCCCCTTGGCCTGCCTCATGTCTCTCGGATTCATGCAAATAAATTGGTACCACAAGCGAACTATGATCCATAGCACAATGAGAGAAGTTGCAAAATCAACCGGAATATTCAAGCAAATTGTAGAAAAAAACCAGATCTAAATACAATAAGTAGTTATCTCATGAAAAGCGGACAGACAGACAGACAGACGTTGAATTTCATATATACAGAGATGCGACATGATAGAAGTATTCTAATTACATTTTTTATTATGCTGATGAATGTAAATGAAAATAGCTATTCACAATTAAAACAATTTTTATGAATTAAATTTTTCAGACCTGTGAATTGATAGAAAAGGCAATATTAGCAGTAAGAATGGCAGATGTGAAAGATGCTGCATGAAGCAGACAGATAAGAAAGGCACTATGTGATAGACAGACAGAGCACACATCAAGTAGAAATAAAAATTTAACCAGGGTTTTGGTATCCAGCTGTATAAGGCAATTGACAGACAATGAAGAAGTCTAAAGAAGCAAAAGCAGTTCAATTCAATGAGCATTGGAGCATCTGGCTGAAGAGAATGCCTGGAGTGGATTTCCTAAAGACACCGCTGTACTTTGGCCCACTTTCTAAGTTCAGGAGCAGAAATGGCACATAGAATTTAGCATAAGTTATAAATAGAAGATGTAAAGATCTGATGACAGCAGTTGCAAGAAGAAAAATCAGCAGCCAACGTGGCTGTCCTGAAATTAATCTGGAGCCACAACAAGCGAATAGGGATTCCTCCCTTTAGATAAATGGCAAAACACTTCAAATATTTAAATTTGTATTGTATCAAATGAAATGATTCCTCCATTAGTTTATAGATGTAAGGATGCAGTGGAGACAAGTTACCAAGAGACAGCTTGGCTGTAGGCAGCACCACTGGGGCAGGGGGTCCTTGTAAGAAAGGCGATGATTGTGTGGAGAACAACGACAGGACACATCCCATTTAAAGGTGTCACTATAGGGATGCTAGTTATAAAAGTTACTTCAAAAATAAGAACAACGACAACAAAAAAATGCACTCATTGCAAGCTTCTGCAGAGCCTTTCTTGTTACAAACAGTATTTGCAATGCCCGTTATAAAAATTTGAAAGAAATTATTTAAAGATTTTTACTCACATGTATTAAATAGAAATCCTAAATGGTAACATATTCCAAACATTATTTCTGCTCATCTATATATTTTTGCTTTATTTTAATGATTATTAATGGTTTTATGTAGAATTAGCTTATTTTTTAGAAACAGTTTACAACAAAACATGCATGTTAATACAAAGCTTCATCATTTTTTTAAACCTTTAGTGCAGTTATGAGAAGTAAATGAATTAGGGAACAGGAAGCAAGTAATGCATTGGTGAGCTCAAGAAAGTTTGAGCATGCTAAGAGAATGCATGTTAAGCAAACTAAATAAATGATTCCATGTACTAAGCTATTAAAAGTAACAATTTAACTAATGCGTATATATAGTAAAACGGCAATAAACCAGCTGGAAAGAACAGGTGAAGGTGCCCTGGTGGAAGTATTGTGCATTATATTGTCTTTTGTTGATTTTGCACAGAATATTGCAATGATAGTGGATGTTATGCTGTGTTTATTATGTTATTCTAGCATCTCAATGAAAAACAAGCAGCAATTATTTTTGTACAGTAAGAAAAAGTCTCAATATAAAATATTCACCTTTTTATATGAAACATGGAAATGCTTGAGAAAAACATGACATTATGTAACACAACATGATCTAAACTTCCCCTTGGGATTAATAAAGTTTGTCTAATTTTAACTAATGATACTCTTAAACCCACTTAATCCAATTTAGGGAGCCATTGTGGTAGCATTGGATGCAAGGCAGGAACCAACCAGGCCTCCTGTCCATCTCAGGGCTCACCCACTTACCCACCCGAAATCTTGCTGGGGCAGTTTCCAATAACATATGGGGCATATTTGAAATCGTCACACAGACATGGACTGGCCAAGTGAAATAAAAATACTTTTCCATACCCTTTTAGCAGAGCTAGACCAGAATGACTAGAACGGTATGACAAGGAGATTGTGATTAATAATTTACATATCTATCTTGTGTAATGCCTGCCAACAGATTTCTGGCCATAGCTAGAAGAACATCTCATAGGGCATCACTTATTAGCATTGTTTTCCTAAAATAAGTAAATCCCCCCATTAGAACAAAACAAAAAAATCCTTTTAAAATGAGAATATGAAGCTCATTTGGACCTTTGATTAATTTTTAAATATCCTGCTTTCATGTTGTCTCCTGTTTTCTAACACAGAATGTGTTTTAGCTGAATATATGTGCACCTGGTTAAATATTAATATGTGTTGTCCATCCAAGAGAATTATATTACTTTTTAACAGAGCTCTCAGTTAAATATTCAATCCTAGCAAAACAAATCCTTGATCTTCACTCCTTGGTTAAATGGCTCACTTTTCAGTTGCACCAGAGGACAGAGTTTTCCATTAAAAAGCAAACATGTGTGCCTCCTGATTAGAAAGGTTATTTATGCTGGACTTGTGCAGGGAGGTATAAAGCAAACAGAAATGAGTATCTGTGAAGAACGTTTACTTCCATAAACAAGCAGCCATTATTTCCCTTATTTACATTTTGTTCACAGTACATTCACATTGCTGTGTGTCATTTGTAGATCATTCTCGAGCATGCCAGCTCACAGAGCAAGAAGATGTGCTTAGTGACCCTTGGAAAAGTGATTTTGGCTGTCACTTAGCCTGAAACTGTTAAGATGATAAATCCAAGAACAGACATGGGAAAAGGTGGGCTTAACCAAAATACATCCTCTTTGGTGTGTTCATTAATACGCTTACTTGATCTATTGTCCCCATGTGCTCAGTTTTAGGAGGTGCTTTTACTACTCGTCAGATGGTCTGGGACGCCTTACTTCCTAACACAGTAAATGGACAACAGTTTCCATCAATCACTAGTGCACTTTTATCCATCCATTATCAAAACCTGCTCACTCCAATCCAGCTCTGGACTGGGCATGTATTTATTTATTATGGCTGGTTTAAAAATAAAAGTAAGTGTCGGCTTAAATGTCAACCTACTTGTTTTCTTCTGTCTTTCACTGTGTATGATGGGATTGTGATGGATGTTATAATTGGTTGTTTGATTAATCTGCTTTTGCATGATTGTTTGTATTGTGCTTATTTTAATGCTTTTTTGTACAGCACTTTGGCGCAAACTCTGTTGTTTTAAATGTGCTTTTATAAATAAAATAGTCTAATCTAATCTAATCTAGTATTCATAGATTAACAAACCTTAATTTTTGTGGCATAATGCAAATTATAGATGTGTTTCTTTTACATATACTTTCAGCATGATCAAATAAAATAAATCAACTTTCATAAAAATGTATATATTATTGATTACCATATAAGGCTAATATATTATTTTAGGATAATCATATATACTTATAACATTTTAATTTTTATATAACACAAGTAAAACATGGGCTGTGTGCTGATATAATGATTATCATTAGTGATGAGCGAGCCAGACTTTAAATTCCAGAGTTTCAATTAACATACTTTTTTGTAAAACTAACACTAAAATTTGTTTCACAGGTAATTTAATGATTTTGAAATGTGAGCTTAACCAAGTTTAGTGTTTTGGGGATTTTTTTTTGTAACATAAGGGTTATTGCTCTCTAAAGCCATTCACTTCACTATGGAGGACTGCAGTATGTTTTTTAAAACGTGTAACATGCTGCATATTTTCCACATGAACACACACCAAAGTGAACATTACTGTGTTTTCTACAGTAGAAATCTCAGTAAACTGAAATTTGCCTGCTGCCAACCTTCCTTTCCCCTTGCCATTACCTAGTTCTGCCTTATCCGAAATGAGGATATGCACACTTATGGGGAGGTTTTTTTTAAAATACCAGGACAAACTAATTTCAAATTTTACAGATTGGACATGTAAAAAAAAAGAATAAGCTAAACATACAGTAAAAGAAAGACATTTCAAACCGAATAGCATAAATGGATCCTAATAATATAAGTCCATTGTTATTATCATTGACGTTTATCCAGCTGACAATAAAGGAGAGGCAAAAAAAAAACTACAGTCAGCAGCATTCTAGACAAAATAAATAATAATAATAATAATAAACACAAAAAACTACAGAAAATATATTATTAAAATACTAACATTAAAGACAGTACATGCAGATACTGTGACAAGGAACAACCAACAATTCAACACAACACTTCAGGTTGTAAACTACTGACACAGACAGACTACATGCTTAGACACAATCAGATGGCAAACATTATACTGCTGGCTTAAAGGTACATTGCACCCCTGGTTGCCCTAGGTTGACTTGTTGCCAGCCCCCTTAATGAGACATCTAAAATTGATTCCCTCTTTCAGATCGTTAGCTGTCTAATCGGTAACTGAAATCCACAAAGGAGGTGGTGTGGGGTGGTTCAGCTTCAGAGACTGGCATGCTCATGATCGGATTAGACGTAGAGATTTACTGACATGCTGTTTTTTACTTATATATTTGAGTACCATGAGTTTTTCCAGGATATGAAAAGTAAGTATGCAAGAAGGTATAATTAAAAAAAGTACACCTATTCTCTTTGGTATGACTTTGAAGAGTATGCAATACCCAAAGGCCAATATCCTGCTCAATCTGCAAGAAACTGAACGTCTCAAAAAATTGCCTTGGTTCTATCAAGATGACTCTTTTAACTCCTGCACCAAGGATCCCCAAAGCATATGCATACAAACCGTAAGAATTCAATAAGTGACAAAAAATGTATCATAGTTCATTTCATAAGTTTCCCTTGTCTCCTGGGTTTTAGATTTCTTATAGATCAAGAGTTCTCTACAGAGCATCATTAAAGATGGAGTACTCAATCCACTCTGCTAGGAACTGATGTAAAAACTGCTTATTAAATATTGCACTAAGGAAAGCTGAATTTTTATGGGTCACTCTGAGATTCCAGGCTAGCACGTTGTCAATCATACGACTTGTGAGTAGGCTGCCACAGCTGTAGATTCGTTTACAAGATAAAGATAATCTCCGAATGTCCTATAAAAATTGAAAGCGAGCTTCAGCAGGAAGAATAATGCAGCAAGAGAAGGATGATAAACCTTTACCAATCCTGGAGCAAACCACTCAGGTCTTTTAATATTTGAGCTTTGTACATAGACAAATTTTAGACTTGTTTACGAGGACAAAATGAGGAAGGCTCTTTAATATACCCTTTAGGAGAGACAGTTGATGAAAACAAAGTTCAGTTACTCGAATGTTTATTTTGGTGTGACTTCAAGAAAATTTCTGTAATTAATTTGTTCATTTAACTAAACCTGCCTGTCCATCTATTCATTCTTTCACCCATCCATTAATTTTTAAACTTACTTAATCCAATTTTGTGGTTGCAGGCCTGTTTTTAAATATTAATATTTAATTTATAAATTGAGTTGCAATACGTCTACTGGTAAAAAACTGAATGAGGTGTTCATTATGTGGGGGTGAAAGAGAAAGGTCCCAAAAATAGCATGGAAGTATATTTGCTGCAATAGATATTTAATTATTTAAAAACTGGTAACATTGAAATACATCATGACGTGTGAGTTTAGCAAAAGTACCTTTATTCAACTTGAAACAGGAACAGCAAAGTTATTTATTGTAGCGGGATCTACCACTTTACTATACACAGACACAGAAAACAGGCAGGGTCAGGACCAGGTTCAGTGGCCAAGTTATAATGTTCCATGCATCAACCCAATGGCGACCAGCGAGTTGCACGTGTCAACGATTAGCTTTTAGTTGTTTCTGTGGTGCTGCAAATGTACATTTGCCTTGGCAATGGACAAGCAACCCTCAACAGACAGCAGCTGTTGTGCTTCTGCATGTTTTCCCATTGGGGAGGGTCTCAAAACAGGCAATCGCGCTTCTGTGTGTCGTCCTGTTGGGGAGGGTCTCAAAGAGTTCAGATGTCTCACAACATGTCTCATTTGGGAGAAGCATAATAGTGAATTAGAATAACTTGTCCTTCATTTTTCTGATAAAAGTCAAGGAGAACTAAGGTTTCTATAATGTGCATTTTGGATTGCATCAGACACTGGTAAGAGCGTGTGTTTATGTTCAATATCCATATCTGGTGACATAATGTGTTTGTGTAGAGAACAGTTCCAAACCCAAATATAACTCAAGATATCTTTAGGGTGAATCATGTACTCAAAGACATCAGTGGAAGTTAAGGGCAAGTGCATTAAAACTGAAGCCAGGAAGCACTTCTTTACGCAAAGAGTTGTGGGACTCTGAAACAAACTAACAAGACATGTAGTTGAAGCAGAAACCTTGACAACCTTTAAGAAAAATCTGCATGTGATATTGGGACAGCTTAGCTATTAGCTAAAGTAACAGGCTCGATGGACTGAATGGTCGTCTCTGATTTGTCACATTTCTAATGCTCTTAAGTTTTTATCCACCCTCCCATCCATTTCTGAACCAGTTTAATTCTTTTTCATTTCATTTTGGGGTCTATCACAACAGTGAGCATATCTTGAACATTACGGGTGCTGATGTCAAGGGTAAACCAGAATAGAAAAAGAGGTTGCTCTGCACAAAACCCATTATCCTTTTTCTCTAGGGTCAAAAAATCTTTGATCGAGAAGAATATCTCTGAGCCAACCTCTGACCTTCTTGAAGCTCCATGATATCCAATATCCAGAATGTCTGAAATATCATCTTCTTTGGGCCAGCGTGTTACTGAGGCACACTTACATACCCAAATTATGACCTTAGCTAGTGTTTGTTGTTCCTCTCTAGCAATAAACCAGGAACTCTGATGTGTATCCTCCATCAGTTTTCGATGTGTTGGTGTTTATATTATTTTGTGTTCATCCCTTAAAAAACAAGTAGTGAATAAATCAGGATGATTGCACAAAGGAGCAACAAAGAGCTGGTCGAAAGTGAAGTAATTATGTGAGTGTGAGCTTCTTCCTTTGCAGGATGCCTACAGACAGTTGTAACGTCAGAGTTCACAGACCTGCAACATTTCAACTTTCAGAAGCAGTCAGGACTCTGCTCATAGGTAAGTGTTCAGTTCAGTTACATTAAGTTCAAGAACATTTCCAGATTGTGAAGAGGTTAATTTAGCATGTTTCAACTAAGTTCAGCAAAACACACACAAGGCAACCTGACATACAGTCATCAAGTAAGGATTTTCCAAACCACTACCTTTGTTTTGCTAAGAAAACAAAAATGTCCTTAGCTTTATCAATGTCAGTACTTGTAAAAGCAGAAACGCATATTTCTCAGCTTTCTATCAGCACACAAAATGATCGAGTGCTGACCTTATGAAACAAACTTGTCTACAGAATGGAAATAAAGTAACTTGCATTCCATTCTCAAAGCGTATCTTTTAGTTAGTGCCAAAAATGAAATACAGTATTAATTTTATTCCTAACACATACTTGTTTCTCTCATGCTTTTTGCAAGGCATTTGCCTATTACTGTATTACTGCACATTTTTTAGCCAGCAAGTGGGAGTGCAGAATGTACCATGTTACAGTGCATCCGGAAAGTATTCACAGCGCATCACTTTTTCCACATTTTGTTATGTTACAGCCTTATTCCAAAATGGATTAAATTCATTTTTTTCCTCAGAATTCTACACACAACACCCCATAATGACAATGTGAAAAAACTTTACTTGAGGTGTTTGCAAATTTATTAAAAATAAAAAAACTGAGAAATTACATGTACATAAGTATTCACAGCCTTTGCTCAATACTTTGTCGATGCACCTTTGGCAGCAATTACAGCCTCTAGTCTTTTTGAATATAATGCCACAAGCTTGGCACACCTATCCTTGGCCAGTTTCGCCCATTCCTCTTTGCAGCTCCTCTCAATCTCCATCAGGTTGGATGGGAAGCGTCGGTGCACAGCCATTTTAAGATTTCTCCAGAGATGTTCAATTGGATTCAAGTCTGTGCTCTGGCTGGGCCACTCAAGGACATTCACAGAGTTGTCCTGAAGCCACTCCTTTGGTATCTTGGCTGTGTGCTTAGGGTCGTTGTCCTGCTGAAAGATGAACTGTCGCCCCAGTCTGAGGTTAAGAGCGCTCTGGAGCAGGTTTTCATCCAGGATGTCTCTGTATATTGCTGCAGTCATCTTTCCCTTTATCCTGACTAGTCTCCCAGTTACTGCCGCTGAAAAACATCCCCACAGCATGATGCTGCCACCACCATGCTTCACTGTAGGGATGGTATTGGCCTGGTGATGAGCGGTGCCTGGTTTCCTCCAAACGACGCCTGGCATTCACATCAAAGAGTTCAATCTTTGTCTCATCAGACCAGAGAATTTTGTTTCTCATGGTCTGAGAGTCCTTCAGGTGCCTTTTGGCAAACTCCAGGCGGGCTGCCATGTGCCTTTTACTAAGGAGTGGCTTCCGTCTGGCCACTCTACCATACAGGCCTGATTGGTGGATTGCTGCAGAGATGGTTGTCCTTCTGGAAGGTTCTCCTCTCTCCACAGAGGACCTCTGGAGCTCTGACAGAGTGACCATCGGGTTCTTGGTCACCTCCCTGACTAAGGCCCTTCTCCCCCGATCGCTCAGTTTAGATGGCCAGCCAGCTCTAGGAAGAGTCCTGGTGGTTTCGAACTTCTTCCACTTACAGATGATGGAGGCCACTGTGCTCATTGGAACCTTCAAAGCAGCAGAAATTTTTCTGTATCCTTCCCCAGTTTTGTGCCTCGAGACAATCCTGTCTCGGAGGTCTACAGACAATTCTTTTGACTTCATGTTTGGTTTGTGCTCTGACATGAACTGTCAACTGTGGGACCTTCTATAGACAGGTGTGTGCCTTTCCAAATCATGTCCAATCAACTGAATTTACCACAGGTGGACTCCAATTAAGCTGCAGAAACATCTCAAGGATGATCAGGGGAAACAGGATGCACCTGAGCTCAATTTTGAGCTTCATGGCAAAGGCTGTGAATACTTAATGTACATGTGATTTCTCAGTTTTTTTATTTTTAATGAATTCGCAGAAACCTCAAGTAAACTTTTTCATGTTGTTATTATGGGGTGTTGTGTGTAGAATTTTGAGGAAAAAAATGAATTGAATCCATTTTGGAATAAGGCTGTAACATAACAAAATGAGGAAAAAGTGATGCGCTGTGAATACTTTCCGGATGCACTGTATGTAACATTTGTGTTGATATTTTGATGGATCACTCTCTAGTGGCTGTTGGGTGCTTGCAAAGTTTTAGTAAATTTGTCTGGAAGAAGTGTGACTAGTCCTGGAGAGTCCTTGGGACATACACAATGGCTGCGTACCTGATTTTCATAGGGTCATGTGTAGGAATTAAATAAACTGGTGTTTTTTCCACTCCTTGCCAGTTTTGTAAAAATTTGAGAGAAAAATAGAAGTGGTTTGTAGATTGCTCGTATTATAAACCTAGAACTGGTACCACATTACACAACTTTGTACAGCAAGTACAGCATTTGATCTCACTGCCATGAAGATATAAGGGGTCTCAGGGGATTATGGATTTACACAACCGTAGCACAGTTTTGTGGCAGAATAGGAAATCTGATGGTATCATGAGATCAGAACTTTTTACCAGCCAATCAACATGAAGCACAACGAAATAACAGTTTTTGTATTGTGCAAAATTTTCACAAAAATGTGAAGAACAACTAGGTAGTAGCCGATGCCTTCCTTTGCAGAGACAAAAAAGGAGATGCTACATTTTAAGATCTAGATAAGAATTTTTCTGTTTGTGTGTTGGCAAAAGGTGTATACACATTGTACTTCCAGGTGTGAACTCTTACACACACGGGAATCAATTTCTATGATTCATGATTTGATTTTGTAGTGGCTACTCACTGAGCACTATAACTGAGTCACTGGGCATGTCATATTCTATGGCCAGAAGCTGCAGGTGCACATTACGACTGTCCTCGTCTTCCTAAGCCTATGTAAATGACAACTATGACTGGAAATAACTGGAAAAGTCATGTAGTGTAATGAGTGACTTACTGCAAGCAATGGGAGAGTTCACTGGGCCAGGATCAACAAAAGGTACCAGTAAAAAGAAAAAGGGATACAAGCACACACGGGTGTAAAGGTTCTTGTAAGGCAGAGGCTCCCAAACTCCTGGTGACCCATGGTGGCTGCAGGTTTTTGTTCCAACCAACTTCTGTTTTTAATTGGACTCTTAGGGGACTTAAGTGAGCTATTATTTCCCAGTTTCTATGTTTTGCGGTCAATGTAGAAACTAAATTTGATAAATTTGTATTAAAATGTACTAAGAAGTTATATGGGTATGATGTTTTTACTACTTCTTAATAATATTTTCTCTCTGATTTTATTGCTTTTCCAGGTGTTCTGGTAATTTAATCCATTATTTACTAATTAGTGAGTCTGACACTGAAGTAGCTGCAGCCTTCATCAAGTGTTATTTGCTCAGGTGTCTGCTTTGCTTGTTTTTAATTGTCATTATTAGGATACAATGGAGGGAGCAAATTACACAGAAAAAGGGCAAAAGAATAGGAAAGAAACAACAGAGAACTGAGTCATTTAAAGCTATAGGCAAAATAGAAATATTTCTAAATGTATTACAGTACAAATGTAAAAATCGTTTTGCTGTGTTTTTCTGAATGCAGAATAAGAGCAGAGAGATAAAAGACAAGCTAATTAAATGAGATGACTTATTATCACTAATTGTGAATCTGTTTGGAACAAAACCTACAGCCACAGTGGGTCTCCAGGACTGAGTTTAGACACCACTGTTGTAAGGGAATGAACAGTAATCTATATTTATAAAATTCAATATATATCAAAAATAAGGAATTTTATCAACTTTTGGGCCACTTATGGCAACCAGAAATGGTACTTTACCTGAACACATTTTAGATTTTTTCAAGTAAACTATAGCTATAAATAAATAGATATGACTCAAATTTTGTGTGGATATTAGGAATGATGAAAAATAAATAGATATGAAACTTGGGAAAAATCACGCAACTCGAAGTGGTACTTTAACGGAATACTTTTGTGAATTTTCAAGTAAACTATAGTTATAATTACAGATAGAGGATTCAAATTTTGCATAGATATATATAATGATAAAAAGCAAACAGATATGAAATTTGAGAGAAATGACTCAACCGGAAGTAGCATTTTATTTAACCAACCATGTGAATTTTTTGTATCATGGATATACTGTATAAATGTGTACATGATATTAAAAACTGCATTCAATATGATGCATATTCTTTCAATAACTATTATCAATTTTTTTTAATTTATACATCATCTGTTTAACAATAAAGTTTAAACATTGAACATGCCTTGTAAATATAAAGATGTAATGGGAACAATAAGCTGCTACATTCTTGTCATGTTCCCTGTAATACATTTAATTTTATGATTTTTTTTTTTATTTTCACCATCATTATCATAATTAAATGTAGCTGAATGCAGTTTTATCTATAGCAATTTATTGCAACAAATATATTTTATTATATAACACATTTTCTATGTTTTTAGGTGACTATAACTCTTTTTCTTTGCACATAATCTAGGTAATGCATATGTCATTATGAAAAAATTCCACCACCTTTTTTGACCACCGTAAGTGTGAAAATATCATTTTAGTATAAAGTTGATTATAGAGATAAATGATTGTGTATTGATATTATCAATTAGTTATGATGAGAAACAAAAGAGATATGATATTTGAGAAATATTGCACAACTGGAAGTGGTTCTGATGACCTTTTCCACTATCACAGTATACGAGAAAATTGAGGGGAGCATACTCCTGATTTTTTAAAAGAAATTAATGGGGTCAGCTGATCTGATTCATTTTGGGTGGTCATTCTAAAGTCTGGGCACTATATAGGTGAAGGTCCTGTCACCCATAGAGTGAAGGTTGTGTGGGGTACAACAAGATTGCCAGAATCAGAGGACCTCTTCCCTTTAATGTCATGCCCATGGGTTTCATGAGTGTCCAGGGACAGTTTACATTGACACCGTTGGGACTGGTGAGAGGGTGGCATCTTTTATAACAGCAGTTTCCATTATTGTTTCCAGAGCAGAGGAAGTCTCACCTGTAAAACCGCCGTCACATCTGGTCTCACATTGTACCTTCAATTTAAGGGAAGATGGGAGCACTCCTGAGGAACCATTGGTCTTCCTCATGCTGTTTATAAGACACATTGAGCAGCTCACATACTTAATGCAACTTAGGAAAAAAACTTTCATTAAACAAGGTTTTCCTGACTGGTAACCTTACCCTTTTTCATCTCCTTTTTATCTTTTGTTATGCTGGTTTTTCTTATTGCTTGACTCAAATATGTGAGTATCAGGTTAATTGGTGTCTGTGCCCATTGCCTTGGCATAACTGAGCCATGCAATAAACTGGTGTCTCCTCCAGACATGGCAACTACCTTGTGTTTAATTCTGTAAGGACAGACTTTCAGACCTAAAAAATCAGGTCAAAAATGTCAAGATTTATGGATCTGGTAGTATAAAGTTGTGTAATCTCCCTCAAGATCACGTAAACTGGCGACTGAGGCTATCAAATACTTTGCTTTTTGCAAGCATATTGTACATTTTTGTACATTGTTGTAGGCAGTATTTCTTTTCTATACTCTTCTTTAACTAAAGTACCGTTTTCTTTATTTAATTTTACTTATTACTTACTAATTATTTAGTTGCATAATAAACAAGAGAAGAAATGAAAATAAGAATTTCAATGTATTGATTGCATATGTCAAAGTTTCCACTTTTAGTCCCTTTCTCATGTGATAATGAAAATAAAAGGTGCCTCTACTGGCATAAATGTGATTATAAAAGCTAATTCCCTATTTTGGTTATAGAAATATGTCCTGGTTAAAGCTTTCCATACTCAGGCAGCATTAAGCCCCAACTCCTTCCTACTTGTCATAGGGCAGACACCCCCACACGCATACACGCACACACTCACTCATACATGCACAATATATAGCAAAAAAACTTTAATTTCTTGAATTAAAAAGAAGAGTAGCTGTCTGATTTATTATTCTTTATGAAAAATGAATGATGGACCTTGTGGAACATGGATCAAGGTGGCCATAAGTGATTATAGCAGTCTATGAAACACTGGGGTTTTAAGCAAAAGTGGCAGTATTAGTGCAAATTTTTTGGGATGGGTAATTATAAAAATATAGGAGTTTATTGTACTAAATATGGTATATGCCTAGTGAATCATAAAAAAATGATGCTTTTTATAACTGATAGCAGCACAACAGTTATGCATTAATTGGTCCCACAATGCACATGGAAAATGCTGCTTAGACCTCATATGCAAGCCTGAGAAGTTCAGTTATTGTTTATGCATTTGCTTTCTTATGACACATAAAGAGTTTCTGAACCTGAAAGGCACTCTGTGGCACTCTATGGTAATGAGCTGCATTTCAGGCAGGCTTCTCTGTGCGTCTTGGTTTCAGTTGGATTTAATAGCTGCGTTATTTACTCTTCCACGTTGGTTTTCTGTTGACCGTGGCGCTTAAGATTCAGAAATGTGAATCATTAGGAAATAAGAGCTTATTTGTTAAAAGAAGCCCAGGTAAATTAGCAGAGCTTTGTGTATAAAGGCCATTCACTTCCTTGGACTGACTACAGTGACACTGCATTCTGTGGAACGAGCAACTAATCCTTTTTTTCTTAATTGTTGTCTATCTGATTTTTTTAGTTATTTATGTACCTTCTTATGAATAGTTTATAGGTTTATTGTCACTAGTCTTTTCCCACTTTAGTTGAGTAATGTGCTTTGGGTTGTATGTGAAAGCATTTTAACTTCCTGTAATCAGTCTGATATTTTCATTTCGTTTAAACATTCAATTCATTTTTAAAGAGTGCATTTGACAGTAGGTTGCCTCAAAGTGCTACACAGATTGTCAAACACAAAGCAGCAAAAAATAATAACACATAAAATGATTTTAAAATAGCATATGTCACTTGTTCAATACACTTAAGGACAGTCAGCAACGAAGAAGGTAAGAAAAGCAAACATCTGAGTAACCAGAGGTGTATTCCAGGTGCACCTAGGTATCTGTGCCACCCTGGCCAACCAATTCAATTTATATCATTTGTTAAGAACTGCCCAAGCAAATGTTTCAGACTGGAGTGGTGCCATGAGAAAGTCTGCTGTTGACTATTCAGCCTGACACTGAAGTTAGTCTCTAGTGGGCAGTTTTTGGTTGCTGTGGCTCATGGCCTCAAGAGTTACTGCTCAAGGATGAAACGGGTATCCAAGACACTGAGGGGAGACTGAAATGATTTAGTTTAATAGAATCTGTGTAAATAATAAAAATTTGGATAAATATGCTATATGAACCACTGCATTAGTGGCTCAAACAAAATAATTTTGTGCCAAAATGGGGAGTTTGCCGCTGTTGTTTCAAGTGCTGAGACAGATAAAGGATTTCTGTCATGTACTGGTGGGTCATTTCAAAAATAAAATTCCTTAGTTTAAAGCTCTACCACCTAGTGTATTTTTTTTTACATTTGGTTATATCTGTCAGGAATTTACTCAAAGGAGAGAAAGTTTAGGCATCATTTATGAATCAAGCACAGCATTAATTTGTGCATATAACTGTTATTGCAATGATTTTAGTTATCTGTAAACGTTATACTGGAATTTCTATATTACACACGAAATTTGCAATTGCTTCTAACAATATCCATCTTATACTCCCCCTTAAAAATACAATAGTGTTAAGTTTTTCTCATATATTGTTCCACTTCAGATCTTTTTAGCAAAAATATTAGAGCCCTTCTGTGATGGACTTATACCCTGTCCTGGGCTAGTTTATTTCTTATGCCCAATGTGGCTAGGCTGATGCCTGGGCCCCTACTGCCCTGAACTTGGATTGTGTGGGTCAATAACACTGGACCTTGAAGATTTTGCTTCCTGAACACTTTTGGGTGTATCTGATGAAATTTGTCTGACTGGTCAAAACAATCACCTTTAAAATTTCCTATCATGTGCCAATGCTATTGACTATTTTTGTGATTTCCTCACACATTATAGGTATACATATACAGTACAACAACTACAATAGGAACATCTGTGGTGATCTAAAGGTAGTGGCACTGCTACTAGGAACACAGCTCAGATATACACGGTACTTTGAATGGGATGGTCGAGTTAAAGAGTCTCATTATGATAAAAAGAACTGGCCGCTCTGTGAATACTGCTTCTAGGACAGAAAAGTGTGGCACATAAGCCACTTCTTGACCCAATAAAACTAAAACTTGAATTGATGAAACATTTTACAAAATCGATGAACAAGGAAAGTTAAGGATTTTGATATTTGAGACTGATGTTTCCTTGATACCAAGATTAAGGAAGACATTTTTGTTGGTTCACAAGCAATTTGAAGAGCTGATAGTGGAGCCACAGGAAATCCCAAGAAACTCATTCAAGGATGTTGTTGAGAATTTTCTTGGTATCTACAGAGCAGCAAACTATGTCCAGCTGTTTTACAACATGCTTCAAGCATACAAAACCATGAAGATCAACAAGTCAATAAAGATTCATTTTCTGCATTCACATTTGGATTCTTTTTTTTTTTTTTTTTTTTTTTTGCTTTTTTTAATTTTTTTTTTTTATTAATTTTATTACAATCCATACAAAGCAATCAAGTTTTTACAAAGAGAAAAAATTAAGAACAGATCGATCCCCACCCCTGAGAGAGAGAGCAAGCCAAACGGCGTTAAATTCAAATTTAGGCTTGTAAACATACCTAAATTAATAAATTCTCTGTGCCTTATGAACTTATTTTAAAATATTACTGATTAGATCCTGCCATGTTTTGAAAAAAGTCTGTACGGATCCTCTAACTGAGTATACACATTTGGATTCTTACCAGCTAAACTTTGTACAGTCAGTAATGAATATAAGGAAAGGTTTCATTCGGACATTGCCATAATGAAAAAAGCAGTAGGAGGGCAAGTGGGATCCATAAGTTCTTGCTGACTATTGTTGGACACTGAAATGACAAGTGTAATGATTACCCCTACCCCTTGTCATGTCACCCCTACCCCTTGTCTTGCTCCTACGCTGTTCAATGCTTGTATGGACTGGGTGTTGAGCAAGGTCATGGGGTCCAGCAGATCTTGACTTTGCTGACGATGCTGTGATCTTCGCAGAGTAAATGGAGGCTCTGATCAGGGGGCTCGATAGACTGAGAGAGGAGTCTGAGTGTCTGGGCTTGCGAGTGTCCTGGATGAAAACCAAGATCCAGGCCTTTATTGACCTCTTGGGTACAGCCATCAGCAGTGTGTCTGTTTGCGGAGAGAGTGTCGACCTTGTCTAGAAGTTTACTTACCTTGGCAGTGACATTCATGTCTCTGGTGACTCTTCCTATGAAGTCAGTAGACAGATTTGGAGAGCATGGGGGGTCATAAGGTCACTAGAAAGAGGTGTGTGGTGCTCTCGATACCTATGCAAAAGGATGAAGGTCCAAGTCTTTAGAGTCCTGGTACTTCCTGTCTTTTATATGGTTGCGAGACATGGACGCTATCCAGTGACCTGAGATGAAGGCTGGACTCCTTTGGTAATGTGTCTCTCCAGAAAATTCTTGGGTACCTTTGGTTTGACTTTGTGTTGGATGATGGCCATGTGGCGTGTTTCCCTGAGGGTGATCCAGTTTGTAAGATCCTTATTGTCGGGGACCCGAGTGGCTGGACCAAGCCAAGGGGTCGCCCATGTAACACCTGGCTGCGGCAAATAGAGGGTCATTTCCGGAGGATGGGACTGGACCGCGTGTCTGCCTGGGGGGTTGCCAACCAGGATCCCAAGTTGTTTCATCATGTAGTGGGTGCAGCAACACACTGTACCAGTGCATTCTCCTCAACTTGACTTGACTTGACTTGAAATGACAAGCATGCAATGTTGAGTAGAAATTAAAATCAGCAGGAAACAAAATCTGTATCTCAATTGAACTAAAGCAATGTGTTAGCCTCATTTAGCAATTTAACATGTTAAATTCAATAAAAGTTTCCCCACTCCTATGTAATAGAATCAATCTAAGATCATATTTGTGTTCAGCTTGAAGCTGAAGCATGGAGCATAATTACCAAAATTTGTTCAAGAAGCAACACATTGGAAAAAATGTACTTTCCAGTGTAATTGATGGATAGAGAAGAGATTCTGATAAATGAAAATTTGAAAAATAATTTAAAGGAAATCAGAAAACTGGTATTTAAGGCTAAAGAAATATTTCTATTAATAGGTAAAAACTATAAGCATCTAAACATAGTCAGTGTAACTGATTATACATGTGCAAAATTTAAAGCACATTAACTGAAAACATTCAAATAAATTACCAATAAAAAAGATGAATTACAAAATCAGAATAATTTCATTAGAATATTAGATGTGTGTAAAATTAACAATCAAATTGAATATTAAAAGATCAGGTTTTTTTATATACAGGTTTATTATTATAATAATAATGTTAAGACATTTTCATAAAATGCAGTATATAAAAATTACGCCTGGGATAGTTAATCTATTAATTTTTGTGATTAATGTGGCCTGTGTAATGTGTTAAGAAATATTTTCACATCCAGGCTCAGCAATGAGGCAAACGCCTCAGGCAGTGCTTTGGTCAGGGTGGCATTTTCATGTAATTTTTTTTTTTTTTTAACATTACGAAACAATAATATAAAAAAGTTAAGTGTGTGCCTAAAGAATTCCATACACATCCAGTACCGTATTTATATACTGTATTACCTTTAAAAATTTTATTAATTAAAAATGTAATTTAAAGTTTTCAAATTTCATATTACTCGGTTCACAATGATACACCACATGTCAGTACATAGCACTGGTGTTCATTTTCTTGATTCATAACATACTAACAGGTACAGGGGAGTGGAGAGGGGGAGTATATGGCAGACCTGGTGTAATGCTAGAGAAAATTTGCTATGGTAAAAATTCCGCTTTTTTTTTCATTTTATGTTTCTATAAGTAGATCAAATCAAAGTCATATCACATAAGTGCTAAATAAGTTATCTTTGAGTGGCACTTAAACCAAAATAAGTTTCTAGTACCTCTGTATTTAACTCTCCAGTCTGTCTGGTAACTTACAGTGCTGACTGTCCTAATGCAATGACAGAATTCTACGAAATTGAAGTGTAATGATTATCCCTACTCCTTATTCCAGTTTGAAGTATCTTCGCTAATTTATGCAAAGATTGCAATGCAACCATCCAAGTAATGCACAGAGTCAGTTTTTAAGTGAGATAGCAGCTACATTTTCAGCTGCCAGAAGCAAAGGTGTAAGTAAAGTAATGTTTTCCAGCCTTTTTTTCTGTGGTGGCACACTTATTGTAACCCAAAAAAATCCAAAGGCACACCATGATTTTATCAACTAAAAGAACATTAAATCTCTTAGACAACTGTCCAAAGCAACAGGACAGGGGGGCAGTAGAAAAAGCAGCTCGGAGATTAATGCGCACAGACACAACACTTAGTGAGCACTTTTGATGCATTTCACAGCTGCTTCATCCACTTTGCCCACTCATATAGGCGGTCCACTCTCTAACTCACTTCATTGACCTGGGGTCAGAGACAACTTGTATGCCCATTGTCTCTCAGCTCTGTGAGAGTCGCTGGTGAACATGCACCCAGGCAGATGGACCCTTGAAATGTCTCCTGGCTTCTAAAGTGCTTTCTAAGTACCAACGAATGGTGATCACACAGCTGCTTTTATGTCAGCATCTGCAGGTAGTCCCATCCTCCTTGGACAGGTGTCAACCTCCTGAGGAGTGTGTCTCCCCCAGGTCTGTACCCAGGGGTACTACACTGTAATTTTCATGGTGCACCTGTTGAGAAACACTTGTGTAAAATATATTCATCAAGTCATTGATGGTGATGAACACATGTGTGATGAGGATCATATTTGCATAATTTTAACACGTTTTAATCGATGCCCATTTAAGAGATACACATTCTTTCATTTAAATTGTTCTTTACCATTGCATTGAAAGTCAACAGTGGTTTCGATCGTTTAATTTTTACTTTGACACGTCTGTGTCTCATATGCTATGCCAATTTGATAATTAATACATTGGCCTTGTTTTCTTATTGCATTCTTTTCAACATGCCTTTTAGGAAGATAATCAAATTCAGGTTGTACTTGCTTGAGTAGTATTTTGTTAAAAGTTCAGGTTTAAGTTCATTGTTTAAATTTAAACTATGCCACTTTTTTATTATTTTAATTCCCTTTTGTTGATTCTACATTCATTTGTAATTTAGTATGTATTTACCTCATGATTCATATATTCATTTTATAATTACAGATTTAATGTTAGATGTGATTAACTGCTTTTAACTTCACGTATTTATGTAATTAATTAGTTAATTTTTTTTACTTGATTCCCAGCCCTAATGAAAATGTAATGTCTGAGGTTCACCCTAGAATTTTTAATGAGCTGATAATGTACTGTATATTGTTGTAAAAAGAATGTGTTGTACAAAAACAAGCAGTTGGCACTTTTTTTAAGATGTGTGCACCTGCAAGAGAAGAAAAAAACAGCAACACTTAATAACAAAGGCTATTTCACCAGGATTGGGCATAACCTAAATAAAACAAAAAAACAAAAAACATTTTGGTAATTAACTCTTCTCTTGAGAATGTCTGACTGTTGTACTTTTCATGAAATTGGACTTGCAAAGCTATTCAGTTATGGCAAATGTTAGGGAATAACAGAAATGAAAAGCGCAGACCATTACGGACACCAGGCGAATGCATCACTTTGACAGTACATTATTGGATGTATAGACTTTTAAAATCCCAAACTTGGACACTTGTGTAGTATGTATGCCCACACTTAAAGTCTCATGTGTTTAATGCCTCTCATCATCAGAGATGGATCAGGATACGGAAAAAAAAACCAAAACACTTTCACAACTAAATACATATTGTGGTGTGTGAGTCGGTGTCTTGCACCCCAAAGATGAGGCTGAGTCTCAGTATTTTAGCAAAATCAGCTTTATTCAACTCGAATCAGGAAAAGTAAGGTTATTTACTGTAGTGGGATCTATCATTCTACTATACACAGACAGCAAACAGGCAGGGTCGGGGCCAGGTCAGTGGCCAAGTTGTAATGTTCCCTGCATCACCCATTGGGCGATCGGCGCTTTGCGACCGGGCATCGGTCATCTTGTAGCTGTTTTTGTGGCACTAGGAATCTGAGGTTGCCTTGGTGATGGACAAGCAACCCTCAATAGACGCGGCAGTCGTGCTTCTGTGTGTCATCCTGTTGGTGAGGGTCTCAAAAGAAGCAATTGCACTTCTTTGTGTTGTCCCATTGGGGAGGGTCTCAAAAAAGTTCAGAAGTCTCACAATAAGATTGCACACAGTGCTTGAAGAGGAAACAAATAAATGGCAGTATACTGTTTGTTTCTGTGTGATTCTTGGTCCTCCATATGATGCTGTTCAAGTTTAACACAAGTTCCTAACCAATCAGGGTTCTCCCTTGGAGTTTTATGCATACTGCTGAAAGTGTATTGTTTTGCAACAAACAAAAAAAACTTTATTAGATGGGTAGCCCTTTGAAACATTTTGGTATTTTTCAGCTATTTTTTGGGGTGCATAACATGAAATTGGGACTGTCCCTGTCACCGGGATGTCTGGCTAGCCTAGTAAATTATAGTGTGAGGGAAATAGTGCATCATTGTAATTTGTAGATAATGAAGGTGTAAGGTTGGTTTAGTGTAAAGTTAATACTGAATATTTATTTACTCTGTGCGTAACAGCTTTCACATCACAGGGTCCTTTTATATATACAGTATATATAACATTTTGTTTTTCATGTTGCATTTTATACTTTTATGGTTAGGAAGATCATTTAACTTAACTGTTACAGGTTAAAGCATCTGGAGGACTGAGGTGCTGATGCATTTGTTCTCTTCTGCTTGTGCTACTGTGCTAATCCAACAAAATATGTGGTTATATTAAGGTACAGATGGAAGACTTTAACATTCTTTTCCATCTTCATCAGACTTCTATACTGTAAATATGACAACCCAATGGGTTGGACCACAAAGACGTGTATCCTACTTGAGTGTGTATTCAACAAAACACATTCTTCATGTACAAAAAGATGTAAGCAAATTGAGCTTATGATAGCCATTTATATAGGTTTGTGTACATGACATAGATATATCTTGTCGAGGGAAGAACAGAACTCAAACAGAGGGTTGAGGTGTCAACCAGGACATCCTGTTTACTTGACTTAAAAAGAAAACTGAAAACTATAAGTGTGTATTAGAGTACAGAATTAACAAATGCTAAGGCTTTAGCCATTGACTTAACAGCGATAGGCTCTGGAGAGCGGTCTTTTCCTAGGACCAGAGCTCCGTAAGGCAGTGGGTGCTCTTATCACCTGAATGAGATGCCACTTCTTGGGAGTGCCTTGCTTTTATAGTTCCCAGACTCAAAGGGGTGTGGTCAGTTGAACTAAGTGGACAATTTAGTGATCATGCCCCCTGGTGCCTTTTGTTCTGGAGTGGTAGTGCTTACCTCAGATGAGCCCAAATGGTGATATACATCTTTGGCAATCTATGAATAGTAATAATAGAAATAAAGGTAACATCAAGACATTATTAACATTATTATATACCATTAATTAATTATTATATTAGACCAGTAAGAGCACACTGCTTATCGTGCAGTGAATACACTTGACTTGAGCATTCATAGTCTTCATACTCTTTCTCCGTACATTTAACATTCGTTTGCTCAGAGGTTGATGTGCTTGCTGCTTCATGAGCAGCTCTTCTTTTCTCCACCCTAGCTGTCTTCTCTTCTTTCGTCTGCATCTTTTCACATTAAAACTGATTAAGTCAGTATTTGTGTTGCAATTACTTAGTATGTTTTCTTTAATTTTTCACTTAGCCTCAAGAATGATTTAAGATATGAAGAGGTAGGGGAAGTGATGGCGAAGGTGGTAGAGATGAGAATGGCGCAAGGCTACCCTACTGGCCACTGCCGAGAGTTGATTCTACAATAAAATAAAAATAAAAAGAGGAATAATGTTGGAGGTCAGTCATCACTCGAAAGCGGATAGTAGACGTCACGTAGTATACAGTGTTGTGAAAAACTATTTGCCCCCTTCCTGATTTCTTATTCTTTTGCATGTTTGTCACACAAAATGTTTCTGATCATCAAACACATGTAACCATTAGTCAAATATAACACAAGTAAACACAAAATGCAGTTTTTAAATGATGGTTTTTATTATTTAGGGAGAAAAAAAAATCCAAACCTACATGGCCCTGTGTGAAAAAGTAATTGCCCCCTTGTTAAAAAATAACCTAACTGTGGTGTATCACACCTGAGTTCAATTTCCGTAGCCACCCCCAGGCCTGATTACTGCCACACCTGTTTCAATCAAGAAATCACTTAAATAGGAGCTGCCTGACACAGAGAAGTAGACCAAAAGCACCTGAAAAGCTAGACATCATGCCAAGATCCAAAGAAATTCAGGAACAAATGAGAACAGAAGTAATTGAGATCTATCAGTCTGGTAAAGGTTATAAAGCCATTTCTAAAGCTTTGGGACTCCAGCGAACCACAGTGAGAGCCATTATCCACAAATGGCAAAAACATGGAACAGTGGTGAACCTTCCCAGGAGTGGCCGGCCGACCAAAATTACCCCAAGAGCGCAGAGACGACTCATCCGAGAGGTCACAAAAGACCCCAGGACAACGTCTAAAGAACTGCAGGCCTCACTTGCCTCAATTAAGGTCAGTGTTCACGACTCCACCATAAGAAAGAGACTGGGCAAAAACGGCCTGCATGGCAGATTTCCAAGATGCAAACCACTGTTAAGCAAAAAGAACATTAGGGCTCGTCTCAATTTTGCTAAGAAACATCTCAATGATTGCCAAGACTTTTGGGAAAATACCTTGTGGACTGATGAGACAAAAGTTGAACTTTTTGGAAGGCAAATGTCCCGTTACATCTGGCGTAAAAGGAACACAGCATTTCAGAAAAAGAACATCATACCAACAGTAAAATATGGTGGTGGTAGTGTGATGGTCTGGGGTTGTTTTGCTGCTTCAGGACCTGGAAGGCTTGCTGTGATAGATGGAACCATGAATTCTACTGTCTACCAAAAAATCCTGAAGGAGAATGTCCGGCCATCTGTTCGTCAACTCAAGCTGAAGCGATCTTGGGTGCTGCAACAGGACAATGACCCAAAACACACCAGCAAATCCACCTCTGAATGGCTGAAGAAAAACAAAATGAAGACTTTGGAGTGGCCTAGTCAAAGTCCTGACCTGAATCCAATTGAGATGCTATGGCATGACCTTAAAAAGGCGGTTCATGCTAGAAAACCCTCAAATAAAGCTGAATTACAACAATTCTGCAAAGATGAGTGGGCCAAAATTCCTCCAGAGCGCTGTAAAAGACTCATTGCAAGTTATCGCAAACGCTTGATTGCAGTTATTGCTGCTAAGGGTGGCCCAACCAGTTATTAGGTTCAGGGGGCAATTACTTTTTCACACAGGGCCATGTAGGTTTGGATTTTTTTTCTCCCTAAATAATAAAAACCATCATTTAAAAACTGCATTTTGTGTTTACTTGTGTTATATTTGACTAATGGTTACATGTGTTTGATGATCAGAAACATTTTGTGTGACAAACATGCAAAAGAATAAGAAATCAGGAAGGGGGCAAATAGTTTTTCACACCACTGTATGTGTACCAAATTTCAGGTCAATAGGTCAAATGGTTTGCGAGTAACAGATGATTTAAAATCCTGGACATACAAATGAATAGCCACAGTAGAGTATTATATATAAAGATAAAATAGGAAGTGTTTCATTTTTATATTGCACTTTTATCAATTACTCTGAGCTCATGCTGACGTTATTTCTACAGAAACAATACTGTAACACTACTATATAGTGTTAAGCACATATATTTTGAATGTAGTATGCTGTGATGAAACGGTTTCTTTTCCTTCAGCTGGTGCTGCCAGCACAAGCTGCAGCTTCCTGTAATTATGTAAGATTAAAAGTAGTCTCTGAAAGTGAATGGATGGCTTTAGATGACTACACCATATAATTTATTGTTTACTTACCTTAAAATAAAAAAAAATTACCAATAAACAACTAAAACAACTGTAATTTTAATCAAAAAATGTATTTTTAAGAAAAATGCATACTGTGTTTTAAGGAATTAAATATTTTTTGTGTAAGTGAAGAAAAATGAAACACACACATTAACCATTGTGTCTCTTTATTTATAAAGGTGCTTATGGGAAAGTCAGTTTATTAACTAGCTCAGTCACATTTTGGCAAATAAAGAGTGAATAGCAAATGTTGGCTTTCATAAGAAACACCTGAAATCCCCCTATTAAAGCAACAACACAAAAATCTTCAAACAATATCAAAAGTGAACTTGAATGTCATAAATCCTATCTAGAGTTCTGCAATTTCATTTTTTTGCCGACAGCAATGTGGGTTCTGCTGAAGGGGGAAAAAAAGTGTTGTGAAGTTTCTTTCAAGTTTAATGTGGGCCAAAAAGCTGTCAGGAGTTAATATTTTGCACTACTTTTCGTCATAAAGTTCAAATTCTTGTAATAAAAGAAAACACTGAGTACTCAACACTATTAAAACTAAAAGAGCTCACCTGACTAATTAGATGGAATATCATTTTTACAGATATATTCTATGGCCTTTAAACAGTTTATATATACATATCTATCTATCTGTCTATCTATCTATCTATATACTGTATATATATATACAGACACACACACACACACACACACACACACACACACACACACACACTCTAGAGGTGTGCCTCTCCAGCTGCACCCTCAGTTGATCTACAGGTATATTCCAACACAGTCAAAACTCTGAATCTGAGATTTATTTATAGCAACAGCAAATGCTAAAACTATTGGAAATTGTTGTCTATGCAAGATAAATGGTTATCTACTTGCTGAAGTATCACCAGTATCTGAATTAATACGAGGAAGTAATATAACTTCTCCTGCATGATCACCAGTCATGATTTTGTTGGCAATTGAATGTTCATGCAGTTTTACAATTTGTAAGCGTGAGCCATTACATAGGCTGAATTTGTTGATTGCTAATACGTAACTGAACTACTATTGTTCTTAGTGGAACAGATGTATATAAGGTATTTTGTTTGACATATTCACGTTACATTGATTGTATTGACATGAGAGTCTCATTGTTGTATTCTCCAAATGAAGACAAAAAATTGATATATAAAGGTATATTACATACGGTTTTGAAGAAAACTGAGAGTTGCATGAAAACATCACATGGAAGCATTGCACAATTTCACTAATCTTTTTATATATAGAGAGTAGATATATGGGCAGCAAAGGGACGCAGTGTGTAGCGCTGCTGCCTCAGAGTTAGGAGAACCGTGGAGTTTGCATGTTCTCCCCGTGTTTGTGTGCTCCGGTTTGCTCCCACAGTCCAAAGACGTGCAGGTTAGGTGTTTTGGCGATTCTAAATTGTCCCTAGTGTGTGCTTGGTGTGTGGGTGTGTGTGTGCGCACCCTGTGGTGGGCTGGCCCGGGGTTTGTTTCCTGCCTTGCGCCCTGTGTTGGCTGGGATTGACTCCAGCAGACCTCTGTGACCCTGTAGTTAGGATATAGCAGTTTGGATGATGGATGGATATAGTAGATATATACAGTGCTTTCAGAAAGTATTATTGTGGTGGGCGGCTGGGTTCCATGCCCAGCCGGGATGCCCCTGCTGCATATATTCCGGGGGAGCAACCATGGGCAGCTCAATACCTCCCCTGGGATGCTTGGTGGAAGCCAAGATTCACACTGAGGCACGTGTAAAAAGACACAGGCTTTTATTTTTCTTCACCTGTGGGACACGTCTTCCCTGTGAACGCCACAGGCAATACACAGTCCCAAAAGCACTCCAAATACAAAACACAACCCTTTCTTCTCAAACCACCACTCTTCCCTGGCAACCTCGTCCTCTTCCTCTCGATTCTGGCCCCGAGTGGTGGTTGCTGGTCCTTTTTATAGCCCACCCAGAAGTGTTCCAGGTGCTTGACCACCTGGTTCCAATTTCCCTTCCGGGTGGGGCTGAAGAGTTGTCCAGCTGGGCTGTGGAATCCATGCAGCACCCCCTGGCGACCACCCCAACTCCCAGCTGGGCTGTTGAGGACTCCATCTCCCATGGAGCCCTGCAGGAGGTTGAGGCATCACTGCTGGCCAGGGAGGCTGCCACCAAGCGTCCTGGGGGAGGTATTGAGCGGCCCATGGTTGCTCCCCTGGAACATATGTAGCAGGGGCGTCCCGGCCAGGCATGGAACCCGGCCACCCACCACATTATATATAAATCTACCTCTAAACATTGTCACACACATGTGCCTAGTAGACCGCTTTAGGGACTGTAAAGTTGTAATTGCACCCCAATCCAGTTGTTGGTGCTGTAGTGTAACATTTCTCCTCTCCTTCCCTCTGCAAATCCAGAAATAAACATCCCTCAGGCACATGACATCATTTCTAGTTCTGGAGCTCCTAAACGTGCCCCTTTCTGTGAAGATTTTTCCCTCACTACACATTAACTCATTTTGAGCCATGTTGTCTGAGAGTGCTCCAAAACTTTATCTTTGCTGTTTGTTTCATTTAAATTTATATATATATTTTTGTGGCTTGTAGAGGATGTCTGAGTCCCAAACCCCAGACACAATCGCACAGACACAAGGCCCAATTTCAAATAATTTTTTTATTCATCAAAATATGACTTTTTCTTTTACAATATAAACATCTTTCTCTTCCTTTCTCCTCTACCCCTCCTGAAATGAGCATTTTCCTCCTCCTCCTCCTCCTCCTCCTCCTCTCCTGACTCTTACTCTCCTAATTAAGACAAACCAGCTGCTGCCAGTCCCAGTCCCAGGAGTTCCTCCAGTGACAGAACATTACATCCAGGATGTATTATCACTGCCTTAAAACAAAGATGGCTCTTCACAGCAGTGCCACCTGGCGGCACCCAGAAAATCCAACAAGGCCTCTCTTCAGAATTACAATTTTTTATGCCACCATGCGGGTGTCCAAACCGGAGCCATGTCAGAGGAACACTGCCACCTATCTTACTGGGGGAATAGCTGCTCTCAGGAGGTAGTTTCCCTTGTTCCATCCATGATATCCTCCTACCAACAGGGAAAGGAACCATCCTGGATGGAATGTACATATATGTGCTGTCCATCTATGATGGCTTCCTGGCTAGGTAAGAGAACCACATTCATTTCATTTGGGATGTCACTCCATATAAACACACACACGCACACACATTGTATATTATATATATAGTCTCCAATGATTGTAAAATAAAAGTTTCATTACGGTTTAAAATCTTCATACTCACTGAAACAGTAATATCTGTTTGTGACCTGCCCGTATATTCTAAAAAATGTAAGCTAGACTTTTTTTATTTTTATTGGTGCATGTCTCTAAGTGCTTAAGGCTGTAAAACTAATTTACATGTTGAAATGAAAGGTAAAGAAAATGGACTCCTTAACATAAAGTATGAGTGCTATATCAAATAGCCTAAAACATCCATTAACACATTAACCAATGTGTCTCCCATCAGTTAAAGTTATTTATTCTCAACCACAAAGATCGTCTGCATACCACAGCATTCATAATTAATTCCAATGTAATAAATTAATAAATACACAATAAATACAAACATGCATCTGTAGTTCAATTACTTGTCTAAAGAAAATTTAATAGCTTGGAAAATATTTCAATTCATTCTTATATTAGTGTTCTCTTCAGAAAAGCAAAAGAAAATTGGAGAGGCGGTGATTGGAGTGCAATTTAGTTTCTGTGAGGTAATCTTCTTGAGGGATGTTTACAGTCAAAATTTCCTTATCTTATGTTAGTTAAGTATTTTGTTTTCCCTTGAGAGGACTGTAATTAAAGACGATTTGCCAGAACATTTGATTTGTGAAGTTGATTTTGGAATCCTGCCTTACATGCATACATTTTATTTCATAACTTTGGCTTCTAAAGAGGATGGCAGTAGCAAAATTTAAGTGTAAATTTTTAAAATTTTAAACAGTATATTCTCTCATTTTCAGCCAGTCATTTGAATTACAGGCATAATTTATTGAATGTTGGATTTTTGCCCTCATCAAAAACTTGGAAAGCATTGTATTAAAATCATCTTATCGGCTTTCTCATTTTACAAATGAGACATTTAGGCATGAAGAAGGTCATTATATATTTCTGATGTTTTTCTGCATGCTTGGCTTTAGATTTTGAGCAACAGGCTTTCTATCAAATAACAACTGATTACAATTCCAATAATGGAGGAAAAAGTAACATATGTAAATAAAAAAATATGAAAAAAAGATATTTAAGCATTTCAGCTGTTTTCAATCAGAAATCTTTCTTAAGTGTATTCTTTACAGATGACAGCTACCGTCTCAATCAGTAAGAATTAGTAATAATACATGGCAAGACTAGGAAATATGGCTGGGCTGGCACCTTTATCCAAGGTGACTTACAACATTTGAGATTCATCAGATTACATTTCTTGTATTTTTTTATTGGAGCACAGGTAGGCAGGGCCTGATTAAGACGAAATTGGGCCTGTATGCTGCAGCACAAAAAAGGCCAATTTTTTCTCGGCATTGGTGCATGTGCATTCGACACTCACCGTACATGCGCACTCAGACCGACCAAGGAGCCTTAATTGCTTCCGACGCAACCAGCCAGCCTTTATTGAACATGAATAATAACAACGTAGTATTTTAACAACTCGAGATTAACATCAAACTATGTAACATCAACATTCAATAGCAATTGTCTGAAAAGTGCACTTAATGCAGAAAACCTAACAATGAAATACACACAATTTCGCAATTCTCTTACGAAACAGAGTAAGAAAAAATGAATTTGCAGAGATATTGGGTCAAAGTGACTCAGTTCAGGCTCTTGAGGGTAACAATTTGTCCACAATTTAAATTTCATAATAGACCAGAATCCTGTTGAGGGTTTTAAAAATTCTAAACATCCATGCCGGGCCCACGAGCCGGCTTTTAGTTTTACCTTTACAGACAACCATTTAAATAGCCATCGATTTTTACTGTACAACTAACTTTCAAGGTGAAAAATGTACTACGTGGCACTTACCGAACAATAATAAAGTAGCAAGAATCTCCAAGATATTGAAATAAACGTAGCTAAATTATTAAGTAAACTGTTTAACGTAAAATTGATGGCATCAACTTGAAATCTTCGGGTAACAATAAACACAACGACGTTATAGTTACGTCACAGCGCAAAGAACAATAGTAACTGTATAATAAGTAATGCTGTGTCTAGGCACCCAAAAGTCAGACTCCAAATTTCATTCTAAGAATTATTTTGAGGTTAATATAGCAAAGGAAAACTGTTCAGCTTCCAGAAAATTCTCGTCTGTTTTCATCTGGGCCTATTTCAGGAATGGGCCTAATGCTGCAGCATCAATAGCACCCACCTTAATCCGGCCCTGCAGGTAGGTAAAGCAACTTGCTTATGGTCACACAGTGTCAGTAGCAGGATTTGAACTCATAACATCAAGGTTTGATGTCCAAAGCATTAATCTGTAAACCACACTGCCTGACTACCTCTACAGTAAACATTACATGAAAAATTTGTATATATTGATGAAAAACCTTTACAATGAATCTCAGAAGTACACTGTGTTATATAATTACAACCATCTAAATAAATAAAAATAAAAATATTCATTATTTAACCTTAAAGCAGACATTCCTAGTAACATGATGCTGACTGAGTTCCCAAGAATAACATTGATCATCCTAACAGAATATAATATCAGTCAGCCTTGGACTAAACAGTGTTGTCTATTCATTTTAATCTTCTTTTTTTGATTTGGATAATTGGATGTTTAAGAAACTCCTGTCTAATAACAGAAGTACTACTTCCAGAAAAAGGATTTCACACAAGACACAAATGGGGAAATGCACAAAAAGGAACTTACCCTCTTAACCTAGACTTACAGGTCTCTTTAGAACGTTGGGCTTGAAACCGATGCTGATGGAAGAAAAATAAGAAAAGTACACACCAAAGAAGGCATCTTTCTTTGAGCTAAAATCAAAATATATAACTTATAAGGCACAAGTGCTTACCTTTGTAATACCCATTTATAAGTGAGAATTTAACTGGATTGTGTCATTATATCTTCAAAATCAACGGCAAAATTAATTTGCATAGCCTGAAAATAAATTAAATGTGCTAATGAGAGTTTTAACATTGATAATGTTGACATGATTGTCTCTACATTGTAACTCAAGCATAGGTGAACTCAAAAATTGAATAATTTAGTTATTCCTATTAATTGCAATACAAACAACTCAGAAAAATAGATTTACTGAACTTAAAAGAAATTCTTAATCACATAATATTAGTTGGGTGGCACGGTGGCGCAGTGGTAGCGCTGCTGCCTCGCAGTTAGGAGACCCGGGTCCTCCCTGCGTGGTGTTTGCACGTTCTTCCTGTGTCTGTGTGGGTTTCCCCCGGGTGCTCCGGTTTCCTCCCACAGTCCAAAGACATGCAGGTTAGGTGCAATGGCGATTCTAAATTGTCCCTAGTGTGTGCCCTGTGGTGGGCTGGTGCCTTGCCTGGGGTTTGCTTCCTGCCTTGTTGGCTGGGATTGACTCCAGCAGACCCCTGTAGTTAGGATATAGTGGGTTGGATAATCGATGGATTAAATTAATAATATAATGAAATTTGTGGCACCACTTAACTTTAAAATCAGTAACTTTAGTATGACAAATAACTCTACACATTACATTTACAAGCATCAAAGTAAATTACATTACTCATCTCAAAATATAGTGCCAATAAAAAGTATTCATCCCCCCATTTTTACATTTTCTTGTTAAAAAACCTTGACTCTCAGTGGATTTAATTTTTCTTTTTTGTCACTGATCAATGAAATGAGAATCTTGAATGTCAAAGTAAAAACCGATCTCTGCAAAGTGATCTCAATTAAACACATATTTAAAGCACAAATTAACCGATGGGCTAAGTATTCACCCCTTTTAATAGGACACCCCTAAATTGTCACTGCTGCAGCCAATTTGTTTTAGATATCACATAGTTAATTCAGTGCAGATCATCTGTCTGTAGTCCCAGAGTTTCAGTTGATTGCCATATAAATGCACCTGTATCTGGAAGGCCCACCTTAGGTGAGTAAGTATCGTGGCCTATCTTGTAAAATGAAGATAAACAAACACTACAAGCAATTATATGAAAAGAGGGTTGAAAAGCACAAATCGGAAGATGAATACAAGAATATATCCAAGTCACTGAATATCCTTTGGAATCCAGTTAAATCAATTATTAAGGACTGGAAAAAGTATGAAACAGCTGTAAATCTGCAAATAGCAGGTTGTCCACAAAAACTGAGTGGCTGTACAAGAAGATTAGTGAGTGAGGCCACTAAGAGATAGTAACTCTGAAGGAGTTACAAGCTGGCTGAGATTGGACAGACTCTGCAGACAACAACTGGTGCGCCAGGTGTGGCAAAGAGAAAACCACTTAAAAAAATGCATGAGACATCTCAGCTAGAACGTACCAGAAGGTACATGGGAGATTCTGAAGTCAGCTGGAAGAAAGTTCTATGGTCTGATGAGACCAAAATGTAATTTTTTGGCCTTCAGACTACACACAATATATGGCGTACTGCACATTATTAAAAATCCACCATTCCCACCATAAAATATGGTGGTGGCAGCATCTTGCTGTGGGAATGTTAAAAAACAACAATGTTAATGCCCTAGAGTCCAGGGGCCTCATGTATAAACGGTGCGTATGCACAGAAATGTTGCGTAAGAACGTTTCCACGTTCAAATCGCGATGTATAAAACCTACACTTGGCGTAAAGCCACGCACTTTTCCACGGTACTTCATACCCTGTTGTACGCAAGTTCTCCGCTTGGTTTTGCAGACTGACGGCACCCAGTGTCAAAGCAGTGCTACTGTTCCTGTGTGGTTACCCTTTATTTCTTAGAACCACATTCCTGACGCGGTTTTATAAACACACTGAAACTAACCGCATATTGTTTATTAGTGTAATGCATCTGATTGTAATTAACCTGTAACAATATAATAGCCCAGGGAATGGCCATAGTATTCCAAATACCATAACTGCTTTAGCGATGTTACTCACACTGCACCTTCTTCTTCTTCTTTTTCTTCTTTCAGCTGCTCCCTTTAAGGGTTGCCACAGTGGATCATCTTTTTCCATATTACTGTCACTGCACCATTTGGAGTATTTATATCACTGTATCTGAGTGGGGAATCACAGCAGCAGCTGATCAGAAAGAGAATTATCGGTATACAGCATCAAGCACATGCTGCCAAAGCCACGGCAAAACGTTTCAAAGCCTTTCCTGTATGGACCTCGTGGCTCAGAAACAATTTCATCCCAAGAACTATAAATGCACTCAATCAATTGCTCCTTGTAGAAATGTTTGTACTTATAAGTACAATCACTTCACTATAAACTTGCACTACAGTTATAATATTGCACAACCTGCGCCACTTTATAAAGAGTGTATTTATATATGATGACGATATTATTTTTAAGATGAAATGCAGCAAAATATGTTGATTATATCCATCCATCCATCCATCCTCTTCCTCTTATCTGGGGTCGGGTTGCTGGGGCAGCAGCTTAAACAGAGAGACCCAGACTTCCCTCTCCCTGGCCACTTCTTCCAGTTCTTCCAGGAGAATCCCAAGGCGTTCCCAGGCCAGCCAGGAGACATAGTCCCTCCAGCGTGTCCTGGGTCTTCCCCGGGGCCTCCTCCCGGTTGGACGTGCCCGGAACACCTCACCATGGAGGCGTCCAGGAGGCATCCTGAGCAGATGCCCGAGCCACATCATCTGACTCCTCTCAATGCGGAGGAGTAGTGGCTCTACTCTGAGCCCCTCCCGGATGACTGAGCTTCTCACCCTATCTTTAAGGGAAAGCCCAGACACCCTGCGGAGGAAACTCATTTCAGCCGCTTGTATTCACGATCTTGTTCTTTCAGTCACTACCCATAGCTCATGACCAAAGGTGAGGGTAGGAACGTAGATCGACTGGTAAATTGAGAGCTTTGCCTTACAGCTCAGCTCTTTTTTCACCATGACAGACCGATGCAGAGCCCGCATCACTGCGGATGCCGCACCGATCCTCCTGTCGATCTCACGGTCCATTCTTCCCTCACTCGTGAACAAGACTCCAAGATACTTGAACTCCTACACTTGGGGCAGGATGTCTCCCCCAACCCTGAGAGGGCACTCCACCCTTTTCCGGCTGAGGACCATGGTCTCGGATTTGGAAGTGCTGATTCTCATCCCAGCTGCTTCACACTCAGCTGCGAGCCGTTCCAGAGAGAGCTGAAGATCACGGCCTGATGAAGCAAACAGGACAACATCATCTGCAAAAAGCAGTGACCCAATCCTGAGTCCACCAAACCGGACCCCTTCAACACCCTGGCTGTGCCTAGAAATTCTGTCTATAAAAGTTATGAACAGAATCGGTGACAAAGGGCAGCCCTGGCGGAGTCCAATTCTCACTGGAAACGGGCTCGACTTACTGCCGGCAATGCGGATCAAGCTCTGACACCGGTTGTACAGGGACCGAACAGCTGTTATCAAGGGGTCCGGTACCCCATACTCCCAGAGCACCCCCCACAGGATTCCCCGAGGGACACGGTCGAACGCCTTTTCCAAGTCCACAAAACACATGTAGACTGGTTGGGCAAACTCCCATGCACCCTCCAGGACTCTGCTAAGGGTGTAGAGCTGGTCCACTGTTCCGCAACCAGGACGAAAACCACACTGTTCCTCCAGAATCTGAGGTTCGACTATCCGATGGACCCTCCTCTCCAGAACCCCCGAATAGACTTTTCCAGGGAGGCTGAGGAGTGTGATCCCTCTGTAGTTGGAACACACCCTCCGGTCTCCCTTTTTAAAGATTATATTATACAGATAAAACTTTAACTTCATTTAAATAATCTGTATTGTTAATAATTAAAAATGTGAGGACACGGTGCTGCAGCGCTAGCAAGTTCCCGTATTGTCCCTGCCTTGCGCTGTATATTTACTGAGGCTGGCGTGACACTGGAAGGATAAATGGATAGAATAATTAAACATGTACTATGAAGATACTTTCCTTAAAAGTTTTGAAGAATCGTCGTTGTAAGCTTACAGATGGCTTAACGTCTATTACAGAGCTGATTGTGTGGCGATTGGGTATTTGGCGAAAGAAAAGTAAGGACAGGAATTGGAGGTTTTTATGTTTGAAAGAGACAGTACTGCTACAATAAATTATTTCATCGAAGGTCGCACATGGCGCAGCAGCATCTTGTGTGAGACATGAACAATCACTGTGCCATCGTGTTCTCATGTTTAATAACATGCTTTCATTCTAATCATCATGAAAATTATATCACGTATACATCTCAGTATTTTAATTATTCAGAGAGTTGTAATATCATGAATTTAATGGATTCTGTGTCCTGTCGGAGAAAGAGAAAGAACAGAAGCATGTAGTGATTCACACACATAGAGGACATTGAAGATCAAATACAAAACAAAGCATTTAACTTGCTACTTTAGTTACGATGGGATTTGAGAAACTAGTAAATTAAATGATTTTAAGATGAAGTTTATGATCTTCTACTTTAATGACAAAATAAATCACGTGATTAAACTGGAAATTTTGAGATTAAAGTTGACATTTCGTGCTTTTTTCCCACTGTGTGCCTATTTTTTTTGTCTGTACCCTAATAAGCTCAGAGGGTGGGCTATGACTCCCTTTTCATGGCGACTTTAATATCTGACAACTTCTTTTTTTATTTTGGCACTGTGCGACTTTGTGAACTTGAGCTTTCGAGTTTCTCCGACACGCTATGTCACTTGATCAACTTCCTTTTGTTGATTATACCACTGTTTAAATCAATAAATAGTATGTTTTTCCTTTGCCTCCAATTGGTATTCGCTGAAATTCTTACATTTTCCCCCGTGCTTTTCCCATTGTCTTTTCACAGAAGGCTTAGCTTAAGGGCTATTTATATTGATTTGCATATTCAAAGAGGCGTAATTCTGGGAGGAGTTGGGGCAGGAGAGCACGCGCATTACTTTTCATGCTGAAGTAGATGTAGCAGAAGAACGCGGAAGTTGGTGAACGCACAGATTCCTGCATCTGGATTTTTCTGTGCGTAAGCACATTTCGGCTTTTGTGCTTACGTCACATTAAAGTGCGAATTCTACGCACAGCGTTATGCATGAGGCCCCAGATCTCCATCCTATTGAGAATATGCAGCTGGACTTGGACAAGGCTGCTTACTCATCTTCCATATGCAACCTGACAGAGCTTGAGCAGTTTTACAAAGAGGATTGGGGAAAAAATTTCAGTGCCCAGACATCCAAAACTAATGGTGACCTGTTCAAGTAGACTCAAAGCTGACATGACATCCAAAGATGCATCTACTAAACACTGACATGAAGGAGGTGAATACTTATGAAATTAATTATTTTGTATTTTATATTTGAAATTGATTTAGACCACTTTGCAGAGATTTGTGATTCAATGTTGTATAACGATAAAATGTGAAACACTTTCAAGGAGGTTTAATTTAATTGACATCAGTTAAATTTTCAAAAACACAAATACACAGTGAGACTTAACATGTTATAAGTATAATAAAAAAATAAATAGACCAAAATATATCCTCCCAGTAAACTTTAAAGGTAGCACAGTGACACACAAAGTATGTAAACTAACCTACGCCTAATGCATGAGTTACGTACTCGTGAGAAAAATAACACGCAGGAAAAATAACGCAGAGAAAAATGTTGCACGAGAAACATCACACAAGAAAAATAGAGGTCTCCATACAGCCCTCTCCCTTGTCCCAATGAATGCTTTCCCATTGAAAGAAATGAAAGAAAATGCACCCTACCACTGCTTACAGTGCTGACTGCTAGGCGTCTCTTGACTTGCTGTTGGCCCATCATCTCGATATATAAAGTACATTACATTCATTGCATGCAAAGTTGTGTTTATGTGAATGTTTCTGTGGTGGGGGGGGGGGCATCAATCACATTCTTAAAGGGATAATGACTCAGAAAGAGTTAAGAATCACTATTCTAAGCCATTTGTATATAGGTCAGGGTCATAGGGGCTAGCAGAACGCTGAGAGAGAAAGGCAACAACCAACACTGGACAGTGTACCAATCCTTCAAGGGCACTTTCATGTAAACACCCACACTCTTTCATAAAGGACCATTCTTACCTCAAATAAAAAGTCACCAAATGTGAGAATACTAATAATAATTTGGTCTAACAAACCAAAAACTGAATGGCAGGAGCAAAGCTAAAACTAATGACATTGCTGACTCTTAATGAGTGCTATCTCCTTCCACAGATCAGTCTCTCAATATTGTTCTACACAATAGTACCTCACTTTTTCTTCCCAGTGTGACCCTTCTTTATTAGGTCAGTCTTTCCACAATGACCACAAGACCTATCTATTCCTCACTATCTGGACCTGTTACCTTCTTGCTCATGCATTTGTGCTCTATATTGCAAACATCGCATACAGAGCTTCCAGCATCTGATAACCAGCCTCTCCAGGTTATTCAAAACTCTGCTCCTCATTTAATGTAATGATTTCCTTACTATGTAAATCTACTTTGCTCTCCCCATTTTCCAGGTCAAATATTCTTGCTTTAGCTTGCAAGCCCCTGAATGGCTGTGTTATCTTTGGTCTCATGTCTAGCTATAAAATAAACAGCCTCACAAGGTTCAGAATCAGTCACACCAATAAATCTTTCCATAATCATTCAGCCTTAAATGTAAAACATTTCTGATCCTCAAAATTAAATTAATTTACTGAGCATCAGAGTATCCCAAATATAATTCAACACTGGTCTGAAACATATGTTAATTCAAAGAACTTCAACCATAATTCAGAGACCATACAATTAAGGATATCACATATTCTTAGAATTCTCAAGAACATATTAAAGTAAGGCATTCCTCAAGAATACAGTGCTGAACATATATAAGAATGCATGATGAAAACTACATTTTGGGAGATCTGACTGGCATCCTGTCCGTGGCAGTTCCTTGCCTTGCCCCAAGTGCTCCACTGCATGACCCTAAATTGGATTAAGTTTGTTTGAGAAGATGTTATTCAAAGGAACATGTCAATCTATTCATTTTCCAAAATTGCTTTTTCCTTTTTTGGGGTCATGGTGAACTGAAGTCTTTCCTGGCAACATCGTGCATCCTGAAAGAAGCAGCAATCGATCACAGTACACATTCTCCGTCATGTTTAGATCCCTGTTATGTCCCATGCCCCACGGCCTTGGGCACCTTTCTCAAGTGGAGCATCTTGTAGTCATAACCAACATGGACCAGAACCAAGGGAGACAACAGACATAATATTAAATTGCAAAAATCAAGCAGTGTTTACTCAAAAGGAACAACTCTGCTCAAGTACATTTCATAATAATGAAAGTATCCATAAAAAACATGTCCCAAAATAGATTTAAAACAGCTTAAAAGGAATTCCAGGAATCAAAACACAGTCACCCTACAAAGCCATCCCATAGGCATTCCCAGCGAAGACCCCAGTAATCTGCCTAATAAACGCCTCTTACGTAGTTACCTCATCATCTACAACCAGACAAAGTCCCCGGTAACTTTTCATTCCCATTTCAGCACTCCGCTCTGTTTCCACATCACCATTAGACACTTTTATGTTTAGCTCCAGCCATATGTTACCTCCAGTCACCTCTACTAACTGATCCATCACTCAGAAGACTCGACTAACATTGGCTCTGCCACTCTCCACCTTGGTGTGCCTGTTCTGCTCCCTTTGCAGTTTTCATTAGATTTGCCACCCCTGACTCCAGTCTCTCTAACTTTTCCCCTTGAGGTTTTATAATGTGATTAACCTCACCTCAACACCTCCTCCGCCAGCTCTAGGTAATTAAGGAGCTGCAAACACGGCAATTGCCCATTTCCATTTGCACACTTACATGCAACCTGCAAAACTCACTGGCACTGGCTAAGCGAAAAGGGCTTATACGTTCAAAACAATCCATCAGTTATTCTACAGACACCAGCAGCTCAATAACACGTACTGTCAAAATCCCACTGCTTAGATGAAATTAGACACACCACTTAACCTAACACAAACATCTTTTGAATATGGATTTGTCTGGAAAAAATGGTGGATACAAGAAAAATGTGTATGATTTACACATCCACTGGGTGAGCAGGAAATCACTCCATTATCCCTGACTCAGTGATGCATGATTTTGAGTGATGTTCCTTACTGGCATACACAAAATAGCATCTTACAGTCAATATAATGCAGTGAAAATGACCAGATCATGACTGATGTCAGTGTTACAGGCAGTAAAGCTGCATCGTGCTTTGTTAACTTATTCATGTTACAACTACTTCAGCAGGGGTCTCTGTTTTCATTGCTATAGGGTGGCTGGCTTGATTACTTTTTGAGATTTTCAAGCTTGCTTTCCCTCTTCTGCACAGTTTTAGGCTACATATGTGAGAAAGCGTCAGCAGTCTCCTTCATTATACAAATAAAGTCATCTTGGAAAACCAAAGCTTTAATGGAGAAGGGAAAGGAGAAACATTTCCATTAGCAAGCCTGTCCCAAAGTTAACCTAAACACTGACGGCTTTAGATAGAGCTCCACTAATGCATTTCACTTGACAGCAGCTGCACTGGGCCCCATTGCTGTCATCAGGCAGAAACTATAGGCAAGCAGGGGCCACACAAGGCATATTTGTTTCTGAAAGCTCCAGCGAGAACACCTCTTTATTATATATTCATATTTATAAACAGCCTTGACAACGTGTGCTGCCTGAGTGACCTTTCTAGTAGATGGACTAATCGAGTGAGTGCCTCACCTGTAGCTTCTGTTCCAGTCATGCATGTCTAAACAGCAACAACTGATTTGTTCTTAAGCTTTGCTCTTTTTCCTGCACACCTGGATGTATTTGTTGTTTACAGGATCTTTTTGTTAATATAATAGTCAAGCATGGGAAATGACAACTGGTGTTTTGTTTTTTTTCCTTTATGTTGTTCTCTGGGTGATGTCCTATGTGTATGAGAATGAAAGCTTTATGGGTCTTTGGAGCAGGCAGTCTGAACATACATGACCATCTTTTTTAGTATAAAAAAAGCAAAAGAAAGCGGTTGAATGCAAATGAAAACCCACTCATTCCTGCAAATATTGTCTTATCCATTAGTAAGGAGTGGTTTCTCATTGTTGGCTGGCAGGGAGAAGTCAGGGGAAGAATTCCATTCAGCTAAGTCTTGGGGGGCTTTATGCGGCACCATTCAGAGGCTGTAGAGCGTGGTAACAAAGGGGGCTTTCAGCACACTTTGCTGGAAGACGGATCAGGAGAGTGGCGGCCGCTGGAAGGGAGCAGAGCACTGCATACTGGAGTGCCTGTTGATTTTAAACTGTAAAATGCTCCCAGGCTTCACCGAGGCAGCTGAGCACATTATTATACACTCTTTCTATTTAAACAATTCATAACCCACATTTCTAGCCTTTTCACACCAAGAGGAAGAGGGCCTGGCTGGCAGGGTTGAAAAGGCAAGAGAAAAATGACTTCAGCCCTAAGTGATGTGTTTTTTTCCCTTTCCTTTTCTTTTTTTGTCCGCCCTCATTTTACACACTGCCTCGAAGGATTAGTAGACAAACATACCTCTTTTTCCTGTAGTCTGAAATGAATGTTTTATGCATCTTTGCTAGAACAATTACCGGCTTATTTTTACCATTGAGGATTCATCAGTGTTTTACAAATAACTTTCTGAATGGTCAAGGCACTATATGGCCCCTTTCCCAGCCTTTCATCACCACTTCTGTTTGCCAGAGGGCTTCAGCTTCTTGATCAAAAAGTATGTAAAAAAATGCCAGAAATAACATCTTTCAAGAGAAAATGTGGTGGTGGAGGGGGCTTTGGTGGGGAACTAAAACCTGATGATAATTTGATTTTTACTTAGTGTATTCAGTTGTGTGGGTGCTTGCCACTTTTCAGCTTGGCTATTCCTGTGTCACCAACTGCATTAAAACAGAGTTGTTTTTGTTCATCAATATACACATTCACTGCAAGTTAATGTATTACTACAAGAAGTGGTTAAAGTGTTGGGTTGTAATCTAGTAGGGAGCTGCTATTGCCCCCGCAGTGTGACCCTGAGTAAACTGCCTAACCCGCCAGTGCTAGAATTGCATTGATATGAAAAGAAACAGTTTATACTTAACTTTATAGTACCTTAAGATGGATTTTGCAATAACAGCACAGATATCAAGTCTTTTTGTATTAGTTATAATTAAGAATATGTTTATTTAATATTAGGTTACACTGGATAATTAACATCCTGCTTTCTGAACACTTTTTGGTTTATCTTATGGATTTCGGCCTGCTGATCAAAAAAATCCTCTTTACATTTTCCCTTTACCTACCATTTTATTGTAATGGCCTATTTTTGTTATTCCCTTTTATAAGTGTACATACACAGAACAATATATACAACTGGAAAATCTGTTGTGATCTAAAAGTAGTGGCTCTGTTACTAGGAATGCAGCTTGAATATACCGAGTACTGCAAATGGGACAGCCATGCTGAATAGTCAAATCATGTTGAAAGAAACAGTCTGATCCACAATCATTTGGTTCCAGGGCAGAACAGTGTGGCACATAAACCACTTGCAAACCCAACAAAGATATGTTTAGTGCCTCTGCATATAAATATTAAAGATTGTCAGTATTTGAGATGTTTCCACAATTAACTGATGCCAAGAGTAGTTAAGGAAGACATTTATTGTTGGTTTACAAATCTGAAAATTCATTAATGACAAGCAGTCTGAAATACTACCTATGTGGTTAGAGGAAATTACATGGAAAACAATCAGCAATGTTGACAATTTTCTTGGCAACTACAGAGTACCAGACTAAGTCCAACTGGTTGACAACATGCTTCAAACATACAAAACCATGAAGTGCAACATGCCCCTGAAGATTCATTTTCTGCATTCACACTTCTTCCCTGCTATTCTTGCTCTAGTCACCGATAAAGATGGTGAAAGGTTTCACCAGGACATTGAAACAATGAAAAAGTGCAATCCACCAATGTTGACCAACAGTTGCCGGACACTGAAATGAGAAGCATCAGATGTTGAGTGCAAATGAAAATCAGCAGCAAAACATTTTTAGCTCAGTTAAATTAATAAAATTTGTCAGCATCATTAAGCGATTAAGCTCTCTAAATTCAATAAAAGCTTGTTTCAAGTTTCTCCAAATTCCTGCGATTCAGTCAATCTGAAATTGTGTTTGTGTTCAACTTGAAAATGTCTAGCATAATCATCAAACATACCTCAGGAAGCAAAACGTTTGATAACATTTGCTGTCCACATAATTATTTGTATTAATTTCTAGTTTAACTGTTAGCCAAGCCAAAAAATGTGGCATCTGTAGCAGTGGTGGAAGTAGGAATCTGAGTTGAAAAGTATGTTGTGGAGGCCATGTAGAATGACTTTCAGATGGCTTCACAATGGTTTGTCGTTCAAAAACTTAGGAAGGGTAGGTGGAGGGATGCTGATGTGACTATTCTTAGCAATGGTTGTGAAACTTGGACCTCAGCTATGGATATTGTGAAGAAGGGGAAAGAGCCCTTTAAGGAACTTCTAAAATTGAGGAATGCTCAGAGGATGTGGTGCCAAAACCTTTGGTAAGTGAGTGGTTCAGTTTCTGTGGTTGAGGTTGCTGTAGAGATTGAAAAAGTCTGTACTGGCAAGGGCATAGGAGCACATGAGGAAAACACTTGTGCTGTAGACATTTCATTCTTTCCCAATGGTAGAATCATAAAGGTTATTAAAAATGACTAGGGTGAAATGGAGACATGTGAGAGATAAGAATTGTTAGCACAGAGACAATATAATAAGACTAATGGAACACATTGAGAGAAAAGGTTGGCCTAGAAGGAGAAGAACAAGGTGAATACCAATGGTCAAAAACACCCTTGAAAGAAATTCCAGAGAAACGTATTTTCCTCACTAGGAAGAATTCTTTCCTTTAACATACAAAGTAAAAAGGCATACAAAGGCTGATTTGTATTTTGCAATGTGCCTACATCATAGTCCATGTAGCCTGACACACACCTCCTTTGCAAATGTGACTATGTGAAATGTCAGAGCAAACCCTGCATAACAACAACAATAACAACATTTATTTATATAGCACATTTTCATACAAAAAAAAATGTAGCTCAAAGTATAGACCCCTTCAACTCTGATTGGTCGGCTTAGAAACTACATATTTCCTGAAACATGTTTCTGTTTGTTTTCTGCTATTCTGAAGTAAGCAAGGAAAAGAATGAGAAGTCTTACAGAAGGTAGAAAATATGCACATTTACTGTATATGTTACCTAATCACAACACTACAAAAATAATTAAATGGTGGCAAGTTCGCAGCGAAATTCTGGCTATTGTTGGTTAGGATGTCAGAGAACGTATGAAAAAGTGGAAAAATGTGAGGAGCAAATATGTTTGCCTACGGAAGAAAATGTGTAGCAAGAAGAGCAGTGATCCTGGAGGGCAGAACCTGCCTACATTTTAATAGATCATTCACTTTTCTTGTGTGCTACAAACACCATTAACTAGTGTTCAGGCATGTGCCTGCAGTGCAGTGTGACACAGAAGTATAAACTGCTTTCGAGGGCGTAGCCTACAGCATAGGCAGCACAAATAGGTATGGCGTGGGCTCAATGCACAAGTATAAATCAGCCTTAACTAAATTCAGAAATCATCTTGGGCAACCAAGGCCTGCTTCCAAGCTGTTTGTGGTTGATTTAACCTTCTTGGACTCATCAGCCTATCATTTGTGGTTCACACTGGAGTGGCTTGCAGTTTAATGAGATGCTTATGAAATGAAGTCTAACACCTCCATATATGAAGTAATGGTCATTTCTCAAGGTTTACTGACTGAAGGTAAAACAGCATGCTTTTTAGAATGATAAGGACTGAGAGGTGAATGTAGTCAGAAAAAGGCCGAGGCCAGTGCTGCAAGTCAAATTAATTTTTTGTCAACATCAAATCACTAACCAAAGTGAAGATCAATAATAGTAATTATTTCCTTAAACCAGGAATACGATGATCAAGAATTCAATTTGCATTCTAAATAGGGGATATCTGTCAATCTTGGACACTGATAGTACATCAGATGTGACCTTTTATCCTGTTGCTTCAATGACATAACATGCATTGGGCAGTCCAGGAGAATTTAGAGAAAACACCTTTTCTCTAAAATGGCCATGGCCATAACGAAACAAAGATGGCATTGCGGCATAATGATAAATATTTACAACTTCTTCATTTATCATGAAACCAAAAACTAATGTCTAGTACAAATAGACACATACTTTACAAATATTCATTCAGAGGAACTGACAAAGAATTAAGAAAAACCATGCATCATAACACAAGGGATGAGCAACCGCCCCAGTGGAGTAGTTCAAGTTCTTTATCTTTAACAAGTGAGGGTGGAGGTAATCATAAGACTGACCAACAATTTGATGCAGTGGTTGTAGTTTGGTGGAAGTTGGGCCAACCTGTGGTGATAAAGTGGAAGCTTACATCTCCATTCTTACCAATGGTCAAAAGCACTGGTTGGTGACAGAAAAATTAAGATTGTGAGTACATGTTGGGGAAAATAAGATTCCTCTGCTGGCATTTCAAAATCATCTCTCAATTAGAGTAAAGAACATGTAGTATGTTTAGGATCTAGTGTCTGACCACTTCTTGTTTCAATCGAAAGGAGGTGGCCCAGGGATGTAGAGAGAAAGTCCCAACTCACTCGGAGAAATAAGGAAAATTGAAAAGATCGTGTCTCTTGGTGGGCCTTGGAGTAACTGCAGATATTCCATAAGGAGTTGGAAAATTTTGCTGATGATATGGTGGAGTTGTCTACCCAGCTTAGCATGTTGCTACCTATTCATGAAAAGTTCAAGCAAAGATTCAAGGACCTCTATTTAATTTGCCATGCTATAAACGACGTGAAGAAAATACCCAGCAAATCCATTTTTTTCTGCCAAGATATTGAACAATGCTGACCTTAAATTGTAATTCCAGACATCAGGTACAAAAGCACAAGAAGCCATTTAGTTTTCTGGAACTTTAGAGCCTAGAAGTCAGACTGACAGCTTATTGACTAGCATATTTTGTAAAACAAGCCTTAGTGGACTTGGAAATACAAAAAAGCACCTGTGGCCATAGCCAAAGTGTATTCATAGCAGGTTGCTCCCGGCCTCTAGGGAATGAGCATTAGGAGTGGTTTTCCTTCCTGTTTTTTTTTGTGCCAATATTGCCTTTATAGTTCTTTTTTGCATTGGTACCTGCTGTGAACAGGATCAATTTACTTTCCATTTTCCAGACAGGAGTGTGGTGAAGAGCTCTGCGTTTTTCTTATGCTAGTTATTCAGTTTCCTTACATTGTCTGTTTGAAGCACAATTATTTGTTCAGTCCTGTAAACAGCCCTTGTCATTTCCATGTTAACTTGATAGGCCCTTTTTGTTCTTTACATTTTCCCAGAGGCCATTTAGCACGTCAGCTGTTTCATGCTCTTTTGGGTTTTTTTTTTCCCTACAGCTTGGCTACTCACCTCTCACTTTCAGATTGCCATAGCACTATCTGTAACTTTAATCATGTTTTTTTTACCCCATTTCTGCATTATTAAGCTGTTCTTTTATTACTGGTGTCTAGCTCTCCCATCCCCCCTTCCTCCTGCACTCTCAGAGTTAATTGAATGATGGAAAGCGGTGATGGACATCATGTTACCCATGAAAGGTGCTTAAAAAAATAAAGACAGATTGATTGATTGCCTTTTAGTGTCAGGTTTTCTTTTCTTAATGATGGCCTTTGGTCAAACAGCTGTACAATCATGTACTTCATTTATTCTCTATTGAAGGCATGCTGTTTTTGAGTCAAGCCAACTTAGAAGAATTATGAATAGCCACGTACCTCTGGGAAAGGTTACATTCCAAGACTGTGGCAGATGCATTTGTGCTTGCATTACTGCACCCAATTTCTGCTAGCTGGTATATTCTGCATGCTTGTTTGAAAAGACACTTTTTTTTTTCTTCTTCTTTTTAACATGTCTGGAATTTCCTCCCGGACAAAGCATTGTAGTTTGCTGCTGAACCTACAGAAATATTTGCCTCGCCTTCATCATACTTTCTTTGCCTATTAAGTGTTGGTTGGCCACAGGACAAGGAGGTCATACTTTGCTTTCTCCAGATACTTCCAGGAAAGTTAAAGGAAATGACACTTACAGCATGTCCCAATCCTGCAGCTGGGTCTCCTCTCAGGATGTTGTTTCTGGTACACTACTCACGAGTGGTAATCCCTGGAAATACTCACTATACACTCAAACCATGGTGAAAGGCCCTCTTGTATCTATAATCTTATTGTTATGGCTTCGGTTAAAATAAAGCTGTGGACTTGAGCCATAGTTTTTGGAATAGTGGGGAAATGCCATACAGCTTGCAGAGTAATCACTAACGAATAAAAAGCAATAACTTGACGGATTATCCACTCAGAAATGATTCTTAGGGCTTGTTGCTAGTCCTCAGCTACCTTAAATTGACTTTACTCAAAATGTATAGGATATACATATCAATTTCTAGTATAATGGACTGAAATTTCTGGGTTGTCACTGTAAGAAGTACAGTTTGTGTGCAAACAATATGAATGGATTTCATTGCTTTAATTAAGAGTACCATTTACATAAATATTTTTAGGGTATATTGCCAATACCCAATTTTCTTAGGTTGACTTTACTCAAAAATGAATATGTTTTAAGATTTAAAAAGTGATTTTTAGGAAAATTTGTCATTATGCAGTTACTGTAAATTGTTTCAACTGAGAATGAGCTTGTTAGTAGGTTTTACGTATTTATCTCCAGTATAACATATCATCAACATTTGTTTAGGTGTTATAAAAATTGGGTTAAATTATGTTTGTAAACACCAAATGAATTTAATTGGCAATCAAGTTAGTGTTACCAAATCAGTTGATTTTCTTTACATATTTTCCAGTGGGTGAAAATAGGATTTCACATACTGTATAAGTATTACGTTTTCTAGAATGTTTGAGCAGTTTATTTATTTGAGCAGTTTAGTTATTTTTGGTGACAAAATATGCCTTATTAACATAAGCTGAGTTAATTTGCATTGAGCAACCACCATTTTTGTAAAGTTATTGCAGAGCTTTATGAACTCCAGGCCTGGTGGGCCACAGTGGCTGCAGGTTTTCATTGCTACCCTTTTCCTAATCATTGACCAGTTTTCACTGTTAATTAACTCCTTTTCCCTTCATTTTATATAGCCCTGTTTTAAAGGATTCAGTCCTCTGAATTTATTCTTTTTTTCATTAAATGGCAGCCAAACAGAAATGAGATGTGAAACGAGCCGAGAGATGACCAGCTAAAGTGGGATTTCAAACTCCCACCAGTTTCACTCCAACCAATCTCTTAATGAGAAGCCAATTCTTGCTTTAATTAAACCCGTTATTTAATTCCACAGGCTGTTGCTGCTCTCTTTCTGCCACAGCAGACATTTCCAAAACTGTTTATTTTTCTAAGAACACCGTCAAAATGTTTTGGTGAACTGAGAGATCAACCTTACCAAGACCTTCACCTTTCGTTATTTTCAGATATTGTGTGTTGGGCACATGTGAGCTGATCATGCAGCGGCTTGTTTTGTGTCTCATTATTGTTCGGCTGCTAATTAAGGACGAAGAGACAACTAAGGGGCCTGAGTCAAGTTAATTAAAACTAAGGCAAAAGAAGTTAATTAGCAGCAAAAACTGGTCACTAATGAAGAAGATGGTTAGAATGAAAACCTGCAGCTACTGCTGCCCTCCAGGAACGGGGTTTGACACCCATGGTCTAGAACATTAGAACAATCTAGACAAGAACAACAAGTCATTCAGCTCAACAAAGCTCGCCAGTCCTATACACTTATTTCTTCCAAGAAAACATCAAGTCGAGTTTTGAAAGTCCCTTAAGTCTTACTGTCTACCACACTGTTTGGTAGCTTATTCCAAGTGTCTATCGTTCTTTGTGTAGACATCAGACATCTAACATCAGAGAAAGCTAAACACTGGCCAGAACAGTAATTTAAGTGCCAAAGATTTGTGCAGGGGGGGCTTTCGGGGATTTATCTTTAAAAATCTGGCAAATCTATTGCACCCCATAGGCACATTGGCAGGCTTTTATCCTTGGGGTGACAGAAAGTGATTTAATATGTTAATTTCATAGGTGTGATTAGCTACTGGTCAGTTTCATTTACTATTGATGTGGTTGTGGTTAGTGATTAGAGAACTTGCCAATTAATTAAAACACGAAAATAAAACTTCCAAAAACAAAGATTTAGGTGGGGCAGGTTACTTAATTGATTGACAATTAACACACAATACACGAGTGTGCAATCGGCATATTAAAATTTTGTTAACATTCAGTAATTTTGACTGACAAAACTGTTTTATGTATACTGATGTCAGTTTAAATAAGTCTATGTAAGTCCATTAAGTTATATTCACTAAATTCCTTCCACTACTTAATATATTTATTTGGAAATTTTATACTTAATTGAATTACGTTTCTCCATCAAATCAGTTTTTTGAGTGACTGAGCCTACAAGAGTTTCACCTGTCAATCCAGAATAAAAAAGCAGCACTAAGGAACCCCAAAACACCACATCATAAAAAGCCTCAGGGGTAAACTGGGATCACTATGACTGAAAATAAATACTTAGGAACTAACCTATATAACAAACTTAAGTGGAATACAAATAAAAAAATATATTCACTAAATTCAATCAGCGCTTATTTCTCCTCTGTAAACTCAAAATATTTAAAGAAGACAAAGACCTCAATGTTGTCCTTTTATCATAGTATGATCCAGTCTGTTATCACTTTCAGTTTAATTTCCTGGTTTAGTAGTCTGGCAAAACAAATAAAAAATCAAGCGGATTACTAAGCTTGCAGCTAAAGTTATTGGGTCTGATGTACAGTAGGTGACTTGACAAGTACTGTATGTGTCAGAGGACAATGCTAAAGAAACTGGAAATCATCTCAACTGATGACAGACATCCATTATATGGAGAACTTAACTTCAGTAAATCAAGAAGGATTGTTGCTTTGAAAACCCCCACAAATGCCTCCAGAAATTGCTTTCTTGCTAGTGCTATGCGACTTTTTAATAAAGAATATGAGAAAAAATAGTAGAGATTTGATAGGTATTCTATAACCATTTTTATGTAAATATGCACTATCAAGCTGCCTTACCTTAGCTTGTCTTGTCTCAAATTCCATCCATTTTCCAATCCGCTGAATCCAAACACAGGGTCACGGGGGTCTGCTGGAGCCAATCCCAGCCAACACAGGGCAGGAATCCAATCCCAGGCAGGGTGCCAACCCACCACAGGACACACACAAACCACACACTAGGGCAAATTTAGAATCGCCAATCCACTTAACCTGCATGTCTTTGGACTGTGGGAGGAAACCGGAGTGCCTGGAGGAAACCCACACAGACACGGGGAGAACACGCAAACTCCACGCAGGGAGGACCCGGGAAGCAAACCCGGCTCTCCTAACTGCGAGGCAGCAGTGCTACCACTGCACCACCGTGCCACCCTTGTCTCAAATTTGTTTGTTTTATTTCATTCTGTCTGTTATTAGATGCAACTGAGAAGGCAAATTTCATGTTTTCTTGTGTAAACACGACTAAATAAAGAAACCTTGAAACCTATGATGAAAATCAATCAACAGTAAATTGTAATTGAATGGCTAACAAGACAACACAAGGCAGAACAAACTGAAATAAAACAAAAAATTAGCTGCTTTAAGTACACATTATGCGACTTGTGGTTGTGGGGTATCTCAGATTTGCCATCCACAGTCGGTGATTTTGTCACTTGACCATGTCAGTTTAAATGATTGAAAATTTTCACTGATCTTGCCATTAGACCATGTCAATTTAAATGACTGAAAATGTCTACCTATGTCACAGTTATTGATCGCATATCAACCGTCCAGCAGAGTCATGCCCTCCCCTTTTTCTCACAGCCAATAACGTTGTGTTTGATGAAGCTGGCATTATACCAGCACTGCATGAAGGATTAACAGCTGTGGTGAGTCCAGCAGCATTATCATCCTTTTTCTTTTTGGTATGTAAACATGAGATAACAGACACACAAGCTTCTCTTCCGTATATGAGGCCCAAAGACCCTTCTTTATTCCTCATCACTGCCTTCTATGCATTGTACTTTCGGATGAACATTCATTGGTTGTCAGTTCTGATGCACGCAGAGCCCAACTCTATGATTAAAGACAAAATCAGACCTGTTTGATTTTATTGGAGCAAGCTGCTGTGCATGTCACATTAGATGATCGGCTTCATGGGAGTGTGCTACCGACTGCCTCTCATTCACCTAGATTAAATAAATGGAGTCTACAACTGAAAAGTCACTGGATGAGTTGTGTAATGTGACATAGCCTTAAGGAAGTAAGAAGAAAGAATATCATAAAAAAAGTTTCTTACAACCTGATTATGGTCGGGGAAAGTTGTTAGATATGCCCTGCCAAATTCATAATAATTATGAAAAGAATGGTAACGTCACAGCAATACAAGACTCAAAAGAATACTTGAGACTCTAGGAAGAAAATGTTAGCAAAAAAGGTAAACAATAAAAACAAAATAAAAAATAAGGCATATAAATAATAAATATACCATCACTATATAGAAGTCTGCTTATAAGACATCTGCTAGACCTGTACCCTTATTCTCTGTCTAGCAGCATAACCTTCCTTCTCCACTTCATATCTCGTGGAAATCTACACTAAATAATATCTCTGCACCCTCTAAAAACCCCAATTACCAGAAAACTCGGTTGAACTTTGTACATCACCTGTATCTCACCCTTTGTACACTTTTTGCTATGCATTTGGCTGCTTATTCCATCTTTAACTTGTGCCCTTTAATGTCCTGAGCACTTATCTCCATATCTTTTGGGATTGTCCTCCATTCTCTGCTATCTAGCTCAACATTTCTATTTGCCCTTACTTCTGTTCTGTCTGTTAGTATTCTTCTTTGGCCATATATAAACTGCTCAAAAAAATTAAAGCAACACTATGAAAACACATCAGATCTCAATGGGAAAAACAAATTCTGCTGGATATCTGTACTGATATGGACTGGATAATGTGTTAAGAACGTAAGGATGCCACATCGTTTGATTGTAATGAAAATTATCAACCTACAGAGGGCTGAATTCAAAGACACCCTGAAAATCAAAGTGAAAAAAAAATGTGGCAGACTAGTCCATTTTGCAGAAATTTCATTGCAGCAACTCCAAATCATACTCAGTAGTTTGTATGGCCCCCATGTGCTTGTATGCATGCCTGACAACGTCAGTGGATGGATGGGGTGGAGGGCATGCTCCTAATGACACAACAGATGGTGTCCTGGGGGATCTCCTCCCAGATCTGGACCAAGGCATCAGTGAGCTCCTGGACAGTCTGAGGTGCAACCTGGTGGCGTTGGATGGCCTGAAACATAATGTCCCAGAGGTGTTCTATTGGATTTAGGTCAGACGAGCATAGGAGACAGTCAATGGTATCAATTCCTTCATCCTCCAGGAGCTACCTGCCTACTCTCACCACTTGATGTGGGGCATTGTCATGCACCAGGAGGAACCCAGGACCCACTGCACCAGCATAGGGTCTGACAGTGGGTCCAAGGATTTTGTCCCAATACCTAATGACAGTCAAGGTGCCATTGTTAGAGGTCTGTGCGTCCATCCATGGATATTCCTCCCCAGACCATCACTGACCTACCACCAAATCGGTCATGCTGAATGATGTTACAGGCAGCATAATGTTCTCAACATCTTCTCCTGACCCTTTCATGTCTGCCACATATGCTCAGGGTGAACCTGCTCTCATCTGTGAAAAGCACAGGGCGTTGGTGGATCTACCAATTCTGGTATTTTATGGCAAATGCCAATCAAGCTCCACGGTTCCAGGCAGTGAGCACAGGGACCACTAGAGGATGTTGGGCCCTCAGGCCACCCTGTTGAAATCTGTTTCTGATTGTTTGGTCAGAGGCATTCACACTAGTGGCCTACTGGAGGTCATTTTGTAGGGCTCTGGCAGTGCTCATCCTGTTCCTCCTTACCCAAAAGAGCAGATACCGGTCCTGCTGGTGGGTTAAGGACCTTCTATGGCCCTGTCCAGCTACCCTAAAGTGACTGCCTGTCTCCTGAAATCTCCTCCATACTCTTGAGACTGTACTGGGAGACACAGCAAACCTTCTGGCAATGGCACGTATTGATGTCCCATCCTGGAGAAGTTGGACTACCTGTGCAACCTCTGTAGGGTCCAGGTATCGCCTCATGCTATCAGTAGTGACACTGACTGTAGCCAAATGCAAAACTACTGAAAAAATAGTCAGAAAAAATGAGGAGGAAAAAATGTCAGTGGCCTCCACCTGTTAATCCATTGCTGTTTTGGGGGTTGTCTCATTGTTGTCCCTCTAGTGCACCTGTTGTTAATTTCATTAACACCAAAGCAGCTGAAACTGATTAACAACCCCCTCTGCTACTTAACTGACTAGATCAATAGCCCAGACTTTTCTTTGACTTGATGCTATATTCCGATTAAAAAGTGTTCCTTTAATTTATTGATCAGTATATTTTTTCTCCATGACATCTCATCCCTTACCCTAAAGTCCATCCAGTAGATGTTATTCTATCTGGATACCAGCTCTGCAAAACTAATCTTAGTCTCTCATTTTAAATCTCCTGATTCACTCTCTCTGTAAACTTCTGGAATCCTCTTTCTTTAATCCAATGTTTCTTGAACTTTCGGTGGTCCAGATCTGGATCCAACTTAGGGTAGTGGCAAGCTGATTTGCATTTTGATTGGAGCTGGTCTGTCTCATTGGTCTCCACAAGCATCAGCAAAATGTAATCCTAATGAGGACCCACTGATTTTGGGAGGATGAGGTGGAGGGTTTTACCTACTTTTTATGATTGTTGTTTTTGCTTATTGAACTGAAAATAACAACTCTTCACCAAAAATTAAACAACATACTTACTCTAGTGTGAAACCTCACACTCACACTTTTGGTCACTGACCAAACACATGACTGTGAAGGTCAATGACCAAACAGAGAGTTTCACTGAGGGACTTAACTACCACTTCTTGGTCCATTGCCCACAGTATCACTGCTATGCTTCACTACCTTGTTTACCTCCAAACTTTCACTTGCAAACAAGACCCAAGGTATATAAATTTCCCCACTTAAGACAGCTGCTCCCTTCTACCCTGCAGGAAACAAACATCTCTCTTCTGAAAGAGAACTAATGTACACCTTAAAAAAAGAAAGGCAGCCCAGGAGCTATCTCACAAAGCTGGCCATTTTTAAGTGTAATAAATCCATGTTTTTGGCATCTCAGACTGTGTTTGTTTCATATTTGGCATTTTTATTATTTTTTATCATTATTCTGGTGTGTATTTTGGAGTTGGAAAGAACATACAAATCTTGTATCCTTGGATGACAATCTATTAAATCACAAAGATTAACACACAGTAAAAGTTAGAGGTTGGAAAAGTTTAAACTATTCTCTGTTGTGGCTTCCTTGTCAGAGATGGCTTCCTGGGAGTATTGATACTCATTTTAACCTTTGGTCCACACACACACATTTGGGGCACCTTCTTGGCTCTGATGTAGTATCAAGGGGGGCACGGTCACTAACAACTTTCTCTTTCCTACTGCTGCTCCAAAGCACTGTAGTCAAAGGAGGTCTGCCACACTAAGCCAGGCCACCATCCCTACTGGGGATGTTATGGACCACTTATGAAGCATTCATTAAGAAGGCTATATACATTTGCTGATACAGTGGCTGAATATTTTTGTTTGTTCAGTTCATTATTATTATTTAAACAGAAGTACCGGCTTGGTCCTCCAACCTTTGAAGCTGCATTCGTCCTTTATTCCACACCTTGCAATTCTTAAAATAGCTAATACCTACAGATTGTGAGGATCCCATTAGTGTCAGAAAGTGTTGTCCAGTTTAGAAATTAGAACCTTTATTATTGCTATTTGTGTTTGTAATATTCTTCAGCTTTGTTTTTGTACCATTATTGTTCTTCCAATTTGTTTGTTGTTTTCTATGGGCACTGCCATTTGTGCAGTATTTTACCTGGGCTCCGCCATACAGTTTACAACATTGCACTGATCCTGTATAAGATGGCAGGTCACATTCACTTACAGTGGCTTCAGAAAGTTTTCAGATTCCTTCACTTTCTGCATACTTGTTTGTGTTATAGATTTAATTTTTAAATGGATAAATTTGCCATTTTTGTCCCTCAATCTACATTCAGTAACCCATAACAACAAAGCAAAAACATGTTTTCAGAAACGTTTAGAAAATAATTAAAAATCAAAAGATGAAATCTCTCATTCATATGAATATTCAGAGCCTTAATTTAGTATCTTGTAGAAGCCACTTTGGCAGCAATTACAGCTTTGAGCCTTCTTAGGTAAGTCTCTATAAGCTTTGCACAGCTCGATTTCGGGAGTTTCTCTTCAAGGCAGATCCCATCAAGCTCCATTAGATTCGATGGGAAGCATCTGCAAACTGCTATCTACAGGTCTCTCCACACATATTATATGGCAATGGTGTCCAACCCCGGTCCTGGTGGGCTGCAGTGCTTGCAGGTTTTCATTCTAACCATCTTCTTAATTAGTGAGACGTTTTTACTGCTAATTAACTTGTTTTGCCTTAGTTTTACTTGCCATTGCTCAGACCCCTTAGTTATTTATTTTTCCATAATGAGACACAAAACAAGCCATCACATGACCAGCTAACCTGAAAATAAAGAAAGGTGAAGGTCTCAGTCATGTCGGTCTGCTCAGGTCATCAAAACATCTTGACGGTGGTCTCAGAAAAACAGAAATTCAACAGTCTGTTGTGGCAGAATGAGAGCAGCCACAAATCATGATATTCAGTAATGGATTTAATTAACAACAAGAATTGGCTTCTCATTAAGAAAATGGTTAGAATGAAATTGTCTGGAGTTTGACATTTCAATTTAGCTGGTCATGTGTTGGCTCATTTATCTTGGCTGCCATTTAATGAAGAAACGAATCAATTCAGAGGACTGAATCGTTAAAAACAGGGCCATTAAAATGAAGGGAAAAGGAGTTAATTAGCAGTGAAAACTGCCTGCTGATTAGGAAAAGGGTTAGAATGAAATCCTGCAGCCACTGCGGCCCACCAGGACCAGAGCTGGACACCCCTTTTCTATGGGGCTTAGGTGTTAGCTTTAATTTTCCCATTCAAGGATAGTCAGAGACTTGTCCTGAAATCCTTCCAATATTGTCTTGCTTTGGATCATTTACAGTGCATCTGGAAAGTATTCACACCACGTCACTTTTTCCACATTTTGTTATGTTACAGCCTTATTCCAAAATGGATTAAATTCATTTTTTTTTCCTCAGAATTCTACACACAACACCCCATAATGACAATGTGAAAAAAGTTTACTTGAGGTTTTTGCAAATTTATTAAAAATAAAAAAACTGAGAAATCACACGTACATAAGTATTCACAGCCTTTGCTCAATACTTTGTCGATGCACCTTTGGCAACAATTACAGCCTCAAGTCTTTTTGAATATGATGCCACAAGCTTGGCACACCTATCCTTGGCCAGTTTCGCCCATTCCTCTTTGCAGCACCTCTCAATCTCCATCAGGTTGAATTAGAAGCATCGGTGCACAGCCATTTTAAGATCTCTCCAGAGATGTTCAATCGGATTCAAGTCTGGGCTCTAGGTGGGCCACTCAAGGACATTCACAGAGTTGTCCTGAAGCCACTCCTATGATATTTCGGCTGTGTGCTTAGGGTCGTTGTCCTGCTGAAAGATGAACCGTCGGTCCAGTCTGAGGTCAAGAGCGCTCTGGAGCAGGTTTTCATCCAGGATGTCTCTGTACATTGCTGCAGTCATCTTTCCCTTTATCCTGACTAGTCTCCCAGTTCCTGCCACTGAAAAACATCCCCACAGCATGACGCTGCCACCACCATGCTTCACTGTAGGGATGGTATTGGCCTGGTGATGAGCGGTGCCTGGTTTCCTCCAAACTTGACGCCTGGCATTCACACCAAAGAGTTCATATCTTTGTCTCATCAGACCAGAGAATTTTGTTTCTCATGGTCTGAGAGTCCTTCAGGTGCCTTTTGGCAAACTCCAGGTGGGCTACCATGTGCCTTTTACTAAGGAGTGGCTTCCGTCTGGCCACTCTACCTTCCAGGCCTGATTGGTGGATTACTGCAGAGATGGTTGTCCTTCTGGAAGGTTCTCCTCTCTCCACAGAGGACCTCTGGAGCTCTGACAGAGTGACCATCGGGTTCTTGGTCACCTCCCTGACTAAGGCCCTACTCCCCCGATCGCTCAGTTTAGATAGCCGGCCAGCTCTAGGAAGAGTCCTGGTGGTTTCAAACTTCTTCCACTTATGGATGATGGAGGCCACTGTGTTCATTGGGACCTTCAAAGCAGCAGAAATTTTTCTGTAACCTTCTCCAGATGCACCTGAGCTCAATTTTGAACTTCATGGCAAAGGCTGTGAATACTTATGTACATGTGCTTTCTCAGTTTTTTTATTTTTAATAAATTTGCAAAAATCTCAAGTAAACTTGTTTCACATTGTCATTATGGGATGTTGTGTGTAGAATTCTGAGGAAAAAATGAGTTTAATCCATTTTGGAATAAGGCTGTAACATAACAAAATGTGGAAATAGTGATGCCTTGTGAATACTTTCTGGATGCACTGTATACTTCAGGCCGTTGTCGTACTGAAATGTGACCCGTTGCCTCAGTAGTCTGAGGCGCTGTGCAGGCTGGAGGGGTTTTTTTCCAAGGACCTCTCTATATGTCATTCATCTTTTCCTCAATTCTGATTAGTCACCCTGTTTCTGCCTTTGAGAAGCACCATTTTAGCATGATGCAGCCATCACCATGCTTCATGGTACAGATGGTATTAGGCAGGTGATAAGCACTTCCTGGTCTTTGTCAGATATAATGCTTGGTGTTCTGTTCAAAGTTTTGTCTCATTATCTGTCAGTTTTTCTTATGCTCTCAAGCGTCCTTTAAATGCCATTTGGCATACTCCAAGTAGGAGTTAACCTCTCCACAATAAACACCTGATTATAGATGCTGAGATGGCTCTTCTTCCATTGGGTCCTTCTTGCCTTGTTACTCAATCTGGCCAGAAAGTTAACGCAAGCTTCTTCCATTTCACAAATATTAAGGTCACTGTGGTCCTGGAAGCACTCAAAATTTTAGAAGTGGCTTTATCCCCTTGCCGTGATCAATGCTTTGTGACAATTTAATGACAAACGCCCACAGAGAGTTCCCAAAATTTCAAGGCTTGGTTTTTGCCCTGACACACACAGGGTCCCGAGTGAATATCGGGACCCTGTATACAGAGATATGTGTCTTTCTAAATGATGTTGAACCAATTCAGTTTGCCACAGGTGGTCTCCTATCAAGTTCTACAGTAGACATATCTCAAGGGTTATTAAAGCAAGCAGGATGCACCCGACCACAATTTGGAGAAGGCATTGTTTACTTCATGAGTACTTTACTTTGATGCTCCAACAATGATGGATGGATTAAAAGGCAGAATTCTACGTGACCATCATCATCAAGCCCTTCCGTGAGAACCCTAAATCCAAAGAGGACTGTTTCATTTATGTTAGGTAGAATGCCCAGAGGGGACTGGGCGGTCTCATGGTCTGGAATCCCTACAGATTTTATTTTTTCTCCAGCCGTCTGGAGTTTTTTTTGTTTTTTCTGTCCCCCCTGGCCATTGGACCTTACTCTTATTCAATGTTAATTAATGTTGATTTATTTTGTTTTCTTATTGTGTCTTTTATTTTTCTATTCCTTATTATGTAAAGCACTTTGAGCTACTGTTTGTATGAAAATGTGCTATATAAATAAATGTTGTTGTTGTTGTTGTTGATGAGCACATAATATGCACTCATTTATTTTATTCTCAGTAGCAATCGCATGCTCTTTTCATTAACCACCACAACACCTTTGGGTCAAATTGTTCTCCATTTTGTGCTTGAATTTACTAAAGACATTTTAAATTTCATCTGTTCAGATTGAAATTTTGTGACTTTTCCTACATTTCCTGCAATTAATGAATGGTAAAAAACCCCAAAACATTAGCATCCCAATAATCCAAGATTTCACCTTGCCATGTATTTTGGGTCAGTTTGGACCCAGCCTTGACTTTAATGGATGTTCCACTGCATTTAGGGTAGTTTGTCTATTCACATAGCGCAGCAAAGGGTCTGAAAACTTATATGAAAACAAATTTTCAGTTTTTGATTTTTAATAAATTTGCAGACCTTTCTAAAAACATGTTTTCACTTGTTTCATTATGGGTTATAGAATGGAGACTGATGGGCAAAAAATGTATCTATTGAAAATTAAATCTATAACACTATAAAGTGTGCAGAAGGTGCAGGGGTCTGAAAACTTTCTGAATCCACTGTATGTCCTAACTTTGCTAATAATAAAGACTTGTATTTGTTGTCTAATGTTTATTTCAAATGTTTTATTTGGTGTTTGAGTGAGAAAGCAATTAAGACTACCAATTCTTATGTAAGTTTTGGTTGCGTTGGCCATTTGATCTCTTTGTAATGACCTTTGCCTTCCATTTTTATCGTTCTTCTGATTAGCCTCTCAAATCCTCAACCTTTTTCTGCATGAATTAATTTTAAAAAACGTTTTTAGGTGAGGTCAATGTAGGATTTCCACAGAGAAGAATGCAACAAAGCAGTGGGAGACCTAGCCTGGATTTGTTTCTTGGTTAATACAAGCAAGCTCAGAGTGGGTCTTGTTGCTGGTTCCTGTCATAAGCAGTCGTAATGGCTTAGTAGCAGTGAGCTCTCCAGACTTTGGAGTGACCACTTACTGGCCACACAAGCTGCTTAAAGTTGATGTTTTGGACAGGAATATAACAAAATAAAGGAAATTTCTTAAGCCACACCATTATTATTTTATTGAATCATAACTAGCTTGTAATGAGGAGGCCTGTTGATGGAAAAAAGAAATTTCTGTACTATATTTCTCCTGGAAAATAATTATCAATTTCTTTGTCACATGGTAAAAAGAGGCCCAGCAATGACACTTCAGCCTGACATTGACCCTGAGATTCAAAACTTTAATGGCAGCAACACTAAGCTCTGAAGCACCCATCTGGGGTGTTCAAAATATTTAAAAAATAAACACAGTAGTCATAGCAAGCCATAGGCCTTTACTGCCTGAAATTTTAATCAACCCTTACTGTTTGTGAACTATCAGCATATTGAGGTCAGCACTGGCAGGATCTTCTAAAAGCAGTAGCAGTGAAGCGCATAACATAAATTTAACCTTCCCAAGGCATTGCAAAGCTTCTCTTTTCTCTTTTTACCTCCATGCTTTTTGACATGTGTCAATGTCTTATAAAATAGCACCACAGAGTTTCCGACAGTGGCCTCAAATATAAAATGATTGCTGTAAAAAAAAGAAGTGACCAGATGTGCTTTCTGTTTGTTTTTGGTCAGTGTATGTCATCCTTGAAATGCTTAGATGAATTAAAGGAAGCTGAGAGTGCCAAGATAAATTCAAGGGGAAAGTTTCTGGTGACAGATGGGTTGGAGTAGTTGACTTCTCTATTTTAATAACTTTTTTTTGCCACTAGACATTGGCAGCTTGTCAGCATCCCATTACTTTTTTATTAAATAAGACCAACGCTTTTTTAAAAATGGACTATTTTAGTATATTTAATTGATTTGTCATATGTTACTTCCATTTTCCTTTTGCCAAATGCAATTAGCATGGGTCAGGGTGACGAACACCTTTGCTTCAGCTGCAAACGTTGAAGTGAAAAAATGATTGAGTGTTTTTTATTAAGAGCTAAATAATTTCCCAAATGAAAGTAAAAGGGTGAATAAAGTTTTGGACGTGAATTACAATGCAAATTGCAGTGACTATTATTTTTAGTATAACAGTCACTGCAATTTGCATTGTAATTCACGTCCAAAACTTTTTTGGGTGTTCAAAACTGTCTAATTGTTACATTTTTGTTTGCTTGTACTGATGGCTGCTTTTCAGCTTTATGAAAACATTTTTAAACAGAAGAAAACTGTTTCCTTATTTTAATTTAGCCCATGAATTAAAACCAGACATTCTCATGTGGATAAATATTTGTATCAATTGAGTAGGTTGATGCTGAAAGAGGTGTTGGTGAGGCCAGCAGAGGTTGCTGACCCTGTGGTCTGAATGTGTGTCCCAATGCCCCAGTAAAGTGATCAGGACACTGTGCTGTAAAAATGGCTCCGTCCTTCGGATGAGATGTAAAACTGAGGTCATGACTCTCTGTGGTCATAAAAGATCCCTAGGCATCCTTTATAAAGAGTAGGGTGTATCCCGATGTCCAGGCTAAATTGCCTACCATGGCCTAGTCATTCTGGCCCCCTAATCATCCCCTGTCTCTAATTGGCTCTCTCCACTTAACCACCTAACAGCTAATGTGTGGGAGGCATACTGGCGTAAAAATGGCTGCCATCGCAACATCCAGGTGCGTTCTACAAATTAGTGGTGGTTGAAGTGGTTCTCCTGTCACTGAACTAGTGAGAAAAATGCTATACACTCATAAAAAATTATTATCTTATAAATAAACGTTTACGCGTGGAAGTGTGTCTCTCTGTCCGGCCCGGAAGTGAGAAGTGGAGTGGGGGTAAAGGCTCCACCTCCGAGGAAACAGAAAACTAAACGTCTATGTGTGGAAGTGTCTGTGTCTGAAGTGCAAGGTTACTACAGCATGAAATTCAGAGAGCCGGCAAGGTGGCCCCAAGTTTACGAGTCGGAAGAAGAAAGCAACTCTGTTGCCAAAGTAAAACCGCCGAGAAAAGAGAGAAACTCTTTACATTTCCTCCCACCGCTAATACACAAGCGAGGCAAGCACGTCGGGACACAATGAAACCTAGGAGAGATACGTCCAGAGTAGTTCCTTTCAATTACCTGACATCTCTACATTTCAATTTTTTTTCTGATGATTTAAATAGTTTCTAGGACCCCGGGCTTTTTACAGCACAGGCTTACACAGCTAGTTATTATTATAAATCAAATCTGAAAAGATGCAAAGAACAGCATGGCTTTGAACAGCTGAGCTGGATTTCTGTTTTCGTTTTCTTTAGTTAATTTAGTAACGTAATATTTTAATGTATGACTATGTTGGCTTTAGTGGAATGTAACTACAATGTATAACTATGTGCATTTATTATGTAAATATCAGTCTCCTAATACAAAACCTGCCTGGAACACCTTTGTATAGTTTAAAACTAATTCTTGCATTTGTGTGGGCCTCTGATTTCCTCCAACAATACAAAAAATGTTCATGCTTGCTGGACTAATCAATATAAGAGCTTGTCTTTGGACCATGAAGGAAGTCAGATTACTTGGAGAAAATCTATCTGGCTGGGGTTGGCTCTTGCCTGATGGCTGTTTACTGTCAGGAAAGGCTCTGGCTTTCCAATAATATTTACATAAATACCTGGTTAAAAAAAATAAATGCATGGAGAGATAATGGATTGCAAGTCTGCTTCATGTCAGAATAGACTGCCACATATGAATCTTTGCCCTAGTAGGGGTTTTTATGTGGCATCAGTAAATGTAATTAATGTTCACAAGCAAATGTAGTTAAATTTTACTAAAGGCAACTTGGTGACTAACTATATGTAATTTACAGATCTAGATAAATTGTTAGTAAATTTTTTTTTAACATGAAGCAAGCATTTTACAATTCACACACACGTATATATATTGTAGTGTGCTAGAAGAGGATATTATTACAAAGAAAAACACAAAATGGGATGCAGCCTCCAGCTGTAGGTCTTAATGCCACGCCTGTTTTCCCACAAGAGAACAATTAGGCTCGGACAATTTGCCACACCCTAAATATACATCTTAAAAGAGGCCTCAGGACATTTATTGGATTCTCAAGTAACTCATCTTACAACCGGATTTCCTGACTTAAAAAAGAGTAGGTAAGAAATAATGAAAAAAAAAAGAAGATAGAGGAGGAACAACAAAGAGAAACATAAGGACCAGCCTGACTCACAGGATTTGATGTTTTTGACAGGGAGCTCACCACGAGGGTAGAAAGGTCAATAAAAGCTCTAACTGTACATTAAGGTAAGTTTAAGCAGCTCAAAGGACCTGCTCCTCCCAACAAGTCATTCTGATTATCTCAGTCTATAAAGTAACAAGGCAGTGACACCAAAGAACATGCATAAGAATGCTAAATGTTAATAACATAGTTCAATATAGAAAAAGGAAATTTCATTAAGCATTGTATAGTCTACTTTTGTGGATGCCTTTCTTCAGCTCCCTTTTGCAGTTCTTATGAATTTCATGGCCAAAGGAATAGCTAGGGGAAGAATCCGAACTATTTCTTGACCATGGGAGAAGTTTGGTCTTTAGGACTGGGGAGAGCAAACAAACCATAAAAAAATCAGTTTTTTTTCAGAATCACAACTGTACTTTTATATATTTACATCACATCTCACATCAAATATTATAAATTCTTCTTAACATAAAGTTACACTTAAAAGGTAAAGCTCACATACATTAATACATTTAATTACATTAATACTATTAACGATATTTAAATGACAGAAAATGTTGCTTTTTGAAGTTTGTTTGTCTAATTCAGGAGTCTCCATCTTTGGTCTCGAAGAGGTATTGTAACTGCAGGCTTTCATTCTAACCTTTCTTCTGAATTAGTGACCAGACTGTGCCACACAAAACATTTTGACCTATTTGGGTAACCACCAGATCTGAAGAATAGGTTGAATGTGGTATCTGTTTGAATCTACAGTTTTGTGGCACAGTCTTTGTAAACCTAGCATTAGGAGAAGGACCATTGTTGTGAAGAACAAGTGATGTAGTCAACAGATTTATTATCACGAAGTGGAAGTGTTTAGGTGAAACAACAGCTCAGCCATGAAGTGGTAAACCACGCAATCTCATACTGCAGGGCTGCTGAGTGCTGAAGCATATAGCGCCTATAACTTGACTATATTCTGTTGCATCACTCATAACAGAGTTCAAAACTCCCTCTGGAGGCAACATCATCACAAAAAGTATGCGTCAGGAACTTCTAGAAAAGGGTTTTCATGGATGAGCAACAACACATATGCCTAAAATCTATATATATATATATATATATATATATATATATATATATATATATATACAGTATATATATATATATATATATATAC
>JANRMT010062817.1:47731215-47806314 GCA_026402145.1 Polypterus bichir lapradei
ATATATATATATATATATATATATATATATATATATATACTAGCTGCCACCCTACAGCTCTGCCCATGTAGTAGTGAAACAGGACAGACTTTAAAAATATATATATGTAATGGTTTACACATACAGAATTACTGTAAAATGAAATCTAATAATGTGTGATGACCAGAATTCTACTACCTCCCAAAAATCCATTTGAAATTCAGACCTATTGTCAGCCTAACGGTGGATTAACACACAACTTATCCAAAAGACTTTTTCAAATGCTGAAACATCATTTGATGTTGTGTCTCTATATACCATGATTCCTACTCTTCTAGCCACTGAGTCTTTACTCTCTAAACAAAACAGCGAATCTACCATAACAGCACGAACGAAGCTGGCCTCGGGGGACATTATGCTTTTAACATCACTTTGCCAGAAAACTCACTTCCATTTTAATGGGAAATATTATAGACAGAAAAAGGCATGTCAATGGATCTCCATTATCAGGACTCCTAGCGGAACTAGTTATGCAGAATTTTGAAAACGTGGCTCTAACTCTTTTCAAACCTAAACTTTGGATATGCTACACCAATTATACATTCATCATATTAAAAAGCAACAAGCTGAATAAATTCCACAACCATATAAACTCAGTATTCAGTGCAATTCAGTTCACTATAGAAAGGGAAATACTGTAAAGAGATGCATTAACTTCTTAGACATCTTCATTGAAAGAGGAAACAACGGCATTTTGGTTACAAGTGTTTATGGTAAAAAATGTTATGTGGCCAAAATATTACACTTTGATAGTAATCACCCCATATCACATAAACAGAGTTGTGTTAAAACATTGTTTAAAAGAATATGCACCCACTGTAACACAGAGCAAACCAAAAACAATGAAAGACATTATCTGTCCCATCTTTTTACATCAAACAGTTACCCCAAGACATTTATCAAACAATGCTTACATAGGAGACACCCCACACCTCAGCATATATTTGGCACCAACCCGATCTCCCATTCTGCCTGGTATAGTCTTCCTTTTTGCCGTGGTGTATCTGAAACCACAGCACTCATCATATCCGGATCAGGCATTAAAGTAGCACATCAACCTGGAAACACTCTACGGACAGTTCTTTCTAATGCCAAAAGCAAGATACCTGCAGCATAGACACGAAATGCAGTATACAGTATACTATGCAGTGAATGTACAGCTGTATATATGGGATAATGTCTAAAACGCTCGCAACACGTATACAAGAAAGTCGCAATGCTGTCAGAAAGAAAGATCCACGGTCTCTGATATATTCAAATAAATGCATATATGAATGAATTCAAATGGACACATGTTCAACTGGGAAAAGGTGCAAGAAAGGTTCAGGGCATATATTAAGAGTGCCAGAGAGCACTATCTATCTATCTATCTATCTATCTATCTATCTATCTATCTATCTATCTATCTATCTATCATATAGTGAGACTTCTGAACTCTTTGACACCCTCCCCAGTGGGACGACATGCAGAAGTGCAACTGCCACATCTTTTGAGGGTTGTTTGTCCGTCACCTAAGCAACCGCAGATTCGCAGCACCATTAAAACAACTACAAGCTGACTGCTGCCACATGTAATGCGCCCATCGCCTGATGGGTGATGGAGGTAACATTATAATTTGGCCACTGACCTGCCTGTTTACTGTGTCTGTGTATAGTAGAATGATAGATCCCACTACAATAAATAACCTTGCTCTTAATGTTTCAACTTGAATATTTCTGGTTTTGCTAAAGTCCTGAGACTCAGCCTCATCCTAAATATATAGGATTTGGAGTCCAAATGTACAACCCTGTCGGGGTCTTTGAGTGCCACCAGAGGGTTCTGCTGGGGGTCTCCACCTGACCCAGAAGGGCTCTGGATGACCAATGCTGGGATACGGGAAGCAGTCCCTGGTCCAGTTTACAGTAAAAGAAGCCCATAGCCTCGCCTCAGGCAGTCAGAATAGGGAGGCAGCAGGCAGCGCTGACCAGGAGGAAAGAAGTAGGAAGAGAATCTGCTTATACTTGTGTATTTGGATGGTATCTAGTGAGAAAAGTGTTGGCAAATAAAAACCCTTTTTTGAACCCAAAATTGGGTTGGGTAGTATTGTGTCTGTGGTTTGGGGGCTAGGTGGTGCCCCCTTGTGATTGCAATAAATATATATATGTGTGTGTATGTATAAAAGGGCCCCTTGGTTCTTTGAACAAAATAATCTTGAGGAATCTTTACTGATGTCAAATAAATTTATGTTTTTGCATATATCTGCATGACAGCATTGTAGCCCTCAAGTCTATAATTGTTACCTGATATGCTGAGAAATGTTTTTAAATAAAGAACTCATAAAACAGTACTGTACATTTTGATCTACGTGGTTGTATGTATGAAGCCAGGTTTGTGCTTGTCCTACTAAACCTTTTCAGTGGAGTAATTGATTTAGTGCCTGTAACTTTGTCTTTCTTAACAAGTACATATTATATAGCGAAGACAATGCCTCCCACAGATGAGTACAATTGAAAATCTGTTATTACAGGAGGCACCGAGCTGCATTCCAGGAGTATGCATTCAAATTAGAGCTGAATTGCAATGACAAAGGCTTTTGAGAACACACTCACATATTACTAGCCCATGAATGCCCGGCTACAATCTTTCACCTTTAATGAGCACTAAATTCACAGCAGAGTACAATAAAGTTCGCCAATTATAATATAGTCTTTGTTTGCTTTTGTTTTTTGTTTTTCTAACTGCAAACCCAAAGTACTTATGAGACTCACAAAGTGAATTGAACAGTCAGGCTTCACTATTGTGAGAGAAGTCATTTCAGTCCCGTCTTGCACAGCTAAGGCCTGCACTGTGAAGCTAACCTTTGACGTTTCCCAGCTTTTCCAGGAAATTGACTAAAGTGCTTATTCCTGAACTTTAGTCTTTTTGATACTGTATAGCTCTTCAAATAGGAAGCCAAGCTAAACTGTTGAATACGAAATCAACAGAAAAAAAGAAAAGTGCAATGGCATATAGAGTCTACAAGAAGTAACAGTCTTGCTTACATGAATCATCTAATCCATACATTCATTCTGAGGAAGCAGAGCTGTGTACAGGTACAGATGGTGCCTTTCATCTGAGTGAAGCTTGCATGTTTAGAAAACAGAGCACAGTAAATAGAAGCATACTGTATGTTACATTTATCTGTTGTAAATACAGTTTGACTTTTTAATTCTGGCATATATTAACTCAGGTAATAGCACTCTGTTTAAGAACATATTTTTGCAAATGACTTTATTTTGGTTTGAATTGAAAATCTTAAAAAAATCAGTGAAGTTATACTTCTCAATAGCTAGAAAATGAGCAATATAATATATATGAACAAAACTGATATTGACTACTCTGAATTTAAGCAAATTGAAAAGAGTTTTTTTTCAGAACAGGTCATATGGCTGGGCACAGAGTGCGAATTATATTCAGAAAAGGTGTCCAGAGCATTATGAAGCTGATTTTTAAATGAAGAATCTATTTTCTGTTACACTGCTAGGTAACTGGTCTGATATACCAGGAGATCTGTTCATGAAGAAAAAATGGCCAGTGTTTGTGTTCGGGTGAAATTGCTGTTCTTGTTTAAGAACCTAGCATCAAGCTCACTTTGTCACCTATACATTAATATTCAGAATCTGCTTCTTCCTGTACATTATGCTGAGGGCAACCAGGTGAAAAAAAGAAGCAAACTCTGGATGGCAGGAGGCTCACACCCATACTCAGATATACCAGGATAAATTAGTGTTAATTCCCTTAAAGACCAAGTTTCATGAATTTACCAGTGATTTTCAGTAGTAGACTTCATTTATATAACCATAGCGAGTTGGAGGCAGTCATGGTACATCCCATACGACATATCCAGTGAGTCAGCCCAAGCATCCATCCATCCATCCATTATCCAACCCACTATATCCTAACTACAGGGTCATGGGGGTCAGCTGGAGCCAATCCCAGCCAACACAGGGCACATAGCAGGAAACAAACCCCAAGCAGGGTGCCAGCCCACCGCAGGGCGCGCACACAAACACATACACGCACACACACCAAGCACTCACTAGGGACAATTTAGGATCGGCAATGCACCTAACCTGCATGTCTTTGGACTGTGGGAGGAAACCGGAGTACCCGGAGGAAACCCACGTAGACACAGGGAGAACATGCAAACTCCACGCAGGTCAGCCTAAGCAGTTTGACAAAATGAAACAGGTTTTGTCATAAGTCGTAGGGGTGGGTTCGGTGTAGCGAGAAAGCTGACAACCAATGAGCGCTCACCAGCCTTGCACATGCTATAGCTACAAGGAATAAGGAACATGGGTGTTTTGAACCTGGAAAAACAGAAGAGAGATTCATTTTACTGATGGCATGTGTTTTATGAACCACAACAGAATGGTAAAATAAAAAGAAGAAAAAGGGCAGAGATTGCAGTTGAACTCGCTATACCTTTAAAGCCTTCATACAGCAACAGCTCCATTAAGAAGTAAATTATTAGCTGTTACAAAAAAGGGTTGAGCGTATATTACTTTGAAAATGTGAAACTGTGATAGAAAGTCATTATGCTGTCATCTAATATGCCTGTGTGTAATCTGACATAATGAGGTAACAAGATCAGCAACTGCAGTCATCACGTCTGATATCCTCTCTGACTAGAAGTTGTGTATTATGAAATTAGCTTAAGAAAACATCTTTCAAGAATTGGAGGAAAACAGAGAAACTAATATGAAGGAATTGTAATCGTGTGATTAAAAGAGTGACCAGGCCATGAATCAAACCCAAATGTCTGGAATCTGACCACTATAATATAGTGATCCTCCATCAGCTTTACTTATTCACTCGTTCATTCATGTTCTGAATGTGCTTATCACTTTAAAGCGGCACATTTCTTAGAAAAGGAATTAATACAGTAGAACCTAGTTGTTACTTTAAAGTAAATTCTGCAACAAGAACATGGGGACACAGTTGGAAACTTTTGTATAACTGGAAGAAAGTTTTTCCATTGAAACATGGAATAAATTGCTAAATAGTGAGATGGAATGTAGAACTTTAGGGACCTTCAACACTCCATTTGGTGTTATTCTGGACAATGTTGGTGAATAGGATAGATAAGCTTGTTGGACTGAATGGCCTGTTCTCATCACATCTATTCTAATGTTCTAATGTGTTATTCTGGGGTGGTATGATGGCATGGTGGTGTGAAATAGGTTTGAGTTCTGCCATGGTCATTGTCTGTGTGGAGTCTGCATATTCTTCCTGGGTCTATGTAGGTTATTCTCCAAGGAATCTGATTTTCTTGCCACAGCACAAAAACATGCAGGTAAAGTTACTGTGAGTTTTAAATTGGTCAATCGAGTTATTGAATGTATCCTGAGATGGACTTGTATCCCATTCAGCTTTTGTTTAGGTTTTGGCGTAAATAGGCTTAGTAAGTGGATTAATCTTTTTTATTTTGCATCTTATACTTAAATGCCTACAACAAATGATTCATGTTTTTTCAAGCCCTAATGTAGTGTATTTTCAAAATACAGTATAATAAGTCACTTGAGCAAGACCTTTTTCTACCTTCATTTTCATTTCATGTCTCATTTTGTAAAAGCTGATAGTATAATGAAAGTGGAACTGAAGACCTCTTAAGTAATAGTAATCAATTTTATAATCTTGCTTGTTAAACCTTTGCTTGGTAAAAATTAGCTATAGTTTTAACTTAAGTTTTGTAAAGTGGAAATTTGACTACAATGTTTTTATAGCTACTGATCCTAACCCACTGATTCATGTGTTTTGGTCCTGTGCCACAGGTAACATCTGCTTCAAGGTTTCACACTTTACACTTCTGTTGCCCCTTCATCCTTAGGTCTGTCTGGTGCTGCTCAACATTGGCAGCTAAGTAAAGCTTCTAGAACCTGCCTGACTTACCCTTGTATTACCTAATTTAATATCTTAATGCAGAGAAAATAAAATAACACCTGCCGAGAATGTTTGTCTGCCCTACACTGAGCTGAGATCTCATCTAGTGCACCTACTGCTCCTGAAATAGACTTGGCTTTCTCCACATTTCAAGCACACCTAAAGAACGTTTTCGCGAGATGAAAATTGTGGAAGAAATATTTTTCCCTTATAAAAAAACATAAAAGTTCAGATAAGCAGGCAGGTGTCCAACCTTTACCATCTGGCAGAGAAAGATAAAGTTGTTTGCACTCTGGCAGAAGTGTTTAGTTTTTGTTATATTACACCAGAGAATCTTTTTCCATATGGACTTCAAGTCCACCAATTTGCCTTCTTCAAATCACAATTGATCTTTGTATGTGTTTTTGCCTAAGGCGTGCAATCTGAATAACCACACTCATTTGTGAAGATGCCGTAGAGACCATTGTCCTCTTGATAGATTCCCTCATTTTCTGTGGTAGATCTGTAGTTTTAGCAGGATAGTTTTTAGGTTACTGGCCACCTTTCATCAATGTCTTTTATGTTCAATTTCTCAATTTACGAGAGTAATCTACTCTAGAGACCACTTTATTTTATTTGTCCCCAGGGGGAAATTTGGCTTTTTACAGAAGCTTTTTTTAAATAAACACATACATAAATAGGTAGATATGTAAGTAAATAAATATACAAACGCATTTTGGTCTGCACACACACTGGAATGACTACAAAGGAAAAAAATTCAAAAGAAAGAAAAGTTCTGGCTTGGCTCTCACACTTACAGAGAGGCACTCTGTGGCTGTTGGTATAAAGGAGCCCCAGTAGAGTTTCGTGACACTTTTCTGCTGAAAGTCCTCAGTATTAGTGTATCACAGAGAGGATGTGCAGCATTGTTCATAGTGGCACTCAGCTTTGTTTTAATTCTCTTCTTCACTACGAGACACGTCCAACCTGTCATTAATGTGGACCGTCGAGTACTTGTAGGAGTGGACCACCTCGTCATCCACTCCTTGAATAGTGACTGGACATAGAGGCTGTTTGGTACAGCGAAAGTCAAAAGCTAATTCCTTGGTTTTGTTGATGTTAAGATGCAGACAATTGTCTTTGCACCAAGAAACAAATTCTCACTTGACTCCCATACTCTGTCTCTGTATCAATACACCCCATACGTGTAAAATCATAAGAAAATTTCTGACATGACCTGCTGCTATATGTATAGTTTGAGGTGTAGAGAGTAAAGAGAAAAGGAGGCAGGACTGTTCCTTGTGGTGCGCCACTGTTGCTCACATCCATATCAGAAACACAGTCCTTGAGCCTCACCAACTGTGGTCTGCCCGGCAGGCAGTCCATTATCTAGGACAGCATGGGCTCATCTACCTGCATATCTCTGGACTTACCCCTTAAAAGGGATGACTGGATGGTTTTGAAGGTGCTAGGGAAATCAAATAACATAGTCTTCACTGTGCTACTGCTTTGTCCAGGTGAGAAATAAGCCTTTTTTTAGGAGATAGACAATTGCATCCTCCACTTCAATCTTTGTTCAATTGGCAAACTGCAGTGGTTCCAGGTGGTCTACCACATGAGAACTTATATAGTGTAGGAGTATTTTCTCATAGGTCTTTATGATGTGAGATGTAAGTGCTACTAATCTGTAGTCATTAGGTGAAGAGTCGCCTACTTTCTTTGGAACAGGAACAATGCAGGGTGTTTTCCACAGCAGGGCAGTTTCTGAAGCCTTAGGGACAGAATGAACAGGTGACACAGGATACCACAAAGTTGGTATGCACGGGCCTTTACTTGTCCCAATGATGAACACCATTCTATCTCAAATGCTTTCAGCAACCCAACCCCACTTTTTTCACCTACACCTAGAACTAGGTAATTTTCCTGCATGTCTATAAGGCACAGTATGTACAGTTCCAATGCCTACATGGTACAGTTTCCACTCTGACATTGTTAGGAATTGGCTACGGCTCTATCCCTGGTCTGCCCATTTGAAATCTATTTATCGTTGGCCTTTAATGTCTTTGTTTGTTGATAAGCTACCCCAAGTCATTTAGATGTCCCTTTATCAGGGGGCAAGGGAAACAAAAAGGGAAAAATGGCAGTGTTGATCTAACATTGTTTTCCCTCTTGCTTTTGCAACAGCTTTTCCTGTGATTAATGTAAAGAAATACATTAATTCATGCAGCTTTTTGGGCAACAACTTTTTGCTATAGTTTACCAATGAGTTAAGAATTTAAAAGTATGGGAAAATATGGATATTTCTAAATTACTTATAAATGTAAATCTCACACTGCTATGCTTTTTTAAATGCACAATAACACAAAAAAAGACATACTGATTAAACAGTGAAATTAGTTAAAGGTAAAATAATCTACTGGTTGTGAAACTAATTGGAAAAAATCAGCAGCAACAGCTGTCTCCCAGGACTGGGATTGGAATCAAAGGACTGGGATTGGAATCAAACAGGTCTGCTTTTGTCTTAAGTTGTAGGGATGGGCTCTGTGAGCCTGAGAGTTGAATGGAAGTGCAATGCATACAATGCAGCTATGAGGAATAAGGGATGCAAGTTTTGGATTTGGCAAAGAAAAGAGTAGCGTCTGATGTCTCCTGCATTATATACACGACAGAATGGGTAAAAGAAAAAACAAATGCTGAGATTGTGCCTAAACTTGCACCTGATCTTGCCTTTTGTACATGTAGTAGTCTGTCAGGCAGAGTCATGTAATTTGTGATGTCCTGCAAATGATAGTTGTTTAATCTGACATTCTTTTTCGATGAGATTAGTAACTGCTGTTGTCAAGTTTGGTATTCCTTCCAGCTAGAGCTGTGTAATGTGCTTCCCACTTAACTGAATCCAACACATCTGATCATTAAATGTCAGTAGCATAAACAATATGACTGTGGCAATGCAAAACACATGCAGATCACACAAAACACAAAATAGAGGTCTCCAAAAGAAAAGCAAACAACAAGAGAGTGCCATAGTAAAATCTCCATCATAATGATAAAATAAATTCAGCTGTACATAAACAGTCCATAAACCCAGTGAAAGTGTAAAATTGGGAAAGAGGAATCCTAAAATACAAGTTACAACAACAGTCTGATGTGACGATAATCAGCAAACCTGACCACACTGATATGTGCTCATTCAATTTGTAGTTCCATGGCATTAAAATAGTTTAAACATAAATTTAATTAGTTAATATGACGACCAACAAAATTTCACATAAATCATGCATTATAAAACAAGCAAACAAAAGACAATACATAGCAAGAATAATTTTTAAAGAATCAAAACATCCATTATGCAGCTCGCTATATCCCAACAACAGGGTCACGGGAGCCAAACGCCAAACCCCGGGCAGGGTGCCAGCCCACTGCAGGGTGTTTTAGAATCGCCAATGCACCTAATCTGGAAGCGAACCCGGGTCTCCTAACTGCAAGGCATCAGCGTTACCCACCATACCACCATAATCAAAACATGACCAGTGTTAATTTTGACAATACATTTTGATTTAGTTTTAGTCTTAGACTTCTGACTAAATTGCATTTTAGTTTTTGATATATTTTAGTCATTTAATTTTTGTTAGTTTTAGTCAACAAAATGTAAATTAATTTTAGTCGAGAGAAAGTAAATCGGTTTTAGTCAACGAAAAGTAAAAGTAAATTAGTCAAACAGTCAAAATCAGATAGATATCTTATTTCACATATGAATATGCACAGAATATACTGTACCTCTAAACTATTATACTAACATGCACACTAATCAGCTAAACCACATATAGTGATTATTGAACAAAAAATGAAGAGCAGGTGTAGAAAGGATTTACTCCCAAAGCTCTTGGTCTGATAATGGCAGCTCTGATCTGTCATCACAGATTTTTGGCCCTCAACATGCCTTAGTTATGTTGCTATATTTGCTTATTATTGCATCCTTGCTGTTTGTTTGAGTGTGGAAGGCTGTCATCAGGGTTGCCTCATATCACATTACCTTAATCTAGAATGATGTTAAGTGTTATTATAGGAGTAGAACATTAGAATAGAATTAAACCTTCAAAATATGAAAAACACCGATCAATGTAAGCAGGGAAAGAACAGTTTTACTAAATGTGCAAGTATGTACATCTTTGTGTGTCAAAATCACTTCTTTTTCCTACAATGGTAAAATATTTATGTGCATTTAAGGAGGTCACTGGGTGATATTATCTCAGGGCAGTTTTAAAAAGACTTGTGAGGATTTTAACACTGAAAAGGGACATGATTGATGACAAAAACGAATGGGCAAAACTAACTTGTAATTATGAAAAAGGTTGGAGGTCAAAACCATTATTTTAAAAATGAGAATTGAAATTGCTAGCAACACTATTGTTTCCGTTAGAAGATGGCTTTTCCTTTGTTTAAGTCCAGTAATCACTTAACATGAGGCTCAACTTTAAATCAGATGGGCACAATGACCATGCGACTACCCCTGGGAGTTTACCTGTGTAATAATCACTTGAGGAGATACAACTGCTCAGGGATTTTTTTTTGAGAAAAATAAAAAAAAGAAGATGTAAGGAGCTTAAAAGGACAGAGTTGTGTTCAGAGAGTCTAACCAAAGTCAAAAACAGAAAAATGTTAGAGCCAATCAGCTCGAGTCCCAGCAACTAACTTGGCTAATTGCCCCTAACTCAGTACTAAATTTAGTTATTAGTTCTTTTGTTTTCAATCCAATACTCAGATGACAAACTGCTGGAAGCTGCAATGTCAGATTGGTGGAGCACAATGACATAATCCATCAGTTGGCTTTTGTGTCACACAGCCATCAACAGGCATACCAACAATGTGAACTCGGCCAATGCAGTGACTACCACAAAATAACGGCAACCATACCAAACAGAATAATGTTAAAATGAAAAAACGTTAATAAAAAAATGCAGATTTCCCAATGAAAATAAACTTGTGGAGCCGTAAAAGCACATAGTAACCAATTCCAAAATTGTGACATCAACACAACCAACATAAATCACTTAAAATCAAAGCTGATTTTTAAATCTTCCCTCTCATATCTATTTAAATAAAATTGCAAGCCGTTGTGTTTGGATGTGTGTTTGTTCGCTAATCACGCAAAAACAGCATGGCACTACCTAACTTTCAAATTTTTTACTGGGCGGCAAATATACAAGCTATAAAAACCTGGACATTGACAGAAATAGATGAACATACACAGGCTTGGTCCACAATAGAAATAAAATCCTGCAGTACATCTTTACATTCTTTGCTTTGTACCCCGATCAGTACAAGTTATCGCCAATATACCAACAACTCAATTGTGCTTCATTCACTCAGAATATGGAACCAATGTAGGAAGTACTTCAAGATAGAGAAGCTTTTATCTATGGCACCTCTGCACAGTAGCCAACTTTTTCCACCGTATCAAACATATACAGTTTTTAATGTCTGGAAAACATTCAGGAATAAATCACTTAGAGATCTATATATAGACAACATTTTTGTATCCTGCGAACAATTACACTCCAAATGTAACTTTCCAGCAACACATTTCTTTCACTACCTTCAAATTAGAAACTTTGCTAAACAAATCCTGCCCAATTTTTTCTCATCTCCCACCTACTTCTCTTCCGGAAAAAATATTGATCAGCCTTGAGGACTCAGACAGCATTTCCGTAATATATAAAAACATTTTACAGTCCCTTCCTTTTAAAGATCCCAGAGGACTGTGGGAAAAGGATCTCTCACTCAATATCTCAGTAAAGGAGTGGAAGGCAAAAATGCACAGAATTCACTCGCGCTGCATATGCACAAAGCAAATCATCTATCCAGCACATCTGTCTTGTTTAAAATTGTCCAAAATATTTCCAGGGCAAGATCCAAACTGTGAACGCTGCAATCATGTTCCAGCCTCACTGGGTCACATGTTTTGGGCCTGCACCAAATTAACATCATTTTGGACCAAAATCTTTAAATGCCTTTCAGACAGCCTTGGTGTCACAATCCCTCCTAACCCATTAACTGCTGTGTTTGGTGTACTTCCAGATGGGCTTAAAGTTGAGAAGGACAAACAAACTGTGATTGCCTTTACTACACTATTAGCATGTAGACTTATCTTGTTCTGGAAGAATCCTAAGTCACCTCTTTTAAGTCAGTGAGTAACTGATGTGATATACTATTGGAAGTTAGGTCAGTGCAAAACTTTTTAAAAACCTGGCAGGTTCTAATCAATAACATTTTAGAATAAGCATTTCAATTGAGGAAGAGGATTCTTTTCCCTTTCTTTCTTTCTTTCTTTCTTTCTTTCTTTTCCCTTCTATTAAAGTTTTACTCTGTTAGCCTAGCTCTCTTTCTCATGGGTGGGGGTTGATTTGATTCAAACCGAATTCGAACCTATAAAATTTGACTTGCTTTGATTTTAATAAGTTTAATAAAAAATATATATATATAAAATATATAAAAAAAACAACAAAAAAAAAACGGCTGAACCAATTTTAATTCAATTTTGCATGTGCCTTGCCATTGGCCCAACTTAAAATATGTATGAGCTACATGGTGTATTTGGGGGAGCAGATCAAAAAAGAGCACCGGTAATACAATTCCCATCAGAATCCTATCAAATGGGGGAGGCAGCTTAATGGATGAGGTCTCCAGGACTCTAAAAATATCCAAATCTTATTATATGATATCATCTACTGTTAAATTCTGCTCCGTGCTTCTAAAATTTTTATTTTTATACTGTATTGAGGATTTGTTCTGTTGTGTGTATTGTATTGTATTGTATTGTATTGACCCCCTTCGTTTGACACCCACTGCACACCCAACCTACCTGGAAAGGGGTCTCTCTTTGAACTGCCTTTCCAGAGGTTTCTTCCAAATTTCCCTACAAGTTTTTTTTTTGGGAGTTTTTCCTTGTCTTCTTAGAGTGTCAAGGCTGGAGGGCTGTCAAGAGGCAGGGCCTGTTAAAGCCCATTACGACACTTCCTGTGTGATTTTGGGCTATACAAAAATAAAATGTATTGTATTGTATTGTATCAGGTAGGAGTGTGCAGTGGTGGATATATCGTCATCAGCCTGCACAAAATTTTGTGGCAGTCATAGCTGAATCTCACTTAAGACCACCGGTACATACAATGCTTTCTTCTCAATTAATTCAGCGTTATCTCACAAGATTACAACAGTACATCTTTTTGTCGCATTGTGGGTTGTGTTTAGCCTTACTGGATTTCCAAAAGAAAGTTTTTCCCCCATTTATTTATTCCCAGGCAATGCCAGATACATAGGCTAATGCGCTATAAAGCTGAAAATGTTTTTTTCCAGTAATTATGTGTCTGTATTCCAAGGCATGCATAGCAGTCCTGAGATGGATCCTCCTTAATACAGTAGCTTTTACTGTATATATAGTAGGGTGACAGCGGAATCAGAAGATGCCATGGACTGGGCAGAGTTGAAGTAGGCAGCATAAAATGAAATGCTTTAATTAAATAAATAAAAATCAGGATGTGTAGCCAGAATTGTGGTTAAAGAACAGAGCAACAAATCATAAGCCAAAATGTGTACATGTAACCAAAGCCAACACATGCAAGACAAAATTCAAAGTCAGAGGGCAAGAAAAATTAATAAGTAAACTTAAAACTAACATTAAGGAGTGATGTGTGCATTTTGCCTTGTTTTTCATTTTCCTAAATGGTTTCTTGGTCTGTAAAAATATATGAGACATTGTCTTGGGGGTTTTGAAGGCCAAGGTATACAGTGGTTGTATTTCTTTCTTTTTTCAGAGTGTTTTTAATGATATTAATAATTAAATGTATTCTGCTGTGGCACCATATTGTTTTGTTTCATTATTTCAATGTTGAAACTATTCTGTTGACGGTTGCTATATAAGGTTCAATTGGAAACGTGTGATGTGTGACATTGCCAGGTCAAAGATCTAAAGGCCAGTGTTGTGCACATCTTAGTTGCCCAAGTCAATGGACACAACTAAAAACACGTGCTTGATTTTCTTTGAGTTTTATATCTATTTCTGGTATACTGTGAATTTTGACAACATCCATCAGTTTATGTCTTTTCTTTGTTCAGTGCTTTACTGTTTTTCAATGTATTCCTTTGATTAATTACAATTTTGCTTTCTTGTTTGAAACCTGTTTCCTCAACTCTCAAACTCCCTGTGTTGACTTTTCTATTTTATATTACCAACTCCTGTCTTCTGATTCCATTGTCATTTCAGACTGCTTCAATCTAGTGCAGTCAGCAAGGATTGTTCATTCACAAAATTATCCCAAAATGGCAGTGCCCATAAGGCAAATATGATTATGTTGTGGAAAAGATTAATAGTTTGTCATACTGTTAAAAAGATATGGGAACAAAAAATAAATATAACCAATAGATTCCATTACCTTTTTACCTCAGGAACTGTACTTGAATAATTTTTAAGGCCAAGAAACAGTGAGAAAAATTTACAATCATAAGTCTTACATGGAGCACCGAAACTTTGTAGTGATCTGTTAACTAATATTGGAAAAGCCATATTGGTCGAAGTATTAAATCAAAGCTGAAGACTTGTTTTAGTATGACCTACTTTAGTAGAGGATCTGCTGAAGTTGTTTCATATTACTTTTTTTCATTTATTTTTAATTGTATAATTGTTTTTGCTTTGTCATTACTATTATCTCCATGATCTCAGTTTCCTTGGTGGCCCTTGGTCTGCTTTGGAGTAGATGCCTTGTCACATTTTTGGACCTATTTTCAGATGTCTTCTATCCAAAAGATGTGGTCATCAGTTGTCTAATGTCATTTCTGAAACAAGACCTTAGGACACTTGAAATTTGATGTTGAAAATATCTCTGCATACATGTATGATGTTTCAACATGTTGTCTTTAGTGCATTTCATATTATATTTGTAACTACCGTATAGTGTACTGGAGTCATAAGCTAAGGGGTGCTTGAAAAAAATAAATTGAATTGAGTTACACCTATATCGTATTTAAGAACAATTTTGTAAAGGATGAAACACTCATATAATGTTTTTGCTCCCTTTTCTAAGAAGGTTATATCACAACTTAAACACAAAGTAAAATAAATGATAAACTGGCATATTTAATTACTTTAGGCTAGATTAATTAATCTATCACAACAGCATTTTCAAAAGTGTGTTTCTGCATTCCACATTACAGACAATATAATTTATAGAAATATTATTAATCTCTGAAAGCCATCTGGCTGGACTGATATCCATTGCAAAGAAAGCTTTGAACATGACAGCCTCAGGTGTTTGTGTGAATCAGTTGAATTATGCTCTCTTTTCGATTCATTGAAACTTGTTTGTGAAATATGGGCTTGTGAAAGATATACTGCATTCCTCTTATGTGGTTTAACAGTTCCAGATCATCAGAATCATCTGATAAAATGAATGAATCACTACAATAGTTCCATTCGTTATCCTGACTTCTCCTTTATATTCATAAATTATAGGTATGGAAGAATACCTGAAAAAAAGACCAAATGATTTGGGTGATCACCTGTTCTTCCATTTATTTTTCAGTTCAAATGCATCAAGATACAAATCTAAAGAAACAAGGCAGTCTTTGTCACCAAGTTGTATTCCCCAGTATGTCTAACAATGCTTTACACTTTCCCCCTCAGGTCCCTTCCCTTTTCCAGATCATTAAACAGATTAATAGAGGTAGTGTGTTTTGTAGGCTCACAAAGAAGGGGCAGGGCAGGGCATTAGCCAGTCGGAGGGTGGGGGTGGATGAGCTGAGCTGGGCTTTGATTTCTCAGAGGTGCGTAGTGAGAAGTAGTTTAATATTCTAGTACGGGATTGCACCATTTCAGATTTCCGTGCAATTTCTGCTTTGTAGGTATGAGCCAAAGTAATCACTTATAGAATAATGTATTTAACATTAACAGCAAACTAACAGGGTAACACTATTGCTCAGTTTCGAGGACTCAGACAGCATTTCTGCAATATATAAAATTATTTTAGTCCCTCTCTTTCAAAGATCCAAGATGACAATGGGAAAAAGATCTATCACTCAACATCTCAGAAAAGGAGTGGAATGTAGCAATGCAGAGAATTCACTCGAGCTCCGTATGCACAAAGCATACAATCATTCAATTCGAAATTATATATCAAACACATCTGTCTCGCTTAAAACTGTCCAAAATGTTTCCAGGGCCAGATCCAGCCTGTGAACACTGCAATCAAGCCCCAGCCTCACTGGGTCACATGTTTTGGGCCTGCTCCAAATTAACACCATTCTGGACAAAAATGTTTAAGTGCCTTTCAGACAACCTTAGTGTCACAATCCCTCCTAACCCATTAACAGATGTGTTTGGTGTTCTTCCAGATGGGCTTAAAGCGGAGAAGGACAAACAAACTGTGATTGCCTTCACTACACTATTGGCGCGCAGAGTTATTTTGCTAAACTGGAAGAATCCTAAATCTCCTCTTTTAAGTCAGTGGGAAACCGATGTTTTATACTATTTGAAATTGCAAAAAAATCAAATACTCAGTTAGAGGATCTGTGCAGAACGTTTTCAAAACCTGGCAGGATCTAATCAAAAATATTTTAGATTAAGCTCTTAAAGCACTGAAAAAATAGATTCTCTTCCCATTTCTTTTTTTTTTTTTAATTTTTTTTCCATTTATCTTTATCCACCTATTAAACTCATCAATTTATATGTTTTTACAAGCTTTAAGTTTTACTCCGTTGGCTATGCTCTCTTTCTCAGGGGTGGGAGTAGATTTGTTTTCAATCCTATTTTCCTAAAATAAATTCCTAAATTGATCCATCTGTATGGAATGATTATAATAAAATAAAATTAAAAAAAAACTGAGTAACCCTACTTCAATTGCAAAGCAGGCAGAACTATTAGCAATATTTGCTTAATTGTACAAGAGACTATGGTTCATCAGTTGTACCAGTTGTGACCAACCTAATAAGCTCGTATTTGTCCAAAAACCTGGGGGAGAACCCACGCTACAGAACTTCCCGATTCTGTAGTAGGTCATGCTCGCTCTTCTCTTGAAACGCTTCCAAATTTGGTGTTAAGATGAACTAAACATCAGCTGCCACACTTGAGCAATTCACATCCCATTTGCTCATCAGTTTGAAATGTAATATTTAAAAAAAATTTCGAATGAAGTGAATTTACACATATCGTGAAACAGAATTCTATATTCTGCCCTGAGAGGTAAAGGCATGTTTTGATACTGGCCTTTTAATATGCTTATGGAATCTACTAAGTCATTGGGTCTATTCTTGTGAAATATGCATAATAACTGCAAGGTTTAAACCAAATCTAAAATAAATTGCTTTGACATATAAACTTATAAAAGTTGCCTTGCAAAACGCACACAACGTGTAAATGTGTGAACTCCAGAATATGCACTACACTTGCAAGAAGCTCAGGATACCTAGGCTAAATGTACTGCTATATAAGACAGAGCCATTAGCTTTGCCACATATTATCTTACTTTGCCATTGGTGCCAGAAGGCAAAACAAAATGAAAACATGTTACTTTGACAAAAAATGCTCCAGTTAAAGTGTCTTGTGAGGGGGCTTTTATGTTGATTTTTAGTATATGCACCAATTTATGTTATTTTTGCCATATACAGTATTTACACTCATTATGATATATATTATCTAAAATTGGAAAAAATCAAATTCTCACTTAGAGGATCTGTACAAAACTTTTTCAAAACTTGGCAGGATCTGATCAATAACATTTTAGAATAAGCATTTAAATTGAGGAAGTTGATTCTCTCCCCTATTTTTTATTCTATTTATTTTTATTCATGTATTTATTTACATATTTTTACTATTATTAAAGTTTAAGTCTGCTGACCTAGCTCTCTTTCTCATGGGTAGAGGTCAATTTGATGACCTAGTTTTGTGAAACTTGACTTGTATGTATGGAATGTTATCTGATTTTAATAAAATTAATAAAATGTTATAAAAAAGTATTTACACTCATTACTGTTAATGGTTATTTAGTGCCTTATTATACACTGCTCTTTCCCCTTAGTAGGTGTGTCTTAGTTTCAGTGATGGAACTTCTCTATGCATGTTTTCCTGAGACTTCTCTCCCATGACCTCTCTTACCACCTCTGTGCTGATAATGCACAGATCTTCCTTTTATTTCTTACTTCAGCTCAAATGTTTGAGCCCACATTCAAAACTGCCTCTCAGATTTCTGGTGAATAAATAAACATCATCTTAAATTTATCCTCTCCCAAGTCAGATATCTTTTACTTGCCTTCTGCTTCTGCATCTTCAGATCTATCTCTAAGCACATTATAGTGGATACAGTCAAAAACCTTGGTGTTAACTGTAGCTGATTTCTTCTCCGTCATTGAAAACATTTATTTATTTACCAAGTCTTGTCACTTTTTTCTTCACAGCATTGAACGGATTTCGCAACCCCAAAGCCGCTGAAGGGTTAAGGGTCCTGTTCCGCTCTTGGCTGAACTACAACAGCTCTCCAGCAGTGTCCTCAATAAGGATGTCTAATCTAAGACTTCAAGTGGCTGATTAATTTAATTTTAGATAAATATTAGCATGTATTTTATTTTGATAAAATGGGTTATGAACACATTCTGTTCCTGCTAACATTCATAACACAATTTTGTGTGTAATGGAACTAGCATTAAACATATCCATTAATGGGAAATTGGCAAAAAATGTATAATACTTTATTACTTATATTACAGGAAAATATTTAGGCTTATTAATAAAATATCAGTAAGGCAATATTATTGTTCTTTAATTCGCAAAAATAACAATAATTTAAACTAATGTTTAAACCACACATGTGTACAATATGTTAACCTTATACTTAAAAATTACCTAATGGAGTTGGAAGTTAGTTGCTATTCAATTGTATTATTATTACTGTATTATGTTAATTTCTGTAAAATGTAGACAACTTTTATTTTGTTCATTAATTATCCAGTTCTGACCTAAGAAATTTTGGTTTCTTTACTGCATTCCCTGTCACGGTAGATATTTTAATGTCCAAACAAGTGAAGAGGTGCTTTGTGACAATACTTATTGTAAAATGCACTGTATAAATAAAATTTGATTGGGTGTTTGACTGAAAAGGCATTATGATAGGTTGAAAATCCACCAGTAACTGACAATTATTAGTTGGGTGCTGTCACTGTTGTGGAATTGCACAGAATGTCACTTTCCTTTCCCATCATCTACAATCCCTAAGATGAAACTGGGAATGCTGGGAAGTGCAGTCTAGGTCAGCTCCTGACCTAGTTGTGTATCTGTCAGCGTACTTGTGGAGCTGTGCATGTCACCGGTTACTTTCATTGACATAGGGACATGAAAGTACAAAATGTTTGAAAATGATGACAGATTATGTACGCAATGTACTATACCTTAGTGTTAGTGACAACTGCTACATATTCATTTGGGTCAAAAATAATCCACTTTGTAAGTAAAAACTGGAACTCACTAATTGAAAATCGCTAAATAAAAATTAACCGAAAATTCAGTTGAAAAGAAAAATGTTCTCTGAAATATCTACAGAAATGGTGTTAAGACCGCCATAACTTGAGAAGCCAGCTTGTATTGTGTCAATGGGAAATATGCTATGAAATAGTCAAACTGAATCTGAAAAGTGTTTTGACTCCACAATGGAAAATGTTTGTGTCTCATTCTCGATTAAAATAAATCTTATCTTGGACACAAGCTTATCTGTTGCAGGAAAATACCTGAAGGAGCAGAAAATAAAGACAAAGAGACCAACCAAGTATAAAAAATTTGATGTAATAGGAAAAAACTGTGAGACAACCTGAAGTCTGCGAAAAACACCCTTTCTTTCATTTATTATTCAGGTGAATGAAAGTAGATTACTTTGTTGAATGGGCTGCACTGAATAAAAAATTAATTATTATTATTATTATTTTTATTATTATAGCACACGTGTGAAGAGGTCCCATTAATATGCAGCAGAAGTAATTTGGTCCCTTGAGTCATCTTCCTGCTATCTTGTGAGTTAGTTTCTCTATTAACCATCATTTTCACTGAAGGCAGACAGCCCTGAGGATTGTCACATGCAGGAAACGTGTTTAGCTTAGGTAGCTTCTTAGCTTCTTAACAACACACACAGAAGTAAAATGTCTGGTTTAAAATTTCCCCATATTGAAGTCCTGATGAATGTGTTTATGATTGTAATTTAAAAGAAGGGGGTACCATGTGAAGAGTCATGGAAAGGGAGAACAAAGATTCCTCAGTGCAAGAAATTAAATGGTTCCAGAAAGCAATGTAGCCAGAGAAGAGCTAACTATAACTTGTAATGGCTAATGAAATTAACACCCAAAGTAGGTTGCCTGGAGAAAATTTTGAACATAACTTGAAACAAGAGGAAACCGTTGAGCTGTTCTGTTTTCATCTGCCTAGCTTGTAGCTAATTGATTCAGTTTTTGCATCAAGTAACTTCACAGAAGATACCACAATGTTCATTTCGTTTCAGGCTGTCATCTCTCATTGTGTAAACAAATACTTCCTGTTTTTGTATTTGGTTGTCCCTTTCTGAAGAATGACTAAAACAAACAAACAAACAAACAAAAAAATGGAATTGATTTTTATGAATACTGTTGAAGATTTTGTACACCTTCCTTTTATCATTCAGTTCCTTCAAATTCTTCTCAGCTCAAGATGAGCATGCTGATGAGAAACAGGAAACTGTTTTTAAATAAAATAATTTTTATACTTTTAGAGAGTAAGAAGCATATATATCTTATTGATAGTTTTTATAGTTAGCTATGGTCAGTGCTAAGATTATGCGTGGCATGTACAAAAGTAACATATGCAAAATTGAACTGATTACATAAATTCAGCTACACTTATCTGTGGTAATAAAATAATATGATATTTGATTTCTCTTACTCTACACGTTCCCTCAGCATTCTTCCTACAACTTTCTTCAGTATTCTCATGTGTCTCATCCTCTCTTGCCTGGCACGTCCTCTCTTGATTGCATTCTCATAATGCCTGCTTCTCAGAATCATTTGCAGGAACCTTCCTCACCTCTTCTCTACTTTTTGGCTGCCACTAATGATATTTTGAAAAAGAGTTCCGTAAAATGAATCTCTAAGAATGCCTAAAATCTAAGGGATGCAGCTAGAAACTTAAAGAATGTGCATTTCTGATGACTAAGGTAAGGAACTCTGAGGTTTCAATGTTATAGTTACTTAAGAAAAGAAGGACCAAAGTTTCATGTTGAGGTAGTAGTACTAGGGTGTTGTACTGTGTTAGCCATTATGGATGTAGTGAGAAGTCAAGCAAAATGATACCTTTTATTGGCTAACTAAAAAGATTACAATATGCAAGCTTTCAAGGCAACTCAGGCCCCTTCTTCAGGCAAGATGTAATCGAAAACTTGGATATTGTAATCTTTTTAGTTAACGAATGAAAGGTGTCATCTTGCTTGACTTCTCACTACATGGTGAGGTAGTTATACACAATAATCAGGGAACAGGAGAGTGGTAACATGTTGCATGTTGATGAGCACATGCAAGTAAGAATTTCACTGTACACGTGACTGTAATGACTCACTAAATCTATAATATCCGGAAAAAAGGGGCCCACTCTAAGATTTTTTACATTTCCTGGCAGAAATACAATGGGAGGATCCATGGAGGTCACAATTCTATTTGCTGTTAACTGCCTCTGTGATACCATCTTCTAAGTACAGTACATTTAAACTGTATGTTATTCAATAAATTATGTTTTTTTCTTAATTTATCAGGGTTTCATTTGTATCATTCTTGATTTGGGTTCTACTCAAGAGGGCACCATATACCCCAAAAGGTGTACAAGTAAAGTTATTCTGAGCAATCTGGTTTTAATTGTTTAGGATAAAAATACAAAAACTATTCCTCATTTGTGTCATGATTTAAAGTTTGTGTAAATGTGTAATATTTTTACTTTACATTATTGTTTAGATAGCCTTCATTATTACACTTTCACATTATTAAAACCATTTTTGTCATTTTAACGTCTTATGTCATCATACAACTTGCTGTACATTTAACCAAAGAGTTAGGAGCCTTACTAATTAGTGTTAAACATTCCACTAATGTATTATGTTCAACATTTGTTTAACGTGCAACATTTGTTTAACCTTTTCATTCCAGGCTTTCTAAACCACTGAGATAGAACATGAAAAGGTAAACTAATCCACAGTTACACAGAAACAAATTCCCCATTTCAAGACTCCTGGTATAACCACTAAGCTGCACTCTCCTCACAATTGTAAAAGACTACTGGCAGAAAGCCAAAAGACATGAATGCTGATGAAGAATTTTGTGTGCACCATCCACAATGTTGGAAGCCTGTCTCCGACTCCGTAATTGCATTAACAATGACTAGTAATTTGCCATCTGCTTAAAGCCGCTTTGTGATTTCAATTAAATGCTGTGTGTCTGAGTCATTAGAAAGCCTATTCTCTTTTTTTGTCTCGAGAAAAGAGAGCCCTTTTGCCTCGGCAAGTTGCCTTGAAGCTTAAAAATGCACAGAGCTCCTGGGACACAGTGTATATTCAGCAGCCGGTTCCTTACCCATCTAAAGGGAGTGCTTAGCGATGTCACTGACAAAGCAGTGCTGTCTCAGTCCTTAGCCTTCACGTACCATCCTTTTTATCCCGGAAACATATTCAAGCACTTGTCCAAAAGCTCCCCTGCCCTTTTCACCTGTGCCCTTTCTGGCTGCTCCAGGGTCTTCAACACAAAAACATCATAGCTTTGGGATTAAAACAAGCAGAAGACTGCAAGGGCATTGTGTCAGTCTACCTGAATAACCGATAATTGCATAATTCAGTGCAGTTGCAGACATGAATTGGAATTAAAAGCAACACCTTCACTCCAAACATATTTATTCATTTATCGACATTATATATTATATTCATTAGGAGCACTAAATTAGGCTGTTTGCAAATCATTATAAGAGTGTTACTTGGTAAGAATGCATCAGAAATAAGTACTGATCTTTAGAACTGCATTAATTTTTGTTTTACAAAAAAGAACTGTTCTCCAATGAATTTCCTTATAAACAATATTTGCAAACCATATTTTTAAATCTTTGGAATTAGCTCCTCTTTTTTTTTGCCATGACCAATTTGCGTTCCATTACTTTAATTTATGTGCTGAAATTTAAGCATAAACTGGAATACATTTATTTCTAGGTATTTCCCAGATTCCTCAGATTCAATGTATCTGTATAATGGGGTCTCAATTATTCTGCACAAATTTCTTATGGGGTGAAAGAGGAACTATATATCAGATCTTGTCACTTTGCCATCATTGCAGTTATTAGCAGCAGGAACCTGTATGAGCAAAAATAGCTCAAATATTGAGCATAAGTTCTACATACAGTATGTGTTTAAAAGCTGCAGTACAAATGAATCAAAAATATATTAGATTATATTAGATTAGACAGAGCTGGAGGTGGCAGAGTTAAAGATGCTAAGATTTGCACTGGGTGTGACAAGGATGGACAGGATTAGAAATGAGTACATTAGAGGATCGGCTCAGGTTGGATGATTTGGAGACAAAAGTCAGAGAGGCGAGACATGTGCAGAGGAGAGATGCTGGGTATATTGGGAAAAGGATGTTAAAGATAGAGTACACAGGCAAGAGGAGAAGAGGAAGGCCTAAGAGAAGGTTTATGGTTGTGGTGGGAGAGGACGTGCAGCTAATTGTTATAACAGAGCAAGGTGCAGAGGACAGGAAGGTATGGAAAAAGTTGATCCACTGTGGTGACACCTAACGGGAGCAGCCTGAAAGAAGAAGACAATTAGATTAGATTTGATAAGCTTTGTTAATCCCATGGGGAAATTCAGGTGCATGCAGTGGCAGAAATATAAAAAAACAAGGACACAGACTCATAGGAGAGATTATACAGTCATTCAATCAATCCATAAGTAAATAAATTAATAAAAAATGAACTTAATGAGTACATTGGATGGAGGCATTGAATCGCCTGATAATTGTGGGCAGAAAAGATCCAAAGGAGCGCTTCTTGGCACACCGTGGTGGAATGAACCTGTGGCAAAAAGTGTTCCAAGAGAGTGCCTCATGGAGAGGACAGAGGAGATTTTTCATGTATATTTTTCACGTATATCACTATTTAAATGTATAATATCATAGAATAATATGTTTGTTGTTTATAACACCATATAGGTTGTGTTCAATGTATTATATTTTTATCGTATTATTGTTAAACTAGGAAATGCACAGACCTTTGGCCTTCAAATTAAGTTAGATCGTTAAAAGAAAGCTGAAAATTTCCATTTTGACCAAACATTTTTTTCTTTCAGTATGAAGAAATACCACCCCACATCATTGCTGATGTAACATTTGTGAGTATTACTTTTCTTTTTTATTAGTTTGCCCACTTCATGAAAGTTTCCCCAGTTGTTAGACCTCTGTCTTCTTTTCATTTTGTATTTCTAGCTATGGCGGCTTTGTGTAGACAAATGATAGGACTGATTCAAGGTTTTGACTTTCTGGCTTACTTCACGATTCATCTCCTAGGGTCAGATTTATAAAACTTGTATATGCACAAAAAGCGGCATGAAATGTGCATGCACAGCTTTCCCTGCAAACGTCAGGATTTATAAAAGAAAACTACATGAGAAGGCTTGCATTACTTTTTTAACATCACAATGACAGCACCATTGATAAAGGAGGGAAATGCAGCCAAATCAGCTAAATGATGACTCAAATGTATAGTATAGTAACTCATATCACCAGGCCATTATTATAATGTCTATTGATGTGACAAATGTAATAAACCTGAAAAGTGAAGAATATGACATATGGACTCAATTTTAGATTCCTTTTAAGAGGGCCATTTCTGCCCTCCAAGAACATTTTTGTTCTTTCATCACGTCCATTTTAAACACAGGCATGATATACTCCCTGTGTACAGAAAGCTATAAATATTATGTCTAGCCTATTTATAGCCTAAGGGTTAGACACAACATGGCTTGTATGGCACTCTTAAAGAATATACAGATGATCATATACAGTATGATAGAAACAAGCTTTTAGAGACCGGTTGGATATTTTTTGCAAATAATCATACCTGGCTTTTGAGCTGATTTAGACTTTTAAGAACCATTCTCTTGGAACTATGTGCTCAGTTGGCATTAGAAAGACAGACTGCCCAAAATCACGCACTACTTGGTCATATGCAGGTTTTAACTATGGTTGGCTTTCTGTCAACTGGCACCTACCAGAGTGTACTAGCCAACAGGCCAGGAATATGTCAGCCATTCACAAGAATGGCGCTGCTTTTGTTAACCATAAGCAGTTATATTCCATTAACACACAAATCTGTAATGCAAAGATGAGAATGACAAGCATTGTTGCTCAGTAGTCTAGGTCAACCCATGATTGATTTATTTTGAGCCAAAGTAGCACTGATAAGACAACTTGCTAATGGTGCTGTTTGTGATGATTGGCTTGTTGGTTAAGTAACTGGCTGAACCTGCAGTTTTTCATATAGCCTATACTATTCATTGTAACAGCATTCATGTCATTATGTCTGCCCAGTGATAGCAGCTACCAGCTCAGACACTGGTGCCTTACACATTTCCCTGACCCTAGAGTGCACAGGTGTGGCACTTCTATGCTGTCCAGAGTGTGCCACAGAGCTCCTCAAATACAACAGGCAGTGGTTGGATGTGTCAGGTGGGAGGCTGCTTTCCCAGCCAATGAAGGTCTGCAGCATATTGATGCATATGTATGAGGTTCATTAGCATATTGTGAATTCTGAACTTTTGAACTCTTTTGAGACCCTCCTCAATGGGATGACATACAGAAGCGTGACTGTGTATATTAGAATGGGAGATCCCGCTTCAATAAATAACCTTACTGTTCCTGTTTTGAGTTGAATAAAGCTGGTTTTTCTAAAGCACTGAGAGTTAACCTCATCTTTGGGGTGCAAGACATTGACTCACGTGTCACATGGTATGCTTGTTTCAGCGTGGAACCAGGCAGGGTTTGAGGTGCATTCACATGTGTACATTTACAAGGTGATTGTGATTTATAAAGTTAAATTCAGTAGAAATGTACACGTGTCAGTTTTTTGACATATGCAGTTTCCTGTTTTCAGTGTACGTGTGCTTTCATGCTCAAATCAGCGTAGTTTCATAATTGAGACCCTGGCCATCTAACTCATGAACCCACTAACTCCTATTGGTTTTCATTGTGCAAGGCATAGCATGAGTGAGTATTTCTGTGTGTTTGGGGTTTGATCTCATTTTGTTTCTTTGGTAAAAGGCTAAATATCAATTACACCAAAATCCTCCAGCACAAAGAAATTGGTGAACTATATAGATTTAGGTGTGCTGGATCATTTTCTGAAATTGGAATTTACTCACCACAAACTATTAGTATTTAGTTGTCAGATTTAGTGAAAGTGCCATTCTGAAATAAAGAGTTTATGGTGTATGGTGTTTTGTGGTGTAAGTATATTTTCATGTTCAGAATGTTATTTTAATTTTATTTTGAGTTGCAAAATGGCTGCCTTGCTCATTCTTAACATTAGTTAAGGTGAAAACAACCTAAATAAAAAGTGTTTTACATATTGTCTGCTCTCGACCAGTTTTTTTCTCTTATTTCTTTCAAAATAAACAGGAATTTATATTAAGATGGATAGGAAGACTCCTTTTATTGTCCAGAGGAGAGAAAGTAGTTGGTTAAATTGTTTAAATGGGTTTGGACATGGGGAGAGGTTCCACCAAGATATCACTCAAAGGGAAAGACGTTATAGTGGAAATTTTTGACTGGAGTGATTTTTTTTTTTTTTTTTTTGCAGACCAGTGCTATTTAAATGTAGCAAACTCATGTTGTCAGGTGGCATACCCTAGAAGTTGTTAATCTTACCATTAGAGAGATCCAACAAAACCTTGGATTCTAAACATGACCTGGCACTGTCTGTGTGGACTTTACATGTTATTCACATGTTTGCATTTTTATTGGGGACTCCATTTTTCTTCCACATCCCAAAAACATTGATTGTTAACCCTAAAATTGCCCTTTGTAAGTAAGTGTGCCCTGCAATGGACAGGCATCTTGTCCCAGCCTGGCTCCTACTCTGTGTCTGATGCTGCAGAAATTGGCTCTGCTGTCCCATACAATAATTTGTGAATTCAGAAAGTGACCAATTGAATAAATGTTTCTTTTTGTTTTCTTATTATATTTGCATTTATATTGGCAATTTGTCACTGTCACATACCAGAAGAATCAGGCACACTCACTTATACCAGACTGATTAAAAGTCATAATTTGCCTTACAGTTGTATTTTTGGGATTTAGTAGTAAGATGTGACACCAGCAAAAATGTAAAAGTTCCACACAGAGCATTCTTAATTATCCAATTCCCTGCTGTTTATCATACCAGCTCACCTTTTGTTGCCTTGTTTTTTTCTAAACTTTTTTCTCTGCTAAATGCATGTGCTTTATCAAATGACTTAAGTGGTGCAAAATGATATGCCGTTTTGAAGCCTCAAGTATACAGATGTCTGTAATTGCTTTTCATAACATCATAGCGTAAGAACACATCAGCAATAACTACTTATGCCATTTAGTTACAAAGTTGCAATACAAGTAGAGATATAACACCATATTAGACAACGCTGAGTGAACCAGTCACATAAAATGTAAAGAGAACAATTTATTGAGGCATCCCCACAACCATATGAACATGGTTCGACACTCAGTCTACCTTTGATAGACTGTTAAATAAAGATTAATAAACAAGAAGGTACTGTATATATTCCAGACAGATATATTCAATCTTGGGTCCAAAATGATGCTGCTTTGACAACATAAGCTCAATCAGAAGCTTAACATTTTGAAAATGATTATTTTAAAGCTTTTCTTTTAGTATCATCCTTCCAAGTTTCACTCCTCACATTTGATTTCTTGTCAAAGAGGAAGGGCTCTGGGTTGAAGCCAGATTGCTTGGCAAGGAGGCCCAGAGCTTGAAACTCTTTTTCAACAGATTTCTCAACAAGGTGACAGTTGAGAGTTAGTTCCAAGACTATTATCCACATTAAAAATGCCCTTCCTTAGAGAAATGGGGGAGACATCAAACATTCAGTAGCTAATGTACCATATGTATGTTGGCAATGTTAGCAGTGATTGCAGACTGTTGACATCAATATAAATTATTTTGTTATAAAAAGCAGTAGTAGAAAGAGACAGACAGTGACATGGAGACATTAGAGAAAGCACTTTTTTATTTAACTGTCACCATGAAATATGCAATACATATAATTATCTGACAGTTGTAAAAGCAAGACTTCCTTTTCTCTGTAGTTCAGTAGTACTGTATGGCCTTTGTTAATGGAGATAGTTGATGGTCATAGCTTTGTAGAATGATTTGTAAGTAATTTTATTGATAGGTTGAATTTTCTTAATGCCACAGACTGACTTAATCATCTCCGCAACATGTCTTACACATTATGTACCAGCTGGGGAAAGACCCTGTTACAGTCTGTTGCCGAAGTACTCTATACTGTGGTGCCAGCTGCATTGCATGCTTACCTGACTGTCTGCAGATTTTGCAAGTGGTGAGATATGTTTTAAAAACAGATTTCCAAAAGAGTAATTAGTCTGGCCGGGTCAGACAGAAGTAAACTAACAAAACTAAAACAAAAGTCAAAAGACATGCAGGATCACAAAGCAGAAGAAGCTACAGTAGTCCAGCCTTCATATTTCGAATAAACAAAGTTCAGACAATACTGAGCACCTGGCTCACTGTTTTAAAGATGGTCACACACACATGCATGTTGGTCACGCCCTCTTGTTATGTGTGCTGTCATAGCAACAGAAACGAGTGCTAATCAAACCATCAAAATGACAAAAGAAATAATGATAAAATTATTCATATAATTTTGGAGGTGGGGTAAAGTAATTATTACTGGAGGACCTCTGTTATTTTTGTCCTGTCCAAATCGCTCATGTCAGTAAATTTTTATGGAATGTATGTTCATGTCACAGTAAAGATTACAAAGCTTTTATATTCTATAAAAAGCCTGTAAAAATAACCCTAGGTTAAACTAGAATTAACATATCAGTAAAATTTGGTCATTTGAGCAGTTTAAACAAAAAAAAAAAATTACAGAAGTCCTCTGTATTACTTTACTCAGTGCCTGAAGTGGAAAAAAAGAACTGACGATACTCCTTGTTTTGTATGCTGAATAAATGAGGGATTGGGTTTGGGTGGGGGGGTTGATGAGCTATCTCCTCAGAGGTCCGAAGACAAGCTGATACACACAATTTATATCAAAAAGTATGGGGTGCCCCCCTCGGAGGTATGAATTTGTGGCAAATAAGGGTTGCTAATGATGTCTAAAATGTTCTATCAACATTCATAAGGCAAGAACAGGGAAATGCCAGTACAGAGTACCAGTGCGTACTGGCACACTTTAAGCACTGGCTTGATCCCACCTTTTGGCATAAAACTAATCCTGTCGGAATAGGGCTTAAAAATTACAGAGGTCTTCTGGTAATTATTACTTCACTCCACCTCCTGGTGTAAAACTAATCCCGTCTGACTAGGGCTGTATTAAATCAAAGTTATTATTACATTGCCCTAATGCAAACTCCCTGTCTACAAAAGTTTATATTGGAAAGTGTCTGGTGGACATTTTTATACTTTCATATGTTTAAAGCTACAATTTTTTGTATACAAGCCCTTTTTAAAATGAACACTAACAGTAAAGAATGCATATGGTGGTGCTGCAATCATTTTACTTGTCTTTGATACTTCATATTTTAATTAAATAATTTACATTACAGCAAAAAAGCAGTAATTTGTCTCATAGTAAACAGATAATATATAAAACCATTGCCCTTGAGGATATTCATACTTTTACTTTTATTCATCTGGAGTATCAGTTAATTATAACTAAAGAAAAAGAAGGGCTGAGATGTTATCTGACTCCAAGATGCCATCCACTGCAGCGTGCCAAAGTGACATGTTGACATTACAGGCTATCTATACTCGATAAAAAATTGGCAGCACGACTGGGTAAAACTAAGAAAAACTAAGTGTATCTAGCCATTGTTTATTTCATGTTTATTTATAAAGCACTTTAAAATACCAGAAGTTGAATTGAAAGTGTTGTACAAAACATATACCAGGTGAAACAAAAAAGTGAGAATTCAAATAACAATAAATACATCATATTATTAATAAATAAAATAGTAAATTATTAGATTAGATAAACTTTAATCCAATTGGGAAATTCACATACAGTACATACAAAAGTAGAAACATAAAAAACAAGGATAAAGTCTCACCGGACAGATAATACAGTCAATCAATCAATCAATATCTATACTAATAAAAGGCAAAGCCCTCACTGACTCACTCACTCACTCATCACTAATTCTCCAACTTCCCGTGTAGGTAGAAAGCTGAAATTTGGCAGGCTCATTCCTTACAGCTTACTTACAAAAGTTGGGCAGGTTTCATTTCGAAATTCTACACGTAATGGTCATAACTGGAACCTATTTTTTTGTCTATATACTGTAATAGACTTCAGCTCGATGGTCACAGGAGGTGGAGTTGCGTCTCACATATTCACGCCTACCATGTAATTGAGTGCCTGCCCATATAAGGTAAAGTAAACACTTTTAATTTTTTCCTCCTTTCCCTGAGCTATAGCCTAGACAACTGCAAACACGGGATCCCATTTCTAGACCGCGGCAAACTAATATTAAGGCGCTTCGCACTTTCTTTTGCACGTATATGATTATGAGGTCGTCAGGACGGATTATGAAGACACGCACAGGAGTGGAGGACCGACAGTGCCATCCCGGCCAGTTAATAGCAGGGCCGTCTCTCCAGTCTACACGAGACCCGCCGCGACGCTTCCCAAAAGGCGCTCATATCGTCAGCAAAGACGTCTCTCTACACTATATAAAACAAAAAGGCAAGTTTCCTTTCTTTACACCTTTTTTCCTTTTATCCCAAACCAAAGCCTTTCTCTCTTAACACTGCAGAGGACACAAAACTAATTTTCTTTAATTGCTGGTAATACCGGTAAGGCACATTACCACAGGCAGAAATTTGGACGTTCACATACAAAATGTAATTTCTATACCACAGCCGTCGTGTAGCGCCTTTCAAAAGGGATCAAATACCAATAGATGATCCATATACATTTTAGCTGCTGTTAGTACTATTTACCTGTTGTGTTATACCGTCTTTAAAATGTAGCTTACCCAAAACCACTCCAGTAGTGCTTAATGTATCTTTACTTCTTAAAACGTTAATGTTTTACTGTTTAATTACTTATAGACTACATTTTATTTTTTTCCCTTGTACTCAGTGAGTGAGGCCAATAGGTGATCAGTTTTTTATACAGTATATATATATATATATATAAATGACCTCCAAAGAGCGTGGAGACTTTTGATCACGTGTCTGCAAAAAGTGGGGTCTCCTGCCCATGCAAAAGTCGAGCAGCCGGCGCGCACGCATAGCTGTGCCGACCGTTGACACGCTGACTGCGCTTCTGCCTTAAGTCAAAGTGAGCACTTTTAATTTTTTTCCTCCTTCCCCTGAGCTATAGCCCAGACAACTGCAAACACGGGATCCCTTTTTTAGACCGCGGCAAACTAATATTAAGGCGCTTCACACTTTCTTTTGCACGTATACGATTATGAGATCGCAGAAGACACGCACAGGAGTGGACGACCGACAGTGCCATCCCGGCCGGTTAATGGCAGGGACGTCTCTCCAGTCTACATGAGACCCACCGCGACGGTCCCCAAAAGGTTCTCATATCGTCAGCGAAGACATCTCTCTACACTATATAAAACAAAAAGGCAAGTTTCCTTTCTTTACACCTTTTTTTCCTTTTATCCCAAACCAAAGCCTTTCTCTCTTAACACTGCAGAGGACACAAAAGTAATTTTCTTTAATTGCTGGTAATACAATACAATACAATACAGTTTATTTTTGTATAGCCCAAAATCACACAGGAAGTGCCGCAATGGGCTTTAACAGGCCCTGCCTCTTGACAGCCCCCCAGCCTTGACTCTCTGAGAAGACAAGGAAAAACTCCCAAAAAAACCTTGTAGGGAAAAATGGAAGAAACCTCGGGAAAGGCAGTTCAAAGAGAGACCCCTTTCCAAGTAGGTTGGGCGTGCAGTGGGTGTCAAAAGAAGGGGTTCAATACAAGTATACAGAACAGAACAAATCCTTAATACAGCATAATAATAAAAATTTTAGAAGTACAGAGCAGAATTTAACAGTAGATGATATCACATAATAAGATTTGGATATTTTTAGAGTCCTGGAGACCTCATCCGTCAAGCTGCCTCCCCATTTGGCCATTCCACGGCTGAAACGTTGCTCGGCCAGCCAATCCGATGAAAGGACCCCTCTTTCCCATGATTCCTGTGATCCTCCATCAGGGATGACTTTACCATAGGCAGGCAAACAACTTGGCAGGTGGGCCGTGGCACCAATTGCCACATTTGAGTACCGAGAACAGAAACAGAATAGGTGAGGGTTAGTAACAAATTATAATAATCATGTTACTTATGTTTTAGTGCTAATGACTAACAACAGAGATGCAGTATGTACAGTTAATCAGCAGCTCTAGTCAGGATATGCTAAACTGAAGTAGTGAGTCTTCAGCCGGGATTTAAAGGCTGGGACCGAAGGGGCATCTCTTATAGAAGCAGGAAGACCATTCCACAGTTTAGGGGCCCTGTAACTAAAAGCTCGACCTCCCACTGTTATTTTATTAATTCTTGGAATCATAAGCAGACCGGCATCTTGAGATCTTAATGTGTGCTCAGGTTTGTAAGTCATGATAAGTTCAGACAAGTAAGCCGGATCTTGGCCATTTAATGCTTTATATGTTAAAAGGAGGATTTTGAAAGCTGCCCTAAACTTAACCGGGAGCCAGTGTAAGGATTTAAGAACTGGAGTTATGTGTTCATATTTTCTTGTTCTTGTAATAATTCTTGCAGCCGCATTTTGGATTAACTGGAGGCTGTATAAAGAACAGTTTGAACAGCCAGTGAACACCGCATTGCAGTACTCAATCCTACTAGAGATAAATGCATGAATTAATTTCTCAGAATCCTGTTTATTTAGAAAGCGCCTTAATTTCCTAACATTTTTAAGATGGAAGAAACATGTTTTGGACAACTTTGTAATATGTGCTTTAAATGACATGCTAGAATCAAAGATAACTCCTAGATTGCGGGCTGATTCAGTTAAATTAATTGGGATTCCAACTGAGTTAAATGACGACAAAATATTGCTGTGATCAGCGTCATTCCCTCCAACAATTAACATCTCTGTTTTATCTGTATTTAAAGACAAGTAGTTCTCATTCATCCACTCCTTTAATTCACTAACACAACTAATTAAAGACATCGGAGAAACTTCATTTGATTTAAATGAAAGGTATAACTGGGTGTCATCTGCATACGAGTGAAAATTAACATTATGTTTCCTAATGAGAGATCCCAGTGGAAGCATGTAAAGTGAAAACAGTAAAGGTCCCAGTACTGAGCCCTGCGGGACACCATATTGAACTTCTGTGTATAATGATGGAGTACTGTCAGCACATTTCTGTACGTATTGGAATCGATTTGATAAATAAGAACTGAACCAAGCGAGCACGGGGCCTGTAAGCCCAACATCATTTTCTAGCCTGTGCAGTAAAATAGAATGGTCAATGGTGTCAAATGCTGCACTTAAGTCTAACAACATAATTACAGTGGAGTTTCCTTCATCAGAGGATATCAGAATATCATTTACAACCCGTGTTAGTGCCGTTTCTGTACTATGACCAGTGCGAAAACCAGACTGGAATTTCTCAAATAAATTGTAATGCGTAAGGTGTGACTGAAGCTGACTGGCGACTACTTTTTCTAGTATTTTAGAGAGAAATGGTAAATTTGAAATAGGCCTATAATTATTTAGTATGTGTGAGTCTAGGTCTGACTTTTTAAGTAAAGGTTTAATGACTGACACTTTTAGTGCATCAGGTACTGTGCCATGCAGTAATGAACTATTGATAACGGTTAGAATAGACGCTGCAAGAACATCCATTGCACTTTTTACTAGTTTTGTTGGCACTGGATCTAGGGAACAAGTAGAGGGCTTCATTTTAGTAATTAAAGTTAAGACTTCCTGCTCAGTTACAGGATTAAAATTACTAAAGTGCTGAATGCAATGTGCGGCAGGGTCTGCTAAGCTAGTATTTGGTTTGTACTGTGATGCTGAGATCTGGGATCTTATATTTTTAATTTTCTCTTTGAAGAAGTTCATAAAGTCTGTCCTGCTAATATCTGTTGGTATTTTGCACTGTTGATCTGAATTGCCATTTGTTAATTTAGCCACTGTTCTAAACAGTACCCGAGGATTTTTATTATTGCTATCTATTAATGTAGAATAGTATTCTGAGCGAGCTTTAAAGAGGGCTTTTTTATATTATTAACACTCTCTGTCCATGCAATTTGAAAGACATGTAGCTTTGTTGTTCTCCATCTGCGCTCCAGTTTTCGACACTCTAATTTAAGAGCTCGAGTATTTTCATTAAACCAGGGAGAGTTTCTATGTGCTTTGATCACTTTTGTTTTAAGAGGAGCCACTGTGTCCAGAGCATCTCTCAAGGTCACATTATAATGTGATATTAGCTGATCTAAATTGTTTTCCATGTTTACATTTGATGTTAGCTGATCTAAATGGTTTTCCACAATTACATTCGACTTACTCAAGGTATCTATAAATTTTGAAGCAGAATTACAATCTAATATAGATGTCGCACTGTCTTTGTTTTAATCTGTGAGTGCATTGGCATGGGCAGAACTAAATCAAATGTAATTAAGAAGTGATCGGAAATGACTTCATTTAATGGAGTAATATTTAAATTTTGAATTTCAACTTTGTAAGTTATAATTAAATCTAATGTGTGGTTATGATTATGAGTTGGACCTTTGACAATCTGACAAAATCCTACTGAATTTAACAAATAAGTAAAACATTTGCTAAAAGTGTCAGTTTCCACATCAATGTGTACATTAAAATCCCCCATCAGAACTACGTGATCATAATTTATAGCCAAATCAGACAGAAGGTTGCTAAATTCTGTCATGAACAATGAATATGGCCCTGGTGGTCTGTAGACTAGCACTATAATTGTGTTGGAATCTGTTTTAATATTTAAAATGAATACCTCAAAGGATGTAAAGTTGCCTAAATTTTTAAAAGTGATTTGCATTTTATTACAATGAATTATTCCAAGGCCTCCTCCTCGACCAGAATCTCTAGACTTATGAAGGAACGAGTATCCATCTGGTGACGCCTCTGCTAGGGGAACAGTGTCACATTTACTAAGCCAGGTTTCAGTAAGAAAGCACAGATCAGATTTTGTACTTAATATAATATCATTTACCAAAACAGCTTTAGTGCCAAGTAAGGCATATTACCACAGGCAGAAATTTGAACGTTCACATAGAAAATGTAATTTCTACACCACAGCCGTCGTGTAGCGCCTTTCAAAAGGGATCTACTACCGAGAGATGATCCATATACATTTTAGTTGCTGTTAGTACTAAATGAAGGGGATTTTTCATGATGGAGTCTAATCAGAAGGTGCATGTAGTAGTATGATATGGAAAACTGGAACTGGAACTGGAAAAGTAATTGAATGCAAAAGTGACAATTCAGTTTCCATTACAGTACTACTTACCTGGATTTTTTTTCATTGTGACCTGTCCATGAGACCCTAACTATAGTGTTTCTATTATTATTTCTGTAGTATCTTCAACATTCAGTTGTCCAATATATCCCTAACAAATGGTTACCTTCTGCTGATAAACATATTATAAAACATATTTTCGGGCCACAATAATCAGTCCATCATAGTTGGCAGACATTTCCAAAACCATCAGTGGCACCTAAAAGACCATTGCACCATTATAAACCACTCAAAACTAGTTCAGTTCCTCCCTTCCAGTTGACTTCAATGCATTTTGCTGAGTCCACTGAAATTTTCTAACATTTCCACAATTCCACAAGCTCAAGATGAAGCAAATTCAGCACAGTTTGCTCATTACTATTCTGAGTCCTGTTTATGTAAATCTGTGTCAGACATTAATTATTTTATAAAGTTCCTTTAATGGTGTAACAATTGTCCACTTGTAAGTCATGTATGATATATTGCAAACATTGCTAATACAAATATCAGTTATCCTAGCTGCCTATAGGCTATAGGAACTCTTTAGGTCACTTATCTGTCTTATCCACACTGATGCAGTGTTATAATATGGTCATTTTAAAATTTATTTTGTTTTACCCTTGTTTTATGAAGTTCAATTTGTCATGATTTGACTTTCATTTTGAATTTTTCTAAACAGTTCCCGGGCTTCTCAAAATAATTTATCCAGTATATCGTTGCAGGCATTTCAGAGATTCATAAATCTAGTGGTCACATTTGTCTTCTGTTTCAACACATCTTTTTTTTGTTGTTTATATTTTGTGTTATCCCGCACTGCCATTTTGTTTTTCTGTGAACAACATCACTTTCGGACTTTAGTGTTGATGGTTGCTCTGTGGTTGTAGGGATGACATAAGTGTGCTGACTGCACAGGACAGCAAACAAATTTAGATAGAAAAGGAATTGGCAGATGAATCATAGCCAAGTGGTGGGTTGTAAATGGGAAGTCAAAAAACAAGCAACCAGGGCTCAAGACATGAGACAAAATCATTGTCATGTAGAGTGGGCCAGAATCTGAAAACCAATTAATTCACATGTAACCAGAACCAAAACCTAAATCTTAAAAATAGTCAAAAAGCAGAGCCAGAATGTGTTAACCAGAAATATTTCAAAACAATAAAGGAATTCAAGGTTTAAGGTTTGGGTTGAATCTAATCAAGAACAACCCTTAAGTGCAGATGCAATTTTATACTCTTGGTCCTAATGATGTGCTACACATTTCCAGTTGTCCTTGCCTATCAGTGCCGCAACAAATTCTCATCAAAGTGCTAGGCCTATAAGAAAAGTACGAGGCGATGTTCCAAAAGTTTCTGCACTTTTATATTTTCTAAGAAACGGTGAAGGTGAAGGTAACTGGTCATGTCTGAGAGTGTCATGTGACTAGTTCTGTCTGGCAAGCCGGCTGCCCTTGCAGTTTAGTTTAAGAGTTGTCAGTCACCCAGTGGTGGAGATGGCTGCGAAACTTATAGTAAATTGCATCAAAGAGGAATATCGTCCTGTTAGACGCTTTTAGTGGGCAGAAGGTGTGCCGGGAGGACAAATTCATCTTTGCATGTGTGCTCAGTATGGGGATAAAGTTCTTTCTCATAGAGTTGTCTATGAGTGGATTGAAATGTTCAAAAATAGCCGTACTAGTGTGATGGATGTAGAGCGCTTTGAAGGTCCAGCTACAGCCACAGCCACAAAGAATGAAGAATGAACCCTGATGTGAAAGCAGTGGTGCATCAGTGGCTACATGCTCAACCAAAAACATTTTTTGCTGATGACTTTAGAAAGTTGGTACGATGCTGGGAAAACTGTATCACAAAAGAAGATGACTACATAGAAAAGTGATGTAATTTGTTTTTGAGATTCTTAATAAATAGAGTTAAAAAAAGTGCGGAAATTTTTTGAACGACCCTCGTAAAATGCCATCGCGTGAGAATGATATTTCTTTTCAACATTGATAAAAACATATCAAACACAAAAATAGATGTGCCCATAAGATTCCTTTGATCTCTAAAACAACTAAAAGAAGGTGAAAATACTTTTTAGAGGTCAAAGAGAATTTATAAAAAAATCAAAAACAAGCGACTGATCATGACAATCAGGGTTCACAGATGGCATGACATCAAAGGTCAAGGAGTATAAAAATTTGGACTTCCTGATTTGCACTAGTCTATGTCTGTTGCACTTCCTGGTTTTGCCCTAGTTTGTGGATTCGGCCTAAAACTCTAAGGAATTTCTTGCTTTTTATACACTGTCTGGTTACAATAATTTTTGGTTTGTACGTCTTGGCTTTGGTTATGTGAACTTTTGACTTCTGATTGAGTTGCTCCATTCCTTGACCTTAGTGTTTCACGTCCTGGGCCTTGTTTCTTTGCCTTCCAGTTTTGACCTTGGCTCTTGATTGAAATTAAAAAAAAATGCCATACCATGCAGTTTTAGTCGTATTCCTTTCATTGTTCCATGTCATGAAGAATCCGTTTCTTTTATTTGTTTTCAGTTTCAGCGTCATTTTTTTCCGGTTGAAATTATTTAAGGTTTTGCCATGTTGCTTTTTCAAAGGGTGTCACTATTTTGTTGATGATTTGTTTACCATTCTTGTTGGTGTTACTGTACATGGACAACTAGGAGTACACAGCATGTGATGCTGTTGATGGAATGGTGTAAAGATCAGCTCTGTGAACCTTTTTGTTGTCCAAGATTCTGAATTTAAAACAAAACCTCTGGTGCAATGTTTGAGATATTCTGTTCCTGGTTTTAGATTATCCATCTATCCATCCCACTATATCCTAACTACAGGGTCACGGGGGTCTGCTGGAGCCAATTCCAGCCAACACAGGGCGCAAGGCAGGAAACAAACCCCGGGTAGGGTGCCAGCCCACCACAGAGCACACACACACACACACCAAGGACAATTTAGAATCGCCAATGCACCTAACCTGCATGTCTTTGGACTGTGGGAGGAAACCAGAGTACCCGGAGGAAACCCACGCAGACACGGGGAGAACATGCAAACTCCACACATGGAGGACCCAGAGAGCGAATTCGGGTCTCCTAACTGCGAGGCAGCAGCGCTACCCACTGCGCCACCCAGGTTTTAGATTATTTGCTTTCTAATTCTGGACTGCAATTTTTTTATATTAGTGTTTTGGTGCAGATGTATTGATTTATACATTTTCCGGTATGAAACTTTGGCCCATCCTATTTTATTCCTTATTCTACTAACCTGCCTCTAGTCAGTCTAAAAACTATTGGACATGAGTGGTAGCTAATGTTAATAGCAAACCAGTTACAGGTTACATTGTTAATCAAACTTTACACATTTTAGTTTTATCACATACACTACGTGTATAACTAAACTTGCATGTATCACTCGATTATTATTATTTCATCCAAAATTTGGTTTTTACTTTATATGTCTGACTAAACTGGTTTTATGATTTTAGCCTCATTAGTTCAATTATCATTGCTGGAAACTTCATTTTTTTCAAATGCATACCAATTGCATAATTACTGTAGTCAGTACTACTTTAAACAGATATTCTGTTGAGTGATACTTCAGAATGCACTAACATCCAAGTCAATAACATACATTTTTTTCCTGTTTTGCTTCTTAAGGAAGAGTCATTTCCTAAAAAGATTGTAAATGTGCGTGACTTGTCAGGACCACAGAGAATTAATTTTGGAGATATTTCTTGTACTCATACTGCCAATTTATTTTTCAGTCATCTTGGATCAGTTATTTACATTTTAGCATTTTCTTCAGCAATAGTTTAATGAATATTCTTTAGTCATGATTTATGCAATTAACCTTTAAGTTATTTCCTTAAATAGATAAAATAAAGCAGTGTTTGAAAGTTGAACTGTTATAAATTTCTTCCATCCATCCTCCCAATTTCTGACCCGGTCAATCCAGTTTAAATGAGTAAACTAATTTTCATCATGAAACCCTTATGAAGTATTTATGCTCATAGGATGCTTGTTTATACAGAGTGGGCTGATGTTATCATAAACAGCTAATCAGAACGCTGAACAGTTTTCAAGTATATGTCCAAATGTGTATATAGAAAATGAAAAACAAGTAGACTTCAATTTCTTAAAGAAAAGTGTGAAATGTTTCATTGTCACTAAAGAATTAGATTTTAAATTCTATGTATTAACATTAAATGAAAAAAATATTAAGATTTGTAATTATTACCTGGTAATTTAATAATGCAATGTTTTTGACTCTTATGACCCTAACATTGGATTAATTAGTTTTAGACAATGGAAAGAGGGTTCTAATTTGAACAATGTTTGGCAAAGTGAGAACTATTTAGATAGATCTGTTTGAGATATATATTAAACATAAGCTAAACAATTAAATAATCTGAAATTTATTTAAGGATAAATTTCATTCTTTCACAGGCATTTGTAATCAATCAGCCAAACAGTCTTTATTTAATATAGTATAGTGCCTTCTTTGAGCACTTCAGTTTAGTGTTTTATAATGCAATTATAGTTCAAGAAGAATACATTGTAAGGGGCCTCCAAAGCCTTTCAAGACCAGGCAACATAAAATCACTGAACCGATATTATGTTGTAAAATGAAATACTGTAATGCTTATTTACTATATTGTATTATTTACTACATTTTCTTATTTCTTTAATGTAAAGCTATAGTGAATGTAAAAGTGCTGAAAGCAAAATTAAGCTCATAAATCATTTGTTTTGTAGTAGACTGCTTTTCACTGACAGGGTGGGAGGGCAGCTGTAAGTAAGCACTTCAAGCTGGGTGCGGTGACATGCCTGAGTGTCAGTTGTAATTCTGGCAGGGAAGGGAGTGCTTACTTAGACAGGTTTTGAAAGGATTCAAGAAGGAGTGCAAAGACTTTATAAGAAAAAAGGATACACAGGAGCCCCTCACAGGAGTTAACACTTTTACTTGGTCTTGGTGACATTTTGCATGTTTACATGTGCTTCAATAACCTGATTATTGACAGAAACCGGATTTCGAAAATGCCATATAAACCCTTATTTAATTGTAAAAATTACCTTATTAAAGTAAAAATAGCTGCATAATTATTATTTCAGAAGCAGATGGGGTAAGGAAAAAAGTCACGTACCAGGTCCTTTAAAAGGCTCAATCGCTCAGCCAAGCAGAAGAGCTTATAAACCTATAAATAAAGCATCAGTTTCACTAAACATATTTATAAAACGTAAGAAAATTGTCACAGTCATTAAGCTCATTTTCTGATTCATAGTGGCCGATGATGATGCTTAACTCTTTTTTGCATAGTTTAATGACGTTGGAGTGTTTTGATACATGAGAACTCCGGGTAATTGCTTGAGCTTGTAAATGTGAATCATTATGATACCAGATTTCTAACTTTACCGGGGTTTTCACCTTAACCCAACTATGTGAGTGCATGTAAACCCACTGAATAAAGAGTGTGTTTGCTGGAAACAGTGAATATCAGAGACAGAGTGAATGAAGACAATTGCTTACACCAGCAGTTTTCATGTTGTGAGGGACGAGCACAAGACTAGCCTTCAGTTAATATATTTTGTTTGTTGAGGTGTTTTCTTTGCATGTTATGAAGAAGCTCATGGATGGTCGAGCAACCTGGCCAGAGCAGTTGACAGTACGTTTCTCAGACAGGACGTGTTCCTCCAGTATGCTGGGTGTAGGCAAGCCTCTGGTCTGGATTCATGGGAATTCTAGTTCAAGTATGCTGCCTCATTGGGGGGTTAGCTTCTCTGCCCTCATATGTCTGTCCAGGAAACGCTTTCAAGATATGCTGGTGACAAAGTACTTCTGGGTCCCAATTTAAAAGAAACTTATTCTCCTCAGCCAGGTGAGTTGTATTTAATGAACGTTTATTATATTGTGGTAAAAAAAAAAATTCAAAAATTTAAAAATAAGAATAAAAGGTGTATTTTGAACCGAAGAAGTTGTCTGGTGTAGCTGTGTTTGGGATTTGGAGGTCTGAGATACCCTTCAAAAGCCATAAATTACAAATGGTGATCTGAAGTTTTGAAATTATGCACTGTTCAAATGTATTCAGTCTGTTTTGTACAGTGCTATTTATTCTCTGACTGCAGTGCTGTTCACATGCTATGGGAGTTTTTGGTGTTACCCCTTGTGATACGCACCCTTCTGACTGGCATTTTGGAGGAAATGTGAAGACACTGTTGACATGCTACAAAAACACTTAAAGAGACTGTTTTTCCATGTAAAAATTAAAAGCATATTAAATAGTAAACATGTTTCTCATCTCTGCAAATGCCCTTTCTTGCTGACCTGTTTTTATTTTTAAGTTTATATCATAGAAAGAGGTAAAAGGTTTCAACTAAGCTAATTGATTTTCTACAAATTGTTGCACATGGAGGTGGCACTTTGAAGGGCATTTAGGTGAAATTTACCATGAGATTTTTAAGAACTTTTCTGGCTCATGAAAGTAATGCACCATCATTTGTGGGAGCCAATACCTGCTTGAAGGATTCTTGTTTATTGCCATGTACAATATTCTTTTTACACTTCATAACTTTATCAATTCTGAATGTCCAATACAGCTCTAAAGATTAGTTATAGTGTAACAGCTATATCTGACAAGACATGACATCCATAATGATATTAAACCTTAGACATACTTAAACCTTTTTCCAGAATTTCCCAATGCGTAATACTCTCAGGCAGTCATCTGTTAATTTTCTGTACTTTTTATATCCTAACGAAACTGAATTTAAATACGCCAGGGTATTAGTGCAATACTGACAGAAAATCAAATTCATTTTTAAGCTGCCTCCATAACAGGCAAGTTAGCTTGCTGTGTCATAATACAAGTATACCTGGTAATGCCAACTAGCAATTCCAGAGTTGTGAAACTGATTGTTACTGTTAATTATGACTGTAACTGAGGTAATGTGGAGCTATTCTTGTTTTGAAATACTGCATGTTATGCTTGTGCTCTAAGACTGTGAATACTAAGTATGGAGTGGCCCACCCATGGTCGGTTCACAACTTGCTCTCCATGCGTACAGGGATTGATATAGTCCCCTGTGAACCTAAAATAGATTAAGAAGATTTTAAAATGTACTGCTATGTTAAGCTTTCACTGTATTACATCCTGCATGAACACAGGTAAAATTCAGGAGAAGTCTAAGAACTTCAGATGCTTTAGAGCCTGTCCTTCCTTCTCCTCAGCATGTTTGTTTCACCCAGGATGCACTCTTGTAAAGCAACTAGAACTCTCTTACCTCCAGCCAAGAAGAGTTCTTTGGGGTATATAAAGCTGAAAAAGTGAGCAGATACTGAAGGTCTTACTTCATAATCATGGTGTATATAGTAATTTTCCACATAAAGCGGTGTTCTAAAGTGAAGCATATATTATAAATTTAAAAAATGCATCTCTTGCTGTGGTTTATGGACGAAGTAATGGCACTGTGGCTAAGTATCTGCACTAGTATCTGGAAGGTTGCCAGTTCAAATCCCATTACTGCCTAGACTTGAGCAAGGCCCTTATCCTGAAAACTGCTCCAGGGCCACTGTACAATGGCTAGCCGTGTGTTCTGACCCCCAAAGGTCATGTGAAAAGACAATATCCCCTCAAGGATTAATAAAGTATATCAAATCAAAAATGAAGCTAGTGTTCATTGCGCACCAGTCTAAACATGAAAGCAAAAGCCTTAAAACTTAGAATTTGCCCACTCTGAAGGAGTAAATGTTTTAATTTAGGAAAACATGCATTCTATGTTTTTAGTGACAACAAAAGGAACCTGAAAGTAATACATTTTATTACATAATCTTGGTGCTATATTTCTTGAGGTAAAGATATGTTCTTATTCACTTGTATGGTCACAGTTTACACATTTTCCACAGGTGCACCACCAACCACCAATTGTCCATAGCCTCTCCATAATTTCAGGCAGCATTGTTTCCCCTTTTTGTCTTTCCAATTTTGTTTTGTCACCAGATATGCTTAGCCATAAAAAAATTGACTTATTCAGGAGGTTCTTATGGCATTTGTTTTCATGTTTGGACAGGTGCCCCTAGAGTAGGGGATCTCAAATTCCAGTCCTGGAGGGCTGCAGGTTTTCATTCTAACCCTTTTCTTAATTAGTGCACTGTTTTTGCTGCTAATTAACTTCCTTTGAATTAATTTTAACTGATTTGTTTTTAAAGATTTGTTCCCCTGTATTTCATCATCATTCCTCTGAATTGCTTCGTTTCTTTCCTTAAATGGCACCCAAACAGAAATGGAATATAAAATGAGTGAGCCAACAGAAGACCAACTAAGTCAGGGCCTTAAAATCTAACCTGTTGCTTAATTAGTATCTGATTCTTTTTGTTAATTAAACTCGTTCTTTAATTCCATGGCTTGTTGTTGCTGTTATTGTGCAATAGCATACATTTGTGAAATTGTTGATTTTCTCTTTTCTAAGAGCACTGTTAAAATGTTTTGGGGACCTGAGCAGGTCAGCATTCCTGAGACCGTAATCTTTCTTTATTTTCAGATATTGTATGATGGACACAGTTTGCTGGTCATGTTTTGGCTCATTTTGTATCTCATTATTGTTTGGCTACTAATTAAGGAAACTAAACCATTAAGGGGCCTGAGTCTTCAAGAGCAAGTGGAATAAAATTAATTCAAAGAAGGTTAATTAGGAGCAAAAATAGGTCACTAATTAAGGGTTAGAATGAAAACCTGAAGTCACTGGGGCCCTCCAGGACCAGAGTTGGGGACCCCTGGCTTAAACCATAAGAACAGATATGGCATTTTTTAAATGTATAAAAATAACACCTCAATTTAGAACACAATTAAGTTTGAAAATTTAATATTTAGAAGTGCCTAATCATGTGCTGTCAATTGAATTGACCACAAATGGAATCCAACTATCATGCAGAAACATCTCAAAAACGGTCAATTGAAAGGGATGCACCTGAGCCAGATTTCAAATGCCATAGCAAAGGGTCTGAAGACTTTACAATCTTGAGCTACAGTAAGCAGATGCCGTGTCAGGATGTGATGTAGCCAGTGAAGATGGACTCCAACGTGCACCTGTAGAACAGATGGAAAAATAAGAGCTGTCCTCAGATGTCTGAGGAGTTAGAGTTGCTAATGAGCATTCTTGAGAAAAGCCAAAATGAGTCATGTTGACATGTTTGTTGAATAGCTAGTTGAGCCCATATTGCAGCAACGTATCTGCAATGTATGCAATGAATATCAAATCATTTAAACCCATATTTAATTGAAAATAGAACAAAGACAACATATCAAATGTTGAAATGTTCTTGTTTTATGAAAAATATATTCTCATTTGAATTTGTTGCTAACAGTATGTTTCAAAAGAGTTGGAAACGGGCAACAAAAGAGTGGAAAAATTGTGTAATGCTAAAAAAATAACCAGAGGGATTATCTCACAACTAATTAGGCTAATTGGCAACAGGTCAGTAACACAATCTATATATATAAAAGCCAAATACCACTGACTCACTCATCATAAAATCTACTGAACCATGAGGACTTGGTACTTGAAATTTGGACTGTAGGTTACTCTTGGCCCATAGGTGCTTGCTAAGAAATGGTTTTAAAAATTTCATGGTCCAAGCGCGAAATTTATTATAGTTTTTTAGACTCGTTTGTATGTCTGTCCGCTTTTCACGAGAGAACTACTTAATGGATTTAGATTGGGTTTTTTTTCTATAATTTGCTTGAACATTCCTTTGATTTTGTGACTTTCTCATTGCGCTAAGTATCATAGTTCCCTTGCGGTACCGATTTATTAGCGCAAATCTGAGAGAGACTCATTGGGCTGTGGGGAGGGGGATGGGGCCCTTCTCACTCACGCATCTGCCTCGGGGCATAACCTTAACTCCACTTAGTTAGCGAACGAGAGAACTACTTAACGAATTTAGATCTTTTTTTTCTATAATTTGCTTGAACATTCCAGTTGATTTTGCAACTTCTTTCATTGCGCTAAGAATCGTAGTTCGATTGCATAAGCAATATCCGAGACAGAGGCTGCGGGCTGAGAGGAGGGTGAAGAGTGACGTCAGGAGTAGAGAGCTGGGTGGGGCCCTCCTCACTGCCCTGTTTCACTAATACACGGGTGAAGCCACGGGGGATGGCTAGTTGGGCATAAAAAGAGCATCCCAGAGAGGCAGAGTCTCTCAGAAGTACAGATAGGGCGGGGTTCACCACTCTGTGAAAGACTGCACAGCCAGATTTCAAATGTCATAGCAAAGGGTCTGAAGACTTTATGATCTTGAGCTACAGTAAGCAGGTGCCATGTCAGGATGTGATGTAGCCAGTGAAGATGGACTCCAATGTTCACCTGTAGACCAGATGGACAAATAAGAGCTGTCCTCAGATGTCTGGGGAGTTAGAGGTGCTAATGAGAATTCTTGAGAAAAGCCAAAATGAGTCATGCTGAGATGTTTGTCAAATAGCTAATTGTGCTCATATTGCAGCAACATATCTGGGTGTCCAAATAGCATGTCGTGTTACTTGTTGAGCATTTTGAAACTGATCTGTTTCGTCTTTTCATTTGGTGTACTGCTTTTCTTATCGGGGCTTGGAGATGACAGGCTGGGATTTCTGTTTGCACTCACATTGATTGACTCTAATCTTCATGTATAATAAGGTATTCCTTTGGCATAATTGTTACAACTTTGAAGCCTTCCTGTCATAATGTTTTTGAAAATCCTTACATTATTCACCCTTCCATCTAAAATCAGAAATAAGGGTCATGCACAGATGTAATCACACAGAAATAATGAAGCAAATTTTATTGTATGTGTTGATTTATGAGAAAATTAAAGGACAGATGTTTTCATATATTCTACTCTTAGATGACCTGAATGGAAACTAAAGGAAAATATAACCTGACTTGTAGTAGCTAAACAAGTGTAATGCTGATATGGCTATTACAATTTATTTAAAACTCAAATTATGTTTGATCCTTTTTTCAGTTTCTCTGTTCTCAAGTCAAACAAATTCTGTGTGCCTTAATTTCTTTCATTGAAAGTGATTGACACCAATCAGGTGAATCATTCATACCAGCTGAAAGTTTTGTTATTTCTCATCATAATGAAAAGAGACATGTAAAGGAGCGAATGAACAATTAATACCTTTCTATAAGTGCAACAATTTTTTAAACATATTTAAAAGCACATCTTCTGTTGAGAAAATGAAAATTTAAAGCAAGGTACTCTACACATAATCAAAGATCTATTGTCCTTACAATTCAATCTGCATATGAATATGGAATAGTGTAAGGTTACTGCAAAAGAAAAGTAGAAAACAATTGAAGGAGGAGATAAATAAAACATTAAAACAAGAGAATTTAGTATTGTAAATGAATTCACAGTCAGATGTCCAATGAAAAAGATGGGAATGAATAAAACCAAGACAAAACGTCAAAGTGTACTGTACAGCAGATTCCATTTTCACTGTAATGTATTGACAATATTCAGTACAGATGAACATATTTGTACATTTAGCTATTTTTTTATTTAAAGAATGTGTCTCCGGATGTATAATGTTATTTTCTGTCAGATTTATTTAAATATTTTTTAAGAGACTGCAGCTTACAAATCAGTGCATATGGAAAAGGAAGAATAATTTTTAAGTGATGATCTATTGGAAAACAGAGGAGATGAAAGCTCACACCCCACTGAGATGTGACAGAAACCCAGCAAGATGCTGCAAGTAGGGTACCTTTGCTTCTGCTGGGAAATAATGTTATATACTATATTATTCTGTCATGTTATATCAAATTGCAACGTAAGACACTGGTCACCTTTGTTCACTTTAGTATTATGGTAGATCCTGGGAGCCTTGAATATGTAAGGTTGAAGCGTTCAAAGCTGTGCTGCTGGAACTGAAATGCTTTCATAAGGCACACGCAGGTTTGCCTCTCTTGCAGAGAAAGGCCTTGTAATAAAAGTGTTTCTCTCATCGGGGGTGTGAGAAGTCAATGATGAGGCACAGTATGTGGGGACAGTAGAATTTTATTTCTGGTAAGTTTTTCAGTTTCCTTAATTTCACTTATATGTTCCCTTGATTTTATCCCATTCCTAAAGTACAATTGACATTTTTAAGTACCACCCTATTTTCAAAAAAGTTTGGATGCTGTGTAAAATGTAAATAAAAACAGAATGCAATGATTAGCAAATCATTTAAACTCATATTTAATTGAAAATAGAACAAAGACAACATATCAAATGTTGAAATTTTCTTGTTTTATGAAAAATGTATTCTCATTTTGAATTTGTCACAAGCAGTATGTTTCAAAACAGTTGGAACAGGTCAACAAAAGACTGGAAGAACCGTGTAATGCTTACAAAAATAACCCGAGGGATCATCTAACAACTAATTAGGTTAATTGGCAACAAGTCAGTAACACAATTGGGTATAAAAAGTGAATCCCAGAGAGGTGGAGTCTACTAGAAGTACAGATGGGGCGGGGCTCACCACTCTGTGAAAGACTACACAGGCAAATGGTGCAGCAATTTAAGAATAAAGTTCCTCAATGTAAAATGGCAGAGAACTTTTATGGTACATAAAATCATTAAATTATCCAAAGAATCCAGGATAATCTCTTTATACAAGGGACAAGACAGAAAACCAATATTAGATGTCTGTGATCTTCAGGCACAATGATGGCACTGTGTTAAAAACAGACACAATTCTGTGAACACTGTTTGCACAAACGCAAGTTAAAACTCTACAATGCAAAGAAGAAGCCATATATAAACATGCTCCAGAAATACTGCCATCTTCTCTGGGCAAAAAACTAATTTAAGATGGACTGAGGTGAAGTGGAAAACTGTCCTGTGGTTTGATGATTTAAAATCTGAAATTGTTTTGGAAATCACGGACACCACATCTTCTGAGCTAAAGAGGTGAGGGACCATCCAGCTTGTTATCAGCACACAGTTCAAAATCGATGGTATGGGAGTATATTAGTGCACATGTCATGGGTAGCTTACACATCTGGAAAGGCAACTTTATTGCTGAATTATATATGCAGTTTTTTGGAGAAATATATGCTGCCATCCTGATGATGTCTGTTTCAGGAAAGACCTTGGTTACTTTTTTCAGCAAGACAATGCCATTCTGCATGTATTACAACAGAGTTCTGGTGCTAAACTGGTCTGCCAGCAGTCCAGACCAGTTACCCATTAAAAATATTTGGCACATTATGTACCAAAAAATATGTGAAAGGAAACCCCAGACTGTTGAGCAGATTAAATCCTGTATCAGGCAAGAATGGGAGAACATTTCGCATTCGAAACTTCAGCAACTGGGTCTACTCAGTTCTCAGTTACAGAGTGTTGTTAAAAGAAGAGGCCCTTAACCTGCAATTGCTGAGTGCTTTGAGTAGTGAGAAAAGCGCTATATAAATGCAAAGAATTATTAATTATTATTAGTAAAGAAGAGGTGATGCAATACAGTGGTAAACATGACCTTGTTCCAACTTTTTTAAACATGTCGTTGGCATCAGATTCAAAATAAGCATACATTAAAAAAAAACAGTACAATCTCTCCATTTCATGATTTGATACACTGTCTTTGTGTTAAGTTTAGTTAAATAGGGTTTATATGATTTATAGATGATCAAATTCTATTTTTAACATTTTTAGAAATGAGTTAAGCTATGCACAGGTGGGGCAGCACAGTGGTGCAGTGGTTGCACTGCTGCCTCACAATGAAGAGACTGAGGTTTGCCTGCCAGCTGTTCCCTGTGTGGAGTTTGCGTGTTCTCCCCGTGTTAGTGTGGGTTTCCTCCAGGTCTCAAGTTTCCCTTCACAGTCCAAAGACATGCAGATTAGTTGAATTGGCATTGCTAAATTAGCCTGTTGTGTTTGTGTGTGTGTGCGTGTAAGTGTGTGTGTTCACACTGCAGTGGATTTACATCCTTTCCAGGGATTGCTCCTGCCTTGTGCCCTTTGATTACTAGGATAGGCTGCAGCTACCTCATGACCCTACTTTGAATAAGCATGTTAGGAAGATGGATAGTTGCACAAAGTCCTTTGAAATAAACATGTTTTAAATAAATCCAAGCAGCTCTAATGGTAAATTTCTACCAGTATCTTCCATTAATGTTCACATGCTTAACATAATGACACGTTCAGTCTATGAGAGTAGAATAAACTTGTAAAAGTTAAACTCAACCTTTGATCCAGCAGTGACTAATAAGTTGCTATCAGTAACAATTATTATGTATGATATGTGTTCGCTTGTAATTTTTCCTGACTGCTTTTTGTGCTTCTTCAAAATTTCGTTTCTGTCCATTTGTGGTTGCTTTAGACTTGAATTTCAGATTGTTACATTTGTATTGTGTTTTTCACAGCACAATTTGAATGCTACAGTTTTGTAGCTTGGCTGCTACAGCATTGCTATGCTATGATGATAAGGTACTTCCTAGTCATCTAAGATTGTTAAAACTGTTAATGGTAATGAACTAAGCCTACTATTTTAACTATGTCTTATTTTCTGGTCCCTTATTCCTTAAACCTGCCTCAAGCTTAACTTAGGTAGAATAAACAATACTTATCGTCGTTATTAATTATCTAAGAAAGGCAATTAAAGGATAAAAATGAACCAATGGAGAAAACAAAATTAATTTGTTACCTGTTCAATCTTAATTATTCCATATTAACTTTGCCCTTCTTCTCTGGGTTCAGTTGTCCGGTTTATTTTTTTTTTAACTGTCTTTAATTTGATGTCATACATATTGCAAAGTTAAATAATTTTCTGTGCTGGGTGCTTTGGGATGGTGCATATCACAAATAGTACATTCATCTACTTGTATAACATGCTCTTAATTATAGTCTTTGGAAATTATATATTACTATCTGTGTAAGCAGGAGTACAGGTGTTAGAACATTAGAACAATCCAGACGAGAACAGGTTATTCAGCCCAACAAAGCTTGCCAGTCCTATCCACTTATTTCTGTGTTACTAATAATATACTCAGTAAGTGTATATACTTTAACTAAACTAATCCAGTTTGGGGAGCTACAGCCCGTCTAAAGAACACACACACACACAAACATACATAGGAACTGCTCTGGGCATCTCTCTTCGACATGCTCACATTGCTTGTGCATTAGCGGCCTATTTACTTTGTCTTTCTTCTGAGTTTTCGTTTTGCTAACGTGCTCACATTGCTTGTGTATTAGCAGCGGGAGGAAAAGTAAAAGGGATACTGCTTTGCAGAGTACTGGCCTCGTTTCTGTATTAGCAGTTAAGCGTGTGACTCTTTCTTTGGAGGTTTCATTTTGCCAACGTGCTGGCCTCGCTTGTGTATACTTGGAGGTGGAGCCCTTACCCCAACTCCACCTCTCACTTCTGGGCCGGACAGACAGACACACACACTTCCACGCGTAGATGTTTATATATAAGATATAAAATGATATAACCCTAATTTCGCACAGCACCCAATTAAACTCCCAATTAATCAAGTATGTAATGTGGGGTTTTGATAGATAGTAAATCTGGATTTAAAGTGACTTTCTAAACAAGTTAATCATTTGTTTACATTTTATTGAGATGAACATCGCCATTTTAGACTATCGTTATGGCCATCTCAATGGAAATCTTTTCCAGAATTCCCTGGAGTCTGCTCATTTGTGATGTCATCTAGGCAACAGGTTGAATATCATACTCAGCAGTTCCGGAGTATTTGAGCTTGAAGGATTACTCTAATATTGCGAATGAAAATACTTATTTTCTTGACTTTCTGGCTAACAAATCTTTTGCTTTTTCTTTGTTGACCTTGAGTTTTTGATTGCATTATTGGCTTTGACAAAATATCTGTTTGCCTACTGGTTTTGACTTTGGCCCATTTCTTGACTACACATCTCCCGTTCATTTCTCATTTTTTCTATTAAAGTCTCTAGCGAGTCAGCATAGCCCTATACTTTCATGACGCTGAGCTGAATAAGCTCAATAATGGATCAAAGGGTATTTATTCAGTCACGCATTTGTGCACCACTTCCATTTGTGGATGCAACAGAAAACAGCCATACATTCATTTTCTCAGTTTATTCATCTGCAATCAGCGCTAGAGCTGGCAAAGCAGGAACAGTTCATGGATGGGAGGTCACTGACTGTACTCATTGGATAATTTGGGATTACCAATGAACTTGACAGCATACTGTATCTTTAGGCTTTATGGTGAGGTGGATCAATCCAGGAAAAGGCATGTAGAAAGTACCTGGGGCCATTGCAGCCAGGAGGGCAGCATATTTTATCAATTGGGCCACCATGCCATCCACCAAGAAATCCAAATGTATTTTATTAAATAATTGAATAAAAGTGTACATCTTGCCAAAATAAAAGAGTCTCTCAGTCAATAAGTAATAAAACAGTGCTAGATAAATTTTATTGCAGAAATTTAAAGGAGTGTAAAAAAGAAGACAATAATGAAACTAATCTCTTTATTTAATCCCCTCTCTTTTATCAAGGGATCTACATTATAGCACTTGCATTAATGAAATACAAAAAATATGTAAATTGCATTTCACCCTATTTTCATCATTTTTAAAATTACATAAACCAATATGGTCATATTTGTTAGTCTGAACAAACAGATGTTTCACAGCAACAAGCTGCTGGATCCAAATCTGTGGTCTCCTTGAACAATAGCCGTCACATGTTTCCAGAAACTCATTTTAATAAAGATGACATTTAGATTGGCAGAAAAACACTGCCTGGCATTTTCTGTGTTTGTAACTATCAAAATTATCTTTCTGAGTGACATTTGCAGTCATTTGTTTAGTTTAGCTGAATCAGTCAGTGTTACGACTAACAGTTCATGACTTGAATACTTGAATTACATTAACACAAACATTTGCTGGAGTGCCAGGCTGGTAAGGGACAGGTCTCAGCAGGGAGAATAAAAGGATAGAGTAGCACACATTTCCAAAATGATCCTCTACAAATAAGCAAAAATGTACACAGAGGTAAATTTATTATGAGCATCTATCTGTTTGCATAAGAGAGAAATATCACTTAATACTTTGGCAGCACTGCAGTGGGCTGGCGCCCTGCCCGGGGATTGTTCCTGCCTTGCGCCCTGTGTTGCTGGGATTGGCTCCAGCAGACCCCCCCGTGACTCTGTGTTAGGATATAGCGGGTTGGGCAATGACTGACTGACCGACTGACTTTGGCAGCAAGATGGTGTGACGTGGCAACCATTATATTTGTAAAGTGGCAATTATCCTTGGGGTCATTCCAGGGTGCTGTTTAACTGGTAAACTGTATAAGCTGCTAATCGCCCAACACTCGATCCATCCCAAGTCAACAATTACAGGCGACTTTCGTTTCTTTCCAAAACACTGGAACGTGCTGTTTCTAACTACGTCTCGTCCTTCCATGTAGAGAATGGATTACTAAATACCAACCAATCTGGCTTCAAGAGGAACCACTCAACTGAGACGGCTGTACAAACAGTGGTTGACTTGCTAGAGCTACAAACATGTCATTGGTCCTGATCCGGCTAGATCTCTCTTCTGCCTTTGACACAGTCAGCCACAACATCATTCTCACCACCCTTTCTGACACTGGCATTGCTGGAAATGCTCTCAGATGCTGTGATTCCTACATCTCGGGCAGATCCTACAGTATGTCCTGGTGAGGAGAGTTGTCAAAGGCACACCAGACATGCACAGGTTTACCCCAAGAATCACTGCTGTGTCCTCTACTTTTTGCTCTGTACACCACCTCGCTAGGTCCCATTATCCAATCCCATGGGTTCTCTTATCAACAACAACAACAACAACATTTATTTATATAGCACATTTTCATACAAAAAATGTAACTCAAAGTGCTTCACAAAATGAAGATTAGAAAAATAAAAGACACAGTAAGAGAATAAAATAAGTCAACATTAATTAACATAGAATAAGAATAAGGTCCGATGGCCAGGGTGGACAGAAAAAACAAAAAAAACTCCAGACGGCTGGAGAAAAAAAATAAAATCTGCAGGGATTCCAGACCATGAGACTGCCCACTACCCTCTGGGCATTCTACCTCACATAAATGAAACAGTCCTCTTTGTATTTAGGGTTCTCACGGAAGGACTTGATGATGATGGTCATGTAGACTTCTGGCTTTTAGTCCATAAATGTTGGAGCATCATGATGCTTTGAGTAGGTGGTGGTGGCGCAGGAAAAGAAAAAAGAACTGGAAAAGAACTGGAAAAGAAACAGAAGAAAGAGTAGAGGTCAGTACGGATTTTAGAGCCACCATGAATAGTTATTATGATGAATTGAACATACAGAGTATCAGGATTAAGTTAAAGTGAAGTTATGAGAAGGCCATGTTAAAGAAATGTGTTTTCAGCAGTGTTTTAAAGTGCTCTACTGTATTAGCCTGGCAAATTCCTATTGGCAGTCTATTCCAGATTTTAGGTGCATAACAGCAGGAGGCCGCCTCACCACTTCTTTTAAGTTTAGCTTTTGGAATTGTAAGGAGACACTCATTTGAGGATCTAAGGTTATGATTTGGAATATAGGGTGTCAGACATTCCCATATATAAGATGGAGCGAGTGCTATGCCTTCTTATTAGTGCTATGCCGATGATATACAGCTGTACATGTTGTTACCTCCAGAGGAAAGTATGGTATAAGCTAGAGTCTCTGCATCTTTTACTATCTCAGCCTGGATGAAGGACCACCATCTACAGCTCACCCTAACACATTACGTTCAAATCCCTGATGCTTGCCTACAGTGTGTCAGCACCTGTGTGTATGGAAACACTGGTGATGTTATGCTCTTTCTCACCCACTCAGGTGTAACAGTGAATAGCATCTGGTGATGCTACCTCTGCATGGTATAAAGTCTCAATCCAAACTCTTTCCCTGAGTAGTTTCCAGTTGGTGGAACAAGCAACCCATCTCCATCCATACTGCTGACTCCCTCAATGTATTCATGTTCTATAAATATCTGTCTGATTCAAGGTTGTTGAACTCCGGACCTAGAGGGCCGCAGTGGCTGCAGGTCTTTACTAATTCTAACTCTTTTCCTAATCAATGACCAGTTTTCACTGCTAATTAACTTATTTTCCCATCATTTTTTTTTGAAGTTTTATTAATTTTATTGCAATCATTCCATACAAATCAATCAATTTTTACAAAAAGTAAAATTGAGTTATGAACAAGTCGACCCCCCACTCCTGAGAGAGCAAGGCAAACGGCGTAAAATTTAAGGCTTGTAAACATACCTAAATTAATAAGTTTGATAAGCCAATGAATGCAGAAGACAAAGAAATACAAAAAATAATTGCTTCCTCTGTGCTTTAGGAACTTATTTTAAAAATATTACTGATTATATCCTGCCATGTTTTGAAAAAAGTCTGTACAGATCCTCTAATGGAGTATTTGATTTTTTCCAACTTCAAATAGTATAAAACATCGGTTTCCCACTGACTTAAAAGAGGAGAGTTTGGGTTCTTCCAGTTTAGCAGAATAAGTCTGCGTGCCAAAAGTGTAGTGAATGCAATCACAGTCTGTTTGTCCTTCTCCACTTTAAACCCATCTGGAAGAACTCCAAACACAGCTGTTAATGGGTTAGGAGGGATTGTGAGACCAAGGCTGTCTGAAAGGTAGTTAAAAATTTTGCTCCAGCATGATGTTAATTTGGTGCAGGCCCAGAACATGTGACCCAGTGAGGCTGGGACTTGATTGCAGCATTCGCAGGTTGGATCATGCCCTGGAAACATTTTGGAGAGTTTTAGATGAGACAGATGTGCTCGATATACAATTTTGAGTTGTATAATTGTATGCTTTGCGCATATGGAGCTCGAGTGAATTCTCTTCATTGCTACTTTCCACTCCTTTTCTGATATATTAATTGAGAGATCTTTTTCCCAGTGTTCTCTTGGACCTTTGAAAGGGAGGGACTGTAAAATGATTTTATATATTGCAGAGATGGTGTCTGAGTCCTTGAGATTGAGCAATATTTTTTCCAGCATGGATGAGGGTAAAAAATGAGGAGTATCAGAATAGTCCCGGGATCAGCTTTCTTAATTTGTTTTCTGCTTCTTCCTTGCTAGGAAAGACATAGAATTGACCCTGCGATTCCACTTTCAGTTTGGCAGGGTACAAGAGGCTGTATTTGACGCTGGCTTGCCGTAACTGCTGTTTAATGTTGTAGAAGGCTGCGCGTTTAGTAGCTGTTGCTGGAGAGAAATCAGGGAAGATACGGATGTGGTTATTTTCATATATAATCTCTTGCTTGTGTCTGAGGAGTGCCATCACCTCTAGCTTAAATGATAATCTTTCAAAGCGAATAATAAAAGATCTATGTCTAACGGTATTTGATCTGCGTATGCGATAAGTCGCTGCTATCTCAGAGTCTGCTTTAAAGTCCTCTCCAATTATTTTAGAAAAAAGTTCAGCTGCAAATTTCACAGGGTTTGGACTTTCTCGATTATCAGGCAGACCTTCAATTCTGATATTATTCCTTCTGCTTTCATTTTCCAAAGTAGCCAGTCTGTCTCCGAGTTTTTTGCATTCAGAGCTGACAATTGCTGCTTTTTCTTCGACACTGGCAGCTAAATTTTCAGCTGTTTCAGTCCGAGTCATGAATGTCTCCTTGACATCCTCCAGTTGATCAGCAAGCGTGTTCAGTTTAACCGAGGTTTCCTAAATGTGCTCTTCAATTTTACCCAGCATATCTTTAAAGACTTTATTATCCTGCTGCCGCATCTGTCGCAGTTCCTGTCGCTGCTTCTCATTTGCCTTTTCGCTGTTCTTTATGTCCTGTTGCAGCTCCTGTCACAGTTTATCATTTGCCTGTTGCAGCTCCTGTTGCAGTTTATCATTTGCCTGTTGCAGCTCCCGTCGTAGGTTCTCATTTGCCTTCTCGCTTTTCTTTATCTCTTGCATGAGCTCAGCGAACATCACCTTCAGTTCAGACAGATCAATTCTGCTTTCTTGCACCGTGGGTGAAGCGGCAGGCTCTATTGTAGCCGGTGTCCCCGATGTTCCCGGCTCGCGTGGAGTAATTAAAACCACGGACTGCAAGGCCTTTTCCAGTTTCAGGTGATCTTCTCCAATCAGTGAGCTATCGAGACCTGCTTCACTCACGCTCGTACATTCGCTCTCCATTTCGCTCTCAGCCGGCGACGATGTAGCGGACCGTGGTCCCAAGGAGTCTGGGCTTTCGCCCATTTGATCCAGGTCAGTCTCTGAAATGCTGTATCTTGAACTAGGGCTTGCCGATCTTAGCTTGGGTGCAGCTTTAGTTTTCGGTTCTTTTGGACCCCCTTTCTTGCTGGCCATGTTTATATATGCTTACATATACTGTAGCAGTGCCCCTCAGGCTGGATAAATACAGGATAGCTCAGGATTATCTAAGCAGATAATATGAAAAATAACTCCGCTGCTAGCGGAGCTCCACTTCAGACGTGCTTGCAACGGACGAGACCAATCTCCCTTCATTTTAATAGCCTTGTTTTTAAGGATTCACTCCTCTGAATTTATCATTTTTTTCAATAAATGACAGCCAAACAGAAAAGAGATGTGAAATGAGGCAAGAGATAACCAGCTAAATTGGGATTTCACACTCAACCAATTTCAGTCCAACCAATCTTTTAATTAGAAGCCGATTCTTGCTGTTAATTAAACCCATTATTTAATTCCATAGCTTGTTGCAGCTCTCATTCTGCCACAGCAGACATTTCCATAACCGTTGGTTTTCTGTTTTTTCTAAGAACACCGTCAAAATATTTGGGTGACCTGAGAGATCAACCTGGCAGCTGGCAGCTTGTTCTGTGCCTCATTATTGTATGGCTGCTAGTTAAGGAAAAAACAACTATGAGACTGACTCAAGTTATTTAAAACTAAGGCAAAAGAAGTTAATTAGCAGCAAAAACTGGCCACTAATGAAGAAGATGGTTAGAATGAAAACCTGTAGCCACTGCGGCCCTCCAGGACTGGAGTTTGACACCCTTGGTCTAATTGATTGCAAAGAAAAAAATTGCTCTGCGATCTTTTATATTGTTAGTTAATTTGTTGTTTAAGTTTAATTGCCTTAGTGATTATAATCTATGATTGTAAATTATTACCTCTTTTCACTTGTGGCAATCAACTTTTGTAACCTACCCTTATACACTTGCTGAATAAACAGGCTCTAGCCTAACGTTACTCGATTATGTTTACCTCTGTTGTAAGTCGCTTTGGATAAAAGCATCTGCCAAGCAAATAACTGTAAATGCTAAATTGTTTAGTAGTTAGGAAGTGAATTAAACCATATACAAGTACTTGGCTGGCTGGGGAAAGGTGCAGCATGGGATTTATTTATATAGCACATTTTCATACAAATAATGTAGCTCAAAATGCTTTACATGATGAAGAAAGAGAAAAGAGACAAAGTAAGAATTAAAATCAGAGAACACTAATTAACATAGAATAAAAGTAATGTCCAATGGCCAGGGAGGACAGTAGCTAGTCCAGAGAGGCAGGTTTTTTTCAGTTTCTCCCTTGTTTTAGTAAAGGAAACCTGTGTTTTCTGTATCTCCTAAACATGTTATTATTATCTTAGTTGGAGTTTTATTCTAATTTATATATAGCTTATACCAGTCATTCTCAAATTCAGTCCTGGAGGCCCCCTGGAGTTGCAGAGTTTCATCTGAGCCAGTTTCTTCTTTTAATTGGACTCCTGCTATAGTTAATCAAGCTGTTATTCCCAGTCTCTATGATTTACAGTATATCAATTCAGAAATTACAAACTGGTTATTGCAAAATTTTACTGAATGAATCAAGAATCTGCGGTTCAATGAGTAAGAATTCATTAATCAATATTTTGTTATTTTTAATGTTCTTTTTTTAAGCCATTATTTATTAGCAAGTGCACAATTGGGTTACACTGAAATTGCTGTCCTGTGGCATTCGGTTTCATTTATCCTGGTGCCTGCTCCGCTGGTCATTAATTGCCAGCATTTGGGTACAATTAAGCCAGTGAACTACACAGAAAAAGTGTGATAAAAATGACAAAACAGAGTTGAGGAATTAAATACTGTATATGGTAAAAATCAAAATATTTCCTAACTTCTTATAAATACAGTATAACTCTCGCAGTGTTGCATTTTTCTGAATGCAAAATAAAAGAAAAATAAAAGAGACAGCTAATTAAACAATTAGATCAATTCAAGATAAAATGACTAATTGATTATGGAATTGGTTGGAACAAGACCCTGTAGACAAAGGGGGCCTCCAGGATTGAACTTGAGACCCTCTGGCCTATACTATGAATGAACACATACAGGAAAAGCACCTGCTATTGTTAGTAATGATTTTATTTTTGTATTTGCAAGCTGGGATAGCAGCACCATATGTGTTTTTGCATCCCTTGTCATGCAATTCATTTTCTTTACAAATATTTTTGTCCAAAAAGTTATAAGACAGAGTTTTAATCCTGACAAGGCAGCTCCTGTCAGTCATTTGAACAGGTCGATAGAAGCATTGAGTGTTGAGCTGATATACCTTCATGCCTATTTTATTTTCTCCCCGAGTCTTTTTGACAATGAAATACACAGAAGTCCAAATCCCACCACATGTTTTCTGTCAGGTCCCAAATGAATACTCCAGTTTTCTTAATTTTATACATCTGTCAATCTGTTGTACTGCACCACACAAGCAGAGTACTAAAGGGAGTTTTCCCCTACAGACACCGTATCAGATGAAGACTGAAGACCCATTCTCTCTTGTATTTTACTTGCTTTCTGTTTATTTACAAGTTTTCACACTCCCTGCACTTTATTGTAATAATGGTTTATAAGCTCACCGGGAAAAAAATCAACCCTGCCTAAATCTTACCTAATAACTCCAAGTCATCTTGGAAGATTGGGGTAGCCATTCTGTATTCACTCTAGATGTGAAGCACAAAAGGTAACACATGGCTGTCCACAGAGCTAATGTAGCCATTCTGGTTCAAGTTTGTCATAACTTAACCAAAGAACCCATTTCCTTGTAATTGAAGCAACCACAGAACATCACAGAGCTGCTTCCTGTTTGAATTGCACCTTGCACACATGCCTTATAGAAGGCTTCATGAGGTTTGCGATGTACCTATATACTCGCATCATTCAAGGAAAAGAGGAAACATGACTCATCGGATCAGATAACACATTTCCAGGTGTCAACAGTCTTGTGTTTGTGGCCCTGCGCCTAGTGCAACCGTTGTTGTGGAAAAAAATTTCTTCTATTTTCAAATAAATCATTCTTGGAGACCAGATGAAAATGCAGAACAATTATTTATTTGCACATAGATATGCACAAATGTCCCAGTCCGTGGAGTAAGCAATCAATAAAACAATTAATTCACTTTTATACTTTTCTGTTAACAGTACCTTATCTAATACATCACATCACCTGATTCTTAATATGCAGAATTCTATCATCTTAGCCAATCAACCACAGCCACCAGTAACTTAATATACATGTTGATTCTTCCATTATTCTAAACACCTCTTCGGTAATAGGGGTATCCTATGGGTTTTCTCATTATTACTGCTTCATAATAGGGGTGTTTGGGCTTTCTCACTAGTTTGTTCTCGCTGTTTAATGGGGTGTTTATTACTCGTTTACTTCACTTTAACTTTAGTAATTACTTTGATGGTTCCTCTTAAGGTGAGGCAACCCTCATGTGCTCAATCTTTAAGCTGTGTTTAATTGCCTTCAGTCTTTTTCCTAATGCTTTTAATATTCCATACTTCATTTTAAATATATACTTGTATTAAATTGTAAAAATTAGCATGTAACGATGTAACGATGAGTTTCTGTATTACATCTTGCCTGAAGAAGGGGCCTGAGTTGCCTCGGAAGCTTGCATATTGTAATCTTTTTAGTTAGCCAATAAAGGGTGTCATTTTGCTTGGCTTTTCTCTACATGTAACGATTAAAATATTTGATTAAAACTTTATACCATACAGCTCTGTTAATGGCTGTTAACCAGGGCCTCTTCTGCTGTACTCTGCTCCAGATATCTATAACATGCAGTTCCCTTCTGAGTGTTTATTTATAAATAGTTTGTTTTGGGCCTGCATTGAATGCCTGCAGCAATTCTTGACTGGTGACAAAGTGGTTTGCTGTCACAATTCATAAAACACAACGATGGTTCCTATCTTAGAGCATGGTCTTTTGACTGCAGTTCTGGCGATGATTAGGTGTTGACTGCAATGTACACCACTGCAGAAAGATCTATGGAACAGTTTGCTTTGACTCAACCACAAAGTTGACGACTTCCTGTACACTGTATTCTTTGGCACAGCTAAGTGCAATAACTTCTTTTTACCAATCACGTCTGTCATATGACCCATTTTTCATGGATAGAACCAAACATACGTGGCACTCCACTATTCCTTGTCACTCTGTGAACCTCATAGCACATGACACAGCTATTTGGTACTCATACTTGGGTGTCTGTTGGTGTCTGAAGCATGTATCACCTTTTATATGTTGAAATAGTAAGGCCCTGTCACATTACATACATTTTCCAGTGATTTTTCCTCACAAACCTAATCTTAGCAAGTCAGGAGCAGTCGTGGCGTGTGCCCAAGACTGCCAGTGAAATATAGTCAGATGACCCCACTGACTCAGTCCAGCCAGTTTGATATTGTCTTAAGTTGTAAGAGTAGGCTTGAGTGCATGTGAGACCTAAAAACCAATGAAGTACATTGAATATAAATGCAGGTATGAAGAATAAGGAACACAAGTGTTTTGGACCTTGCCAACAGAAGGGAGACTTCTCAGTCTGATGTCTCATGTATTATGTACCACACAAAAATGGTAAAAAGCAAAAAGAGGCATAGATTGTGGCTGAACTTGCTGTACCTGTAAAGCATTCATGCAGCACTGGCTCTGTCACATTGCATGTTACTGACTGGATAGTCTGGAAGTGTGAAACTGTGCTGGAAAGTCCTCAAGCAGTTGTGTAATATGATTATCTGACATCCACAGATGATAAAATTAACAGCTGTATTTGACAAGTTTGACATCCACTCCAACTAGAAGTCATGTAATGCTTTGAAAAGCTCTTCCCAAAATTTGTCCATTTACCCTGTTAAGTTGATTTACACATGTTGCTGTTCTTGTAGTTGTTATTGTAGTTTTACTTGCATTTCTTCTTTTGTTACCTTTATTCTTCTATCTAGCAGCTTTATAATGTAGCTGTTTTGCATTGGCATAGCTCAGATTTAGGTGCCCATTGTACAAAATATGTAAAGAATGTCTAGCTTATGATCATATGAGTTTCTTCCTGGGATTCCAAGACAAGAATACAATACTGTGTTGTCATGTTGACTGGTATTATAAAATTAAGCAGCAGCTATAACCCTGGAAACAGATCTTTCATTAAACTAAAGTCTTTAGGCAGAAAAAAACTAAATTAATTAATCCAGGGCTCTAGGTAAACAGTGCTGATTGGATTCTAAACCATCCCTGTAGCAAAGGATGCTATTCATAGGCACACATATGATCATCATCTTTTATTGTCCTTCCTCCATTCTGTGGCAGTTCACTTGCCCTGCAGTCTCACATCTGACAAAGCACCCAGATAAATATTATTTTTCCTGAGTAGTACAATTCATGTCATGGGCAACTTGGTTGTCCAACTCTCTTCCTGTAAGTAACTAGATGCTTAAGGGTATCACCGCAATCAGTCTCTTAATCGGAAGCTGATTCCTATCTTTTACTGAACTGCTGCCTTAAATCACATCTAGTTTTCTAATTTCTACACTCTCCTGAGGAATATACTTTAAAAAGTCCCAGGAGCATTTCTTAGGCCTTTCCCAGAAATGTAAATGACAGAGGGCATATTTAAGATATTTTATTAATAAAACTGTACTTTCAACTGTCTCTTTTCTCCAAGAATTTTTTTTCAATCCCAATAGTTTAAAAAGACAGAATCAGTTTAGTAGAACTGGGTAAATCGCCAAGTGTCCTGCATACTGTCAATTAATGTGTGGTCAGTTATACATGTGCTTTTCATTAAAAGTCTTGTATAATTTAAAAAAATAATTTGGACAAGGAACGAGAAACTTATAAGAATATTAAAGGAGCTGTCTAGAACTACTACCCTGTGCCAGTGTGGGCCTAGCAGATGACAACACTCACACAAAGCAAAGTGCAGGTACAAAAGTGCTCCAGTGCATTTATTAAGTCCAAATAAATAGTGCAGTACAAAAATGTTCTGGTTGTTTGTCTGTCCAGGATTTTAAATCACCTCAAGCTCACAAACCGCTTGACCTTTTGACCTGAAATATGGTACACATATACTACGTGACGTCTACTATCCGCTTTTGGGGTGATGATTGACCTCCAGCATTATTCCTCTTTTTATTTTTATTTTATTTTATTGTAGAATCAACTCTCAGCAGTGGCCAGCAGGACGGCCATGCGGCGCATGTGTACAGGCGCTGTTCTCATTCCTTACCACCTTTACTGTCACTTCATCTACCTCTTCATATTTTAAATCATTCTTGAGTCAGATTGAAGACTTAAGTGCCAGCTTAAGTGAAAAATTAAGGAAAACATACTAAGTAATTGCAACACAAACACTGACCGCTAGGGTGGAGTAAAGAAGAACTGCTTAGGAAGCAGCAAGCGCATCAACCTCTGAGCAAACAAATACTAAACATACAGAGAAAGAGTATGAAAACTATGAATGCTCAAGTCAAGTGTATTCACTACACATTATCGTGCAGTACGCCATTACTGGTAAATAAATAATCCAATAAAAATTGTAAGTGATAGTGGAAGTTAAAAACGGCACTAAATATTAAAACATGCAGGAGTCTCCCCTCTAAAAATCACAGTTCCCAGTGCCTCCCTTTAAACAGTAACTTCTCTCCAGCTTTTTCTTTTCAGATCTTTTGCTACTCAGAGAGACTTTGACCAAAAGGCACAGACATCCTTCAGACCAGCTTGTGTCCCAGCCGCTAATACCCTGACGTTCCACAGTGTGCCTTCAAGCCTCCTCTCCTTTGACTCTTGCTGCCATTATGGCATTTCAGGGCAGTAATGTGCAGTATTGTTGGAGCAACCTTCTACCACCTCTTTGACCGTGGGCCTTTACCTACTCCTTACCTACTCCCGCTCCTTTACCTGAGGGTACATTCACGTCCGCCTGCTTCCTTTCTGTCACACTGGTTCCCTTGCTCTCCTGCCCTTCTCTCTCCAATCTTTCAACCTCCGCTCTTTTCTAATTCCCTTTTTCTCGTGCTGGCTCTTTCTTATATACCTCCATAGCTCCATAGCTTCTCAATCACACACCGCAGGAAACTGATGAAGCAATGAGATAGACTGTACCCTCACGTGCAGGAGTATTTCACACCAATTACTCCACCAACACCCCACAGCTGTGTGAGCATGCGCACCCACAGAGAGTGAGCCTACAAAATATTTATTTATTTAAAACTGTCCTCTTTTTCTGAGCTGCCGACCCTCCATACCACATACCCTAATAAAAAGTCTGTAAACAATCAGAAATTTTCATGTTTTTATTAGAAATCCATGGTTTTTATCATGATATCATGAAATTGATTTTAAAATATAGCCGAGACTAGTGTTGCTAATGGCTATTATGACTTGAAATGACTGATTTTTAATTATTTATTTTCATATGACTACAAAGGCCCATTTTCAGGAGTTATTCCTTCAGTATCCATAGGTAAACTCCCTCGGCTTATCCTTAATTAGTCATTTTAAATGTTAATTGGTTATTAGAGAAACCTTCAACAGTACATTGCAGCATATTCAAGCATCCATTTTCTAGCCTGTTTAATCTCATTTAGGGTCATGGGGAACTGAGCCTACCAGTTTATCGCAAGAAAAAATTATATACATGACCATACCCATTCATGCAGGTGGTCATTTAGTCAAAGCTAATGTAGCAGAAAAAAACAGAGTAGCCAAAGAAAAGCTCAAACAGACACAAGGACAGTTTGTAAACTCCAATCAGGCTGTGTTCAGGATTTTATTTGAGTCTTGGACCCGTGAGTCTTAAAGCAGCAGCCCTAACCAATTTGCGATTATGCCATCCTGGTGCACAATATCATTACAAATCTGCTCGATCCACTTCAGTGGCATAGCAGGCCAGAGAGTATACCAGCATCATCTCCCCAGTTGCTCTTGCGCCAGTTGATTTGCTTTTTCTTGAGCATTCAGTATTCTAAGTATCTTTTTCTCACCATCTGGGGTTTCCAGTTCCCTATATACCTCATCTTATGCCAGCACCTTTGCTCTTGCCACTGCTTTTTCTGTTATCAGCATCATCATCTTCATCATCATCTTCTTGACTGGTTTTCCTTGTGAGGGTTATGGTGGCAGCCAGACAAGCAGGTCAGCTGAGACTTCCCTGTCCCCCAGTTACAGATTCCAGCTGTTCCTGGGGAATTCTCAGGCATTCCCAAGTAAGCTTGCAAGATTTTTTGTCCTCCAGCATGTTTTAGGTCTGCTGCAGGGTCTCCACCCAGTGGGATGTGCCTGGAACAGCTCTGGGGGAGCCTCCTAGGGGGCATTGTTACGACATGTCTAAACTACTTCACATCTGGCTTTTCTTGATCCAAAAGAGCAACGACTCTTCATTGACACTCTCGCAGATTTCTAAGCTTCAGTCTGGACACCCTTCAAAGAAACCACACTTTTGCTGCTTGTACTAGCAATCTTGTTGTTTCAGTCATCACCCACAGCTCATGATGATCAGTGAGGACAGGGATCGACTAGTAAACTGAGTCTCTTGCTTTTAGACTTGGGTTGTTTCACTACCACAGACCATTACAGTGCACGCAAAACTAATTCTGCTTCAATTCACTTGTCAATATCATGTTCCTTTTTTCTGTTACTCATGAACAATATTCCAATATGGACTCCTTCTATGGGCAGTTGTTTCCACCTCACCTGGATATAGCAATTCACTCTTTCCCACAGACTTGGAGGTTCTGATCCTCATCGCAAGTTGCTTCACATTTAGCGGCAAATCGCTTGAGTTTATTACAAAAGTCAGGGTCATATTAAGCAAAAATGACAACATAATATACAACATAATATACACAAAACACACCAATGGTGGAGTCTGATACCCACAGTAAATAAATTTGACTTAACGTCAAGTATTTGGACACAGCGCTCACTGCAATCATTAAAGGAACAAATAGTACCCAAGAGTGGCCTTCTTACCCCATATTTACTGCAGCACCTATCACAACACATGCCAAGGGACACAGTCATATGCTTTTACCAGATTTGCAAAACACATGTAGACTGGGTTATCTCCTATGCACATATTGAGGGCTCAACCACCTGCAAAATGAAGGGTGAGAGTCAGGAGTGATGCCAGTTTAGTGAAAGGCATACTGTAGGTAGGGAAGACCTGCTCTCTTTGTATTCTTATTTATTCTCTTACTAGTCAAAATACCTGTCGAAGACAGGTAATAGAGTAATTTAAAAATCTCTTGCCTTATACATTTATAATGTTAGAATACTTGAAATGTTGAGTCATCAAACAATTCACATTTTTATAAAGCATTCTTAATAACAGGTTAACAGATTCACATTTGGCATACAAAGATGACTGAAAACTCCTAAAATTTTTCTTTTATCTTCTTCAATATCCTTTCCATTCTGCAAATGTTTTATTCTTGCTGTATAAGCCCAATTATGTTATATCAAACTTCAGAAGTGGTATTAAGTTGGAGAAATTTGAGTATCCCGTGCATAAGTCTACAGCAAATATTTGAATACTTTTTTTTTTTTTATTCAGTAGATTGTCCCGATCCTAATGCTGCGTTCCATTTACCTCGGAAGTCAGATGTCAAAGCTGGGAATGACGTTATAACCGGGTTGACCGTGCTCCAGAAAAACATTTGAAAAAACAATATGGACGCATCCAGGAAAACCTTGGTTGTGCTTACACTTCAAGAGGAACACAGCATTAAGTCCAAAGGCCCCTGGGCTTGACAATACAATGGGGCCACCATTCCACAGGCCAGCCGCTAGCCAGAATCTACCTGCCAACACGTTGAATAAAACTGCATTATTCATACATATAAAGATATTTATAGGACATCAAACACAATGTTATCACTTTGTTATACTAGCTGAGCAGATAGCAGATATTAAATGCTTTACACAACAATAATTGAGATAAGATTAGTGTGCTTTTTGTGAATCACTTGCAATAGGTAAGAGCCTTTACACACCTTTTATTCAATAATAAAACACAAATATGCATTAAATCCCATGATAACTCGACCCACAATAGTTCTTCCTTCCCCACAAGTGATCACAAAAATCAGAGTTACTTTTTTGCCCAATCTGTCCTCAATAATGCTGAATAAGCAGTGCTCTACAGGATTTTGCTGACACACAAGGCATAGTTCTCTGGTGCTGATGCTATGAATATCCAGTGCAGTGCTGGTGTGGTAGGCATACAAATAATACAGTTTTGGATGGTGTCAAGAATAAGAAATGAAATAATACTTATATGAGAAATATCTATAAACCCATTCTTAAATTTTTTTTTGGAATGCAATGCTTGATTATTTAAACTGGAAAATAGTTTGGACAATTCCTAATAGTTGTATTATAAATAGCATAAAAAGGATATAATATGAAATTGTTCATAGGTGTTATCCATTTCACTTAGTACATTATAAGTTTAAACACGAGCAGGTTGATTTGTGTTCTCTGTGTACTGCTGAAGGGGAGCCTTTGTCAGTCGTATGTTTTCATAACTTTTTTCAACTGATTTGCAAAGTTTTCTTTTTAATGAATTAAAGACATAATTGAGATTTAAAGATTTGACATTATATTGTATTGTATAAAACATTGAAAAAATATTTATTTTACATTTATTATTCATTACAAATAATTAAAACATGTCCTTGATTTGCCATTTTCAAACGTTCTGTAGACTCTAAATCAGGGGTCTCCAACCTTTTTTCCCCTGAGAGCTACTTTTACAAAATGAAAATGGCTGAGAGCTACTCATGTTTTCTAACATTTATTCTCATAGCTTATTTCAACCCAAACAAATTGAACACATTTGTTTTGCCTGAACATTTACAAAATGTTGATGTCCACAACTCACATTTTGCATTAAAACATCACAAAAAATATTTAGTTCACCTGCAAGTGCATTTTGTATGTCTGTATGCATTTTCTAGTGTATCTCGCACTATTGAATTAAAACATGAATGCTGTCAAAACAAAACAATTCAATTACATATACACAGATATGACTTATTCATTTGTCATTTTGTTCCATGTCACTGTTTCACTTTATTCACATGTCCAGTTGCATGTGTGATGTGTTTTTTAGTTAGACAGATGACTGGCACTGCATGGAGTCAACAAGAGAGGTGTATGATGGAGTGTAGCCACTTAGGTTCACTCTTATGGAGTCATTTAAATGCTCATTTCTCAGTCTTGTTCTGAACTTTGATTTCCTGACATTCGTGTCAGAAAAGGCCGATATAGAGGTATGGAGATCCAAACAAAGCAGACATTTTCAGAGCTGCTTGGTGAAGATTCTTATAGTTATCTGGCTCTACTACGAAATGCTGTTGAGACTTTAACTGCACATTATTTTTAAGGTTTACTAATATATACTATATAAAATCAAATGTTTGTCTGTCTGTCTGTCTGTCTGTCCGTGTTAATCGAGAGAACTACTTAACGGATTTAGATTGGGTTTTTTTCTATAATTTGCTTGATCATTACGGTTGATTTTGCAACTTCTCTTATTTCACTGTGTAGTTCGCTTGTGGTACCGATTTATTTGTGTGAATCCAAGATCCATGCAACTGGCTGGGGGGAGGGGCCTTCCTCACTCACTCGCCGGCTTCAGGGAGTGTTTCTTAACTCTGCTTAGCTAGCGAACGAGAGAACAATTGAATTCAACTTTGTCTGATATTTAAAATAAAGTGTTACTTAGGTCTTGATGAGTTTGAGTCCAGATATTCTCTTAAGTGTATGCCATGTTGAAAAGATAGATTGCAATTCAGATTGTGGATCGTGATATGATTTTTTGGAAAGATCGTTCACCCCTAATTTCACTAATCAAGTTTTCAAATTTATGTAGGATGTATTAACCCAGTGTTTGAGTGAAATTTACCCTTGTCCAATTTCCATCTGTATTTTAGTGTTAGTGTGTGTCACACACGTGCGCATAGGAGGCAGCTAAAGGGCTTGAGTAAGGGCAATTCCGAATCAGACCGGGATGTGGCAGAGTGCACTGACTCTTTTTCTCCCTTTCCTACAGACCATTCACGGGAGATTCCACCTGGCCCTCTTGACGTCACTTCCAGGTCCAAGCCTATGGAAAAAGATCATGCTGGCTCCGGCCCCTATGATGTCACGTCCAGGCTCGAGCCTATGGTTGAAGACCATTATGAGCCAGACCCCTTTGACCTCACTTCCTGTCTTCCCCTTTAAAAGCCTCCACCTTTTCCCTATTCCCTCAGTTCTGTTTTGGTCTCGGTTTTGTGCACATCAGTGCTGTTTATACATTTGCAACTTCGCAGCCAGGATACCAAATATACAGGTGGCTGTCCCAAACCTTGTTATGATTCGGAGTAGAGTTTGTGACATGTGGAAAAACATTTATAAAGGAACAGTTGGGATCCACTGTACTAATCCACTTCATAATTTTGAACACTTCATTCATGTCACCTCTTAATTTCCATTTACTTAAAATACAAAGATTCAACAGTTTCAGTCTTTCCTCATAGCTCATTCCTGGAATCAGCCTAGTTGTGCTTATCTGCACTTTCTTTAGCTCTGCTATGTCATTTTTGTACTGTGGAGATCAAAATTGTACACGGTACTTCAGATGAGGCCTCTTACTGTAATTGTGTCATTAAATAGATAGATAGATAGATACTTTATTAATCCCAAGGGGAAATTCACAGCAGCAGCATTATATATTATGCTTAAGTATAATCTCCATTGTCTTGTACTCAACACATTGCACTCTGTAACCTAACATCATATATTTTTACTTCCTATGTGTAATACCTTACATTTATTTACATTACATTTCATCAGCTATAAATCTGCCCAAGCCTATATACTGTTCAGGTCCCTTTGTAATAATTTGCCTGATTTTACATTATGTGCCATTGCACACAGATTAGAATATCTAATCACAAATCCTTTACATACACTTGATAGTAATGTGAAGAAACACCTTTGAAATAATTGGTGTCTGAACAGAAAGAAATCTGTTATGTTGTAAACATACATTTTTTAACACATGATTACTAAAAATAATGTTAGTATGTAGTATATCTTTTCTACAAGGTTTCTTCACTACTTATCAAATAGCCTTCCAAGGTTTGGCACAACACTCAGGAACCAATTAAGAGTTAGACACTTCACAAATGACAATATTAAAAGGTCAAAGCACACTGAAAAAAGTATCATTAATGTTGTTCATTCAACGTAAATTTTTTCTTTCAAGCAACTTAAGATTAGTCATTTAGTGTTGTAGCTTGAAATATTTGGTTTCAGATCTCAATCAAAGTAAAGAAATTTGTTTGTACCAAAGTAAGTTATGGTGGAGGGAATAAACGTAAAAATCCTATTTCAGTTAACCTAATATTTTAGGTTGTTCGTGTGCCGTGTCGGAGGGGCTGTTTGTATATTCTTCTGGTCGAACTTTCCTGCGTGCTGCCTTTCCAACTACCTAAAAAGAAGAAGACTTTCCCAAGTGGAGTGGACGTGGCTATACAGGTCTGGTCATTTTCAGCAGGAGACTTTAATAACGGAGGATTTCTGGTAACTAACCCTGTTTCTCAACTGTAAATTTTAAGTATAAGAACTCGTAATAAAACATACGTACTTTCAAGAAAGCTGTAGAAACATTTAATAATTTTTTGTTGTATATTTAAGATTTACACTGCAAAATGATTGTGTATTTGCACTAGATTTTTAATAAATGTAAAAAGTACAGCATTGGAATGTGTTATGTTCATAAAATTTCTAATAGCATAAAAACAGGTTATGACCAATAAACCATTTTAAATTGCAACAACAAAGAAGTGTCTAAAAAGTGTATAAAACAAGTGAATTACACCCAATCACTCTAAATGATTTGCCTCAACTTAAAAATTGTGGGTTCAATTGACATTCTCATCCAGGACAGTGTGCAGCACACCAGTACACAAAACTGCCTTATTTCATTATGTACTAGGTGTCCCGCACGGCTCTACCTGCATAGTAGTGAAACAGGACGAACTTTAAAAATCAATAAACAAACAGGTATCACTAGCTAAGCGGAGGCAAGGTACGCTCCAAAACGTGGTAACAGGTAGACCGACTCGAGGCTGGCGCATGAGTGAGGAGGGCCCTGCCCTGCCCTGCCCAGCTCTCCACTCCTGAGGTCCTGCTTCCCTCTCCCCTCAGCCTGCAGCCTCTGTCTCAGATTACCGTGAATAAATCATTCCTGAAATTGAACTATGATACTTAGTGTGGTGAGAGAAGTTGCAGAATTAACTGGAATGTTTAAGGAAATTATAGAAAAAAACCTGATCCAAATCCGTTAAGTAGTTCTCTCATGACAGCGGACAGACAGACAGACAGACATTTGATTTTATATATATATATAGAGATGTGTGTATGTGTTTATGTGCATGGCTCCTGTCCCTCACTTGCAGACAGTGTTCATATCTTTATTAAAGGTATCTGTATGTCCTGGGCAGGATGTTTGTAATACTCTCGTACAAAGAGGAAGAAATATACTGGGTTGTGACAGCCCTAAGAAATTAATAAGCTCTTTCATACCTGACAATAATAGTTCACTCCCAACATACCTTCACATACTGTCGTATTTATTAGACTGAATTAAGTGCAAACTGAATTGTTGCATAATTATTTGCGGTAGCAAATTTTGAATAATTTTTTACTTTGCTACATTTTTCTCTGAGGTTAGACATAATACCTGCCTTGTATTAACTCTAGTTCCTGCACTTTGTATGTACAGTAAGTCTGATGAGCCAGTGACAAGATTTTTTTTTCATATAAAGTCACTGATGAGATCCTAAATTAGAACCAACTGGCAAAAAACAAAAGAGAAAGACAAAATTTTATGCTTCACAGTTTCCATGTACTCCCTTGGCCACAGAGGAAACCATCCTTTCCCAGGTCAGGCCAGCAATGCACACTTGTACAGGCACATGTCATTAGGTCTGGAAAAATACAATGAAGTTTCAGTGATGGGTTTTTTATTAATTATGACACATCCAGAGTAAGAATTAACATTTTTTTCTAAATATTTGAATGCCTTATTCTGTGATTATTTATGTTTATACAGTATACTAGCTGTCCCCTGTGGCTCCACCCATGTACTGTAGTAGTGAAACAGGACAAACTTTAAAAACCAATAAAAAAATTTTAAATAATGTAATTCTGGCCAAGTGGAAGGTAGGTACGCTCCTACGTCAAACGTTGGCAGTGTATCTGATCGTATTCAGCTCTGATGGGAGAGCATTCCCCACATAGGGCGCAAGGCAGGAACACTGGGCAGGGTACCAGCCCACCGCGGGGCACACACATACACCAAGCACAAATTAGGGACAATTTAGAATCGCCAATACACCTAACCTGCTTGTCTTTGGAGTGTGGGAGGAAACCGGAGTACCCGGAGGAACCCCATGCAGACACAGGGAGAACGTGCAAACTCCGTGCAGGGAGGACCCGGGAAGCGAAACTGGGTCTCCTAACTGCGAGGCAGCAGCACTACCCAATGCACCACTGTGCCACCTCTCATGAAACATCTTCTGTAAATAAAAATACATTAATAAAGTACAGCGTCTGTGCCCGAGTTTAATGTTGTTTGACTTCCACCAAAGGGCTATAATGTCCGATAAACAAAGCCAAGAAGAAGCCCAAAAAAAAACAGATGTAAGAGCTAGAATATCCGGTAAACAAAAAAAACAAGAGGCACAAAAAAAGAATGTAAGGGCTAGTATTTCCAGTGAACAGAGGTTCCTAAATGCCCAACGTGATTAAATAGATGGACTTACCATTGTACCAATGTGTACTGGTCTGGTCTGCATTGAGCGGATTAGAAAAGTACATGACGTATACTATGTATCGAAAGCTTCAAAAGTTTTACAGCACCCTGATTTGTCCAGTTTTCATTGAAAATTACACAGTCAAGTGTCTCAATGTACTCCGAAATTAATGCATAAAACAAATAAAGAAATGCAGATAAAAAAAAAATCTTGAAATTGTATTGTTTAGCAAAATTTAATCTAAATTTTTGGCTCATTAAAATAGCCACATATAACATAAGCCACATTAAAATTGCACATATAACACCTAAACACACTGGTGGCATTCACTCTGCAATAGAAATCAAATACTATTCAGAAACGTCTTCCTAACACTGATTCAGAAGTTCACACAAATGTGTCACACTTTGTTTTCACCCTTCTGTCCAGCTTATCCCAAATTAGCTCAAAAGGTTTTAAGTGTGGAGACGGTGCTAGCCATTCAATGATGAGAAGCCCACTATCGAGTTCTTCTTTTCTAAGGCTGTTCAGACATATCATGGAGGTATGCTTCGGGCCAGTTGTCCAGTTGTAGATGTAAACCAAAGGTTATTGCAGGGTGCTGCAAAATGTTGTGGTAGGCCTTTTTTGTTCAGGGTGCAAATCACTCAGTTGACATCACTGACCCTAGATTCAGTACAAAACAGCCGCAGACTATCATGCTTCTTCTTCCATGTTTGACAGTTGATGTCATGCACTGAGGAACCATCCTTTCACTTACTTGACAGCATACAAAAAACCTGTATGATGAACTGAAGATTTCAAATTTTGATGTGTATGGCACTGGGTGCTTTGAGTCTGTGTAGGGAACAATAAAATCTCAAGATAGTCAAAACGTCTGGAGCGAAACATACTGCCCAATGTCAGAAAGATCTGTCTCAGTTGCACGTCATGGGTCCTGCAACAGGAGTGAGACCCAAAAAACACCGCTGAAGGAACTCAAAAATGGCTGAGAACAAAACATTGTACTATTCTGAAGTGGCCTTCATTGAGCCATGATTTGAATCCTATCAAATATTTATGGAAAGAACTGAACTGTGCAGTTTGGAGATGGCACCCTTCAAATCTGACACAGCTGGATCAATTTTCACAGGAAGTGTGGGCCAAACTACCTGATGACAGGTGCAGAAGTCTCATTGAGAGCTACAGGAATTGTTTATTTGCAGGGATTGACTCTAAAGGTTGTGCAACAAAGTATTCGGTTAAGCGTCCCGTCATTTTTGTCCATGATATTTTCATTTGATTTATTATTTATAATACTCTGTTGAATCAAAAAATCTAAACCAAAGTCTGATGTTTTGTTGAATACAGAATAAACAATGATGGATGCCAATTTGTCAGTTTTAAGATGTTTCAGAGACTATGTTGGGTTCTTCCTTTTTGTGGAGGGGTACCAATACATTTTTTTTACACGTCTATATATATATATATATATATATACACTCTATATACTAGGGGTGTGCTGTTAAATGAAAAAAAAAATAACCCTTTTTACAATATTTCACACAGGAAACACTCAGGACGCAAACTCGCACTTTGTGTGAGACAGCCGTTCTATCATTTCATTTTTGACTGCTAACACACAACTGAACCACTACTATTCTTAGCAGAACAGATATATGTCATTTTTTTTTTTTTTACGTATTCACGTTAAATTGGTTGTATTGAATGAGAGTATCATTGTTGTACTCTCCTAAAGAAGATGAAAAAATGATATATAGAAATATACTATATGACATACGGTTTTGAAGATAAATGAGTGTTGTGTGAAAATGTTGCATGATTTCGCTAATCTATATATATATATATATATATATATATATATATATATATATATATATATATATATAGTGGCGAGTTCTCCTCCAGACCATGGTGGGGCAGCCACCCTGGTTGCTTTGGGGACCATGGGTTGGGAGCTTGGAAGTTCAACCCTGTAGGGGCCCGTGGTCACCGCCAGGGGGCACCCCAATGCCTACAGAGCCCTGGACCTCAGCACGTCCGCTACAACTATAAAAGGGGCCACCTCCCTTCATTCAGAGCTAGAGTCAGAAGTAGGAGCGGGACAAGGCATCCATGGAGAGAGGAAAGGCAATCCAAAGACAGAGAGAAAAGCCCGGAGGAGTGGTGATTGGTGTGAGGAGCACAGTGTGCTGTGCGGGACTGTGTATTTTGGAGAACTGTGAATAAACGTGTTTTTTCTGATGTTGTGGGGTCAGCTTGTGTTCGCTGCTCCCTGGCGATATATATATATATATGTATATATATATATTTAAATATATATATTCATAGCATTCGTTGTCTGAGTCCCAATCTGATT
>JANRMT010062817.1:47806714-47818785 GCA_026402145.1 Polypterus bichir lapradei
ATATATATATATATATATATATATATATATATATTCATAGCATTCGTTGTCTGAGTCCCAATCTGATTGTATAGGTGGTTACGTACCAGGTAACGTATGTGGTTGGTCTGCCAGTCATACAATCAGATCGGGACTCAGACTACAAATGCTATGAATGTAATTACTCCAATCTCCAGGCTGTCAAATCAAGGAACCACACGCCGTGGCGCAGTGTACAGAGGCTTCGCCGCTGACATCTGAGGTTCAGTCCCCATGAGGGGTGCAGTGGAGTGTGTACGCATGATGAGCCCAAATAAGGGCGAATCATGTGTCTCGTACTCTTTACATTATTTGACAGTAAACTATGTAATATATAGTTTATATTATATATATATACACACTGTATATATACAGTATATATATAGTAAGGTTTCTAAACTCTTTTGGGACTCCCACCAACGGGACGACACGGTGAAGAGCATCCCAAAGTGCAATTGCTATATCTGAGTAAGACAACATATAAGTTGCCAGAAAAACCCGAAAGCAAATCAGAAAAGATAGCGGTCGCGCTATAGGCTCCTGTCATCAATGGGTGATGCAAGGAACATTATAAATGCAGGAAACAGTATTACTTGGCCACTAACATGGCCCGACCCTGCCCGAATGCTGTTTCTGTGTATAGGAGAGTGGTAGATCCCGCTACAATAAATAACCCTGCTGTTCCTGTTACAAGTGGAATAAAGCTGGTTTTGCTAAAGTACTGAGACTCAGCCTTTGTGCAAGACAGGGACTTATACAGTATATATATATATATATATGACAATTACCTGAATTTTCTCATTCCTTTCATCTCCACTATTCTTGTGATGATTCTCCAGCTCCAGTCATGTAGTTTACCAATGCTCTTAACACAAGCTCAAACAACATTTCTTTAGAACAATGACAAACACAAATGCTATTTCCTTCATTCACTCCCACATTCAGCAGTTCAGCAGTGATAGTAAGCCTTGCTTTAATATGGTTGTCGCAGTTGGGGGCACTAGCGCTCCCTTGAACCCTCAGGTATCACGCCGAACACCTGGTAAAAGTGCTACAATTATTCTTTTTATTATAATAATGTGCACTAAGCACCCTCCACTCCACACTACTCATAAATAAACACAATCAATAAATCAATAATAATAACCAATTCTCCACTCCCAGACGTGTTGCCCTCCTACCACCCAGCTCAGCTCAACGCTCTGGTGTTTCATTGTCCTTTTTATAGTCCAGGACCCGGAAGTGCTCCTTTACCTGCAGTCCATGTGACTTCCTAGCACTTCCGGGTCAAATCAAAACTCTTCTTTCTTTGTCAGCCCGGAAGCACTTTATTCCTTCTGTCCACGTGACCGGCAAGTACTTCTGTAGGAAAAAAAGCCAAGTCTCTGTGTCTCCCTGCAGTGTTCCCTGGCGGCCCCAACATTATCCAGCAGGGCTGTGTACCACAACTCCAAAGTCCATGATGCCCTGCTGGAATTCAGGGCATCTCCACATTGCAGGGAGGGCTCCATCTGGCAGCTTGGGGGACTTGGCCGGGATAAACTGCCGGGCATAGTCCACATGGTCTAATATGCTCCTGACCTTCAAATGTGTATGGTGTCATTTATACCAGATGACCATTTCTCCTCACACAGCCTGATGGCACCTTTCTCTCAAGGAGAGCTAAAGGACAAGGACAGCTAAACATAAACAGGTCAGCAGCCTTACCACCTGTGCTTCAGAACAGGTCATCCACCTGAAGTTAAGCATGGTTGGGCCCGGCCAGTATTTGCATGGGAGACCATCTAGGAAAAGCTTCAGTTACTGCTGGAGGTGTTGACGAGGACAGCAAAGGGTGCTTACCCTGTGGTCTGAATGTGAATCCCAATGCCCCATTGCAGTGACAGGGACACTGTGGTGTAAATATGGCAAGATCTTTTGGATGAAATGTGAAACTGAGGTCCTGACTCTCTGTGGTCATTAAAGATCCCTGGGCATGTTTAGAAAAGAGTAGGGTCTATCCTGATGTCATGGCTAAATTGCCTATCTTGGCTTCATTCATTCTAGCCCTCTACTCACCCCATGTCTCTAATCAGCTGTCTCTCTCACTCCTTCACCATCTAATAGCTAATGTGTGGTGAGCATACAGGTGTAATAATGGCTGCCGTTGCATCATTGAGGTGAGTGTTACACATTGGTGGTGGTTGTAGTGGTTACCCTCTGCCTAAGTAAAGCATTTTGAGCAGCAAGAAAATGAAAGTAAATAACAATAATAATAATTATTATTATTATTGTTTTTTGTCATGCTGTCTGTAGTGTATTTACATGGCAAGATTTCTGCAGACCTCCATCCATCCATTCATCTTCTTTAATACCTGCATATCCTTTTCAGGTTCCTAGGGCTCAGAGCGTATCCTAACAACAATGTGCACAAGACAGGAACCCACCGTGGTTAGAATGTCTGTCCATTATAGGCTATATTTATGAATACACAGTCACATACACTGGGCCAGTTTAGAGTCACCATTTAACCTAACACTCATGTCTCTGGGATTTGAGGGGAAAATCAGAATACCCTAAGAAAATCAGAAATGGGAAGAATGTGTTAACTCTGCACAGACAGTGCCTGGACTTCTAGAGTCATGAGCTAACCACAGTGCCACCATGTTGCTACAGACAACAGTGATAAAACTGATGCATGTTAGGTCATATTTCATTGCCCACAATACTCCTTTAGGGTCCTTTCTGGCTGATGGGTTTTGTCTCGACAAATTATTTGACCCGGGATTACTTTATTTCATAAACTCTCCCAACCTTCTTTAGCAAATATGTAGTTGTTTTGCAAGTAATAAGTTTGTTGTGTTGCTCCAGAATCCTCCAATATGAGCTTGCATGATTTTTTTTTGAGTTTGGCTAAACATTCACATGTTTTACTGACAGCAATGGATCTGATTTGTTGGAGTGACTTGAGAAGATTTGGCTCTCTAACCTCCTTCAAAAGAAATTTGTTTCAAAGTAGCCTCTTGATAATGAGCACACTCAGGTGCAAATGAAATTTCATGAACTGTTCTTGTTTAGGATGCATTGTAATCTATATCCATCCCTGCCCTTTATCACTATTAAAGGAAATTATTTTAGAAGCAATTAAGAGTACAGACAACTTACAAGAAAATGAATTAAACTGAATAAGAATAAAGCAAAGAGAATATATCCCGCTTTCATAAAAATTGATAATGAACATTTTCATCTTTTATAATTTCCCTGCAAAATTCAAACAGTTTAAATTTTCTCTTTCGGTAACAAACAATAGTACACAGATCTGACACACTGAAAAGAGATACCAGTTACAGGTCTCTTATTGAGACATTAGTTGGAATGAGAAATGAATGGTCCCCTGTGGCAATCAGTGGCATCATAATTGTCACAGGTGACATAGGATGGCATTACTATTGCTGAAGACATATCAAAGCATTTCCCCAGGAGCATTAGTTTTGAATTGCAAGGACAGGGTGGCAGTTTTATGAATAGAAAAACTACAAACAGTATGATGCGACACTGATGTGTTTTTGTAGCAGATATTTCTGATCACCAGGCCTGTGGTGCATGGGTTACATGCAGTGACTAAGGTGTTCCTTCAGGGGATGAGTGATCTCATTTGTGACTTGGCTCTGCATGCCCACTGGCTCTCAGTCAGACATCAGTCACAGGCCTGGAAAGCAGCCACAGACTTGTAGTTACTCTTATGCTTGGCCAGAAACATGTCAGCTGTGCACAAAAGAAGGAAAGAAAGGCGGCCAGAGAGGTAACCATCTTATGAGGAGTTTTCCGGACCAGATACTGGAAACAATTACACTAAAATTCAAAAGATATGTCAAAAGAATTATTTTATACTTTAGTAATTGAAAATGGCCAGCGTTAATTTCTATATTATCTAAATAAAGATGTTGCACAGTAACTCTGAATATCATTGGAACATTAATACCTGTCTAGGGCTTGTTCTTGCCTTTTAACAATATACACTCACTGGAGAAATAATTAGATACCTGCTTATCTGTGTAATTATTTAATCGGCCAATCATGTGGCAGCAGCACAATGCACAAAATCATGCAGATACAGGTCAGGAACTTCAGTTAATGCTCACATCAAACACTAGAATGGGAAACAATGTGACCTTAGTGAGTTTAACCCTGGCATGATTGTTGGTGCCAGATGGGTTGGTGTATTTCTGTAACTGCTGATCTTCTGGGATCTTCATGCACAACAGCCTCTAGAGTTTACTGAGAATAGTGCTTAAAACAAAAAAACAACCAGTGAGCAGCAGTTCTGTGGACAGAAATTCTTTGCTGATGAGAAAAGTCCGAGGAGAATAGCCAGAATGTTTCAACAGAAAGCAATGGTAACTTAGATAATCACTCGTTACAACTGTGGTGAGCAGAAAAGCATCTCACAATGTACATGTCTAACCTTGTGGAGGATGGGCTACAACAGCAGAAGACCATGTTGGGTTCCACTCTTGTTAGCCAAGAACAGAGAGCTGAGCACACAAATGGTAGGGCCAGAATTACAACACAAATCCATGCCTTGTATCAACAGTCAATGCTGGTGGTGGTTGCGTAATGGTGTAGGGAATGTTTTTTTGCCACGCGTTGTCCTTGTTAATACCAACCAATCAATTCTTGAAGGCCTATTTGAGTACTGTTGCTGATCATGTGCATTCCTTCATGGTCACAATTTAACTTCTTCCAACGTCTTTTATCTTCTAATGGCTACTTCCTGCATGATGTCACAAAGCAAATGTCATCTCAAACTGGTTTCATGAACATGACCATGAGTTCTGTGTTCTTCAATGGACTTCCAAGTCACTTGATCTGAATCCAAATCCCTTTGGGATGTGATAGGAGATTTGCAGCATGAGTGTGCAGCTGACAAATGTGCAGACATTGTGTGATGCAAACATCATGGACCAGAATCTCAAAGGAATGTCTTCAACATCTTGTGTCACAAAGAGTTGAGAGCAAAAGTAGTCCCCCTATTTTCAGTATGCATAATGTTCCAAATAACTTTAATATATATATATATATATATATATATATATATATATATATATATATATATTGCGCTGCTTCTTGTTCATCATGTTGTCAGCGCAAGAGATCTGTTTGATGTTGGCAGCACCTGTGGATTTTACTGCATAAGGTTTTTTGATGCCTGGAAAGGGAAGATGGTAACCAGAAGTACTTCTTACAATAAGCTTGGTTTCAACTAGACTGGGGGAAAAAACAGTCTGTGGTTAAATCTCCTGTCTTGTCATAAACTGAGTTTCCTCCAGAACAAAATATGGCAAAGCCTCCAAAAAAGTTCATAAACCTACCTGGTCTGCCCAGCATAGGCAACCTTACTATCAACAAGGCCCAGGTCCAACCTTCTGGCTTCAGTTGGAGCAGGCCCCAATAATGGAAATCTGGGAAAACAACTAGTAAAGTTAAAAATAAATATATCATAAAAGCCCTACAAGTGGAAGGGTGATTGTAAACATTCACCTTGTTATAAAAGGATGAACAAAGAATCTTTATAAATAAAATAGGTTTATTTTTCAAAAGCACTTTTAACAAACAAGGCCTCAAAACAGCACCAAAAACACAGACTGACTTGTCTAAGAATAGTCAAAACCAATGTCCTAATACATAATTCAAGGAGAATAGTCAAAAACAGAGCAGAAAGGTTGAATCCCAGTAATCATACAACAAATGAAATGCAAAACACAACTACGACAATGTGCAGCTATGACAATGTATCCCATGTATCCCATTGAAATGCCTGTCTGCGTAGCCTTTACAGGGCAGGAGACAGCTCCTAGATGGAAACAGAGAGGTCACCCCACATCTTTGGGGAACCACCCACTAAACACAAAGGAACAAAATAGAACACATACTTCCACACAGAAACATAATAGCACAAAACAGAAATATTATGAGCGTAAATAAACATTATAAACCCATAAAAAGAACTTTAAAAATTAAACAGAACAGACAAAAAGGAAGCATAAACACAAAAGACACATCACATATCTCAAATAACATTTTTAAGTTTCTGGCTTCCATAGGCCAGAAAATCCTTCCAACTACACCACTGAAAAGTGCAGGAGAATTATGGAGCAACTCCAAACCTAACAAAATGCTCAGACACCAGGTAACGTTTAACCAAAAGGAGGTTTATTGAGGTCAGGTATCATCATACTAACAGAGGGTAAACAGAAAAGGTAAAAAAATACTGAACACTAGCCTCATTCAGCTGCAACCTCCTGCTGCGTCTGAGAGGATAGGAGGACTAATTGCTTGCTTCTTATGTTTCTCCAGCAGCCTTCGTGTTTATGACTCCATCTAGGCAGTAGTCCAAGTCAACACCAGGATGGAAGAAAACCTCTCTAGTGCCTCCTCCCATATATATATATATATATATATATATATATATATATATTCACAAAATGGCTTAATACATGGTCATGGGACAGGACTCTTGGATTCTCTCTTTTCATATACAGAATACATTTATATACATATATATAAATGTTATGGAGTATGATTCATTAATCCATTTTCTCAAATGTGTATTTCAGCTTGTGTGCTGGACCCAATTGTATTAAAAAAATAAATAGAAAAAGGTCTTCACAGCTTTATGTCAAATTGTCCTTGAAATAATTAATCTCTGTTATCTGGCAGAGTTCCACCTGCCTTTAAAGCTGCTGTAGACTAACCACTTAAAAAAACAAAAATTTAATCCACCTCCTGCTGTTTAAAATAATTACAGATCTCTTTCTATTCTGTCATTTTTAGCTTAGGAGTTTTGAAAAAAGAAATAAATAAGTTAAAGTAATTTTCTAAAAGTTCTAGTACTTTTTAAGTTTATTTCTACAGTTGCGAGAGTAACTTTTTGTACAGTAATATGCTCAACATACACCAGGTACTCCATTTTTCTTGCAACCTTTTTGTAATTAAACATGCAGAATAGGTTATTTGGTTACTGTCCTTTGATTCAGTATGAGCCGATGTGGGTGAAACGTAATAAGGTGCTCTACAAGCTAATTCTTGCTTTGTGCCCAAAACTGGTGGTATTGGGCACATAATGTAATGCTTGTTGGATAATGTTGACATGATGCACATTGATTCATATCCATCCATCCATTATCCAACCTGCTATATTCTAACTACAGGGTCACGGGGGGTCTGCTGGAGCCAATCCCAGCCAACCCAGGGCGCAAGGCAGGAAACAAACCCTGGGCAGGGTGCCAGCCCACCACAGGGCACCATTGATTCATAGGTTTTTTTTAAAACTTTACTGTTTAAACTCTCTAGTTAATTTGAAAAATTGAAAGGGAAATTGACCATTAAATTGCTTGTTCTTTGTGATTATCAACAGTTGCCATTTTAGTCTATGAAAGTTGTGTTCTGAATGAAATGTTTGTTAGTTTCTAGAATCTCTCGATTATTTTCTGTTCCTTTACAAACTGCTGTCTTCAGAAATTGTGTGTACTTATAATGCTTCGCCCCATCTCGATGACTGTCCCACTCTATACTACTATTAAGTTACCACACTTTTGGTGATGTATTTGATTCGGATAGTAGGTAAGCTGCCACTGGACTCCATTCTATGATAATGACAAATTAAATAAGACAATTAAATTAATATAAAGAAAAATGAACCAGTGCAACAAACAAAGATAAGAAGAAATATAGTTAGTCAATTATATACAAATCACAAAAATAAATAAGGCAGAGACAGGGTTTACACTGAGGATGACACAAAAGACAACCCAGAAAATACATTATGCAGAAGTACTACATACTTGCTTTTTCAAACTCTGAAGGAAATGTATTTTTAAGTACCACTGTTATGAATCCTGGTTTTGTCACATCTAGATTAGATTGATTCTGAATTATTTTGTTACGTATTTGACATTGTTATTGTTGTTTATTAATTATAATTATAATGTAATTTTGTTACCATTTTGTAATAGTCTACTATTTTGAAGCCTTTTTTTATGGTTATGGCCATATTGTTTATGGTTGTCACACAGTGTTGTGATGTGTTACGTCACTAAATTCACCTATACAAGATGGCTGTTGGGTGTTATAGTTGTCTGTGGATAAAAACTCACAAAAACTTGAATGTTTGTCTCACATGTAATTAATTAGAGAAAGGACAAATCTAGGACTTGCATTAATTTTTGACTATGAATTATTTCCTCACATTTTTGTTTTGACAATCAATTTCTCATTTTTTGGTTTTGACCTTTGCTCTGCCCTTCATGATTCTTTAGCTCAGGGGTCGGCAGCCTTCCAGCATTGTTGTGCCGAACCTATGTTACTATGCTACGCAAAACGGCGCAAATGCATGTGCTGTAATTAAAATATAATTTTTTACTATTTTTCAATTCAATCAGAGTGCCATTGAAAATCGGAACGCGTGCCTTAGGTTGCCAACCCCTGCTTTAGATCATCCCAAAAATGAATGTTTCCACTCTCTGGTCTGAAAGTTAATATTACACAAAGACTTGGGCCCACCTTGCTTTATGGTATGAAAATTTATTACTGTCCACACATCAGGTGTATAGGAGCATGTGCACTTCAAAATGTTCATCTTTGCTTCCCTAAATTATGGAAACAGATCTACTTATCCTGTAGCTCCCTAAGAAGTCACTGAGCAGCACAAATTATTCAAAGCAGTTCATTGTTAATATGACAGCTAACAAAACTAAAGGATAATGGCACAGATCAGAAGTTGTCAGATCTAATGAGGTTGCATTGGACAAGTAATAAATTGAACTTGTTAAGTGGACCTAGAAATAATAAACAGATCCACAAATAGTTTTGAGACGTCCAGTCGTTTGAGATAACCTGAAAGATGTTAAATTCAAAACAATAAATTCATTTGGTTTGGCATATACAATACAACAAATGAATATCAAAAGACCTCTTCAGTTTTAGTAATGGGATACTGCTGAGGCACAAAAGGTGCTAAGATGTTAACAGAAGCTGCCAGGTGCTGGAGAGAGAACTGAGGCAAACTGTGAGTGAAACAGCACTTGGAAGGAGAGTACAGGTGCCTCAGAAAGCTGCTGAGGATCAGTGTAGAGAAGAGGAGCAGAACAAGCTATTCATTTCAAGGAGGCAGCCAAACAACACAGGACCACTGTAGGTATTTCGTCATATAACATTTTAATGCTCGGTGAATTTGAATTTTTGGACTTAGCCTTGGTCCAAACTGGGCTGCACTGGCAATTTAACTTTGTTTTTTTAACATATTTTTGTGAATATAAGTAGTCTGTTGGTTAATTACAACTTTTACTCAATATAAGAGAAGAATCAATCTCTATTACAAGTGCATACAATGTCATCTACATTAACAATACAGAATGTCTGTCATCTTTCTCTTTCTCTTTGCTTCACACACTGGTAAACCTCCCTACCTCTGGTGCCAACAGACATTCCTGGGTGTCTTCCCCTGTTTCTTGGCAGGTGCAGGTCTGTTTTTAGGGAAAAAATTAGCTTCCTCTGGGTCTTCACCATAACCTATTTCAGGATGGGTTGAATAAACAATCACTACATAGTTTATTTATTTTATTGTAAAAGCATCAGTCACATTTTTTTGTTTAATTGTTTTTTTTTCTGCAGCTGCATAATGTAGCTAATCCACACCACATACCACATCATAAAAATCAGTTCTTTTTATGCCTCTTGTTTATATCACCATGGAGGAGTGTAGTATATTTTTAAAAAGATGGCATGCTGCATATTTTCCCTATGAAGACATTTTTAAAAATATCATCGTGCACATTACTGTGTTTTTTACATGGTAAAATCTCACTACATAGAAAACCGTCACTTGAAAACCCTGCCTCTCCCTCTGGTATTACTTAGCAACTGCCTTATCCTAGTTGAAGATATACACAGATCCATTAATATTCTTATTTCACTAGAGGTCTTTTTGTTTAAATACTAAAAGACATGCAGGTGCATATAGAATTAATGCTTGAAAATACCTCCAATGCCTTTTTTCTTGTTGTGAATGACGCAAAATACTTTCATTGTAAATTCAATTTCACACAAATCTTTTTGCTGATCAGTAGCTATGATACCAATAAACGATTTCAACCAACACCTAACATCGATTATAATAAGAGGCTTGTTGAAGTCACTTCTGACATGCCCAGTAAGTACAATTACAATTCATGACGATCATTCTCAGAAGGCACGTAAGGTGACTGGAGTGAGTGCTTAAAGGTAAGCATGTGCATCCCTTTAATATATAAAAATTACAATAATAACATCATTTATGTACAATTCTCTTTTTGCCCAATTCTTTCCTGCTGTATGACCCTGGTTTTGTTTTCTTGACCTTTAATTTTATGATGATTTTATGGTTTAAAGATTTTGTCTACGACCTCGACTGGATTTCTTGACTATGTCTCATCTCTTGATCCCTTTCTTTAAAAATCTTTTTGTCTATTTTCAAGCCAGAACAGCAGGAGACCACTTCTGTTTGAGCTAGACCAATAGTAAGATTGAACACTCCCAGCTATTTACTTCCAGAGTTGGCTAAATCAGACCTACATATCCCTGTCATTCTGTATCCCTGCTTTTTATTAAAGTGTCGGGCAACTCCAAATTACTTATCGGAGGAACTCTTGATTCAAATATCACAGTCTCATGCCATCCTTTTATTATATCACTCCTAATCTGTAAATTGCTGAAATCCCAGCCACAGACATTACAATTTTAGAGGACTATATGGAGCAGAGAGCTGTTAATGAGGAACTATGGTAAAATCTAATTATACTGGATGGAGATGGCTAATTCTGAGATAATTTCTCTAGAAAAGCAATTAATGTTATAAAATAAATAGAATGAAAGATTAAATATGCTCAAATTGATTTTATTTTTATTTGATTACATTTGATCCCACTAAAAAATACCATAGCAGGTTTGAAATGTAATACTTAGACTGTGTTCACCTTTTCATTCCTCATAAACAGTTCTTCTTATTGTGACTGACTGACAAAAAATGCACAGATTAAAACAATCGTAATCAAAAATTAAATACCTGGACATGAACACGTTTCTTTTGTTTGGTGTAATGAACATTAACAGAACACCTAAAATTAAGGGTTATTGATTAAAACTTTTAGGATTTCTAGAGATGATTTTTCTTATACCAATAGGACTATGGAATTTCCTCCTAAAAGAAAATAATCTGCACATCTGGTTAGATCTTAACAGTCATGTGATGCTACTATATGTTAGACCAAACTTACTTGATCATACAGGTTCAGTACACAGGCTGATAGCTAACCGATTTTCTAATACTAAATAAGTGCTACAGTTGAATAAATAAGTAAAATATTTGTGCAGAGAAATTTGATACAAGCAGACAAGAATTCTGAAAATGACCTAACAAGGCACAACTCAAGTCTATGTTCTGACCTTGCCAAGATGTTCCTTTAAATACTGGTGGTGAAATGAAAAAAAGTATTCAAGTTAAACCTGGCTATTGCTAAGGATGTTATTCACCCGCCAGATCATGACTGCACATTTCCTTTAGGCATGGTTTCTGTATATAATCATCATGTTTTACAGAAAACTGGAGATAAAATAAACAAATGAGGCAGCACATGAATGTCAAGTCAAATTAAACGTTTATAGTTAAATTGTAGTTTTAAGCAGGGCTGTGGAGGCGGAGTAGGGCAGTTGGCTATTTTTTTAGTCGTAATTTCAAGCACTTTCAAATGTAGGAATCCAGCTCCAGTGGTGACAGTTTTTTTAGTGGTTAACACATCTATAAAAGCACACATAAATGATAAGTGAACATGTGATTTAGTTTAAAATGAATTCCTTTACAAGAATGTTGATACTCACACCAAGCTGGTTGGAAGTGACTGTAATGGTTGTGCAGGGGATGCCATTTGATTTGAACTATGCAATGTAGGAAAGTGAGGAGAGATTTATTTATTTATTATAATTTTTTTTAAATTTTATTAATTTTATTGCAATCATTCCATACAAATCAATCAATTTTT
>JANRMT010062817.1:47819185-47895362 GCA_026402145.1 Polypterus bichir lapradei
CCCCCTCGAGAGAGAGAGCAAGGCAAACGGCATAAAATGTAAGGCTTGTAAGCATACCTAAATGAATAAGTTTGATAAGCCAATAGAGATGAATGCAGAAGACAAAGAAATAATTGCTTCTTCTGTGCTTTAAGAGCTTATTTTAAAATATTACTGATTAGATCCTGCCATGTTTTGAAAAAAGTCTGTACAGATCCTTTAACTGAGTATTTGATTTTTTCCAATTTCAAATAGTATAAAACATTGGTTTCCCACTGACTTAAAAGAGGAGAGTTTGGGTTCTTCCAGTTTAGCAGAATAAGTCTGCGTGCCAAAAGTGTAGTGAATGCAATCACAGTTTGCTTGTCTTTCTCCACTTTAAACCCGTCTGGAAGAACCCAAACACAGCTGTTAATGGGTTAGGAGGGATTGTGACACCAAGGCTGTCTGAAAAGGTAATTAAAAATTTTGGTCCAGAATGATGTTAATTTGGGGCAGACCCAGAACATGTGACCCAGTGAGGCTGGGACTTGATTGCATCATTCGCATGTTGGATCATGCCCTGGAAACATTTTGGAGAGTTTTAGACGAGACAGATGTGCTCAATACATAATTTTCAGTTGAATAATTGTATGCTTTGCGCATATGGAGCTCGAGTGAATTCTCTGCATTGCTACTTTCCACTCCTTTTCTGATATATTAATTGAGAGATCTTTTTCCCAGTGTCCTCTTGGATCTTTGAAAGGGAGGGACTGTAAAATGATTTTATATATTGCAGAGATGGTGTCTGAGTCCTTGAGAGTGAACAAATTTGGAATGTAATTGTTCATAGGATGCAAAGACGTTGTCTATATAAAGATCTCTAAGCAAGTTAATCCCAAATTTTTTCCAGATATTAAAAACTGCATATGTTCGCGAAGGTTGAAAGAGGTGGTTCTCTTGCAGAGGTGCCACAGATAAAAGCTTCTCCGTCTTAAAATGCTTTTTACATTGGTTCCATATTCTAAGTGAGTGAAACACAATTGGGTTATTAGTATATTGCAGATAACTTGTGTTTATTGGGGCACAGAGCTGGGAATATAAAGAAGTACTGCAGGATTTTACTTCTATTGCGGACCAAGCCTGTGTATGTTCTTCTATTTGTGTCCAGGTTTTTATCGCTTGTATATTTGCTGCCCAGTAGTAAAACTGGAAGTTAGGTAGAGCCATGCCGCCTTCTGCCTTTTGTCTTTGTAGGGTCGCTCTTTGGATATGTGGATGTTTTGAGTTCCAAATAAATGAGGTTATTATTGAATCTAATTGCTTAAAAAATGATTTATTAATGTATATTGGGATGTTTTGAAATAAAAAAGGAGCTTAGGAAGAATATTCATCTTTACAGTGTTAATTCTTTCAGCTTGAGTGAGATGAAGGGTTGACCATCTATGCAAGTCTTGCTTAATTTTTTCCATGCAGACGGCAAAATTTTGTTGATAAAGAGCTTTATGTTTACTTGCGATGTTTACCCCTAGGTATTTAAACTGTTCTGCAATGATAAAAGGTAGGGTATCTAATCTAATATTGTATGCTTCAGAATTCACTGGAAAGAGTACACTTTTATTCAGATTAATTCTGAGACCAGACATCCTTTGCAATTCTGTGAGTGCTGTTAAGACTGCAGGCACAGAATTTTGTGGGTCTGATATATACAGTACCATATAATTTGCATATAGTGAAATTTTCTGTTCCAGTCTTTCTCTGATAATCCCCTTTATCTGATCAGTATTTCGACAGTGTATTGCCAGTGGTTCAATGGCGATTGCAAACAGTAGTGGTGACAAGGGGCATCCTTGTCTAGTACCACGTTCTAGTTTAAAGTAGTCTGAACAAATCTTGTTGATACAAACTGAAGCTTCTGGATTGGTATACAGTAATTTGATCCATGCACAAATATTTGGGCCAAACCCAAATTTCTCCAATGTAGTAAAGAGGTATTTCCATTCAATCATGTCAAATGCTTTTTCTGCATCCAATGATAATAATATTTCTGGGGTGTTTGATTTAGTTGGTAAGTATATTACATTAAACAGGCGTCGAAGATTTGAAGATAAGTGTTGGCCCTTGATAAATCCAGTTTGATCTTGTAATATTACCGAGGGGAGCACTTTCTCCATCCTTCTAGCTATGATTTTTGAGAGTATTTTAACGTCATTATTCAGAAGTGAAATTGGTCTGTATGATGCACATTGTAATAAGTCCTTATTTTGTTTTGGAAAAATGGTGATTAGTGCTTGGCGAAAAGTTTGAGGAAGAGTTTGATTGTCTCTGGCTTCTGTAAATGTTGCTAATAGGAGGGGAGCTAGCTGAGCAGAGAATTTCTTATAAAATTCTGCTGGGTAGCCATCAGGGCCTGCTGCTTTCCCACCTTGAAGTGACTTTATAGCATCTAGTATTTCTGATAACACCAGAGGTTTATCGAGTTCCTCCACATTAACAGTGTCTATTTGTGGTATCTGTAATGTATCCAGAAATGCATTAGATTGTGTATTGTCTTCTTTAAACTCAGTAGTATATAAGGATTTATAGTAGTCTCTGAATGTGTGCATTATATTTTTGTGGTCATTGATTTTGTCTCCGTTCGTGTTGGTGATTACTGGGATTGCGTTACGGACTTCTTGCTTGTGGATTTGTTGAGCTAATAGCTTATTAGCTTTCTCTCCATGTTCATAGTAATGATGTCTGGATTTATAAATTAGTTCAGTTTCTTTAGTTGTCAAGAGGTTTAGTTCTGAATGCAGAGCCAGTGAGGAGAGATTTAACTTGGTTTATTAATTATGTGTTTTGCCCTTAGCAATGTCGATAATTAATTAAATAGTTTGGTAAGAATCCTTCTTTATTTACCATACCTATCTCTGCTACAGAAGGAGTCTCCAGCTATTAGATTTATATCAAGGTAACTGAAGCCCATTTTAAGAAACAGAATAAAACAATTCATTGATAAACAAAAGGATTATAAAAAAATGATAACTGCATATATATATATATATAAAACAGAGAATAGACTTACTGCTCAGTGATTATTTAGAATTCTAATTTATCTTGGCACAGATACTGTAAATAGTTTTACACTACCAAGTCTTTAAAGATGGTGTCCTATGTTGTGGGGAGCTGTTGCTTTGTTGCTACTCCAGGATCAAGTGGAGACTTCTTCTTGTTTTGGTGTGCACTCTTTCTCTTTGCTGTATGATCATTTGTTTGGTGTGTTCTGTGATGCTGTTTTCTCAGGAAACTTTCTGCTGTTCTTCCCTCTGCAACTTCATAGGCAAAGGCATTACTCTTTTTGGCACAGGAGATCGAAACTGAAGTTCCCCTCTTGAAGTGATATCTGCTTCTCAGTTTTCTGAGCCCATTGGCATAGAACTTGGCTTGGCAGGTGTCACAAATGTGCGCTTGGGAATCAACCAAAAGGGACGAGGAAATGACAATTCCATGCCAGGCCAGGGGGTGGTGGGGTGCACTGAACCTCTTTCTTTTCTCTCCACAGACCTAACACGAGAAATCCTTCCTGTCCCAGCCCCGAGGGCGTCCCTTCCTGTCCCAGCCCAGAGGACATCCCTTCCTGTCCTGGCCCCGAGGACGTCACTTCCTGTGATCCAGCTATAAAAACCCTTCATCCTCTGTTCTTAAACAGTTCTGCTTTGGACTCTAACCAGTACACATTGTACTCTACTTTAAAGCCTTTTGCAGCTACTATACAGGTGGCTGCCCCAAACCTTTGTTGTGTGTCCGGCTGTTTCTTGCACACAGGCTGGATCTCAGCTTTCTGCCTCACAAAGAGAAGAGATTCTCTGAGCTTTCATCTCTCTAAAGAGGAAACAGCTCATCAGTTTTCTGATTTCAGAGAGAGATATTTTAGAGCACAGTTTTCCCCTGAGGCAGAATGTCCCAGAGAGTGTCTCCATGGAGTTTAGTGAGAATGTCCCTCTCTCCCTCTCAGAGTTCCTCCTGATGGAATGAGTGCAATCTTCCATGATTTGATTATTAAAGTTCGATTAAAGTTATTTCCAATTAGAAAATCAAAGCCTGCTCATAGGTGAGTTATTCTGTCCATCCCAGATGTGATTCCTTGAATTATCTGTCTTTGTTCCTGAGTGTCTATTTTGTGCCTTCCAGCCTGAAACAACCTCTCCAAGAGGCCTCTACAAAGATGGCAGTTTAACTCTTATTTACACCTTTGTTATTAGATGAAATATAGGCTTGTCCTGGTACGGAGAATTCAGTCACCTACTTTGGAATGCATACAGGGAGAAGGTAAAGCTGGGTGTCTGCATCCTGTCAAATCTGCTTTATTAACAGGCCTATTGTGCCACTAAAGCCTAGCAGAATGGGAAATGCCCATTTGGTCCTACAACCGTGCAAGTAGGACATGCAAAGAAAGCTAAGGAATGACATTGAGCGCCTTTGTAGCTAGAGAGAACGTTTATGATAGACACATTGCAGTTATGAATGGCCTGTTTTTTTTACCTCTCCCATAGATGCTGTTGACAGCTTCTGTCTGCTGCACTCTTTTCTAAAGAATTTGGTCGAGCCCCCACACCCAAATAAGCAAAGAATAATTTCAAGTCTGTTAACATAGAATTTTTTATTTTAAGGAAAACAAAACTGCTGTAATTTGATAACGACTAAATGAAGCACTAAGAAAGCATCACAAAACATTTACCGGCTACAAAATCATATGGACGAATGTCTTCACACAAAAGCTCATACTCAATCTCCTATTTATTTTCTGCTTAATGCTAGCCCGGGACGCATCTTGCTTCTGTTGGAAACACATTTGGTTTTACTGAGGAACATTAAACCCAGCTGAGGTAATTCAACAAAACCAGTTAAAGCAAGTATCTTACGTCCCCATCTTTTATTTGTGCTGTACTGGCCAGTTTTGATTGTGCTTTGCCTATCTGCCTGCTACATGTTCTCAATATGCTTGAATATCTACCTTTTAGAGATAACATGGTAAAAATAACAGCATTATGACTGCATTTTTAACACATAAGACTTTTTATTATGTAATGTTTTTTGTTCATATCCAAAGCAATAACATTTTAATGGAGTTTTATTATACCTTATAGCCAAGTTGTCATCCCACATTTAACTTGATACTGACTGTCAATTCTTGCCCAAGCAAGAGAAGAAACTGGAGTAAAAACACACACGGACATGGGGAGAATATATTAAATCAAGTACAGCAGGGGTCAGGACCATTTATTCAAAACTGTCTTCTGCACAGTCACCTGAATTGTAGTACATGTTTCATGGATTAATTGTTATATTCCAAGAAAAGAAGTAGGGAGTCTGAAGAAATGCAATGCAGCTGTCTCTAGTGAGAGCTGGGTCAGCTATAAAGACAACCAGTACATAACGGCTGCTATTGGTTGGCCGAAAGTTAGCATACTGCACACCAAAGACAAGGAAGGGTTACCTGCACCTTCTAAGAATGTGAATTGGCTGGTAGTACAAACACGACTGTCTGAGGCGCCTGCAAACTATGCAGACAACTCAGGGGTTGGTGGTGGCATAAAGTGGCAGATTGTGTTCACTGGCATTTCGGATGCATAAAAATACAAAAGCAAAATTGTTGCTGTTATACACTTCAGATGGTTCAGTAACAGTGGACTGCTGTTTGTAAGGAGCCAGAAGCAACACCAGATGAAGTGAATGAACACTGCTAAATGTCCCCAAGAAACAAAACAATTACCTCTCAAGGACAAGAGCACAAATCATTAAACAATGAAAACATTTCTGTGCTAATTATTTCCCTCAAGATCTTCTCACTCTAGCTGCAAGTCTAGCTGTTTTTGTAAGTTTAGAATAACTTCTGGAAGTTATTTTTAATATTGGTTTAAAATTTCTTAATATTAATTACATTTACCATTAGATAGATAGATACTTTATTAATCTCACATACTCCAGCAACAGCATACTGATAAAAAACAATATTAAATTAAAGAGTGATAAAAATGCAGGTAAAACAGACAATAACTTTGTATAATGTTAATGTTTACCCCCCCGGGTGGAACTGAAGAGTCGCATAGTGTGGGGGAGGAACGATCTCCTCAGTCTGTCAGTGGAGCAGGACAGTGACAGCAGTCTGTCACTGAACCTGCTCCTCCGTCTGCAGTGAAGTCACAATGTCACCATTTTGTAATGTCTTTTCTTCAGAGAAAATATGAAGAATTGTGAGATTTCCCACCCTTGTCATGTGTGATATCATTGTGCTGTCAGTATAAAGATGTTGGCGTGCATACTACTGTGATGAAGCTTTGGATTCCAATAAAAGGAAACATGAAACACAAATTCAGATATGGAAGTAATTCTAGATAGTTTTAAGAACTTTGACTTTGTTATTTTGAATTGTTATAATTCAATTGGATCCATATTTATTTGTACATATGTTTTACATTAAAGTATTATAATTTTGTTTTCTTCTGAATTGTTCTTCTTATTAGTTTGGTGACATCACAGTGGTACTTCTTTGTAAATTATTCTACTATGATTACAGAGAAGCACAGTTGGTTTAAAATGATGACCAGTTTAATGACTGCGTGGTTCGGCGCCAAACTCCCAGTTGATCTTAGGAGCCTCTTGAATCTGCCACTGCCAAATGAGGACACCACAAGGCAAGAGGAAGGTGCAATAAAAAAGGTCCTAAGTGCTTTTATTACAATAAAGTCAAATTAAAAGTGTTTAAATGTAAAGTGCTCAAAAATCTTTATGAAATAAATAAGTGATCAATAAAAAGCCTGTGACAGTGGAAGTTAAAATTAATCCAAAAACATTTCCATAAAAACGAGTTTAAAAAAAGCAGGAAACAGTCTTCTAAAATCCTGGGCCTAGGTGCATCCCTTTAAAACACATTTCTCCGGATTATCCTATAAGGACCTCGCAGCGAGGACAGACGTCAACCAGTAGGCTCAGACAACCTTCAGTTCTGGCTTGTGTCCCAGCCACCCATCCCATGGCGATCCATGGGGCACCGCCAAGCCTCTGCTACATCAGCCTCCATCTGCCATCCCTGGGCTTGTAGGGGAGTCCCTCTGGAGTACTTGTATTGGTCCTGCTCCCAAACTCAGCAGGAGCAACCTTCAGCCCCTTTGAGTACCAGCCACATGCTCTACCCCTGGGGCTCACATTCCCATTCTCCTGCTTTCTCCTGTGTTCTCACATTCTCCATTCTCCCTGTTCACTCTCTAACTCCTGCCCTTCTCTCTAGCATTTAACCTCCATTCCTGTTCTCTCTCATCTGTCCTCTCTCTCCCTTCATTCCTTTGCAGGCACCTTTTAACTTTACTACCTAATTGGGTGCGGGTGCGAGGATCCATCCTCCCCGTAGTCCCAATGAGGCACCTAACCATTCCACCCTCCTATGCATGTGTGTCCTGCGTGTTCAGCCTATGCCCCAATTAACTGCGGAGCAAAGCACACTCGCATACACCCGCACCCGACTGGAGACTTGCACCTTTCAGAGCATGATTATTTATTTATATGTGTGTTTTATAGGTTACAGAATTTAATTCAGTGTTTTTTTGCTTCTTTTCTAGATATTTATTCTAGAATATTGATAATTCATTTGAGTTTTTTTTTGGAAGCCATTTTAAATTTTGTTCTGCTGCCATTTTGTGGAGTTTTGTGGTGGTGTTGCTAAGACATTGATCCAGAAATGTTTGGGTTTCATGTCTAGGGACAAAAATATAAAATTCTTCCTAAAGACTTTCTTCCTATCTGAGGTAACAGAAAAAATAACAAAGAAGAGGATGTGTTTATTAAGTTAGTGCTTTGGGTAATCAACTTCTGATCTACGTATTTTCAACTATGATTTTTTTTTTTTTATTTTGGCATTATGATAGTGTTTATTTTGCTTTTCAGGCTCATATCTCTTCTTCTGGTCCCTTATGTACAACTTCTACTGTCACCAACAACTAGAAGATGTAATCATAGCTGTAGTACCGAAAGCAAAATTTCAAAACAAGAAAATGAAACTAGATCCATTAACTTAGGCAAAATCCAAAATCCAAGTCATAGTCAAAAGAATGAGCTGCTAATTTTTTTAAGATCATGTGGTTCCCTGGGGAATCTACAGTCTTGGATGACTATGAAGTGTCAACACTGACCTTTATACTGTCACATTGGCTGAAGTCATATACCTTAGGATTTCTAATCAAATTCCCCAAGCAAACACTGTGGAAAATGTCCACAAAATGGCAGCAACCTCAGAAAACAACACTGTAATGGAAAAATAATAAATAATTTTAATTATAAGAAAATGATAATGAAATAAAAAATGAGTATCAAATATATATTTACCAACCTCAAAAATCATAATAACCATTAATATTTTTAACAAATACTGTAAAAAAATAAAAATAAAAAATCAAATAAAGAAATGTAATTCATTCACAACAGTAAATGTGTTTCATCTACTATCACAATCATAGGTTGTTTTAATCATGAGTGCCGCCATGGTGTCATTGGCAGTGGTGTCATTGCTAGTCATATGATTGGACACAAACATCACATTCTACAGTACAACCCCAATTCCAATGAAGTTGGGACATTGTGTAAAATGTAAATAAAAACAGAATACAATGATTTACAAATCCTTTTCAACCTATATTCAATTGAATACACTACGAAGACAAGATATCTAATGTTCAAACTGATAAACTTTATTGCTGTTTTGCAAATCTTCACTCATTTTGAATTTGATGCTTGCAACACGTTCCAAAAAAGCTGGGACAGGGGTAGCAAAAGACTGGGAGAGTTGAGGAATGTTCAAAAAACACCAGTTTTGAACATTCCACATGTGAACAGGTTAATTGGAAACAGGTGTTTGTCATGATTGGGTATAAAAGGAGCATCCCCAAAAGGCTCAGTCATTCACAAGCAAGGTTCAGCATATTAAGAACAACGTTTCTCAACGTACGATTTCAAGGAATCTAGAGATTTCATCATCTACTGTCCATAATATCATCAAAAGATTCAGAGAATCTGGAGAAATCTCTGCACGTAAGCGGCAAGGATGAATACCAACACTGGATGCCCGTGACCTTCGATCCCTCAGGCGTAAAGGATATTACCACGTGGGCTCAGGAATACTTCAGAAAACCATTGTCAGTTAACACAGTTTGTGGCTACATCTACAAGTGCAAGTTAAAACTCTACTATGCAAAGTGAAAGCCATATATCAACAACACCCAGAAACGCCGCCGGCTTCTCTGGGCACAAGCTCATCTGAGATGGACTGACGCAAAGTGGAAAAGTGTGCTGTGGTCTGACGAGTACACATTTCAAACTCTTTTTGGAAATCATGGACGTCGTGTCCTCCGGGCCAAAGAGGAAAAGAACCATCCGGTTTGTTATCAGTGCAAAGTTCAAAAGCCAGCATCTGTGATGGTATGGGGGTGTGTTAGTGCCCATGGCATGGGTAACTTGCACATCTGTGAAGGCACCATTAATGCTGAAAGGTACATACAGGTTTTGGAGCAACATATGCTGCCATCCAAGCGACGTCTTTTTCAGGGACGTCCCTGCTTATTTCAGCAGGACAATGCGAAGCCACATTCTGCATGTGTTACAACAGCGTGGCTTCTTAGTAAAAGAGTGCGGGTACTAGACTGGCCTGCCTGCAGTCCAGACCTGACTCCCATTGTAAATGTGTGGCGCATTATGAAGTGCAAAATACAACAACGGAGACCCCGGACTGTTGAGTAACTGAAGTTGTACATCAAGCAAGAATGGGAAAGAATTCCACCTACACAGCTTCAAAAATTAGTGTCATCAGTTCCCAAACGCTTATTGAGTGTTGTTAAAAGGAAAGATGATATAACACAGTGGTAAACATGCCCCTGTCCCAGCTTTTTTGGAACGTGTTGCAGGCATCAAATTCAAAATGAGTGAAGATTTGCAAAACAACAATAAAGTTTATCAGTTTGAACATTTGATATCTTGTCTTTGTAGTGTATTCAATTGAATATAGGTTGAAAAGGATATGCAAATCATTGTATTCTGTTTTTATTTACGTTTTACACAACGTCCCAACGCCATTGGAATTGGGGTTGTATTTAAGATTTAGTGCAAAGCACAAAGCTTTTAGATTTCAAAAATAATCTGTAAAGATTGTTCACTTTATATTATTTAGGTTCAGGTTTTCTTGGTGTAGAGTTATTGACCCTTTTGGCTTTGATGTCAGAATGTAATTTGAATGCCCCTTTAGTTCTTTAGGTTGTTACCTTTCTTGTCCAAATTTAGACGGAATGTTTTCCAATTTTTTTGACCCCTGCATAGACTTTGAATTTATCTTTTGTTTTGTTTCAAAGTTTTTATTATGGTTTTTGACCTAAGCCTTAATAACTACCACTTCTTTTTAACTAATCATTTTGGTTCTGTTTCTGTTGTTATGATTTTTGGTAACAGAACAGAAAGGAGAATATTAAGCCCCAGAGTAAATTAGATAATAGCCATGTGTAACACTGTTAATTATCAAAGAAGCCCAACAATCTAAATAAAAAGTGTGGTTTGTTTCTTGAGACGTACAGTGGCAATGGGGTGAGTGCTGGGAGTGCTGTCACAGAAGGGCAAAAGGAAGGATAGCAACAAAAACGAAACCTGTAAATGTCAGCTCCAAGAGTGACAACGAGATTTGGTGTACTTTTTCCTATCTTTTTTCTTTGAATTTTATCCTTTACATGTCCTAACCTGGGTGAAGTATTTTGAAAACTTTTTCCTCCTAGGTGCATTTGCAGAGGACTCCCATGAATGCTTCCTTTTTGTCACAAGGTTACCATCATCTCAAAGCACACAGGAGGCAAGCAGAAAAGTTAAATGACTTGCTCAGGATCACATGATGAGGTAGAACTTAGATCTGATCTCATAACCCTATAGCTTTATGCCTAATTTTATAGCCTGTAGGCTTGGTGGCCTTTTTGTTGTATCCATGACTCACGTTGGATGTCTGCTACTTTCAAAAGTTACGACAATCAATAATTTCTAAAGCTCTGTCTTGTTCTGATGTTACACTGAACATTTCTTTTTGATATTTAACAGCTTTTTGATTTCAGAATGATCAACATGTACCCTCTTCATGTTTGTTTCATATCAAACTTTTTTTTCTTTAAGCACCTACAAGACTCTGCAGTTCCACTAGTTATTTCTGTTTGAAATTCAGCAGTTTTCCGATGATACAGCATTTACAAGAGCTGTGATTAGCGACTGTGTTCCAGGCTGATGTCAAAACACGGTCTTTGGCTTTTATGCTGCCTACATCTGATTCTCATTTATGTGTATGATACTGATCTTAAGTATCTCATAATGACATTTGAATTATGTTATTAAAAGGTTCCCTTATACCTAGGTTATAGACTCATTATTTAATTTTGCAGTTACAAAAAATGCCTATCATCTGTTTCTAATTACTTTTTATGTCCTTCTTTCCAACAGACGTGCTGAACTGTTTGGTAAGGGATGGGTAGAGTGTCTGTTTCAGGGCTGAGTCAAACTAACAGTGTACAGGAAGAAGTAGAATGTCTGGAACAGAGAAAGATCTGAACTCAAGGGACCTTCAGATTGAAAGTGACAGCTAAACTTGGTGCATGAATGAAAATATAAACCAGGGATGTAATCGTGGGTACTCTCATAGATAAAATTTTTTGAATGTCCGTTCCCATTTAATGGCTGCCAAACAGAACTAGACAGAATTATTAGCCAACATGAATAAATGTTAAAATTACTTACATGAAAATGGATATATGGCTGTCACAGAAATAACACCAAAAGTGCAGTATATACTTTCCAACTATTCTTTAATTTAAAGTTTTTTGAATTTCAGAAAAATATTGCTAAATGTAAAACATTTGTTCCTATTTCATTGCGAGTGGAATTCTGGCATAGTTTCTATTATGACAAGTTAAATGTGAACAAGGAAACATTGGTATGTGAAACAGATGTAATGACTACTACACACAAAGGGTCAGAATTGCCTGTGAACAAATTAGTTCAGATATCCCTCCACATAACAGTTTGTTGAGCAGCTGTGATGAGTGATCCTCCAAGAAAGGTTTTATAATATTCAGTGCCAGGAGGTACTTGGTTTAAATTTTGTCTTCAACACAGCCATAATTATCTTACTTTCATAAATTGTAACTTATGGTTATTAATGGAATTTACACCACTTTTGCAACAGTGGATATAAACCCTCATCCATGGAAATTGTTTCTGTATTCCAGATGCCTTTCTCAGACAGACTGGAGCCATACGACAAGGGTATGGTGTTTTATCCCCCTGAATTTCTCCAATATTAAAGAGCTAGATTAAAGCTAGGTAAAAAAAATGTATTTTATGTTGAGTTATCACTGGTATTGTTTAAAATGATCCTCACCTTCTATTCTCTTTACTGCATTGTAAAAATCTATGCATATGTATTAGAGTAAATGTGTACTTCCAGTCCAAGTTACTGTAGTTGAAAATGTTATGCATGGTTTTAAAATTGGTTCTGCCTCAGAAAAAACCAAAAACCTGAAGTGCATTCTAACCACTATAAAGCACATATAGAAGGGGAAAAGGCCAACAAGATGATGTGACCACTTTCACATGACTTCATACACCAACCACATCATTATGCTCACAGTGGACCTTCCTATCTTCTTATATAAAATATTACCATGGCTGACCATTTATCCAGGATTTAAAAACACCTGTAGCTCATAAAACCCTTTGACCTATTGACTTGAAATTTGGTACACATATAATACGTGACCTCTACTGTTCGCTTTCGGGGTGATGATTTTTATTACTCTTTCGATTTTTATTTTACTTTATTGCAGAATTAACTGTCGGCAGAGACCAGCAGGGCGGCCATGAGGCACATGTGTACAGCGCTGTTCTCATCCCTACCACCTGCGCCGTCACTTCCCCTACCTCTTCATATCTTAAACCATTCTTGAGGCAGATTGAAGGCTTAAGTGCCAGCTTCAGTGAAAAATGAAAGAAAATGTACTAAGTAATTGCAACACAAACACTGACTTAATCAGTTTTAACGTGAAAAGGTGCAGACGGAAGAAGAGAAGAAGCGGGCCGCTAGAGTTGAGAAAACGAGCTGCTCACGAAGCAGCAAGCGCATCAACCTCTGAGCAAATGAATGCTAAACATACAAAGAAAGAGTATGAAAACTATAAGTCAGGTGTATTCACTGCACGTTATTGTGCAGTCTACTGTTACTGGTACACAGATAATGCACTGCATGTGGTACCCATGACTGGAAGACCAATGTGAGGATGCCGTTGGTGGTTCGCAGACTTCTGCGATTCCACTGGGCAGCCAATTGGATTGTGTGTTTTGTCACTTGGTTGACTTAAGTTGAGTCAGGTAACCCTCTCACAACTGTAATCTTAACCATAGTGTAATCAAATGTATCGTGTAACATCACTAAAGTATAATACAAAGCTATAACCTCCTCAATGGAATGGAACTTTACAGGTTGCAGCTAAACTCTCATTGATTTATTGCTGTTTTATGACTCGTCAAACTAGCGTTATTGACAGTCACCCGTTGTGATAATTTTCCATTAATGAGCAGAGAGATGGCTTCAATTTATTAACAGTCAGAAGCACAGAAAAGAAAAAAAAAAACAAAAACATGAAGAAGCAGCATGTGCTGATTATAATTAGTTTGTTTCATTATTGTTTTTCTTTGTTTCCACTCACTATTTGTAAGACACCTTAAAGTACAGTAATCCCTCGCTATATCGCGCTCGACTTTCGCGGCTTCACTCTATTGCAGATTTTATATGTAAGCATATCTAAATATATAACACAGGTTTTTCGCTGCTTTGAGGGTTCTGCGGACAATGGGTCTTTTTACTTTTGGTACATGCTTCCTCAGTTGGTTTGTCCAGTTGATTTCATACAAGGGACACTATTGGCGGATGGCTGAGAAGCTAACCAATCAGAGCATCCAGTTAAGTTCCTGTGTGCTGACTGGCTCAGCGACGGAGCGCCAAATTCGATTCCGCGGCGTTAACTAGGAAGTCTCGTCTTGCTCATTCAGCATCAACATGTTTTGCTGTGTAAAGAATTAACTTTTGTGCTCTTTTGTGTTTATCTTTGTGCATAGTCAAGCCCTTCGTTATGGCTCCAAAAAGATCTGCTCCTGCTACTGCTTCAGGGGAACGTGCCCAAGTGCCAATGGAAGATGCTAACGATTGCCGAAAAGGTAAAAGTTTTGGATATGTTGAAGGAAGGGAAAAGCTACACCGCTGTAGGACGCCATTACGGCATCAATGAGTCCATGATTCTTTTTATTTAAAAAGGAGGAAATGAATATAAGATCTACAGCCGCAGTGTCCTTTTAACCAGGGCGCAAAACGAGTTGTAAGTAGTCCGGATGGAATCTGATTTAGGGATTTGGATTAAAGACTGCTGGAAGAAGAACAACGGCAGTGCTACACAGTCGCCTGAAGAAGCTCCTTTAGAAGGGATGTAACGCTCTCCTTTGTTGTGCAGTAAAATTAAACTCATCGTTATCGGACTAGTCGTTGTGTCATTGTTGGTGAGTAACCATAATTAATTTTCTACTTACAGTACTTAGTACATGTACATACGATTAGTGTCACTGAACACACATTTACTGTATACAATTTTTCTTGCATTGTACGTATTTATTGCTGGTGGCCTGTCTATCGTAATGTCTGTAACATATGTGATATTGGAGACTCTCGATATCTTTAAAATAATATTTAGGTTTTACTGTATATAAACAGTGTGTTTACATACATAATTTCAATGAATCTTACCTAATATCTAAGAGAATACAAAGGGTTTATGCTGTATAACTGTGCGGGGAATATTTATAAACAGTGTGGGAGAGTTTATAAGGGCTTAAAATATATAAAAATAACCACACAAACACATGGTTTCTACTTCACGAATTTTCACCTATCGCGGGGGTTTCTGGAACACAACCCCGCGATCGAGGAGGGATTACTGTATATATTTTATTGGAAGGTGCTATATAAATACATTCTTGTTGCTGTTGTTGTTCGTCATTGATTTAGAGAGATTCAGCAGCAGACAACTTCAGTAATGCTTTTATTTAAACAAAGTTTTAAAAATTCAGCCTGGTCTTAGACATACAATGAAGAATAAGGTGTGAATGAATGCAAGTCACTGAAGTATACTTTGTTTTTTTTTTTTCTTTTTTAATTTATAGGAAATGTTCATGCTATTTAGAATAACAATATCAATACAATTTTTTTCTCCAAAACATCATAAACCTGTAGCAATAATAATGATAATAACTATAATAATCCACCAACTGGAGTAGCATACTGTAGAAGACATTGACACAGCAAAATAAATTAAATGAATAACATGACAAGATGGCTCTAACTCAATGGTTTGAATACATTGCTAAAGACTAGGAATGTCACGAAATTTCACAATTCAAAAATATGACAATATTCATCGTGGATATATAGATGGTCATCGCAATGATGTGGAGTATGTTTCTCTAAGTGCTAAGAAAATGTCATGCATTTTCTGTTTTTCTTAAAAGCTCTTTTTTAACATCTGAGGGCACATAAATCATACATGCATTAACAAGTCCTAGCCTTAACTTGAGTGTGTGGCTAAGCACGGAGTAACCTAAATAAAAATGGAGTCAGACAAAGCAGAAATTGAGAATGTCCTATTGTCTTTTAAGTCTGCTGTCTGGCAACATTTTGGATTTACTGTTAAAAGAGAAAACAGTAAGAAAATAGCTGATAAGACAAAGGCCATTATTTTTGCAAGCGCTGCAAGAGAATTTCAACATACATTATAACAAGCATTAAGAACATGCTGAACCATGTGCAGTGCCATCAGAGTGACAAATATAAATCACCACCTGCAAAGAATCAATTGCCTAAAGGCCAAGCATCTCTGGTAAATTTATTTGCATCACCGCTTCCACAGTCGAGTGCAAGAGCCAAAGAAATAAAAAGTTGTATTGGTGTTTTTATTGCGAAGGACATGAGACAATTTTCAGTTATTGAGAATGAGAAGTTTCAGCTGCTTGTGAACAAACTAGAGCCAAAGTGTAGGATTTGTCCCTCACACCCACACTTTAATAGCACTGTATTACCAGCCCTGTACAATGATGATAAGATGAGTGTGAAGGAATCCCTGAAAGATGCAGAGAGCATCACAATAGCTACAGACAGCTGGGCCTCCTAGGCGAACCAAACTTAAGTCACGATCATAGCCCATGCTATCACTGCTAACTAGGAAATGGTGAGCTTTGTGCTTCAAACTCAGCCTCTTTTTGAAATCTACTCTAGATGCAACATTGCCAAGGTGCTGAAATAGGCTGCTTTGTACTGGGAGCTTCAATGAGCTAATAGCAACATCACTGTTGTTACTGATAATGCACGTAACATGGATGTAGCAGTCAGAGAAGCTGGGCTTTGCCTTCAAATCAGGTGCTTTGCATATTATCTGAATTTGGCTACCCAGGTAGGTAGGTATTTAGCGTACCACGTGTTAGTCATTTGCTTGGTCGAGTCAAAAGGGTCTTTGCTTCAGAGCAACACAGTTGCATCTGTATTCACTGCGAACCAGAAATTATTGGGCCTTCCGTCACATACACTGATAGCTGACATTGTAACATGATGGAATAGTACACTGGAAATGTTCACTCGTTATCCTGAGAAGCAAGCAGTGATAGCAGCAGCCCTCATAAACACAGTAGTATGGCGAAATACACATGAAATCGACATGCTGGATGGCACTGACATTAGTGGCTCTGGGAATGTCGTATAACTGCTTAAACCTATGAAGTCAGCCACCACAGTGCTATGCAAACATATCCCAAGTGTGCTTCTAATTGTTGTGCCCCAAATGAGAAAAACACAACCACTGTGTCAAGCATAAAGACTGTAATTCTCAAAGACCTCATGGGCAGATATAGTGGGGACTGTGATTTTCTTATCATAGATCACTATGATGGATGCAAGACTGAGGACTCTGCCAGATCAATGCTGTGTATAACAGTCTGATGCAAAAAGCAAAGCAGTTACAGCACAGCCAGGTATTTGGTTACGTTGTGCGTGTGAGTTTGCGTCTGTGCTCAGCAGTTAAAAAGCATTTTATGTAAAGTGCTAGTAGGACTACACACAACAACATCTGAGACAGAAAGCAGAACAGTGGTAGTTCAAATACTGATACCTAGAGGAACTGACACTTGTCACATACTAAATGTTGGACATATCATGACATAACCTGACCAAATTGTTCCTAACTAGGCAGAGTTTACATATAGATATTAAAAATTTAATTGCAACGAGTTATTTTTTCTATTAAAAAAACTTGCAACCTCTGCTATTTGCAGATCCAGAAAACAGAGGGAACAGGAGATATTGGAATAGAACAACATGGTGTTGAGCTGGAACAACCATCTCCAAAAAGTCAGCTTTGTAAGACCTTCTTGGAGATTATTTCACTGAATCAGTGGCACTGCCCATGAGTGGGATAAAACAAGAAATTGACATGTACAAAAAAGTGTCTCCTGTTACACTCAGGTGCTGTCCATTGAAATGTTTGAGAGAATATTCTCCAAATGCGGTGGGCTGGCGCCCTGCCCGGGGTTTGTTTCCTGCCTTGTGCCCTGTGTTGGCTGGGATTGGCTCCAGCAGACCCCAGTGACCCTTTGTTAGGATTTAGTGGGTTGGATAATGGATGGATGAAATTATCCAAAGGTACCCACTGTTCCCCCACTGGCCAAAGCATATCTCTCAACTCCAGCAAACCTCTGTTCCAAGTGAACGTATTTAATCAACTGCAGAAGATACTGTGAATGCCCAAAGGTCACAGTTGCTACCTGAAAATGTGGATATGCTTAGAGAGATTAAGATTTGCTGTTATTGTTTATATTCAGTCCAGTTATTAGATTTATTATTGTACAATTTTTGGCACCATACTTTTTTCAGGAAAGAAAAAAAAACTTTAAAAATAATTAGTTATATTTAATAAATAGACTATTAAGCCTAATATTAAATGTGTTGGTTTTATTTCTTTATTGTGCGGAAGACTTTCAGTGTTACCATATTGTTTAAGTAGTGGCAAGGAAAATGTGTTTTTGATTCTGAAATGCACGGAAGAGATATTGTCTCAGAGATAATAATACACAAAAACATTTCAATCATAGATTTTCTTTATTTAGATTTTGTTTAAAAATTATGACGTATCAAATCGTGAACACAGTATCATGCATCGAACCTAACTGTGAACAGAGTACATTGTTACATCCCTACTGAAGACTGATTTAATTAAAATTCAAAATACAGAAGTCCTCCAAATGTGCTTACATGATAAAACTTGACAAATATAGTATCACCCCCACACTGCTCAGTGCAGTCAATAATTTGATTGGTTATACTCTTCATGTTCGCTCCTGACACACTTAGAAATTCTCTATAGTGGGCCTCTCACTGGAGAAATTCTCAGGCTTTGTGCATTGAGCTGTCTGTACTAGTATGGACAAAGTAAACCAGAATCATAAGTCAGTGCTTACAGACTGTTTAAAATCGTTATATTTTGATTATATGAAATTTTGTTATTATATTGGGCTTATCAGTGGATTTCAGGGACCCAAGTTAAATTTATATATTTATGGTTTATGAGGCTGCTTTGGAATCATTATTTTGCTGCCATCATCAGCATAGGCTAACAATTGGGCTGTCAGGTCAAGTACAGATCCAGCTTTAAAAGCAGCCTGTAGCAACTTTTAGACTTTTCCATCTCAGTTTTATCTTTGTGACCTTTCTGTAGCATCATTCAAGTATTTGGAGGGCAGTCGACCCAATGTCCCCCCCATAGACAGAATTTATGTCAGATCACATTACATATTTGCAAAGTGTGGCCTTACAAATCAAGCAATGAAAAATGGGGGAAAAAAACGACAAAAGGCATAAACTGAGCATAAAATGTGAAACCAGAAGCACTCCTTGCACCATCATTCACAAACACAAACTCCTTCCCACTGTTATGATCAACCGTTTTTATTATTTTTTTGTAGATATCCTGGAATGTTTTAAATAAAGTAAACTAGCCAACCCATTGCGTAGCATACGCCGCATAATTATTTATTGATGGGTGAACACTTCCTGAAAGACACAGTTGTCTATATGGGATGGGTTTGAGGATACGACTGTGAGTGAATGAAAAGATGGAACTCTGGAGAGAGCAACATACAATTGTCCGTGACTGAAAACTGGTTTTGGCAGATACAGGCATATCTTTTTGAAAGTTTGGCCCTGTGCCTTATTAATTGTCATTGCAAAGGCCAATCTAACAGGAAATTGTCTGCGTGTAAAAGTAAAAGGCAAATTTGAATCTGATGGGGTCAGGGAAATCCGGGGAATAAGGACAGTTTGTGAGGTAGCAGCTGCAATAGTTTTACACTCCAGTACATTGCGGTGAATGCTGGTAACAGTCAGGCGGGCAGGCAGGAGGGCAAGCCAACAAAAACACTATACTCTTAGTATGGTATGAATCAGGTTTTTGTAGACAAAGGTTTTCCCTGTTCCTGCAGGACCATCTAAGAAGATGCATGTTTGTCACGGATGGGAATCGCTGTATGCAGCGTGTAAAACAGTTTGCTAGGGTGGACGCAGGAGGAGGGTTAGACTTGGTGGGCGGGGCTCTGTCGTGCGTATCCCATGATGCGGGAGGAGGGTTAGAGTTGGTGGACGGGGCTCTGTCGTGCGTAACCCTATCTCATGGTCTCTGTCTTGCGTGCCATGGTTGACTTAGTATATAAAAAAGCAGCCGGAACCGAAAAGAACATTGAAAAGTCAACGTAGCTCAGAGGTGCATGTGGACTCTAGCAGAGACGAAAGTGACTCTAACGTGCGTATCCCATGGTCTCTGTCTTGCGTGCCATGGTCGGCTGCTTAGTGAATTATATATATATAGATGTTTATTTTGGAGTTTTGGAACCCAAGTATTTTGAAAATGGCATTTTTTTCCACAAGACATTTTGAGATGGTAAAAAATGTGTAGAGCTATGTCACAACATTATCTTGTTTTATATATGACAATTGCCATTTTTGTGAGTTTTATTGCCAAGATGAATCTCCCAGTTGCCAGGATGTAACAGATTTAAGGTTGGCATTGGAGGCCATGTTCTTGTCCGAGTTTGTGATTAATCCCAGTGTTTGTGTGTGATTCTTTTGGTGATAATTATCTTCATGGCTTTAGAACTTTGCTCTTGTTTTTGATACCTTGATTTTAAGCAATTTAAACTCGATATCCGATAAGTGTGACTATTAATTCAGATTTTGGCTTCTTCTCTGACTACGTTTTATCTCCTGATCCTTATCATTAAAAACCCTGAGTGTATCACTCTGAGTCAGTACACCCACATTCCAGAAGTATTTTGAAATTTATGACTAGCAACTCCAAACTGGCCTGATTTGAATGTATGATGATGTTAGAGGTTTGTTCTGGCCTCCCTTCCAAACATAGTCATTGCTGGGTAGGAATTAGAGCTCTACAACCCTGTGATGCACTGGTAAGTAACAAATTTTATGAATGAATTAATCATCCCACATGTTATTGCTTTGTTGTAAACTATATAAATAAAGAAAACAGTGAACTGTTGGTATTTGAAAACTGATCGAATCTAGACTTGATCAAAATATTTTCTTTTTTTTTGGGATCAGGACAGGACTTGGTTCTGCAAGTAAATCTATAAATGTTTATTCTGCCCATGTATAGAATTTACATAAATACATACAGTCACTGAGAAAATTGTTAGGAACACTATACTAATGCTAGACAGGGCCTGAGTTTGCTTTCAGAACAGTCTTAGTTCTTCATGGCATGGACTCCACAAGATGTTTGAAATATTCCTTTGAGATTCTGGTCCATGTTGACTTGAAGGCATCACACAATGTCTGCAGATTTGTCAGCCTCACATTCATGGTGCAAATCTCTTGTTCTACCACATCCCAAAGGTGTTTTTTTTAGATTCAGTTCTGGTGACTGTGAAGGCCACTGAAGAACAACAAATTCATTGTCATGTTCATGAAACTAGTTTGGGATCACATCAGGCTGGAAGTAGTCATTAGTTGATGGGTAAACTGTGGACATGAATGATGCACATGGTCAGCAACAAAATTCATGTAGACTGTGACATTCAAGCGATGATTGATTGGTATTAACAGGGACAAAGTGTGCCAAGAAAACATTCCCCACACCATTACATCACTACCACCAGCCTCGATTGTTGACACAAGGCATGTTGGGATTGATGCTATTGGAACCAAATTCTGACTCACCATCTGTGTGCCTCAGCAAAATTGAAATTCATCAGACCAGGCTACATTCTCATTTTATTCAGTCTGCAACTGTCCAGGTTTGGTGAACCTGTGCCCACTGCAGCCTCATCTTTCATTTCTTGGCTGACAGGAGTAGAACCTGACATAGTCTTCTGTTGTTGTAGTCTTACTTACCACTATGGGGAGCAGAGCATTCAGTTGCTCTGCTCCCTAGCTCTAGAACTCACTACCATCTGAGCTTAGAAATATTGAATCATTTTCACTTTTCAAATCTAAACTTGAAACTCATTTGTTTAAGACTGCTTTTCTCTTTCATTACAATTGCTTTGTCTGATTTTAATTTTGGTATTTTAGTTTTGTTTATAATGTGTGTTTTATCTATTGTTCAGTGTCCTTGAACATTTAGAAAGGCACCTACAAATAAATAAAATGTATTATTATTTATCTATACTAATAAAAGGCAAAACCCTCACTCACTCACTGACTGACTGACTGACTGACTGACTGACTGACTGATTGACTGACTGACTGACTGACTGACTGACTGACTGACTCATCACTAATTCTCCAACTTCCCGTGTAGGTAGAAGGCTGAAATTTGGCAGGCTTATTCCTTACAGCTTCCTTACAAAAGTTGGGCAGGTTTCATTTCGAAATTCTACGCGTAATGGTCATAACTGGAAGGTAATTTTCTCCATTTACTGTAATGGAGTTGAGCTTGACCGCCGTGGGGGCGGAGTTTCGTGTGACATCATTACGCCGCCCACGTAATCACGTGAACTGACTGTCAACGCACTATGTAGAAAACCAGGAAGAGCTCCAAAATACGCTGAACAAAACATGCATTATATAATTGAGAAGGCAGCGAAACATTAAGAAGCGAGCGAGTGACATACTACCATATTCATCAGTACAGCTACTTCGGAAACAAAGCGAGGTATAAACCTAAACTTTAAATTAACTTAATAGACAGGCTGCCGCTGGTGCTTTTCGTGCCCACGGGTAATGCGGGATACAAGTTTAATGAGAGGACGCAGGATATAAACGAGAGTTTTGATCACTTTGTAACTAAGTTAAAATTGCAGGTGAAGGGGTGTGCTTATGCAAATTCCGAAAAAACTGTGTTTGTGGGGGATTGACAGTTAAGGCGGGTGGGGGAGTCATATTTTTGAAAAACAGAGTATGTAAACTCCATATACTGTACATGGTGACAGAGTTCTGATTTGATCCCAACACCCTACAGTATTAGACAACAGAAACAACCATTGTGTCACTAAACCAATAGTGTGTATTTGTCAGAATTATTTTTACTGTTACCTGTATCCCTTAAACAGAGTTACAGTATTAGTAGAGCTGAATTCAGTTTGCAGTGGGTAAATATCCTATCTTTTAATCTATAATAAAAAAACAACTGCCATTGTTTTTGTATCTTTGATTCATTGAGAAAAGAAGCTGAAAGGGTAGAGTAGCCATAAAGGGTAAATAAGTTCAAAGTTAATAGCTGATAAATGTTTCCTTCCACTTTTATGTAGCAGGAAGGTACACTTAGATAAGGTAACAAAGAGCAATGGAATATTAAGGAGGGTAAGGATCTTTCAGTCTTGCACATATTTTCAACTTTCAACTAACAAATCTCATAACAGTCACTGTATTTTTTATTACTTTATTTGAATTTAATTTTTTTTTATCTTTTTCTTTAGGGTGAAAATGAAGAACAGTGCAATACATCGCCACTCCAGAAGATTTGGTTTGAGCACCACCTCAGTCACTCTGCATATACAATCTGCATATTCTCCCATTGTTGATGTTTTTTTTTCATTGTAGGTATTCAGATTTTCCTCCTACATCCCAATGAAGTGTGGTTATTTTAACTGCTAGATTAAAAATGGACTGATACCCCGTCCATGGTCCGCCATTACCTGCCCTGCCTAGCACACACTAGCCCACGGGTGGGCAAAGTCAGTCCTGGAGGGCCACAGTGGTTGCAGGTTTTTGTTCCAACCCAGTTGCTTAATTAAAAACCAATCCTTGTCAATTATTTAATTTCATGGTTTTCTAGTGCTTCAACTCTGCCATGTCAAGTGATTCTCATATCCTAGATTATTTTTCCTTTCTAAGGCTATCATCCAAATGATTTGAAGTCTAAAACAGATGAGATATTCTCAGTGCTTCACTTTTTTCTCTTCACTTTCCTTTCAAGTATTTAATTAAACTTGAAATTAAGTGCATGATAAATACACACAGGTGTAATGGAAACAAGCTAAATGGAGAAATACTGATTTATTTTGTCATTTGCATCTTATTGCTAATAAGAAGCAATTAAAAAGCAAGACTACAGCTGTTTAAGACTAAAACAAGCAATAAGGGTTCAAAATCTTAACGAGCAAGACAACTAAAGTGAAGCAGAAGTGTTACTTAAAAAATTATTAAGCAATTGGGTTGTAACAAAAACCTGCAGCCAATGCGGCCCTCCAGGATTGAATCTGCCCACCACTGCACTAGCAGCGCATTCAGAAGGATTCAGAAAATGGTTGGACAGATTGTACTTTTACATATATAATTCACAAGAATAAATAATGCATATATTTTGAGCTAGTGGTGTATTTGTCCAATTTTCTGCTGACTAAATGGTACTTTCTACAAATAATGTTCCACAAAAAGATACTATAACGAGGTTTAGTCTGAAGGAGCAGGGATTTACTGAAAGTCCTGTTTGCTCTAATGTTACATTTTGTCAAATAACTAAATGTCATGTCTTCAACACTTTTTGTCTGGATGACTGTAATTTTCTCATTAATACTCCTCCTTGAAGTATCAACTGAATACAACTCACTAGAGTTCTGACACAGACCAAACACTCAGGTCATGTTACACCCCAGATGGCTCAGATATACTGGGTTTTGTATAAGAGAAAGGATCTTCTATTAAATTCTCCTATTAAATTACAAAGATCGTACACCATGACCCCAGGTGTCTCACCTCATATAAACCTAATGAGACAACTGAGATCTTCTGATCTGAACTGTACTTCATTATGATAACACTGTATTCTCTAATTTCAACTAATTTCCCTATTTTTACAGTGTAATATTCCCTGTTTATGATATCAGGTCTGCTTCAAATAACTCTGATTTCTGTGAGTACTTTGTATTTTTTACTATTTGTTCTGCATTTTTTATTTTATTTTACAAGTGAGTTTGACTATTTTATTTTACATTGGGGCACTGTTTGCTTTTTTAAAACATCTCCTCATAGTACGTTCTGTCAATAGTATGATTGATGGAGAATATACTATTGTGAAAGTGTAAGGACACTTATACTATTGTACTGTATTGTTATTGACATGTTTTTGCATTTTTGGTATGACAGTAGCTTTGAGGTGAGGGAGAAGATCCTTGGAGGTGTATTAGACTCAGTATAAACTGAGATGGGCAGAAGGCAGGTAGATAGTATAACAATTCATAGTCTGACTCAAGACCACTGACTAATTTTCTTATCCCAGATGCACTACGTCTATTTATTTCAGACTTCAGGTAGCAGACTGGAGTGCCTGTTAATGCTATACGTGTTTATTATTCCTTTTGGATGGCCGGAGCTGCCTCTGAGGCCAAGTTGTGTACATTGCAGGGCATAAAGTGAACTACCATGTCCATTCTACTGACTAATATAATATTCACTTTGGGGTATGTGACTGGAATGGACAATCCTCTCCAGCCTTCTTGGCCTGATTTGACTTCATTGCCTGTCTTGTTTCCCTTTGGCGATGCTATCATTTAAGACACATTTTCAGTCTCCTTTTGAAAAGGGACACCTTAAGTTCTTCACCTTGTTTCTGGTCATTTTTCTGTGCTCCCTACACATTGTTTCAGAGGAGGCAGTGTAAACTATGAGAGAAGATAAAGTGATCAATGTATTTGAAGGGTGTATAATTAATAGATAGTGTAAGACAAGAAGCAGACACAAAAATTGGTTTGGGGCACATCTGTGCCCCCATATAATGCAAATAAATGAAAAAAGGCTCTTTTTACAAAAATAACAAAGATGTCTTTTCAGACATGTCCAATATAAAATTAACTCAAACATGGCCTAATTTCTGGTCATATGGATTCCAGACAGGAAGGGGCATGTCCAGGAGGGTGGACAACAAAAGTGACATCAGCTGTGTCTTCCATTCTGCAGATGGCATTAGCACACAGCGCCAGCCCATAATTTGGCAGGTAACTACTGTCACCAGAGCACTTAATCTGCCTTTCAAGCACACACATGTGACAATAGATAGATAGGTAAGAGTACTGTATCTGACAGACTGTGCTTCAGATATGCAGGAGTAAAAGCTAAATTGACTTCTGAAGTCTGTGGAACAAGGAAAGGGAGTGCTTGCATTTCACAAATCTTGAGAACATTTCAAGAAGACAGGAGTTAATCTTGCTCTTGGTGTATCATGGAGAGACAGTGAGAGAATGACAGACTGAGACGGGAAGTATTGGCAAGTTGACCATATTTAATTACAGAGGAGGAAGAATAGTGCAAGACTAGCCATTTCTTGTTCTTGGTGCATGTTTATTGTTTTATGAGGAGTTTTCCATGGCCTGTGTAACCTGTGATGTCGACAATTACTGCGGTTATGCTACACAAATATGGTAGGCAGCAGGAAAGCACTAGAAATGTACAGTGAGTAGCAAAATAAATACATGGATAAATAAACAACCCAGAAACTGCTGCAATGCTGAGAATAGAGAGATAGAGAAATACGAGGTGTGGCAGAAAAGTAATGAGACTGACAACGCTGCGCTGTTGTCCTTGATAGAGCACGTGTATCAGTACCCTCCCATAGCTCAGTGCGAGTTTCAACTCCTTCCGTTAACTATGTGATTTTTGTGACTGCTATTAGCGAAGTTGTGTTTTTGGTTGTGCGTCACGCAAAATGGAACAGCGGAATTTGGAGCAATGTTGTGCGATTAAATTTTGTGTTAAGCTTGGAGAATCGGCAAGTGTGACATTTGAAAAGTTAAAACAGGCCTATGGGAAACATTCTTTATCCCGAGCTCAAGTTTTTCGCTGGCACAAATCATTTTTGGAAGGCAGAAAACACGTTGAAGATGAACACCGTTCAGGGAGGTCTTCAACTTCGAAAACCAATGAAAACATCGAATGTGTGAACACTCTTGTGAGATCAGACCGTCGTTTAACCTTAAGAATGTTGAGTGAACAATTAAATTTGAACAGATTTACCGTTTATCAAATTTTGACTGAACATTTGCACATGCGAAAGGTCTGTGCCAAAATGGTGTCGAAAAACCTCACAATTGAGCAGAAGGACAATCGAAAAAACAAGTGTCTTGATCTTCTTGACAGAATCGCTAATGAGCAAGATTTCTTTAGTCGTGTGATCACAGGTGATGAATCATGGATTTTTGAATACAATCCTGAGACCAAGAGGCAAAGTCAGGAGTGGCACACTGCAAACTCCTCGACCAAAGAAAGCTCGAATGAGCAAATCGAAGATCAAATCAATGCTGATTTGTTTTTTTGACAAAAGGGGAATCGTACACAAAGAATTTGTTCCTCCAGGACAAACTGTCAACCAGGTTTTTTATAAAGACGTCCTTGAAAGGCTCAGAAAAAGGGTCATTCGCGTGAGACCAGACATTGCAGACAAATGGATGCTCCATCATGACAACGCCCCATGTCACACTGCCCTCTCCATAACAGAATTTTTGACCTCAAAAGGCATTCCTGTGATTCCCCAGCCCCCTTATTCACCTGACCTCAGTCCGTGTGACTTTTTCCTTTTTCCTAAACTGAAAAATGTCCTCAAAGGATGTCATTTCGAGACTTTAGAAAACATCCAAAAGACTGTAACGGACATGCTGAAGACCATACCGGTTGAAGACTTCCAGCACTGCTACCCACAGTGGAAACAACGTCTCCATCGGTGTGTAGCTGCCCAAGGGAACTACTTTGAAGGGGATAACATTGATGTTTGAAAAAAATAAAAACTTTGGTAAATAAAAAATCAGTCTCATTACTTTTCTGCCACACCTCGTAATTACATTTTTATAGTGCTTCTCTAAACGTTCAAAACACCTTACATAGATGGTGTGGAGTCACTTCAACCACCATCAAAGTGTACCATCCACACATTCTCTGTTATATGGTGAAGGGGTGAGAGAGATAGTCAGCCAATAAGGGACAGGGGATGATTAGGGGCCAGAATAGACAGGTCTGTGATGGGCAGTTTATCCAGGACATTGGGGTACACTCTGCTCTTTTCAAGAGATGCCCAGGGATCTTTTATGACCACGGAGAATCATGACCTCAGTTTTATATCTCATTTGAAGAATGGCGTCATTTTTACAGCACAGTGTCCTAAACATTGCACTGGGGCATTGTGATTTACACACAGACCACAGGGTAAGCAACCCTTGCTGACCTTACCAAGACCACTTCCAACAGCAACCCAAGCTTTCCCTAATTGGTCTCCTATCCAAGCACAACAATGCTAAGCTTCAGGTTGATTACCAATTCTGGAGTACAGGTGGTATGACGCTGTTAAACCTCACAGACATCAACAGCTAAATGTATGGTAAGAAATAAAGGATGAGTTTTTGACAACTCACTGCTGATGTTATTTAAATGATATTTTTGCCCTATTAATTATTCAAAACATACAGTATTATTATGTACTAGCTGAAAAACCCTGCGTTGCCCGGGAGGAAAATAAAGTGTTTTTTTTAGTTGTTTGAGAAAATTTTAGTTAAAAAAACAACACAACTTTAAAAATAAAAATAAATTAACAAGCAATAAAGACTCACTAATGTGCTTGTCTTGCGGTCCTGTATGTATGTTATCATCCAGTTGACGCTCAGAACCGGCCAATTCTATTTGATTTCAAAAGCAACACGGGTGCGGCGGCGCTCAAACATAAAGAATGCTGGCAGTCACCTCCAGTTCGCCCTCTGGTGGTCATTCCGAGTGTCAACTGGATGATAACATGTATACAAGACCACAAGATCACCCCCCACCCTACCCAGAAGGGGGTTGGTTAGGGTTGATTTCACCATACAGTAGTTTTAGTCGACCAATGAGAAGCATGTGTACCAAGCTTCATGAAAATTGCTCCAGCCATTCAGAAGTGATGCTGGAACATTCATACATACACACACACACACACATACATTGACTTTTATATATATAGATTTAATAAACATATAGTAAATTAGCCAAAGTCCTCACAATTGCCCAGGTATAAATAAATGGAGAAAAGTGTCTTTTAGAAATTCAGCATCACTAAGTACAGCCCACAATGAGACAAAAACGTGTACTCTTAGAAAAAAGCTGTAATCCATGAAGACAAACAAACTATTATTAAAATAAGTTGAGAAGAAAATACTGTACCTTCATGTTCCTTGATGAGATCCCACTTTGTCCAGTGGAAGAGTCTGTGTATGCTGATGACAATATCCTCCCATCAGCCCCAGCACACTCCTACTGCCTGATGGGAATTGTAGTCCCTGCATCAGTACTAGTGTCTGGGTTGGTCCCCTTGGTGTTGAGGTGTCACCCGCTGCACAGCTGTGTTCCGGTCCTAATTTGGGAATCTGAGGTGGATTGTCATGTGGTGGGTGCAGCAATGCAGTGTATCAGTGCATGCTCCCAACCTCTCCTCTCGTCCTATTACAACTCCTCTTCCTGGTATGTCATATAAACTATATTTCAAGAGGGACCAATGACAACACACATGCAAAATTTTCTGGAAATTGGTTTAGCCATTTTTGCATGATTGGTGAGAAAAATACTTAAACAAAACAGAAATACAAATGACTTACAATTTTACATAGCAAATGAAAGCAGAGCATGATAAAGTGCCTTGAATTTACAAACTCATTGTTATCACATTTACATTTTCTAAGAACAAAAATACAGTAAAATAAACTTCTTATAAAAGTAAATATATGTACAGTTTAGAAAGATGCTTTCATGAAAAAATATTTTTCAGCATAAAGATTCTCTAGAAGTAAACTTGGCAGAAAGAAATAATAATTTAAAAGCTTGTATGACTAAATTTGATTCATTAAGTATCCAGGAAAGGAGGATCGTCCAACAAACAAAGCTAAGAGATTTCAGAACTATAAGCAAAAAGAAAAAAAAATAAAACACTAACCAAAAGACAAACAAAAAAAGCAAACAGGAACCTTCAGAGAGCAGCTGTTCTGAGAGCTTCAGTCCCGGCGCCTCATCTTAGTGTTGTGTTTTTCAACATATGGTGTGCAAGCTGGATCCAAAGTTCAGTCAAACCACAGCATCTCGTCGTTACACTGGCTCGTAGTTTATAATTATAATATCAGCCAACTAGCAGACCACTGATTTGATGGGATGAACTGACCTATGCAAAGCAATGAACCATACATAACTTGTTTGTCAGAAAGATGAAATTTAAACCAGCTTAAAACTTTTTTTTGGAAAACTGCAGGGGAAAAAAAGTTGAAGTACTTTCAAGCTTGCAAGGATGTTTGACCAAAAACAGTGTAGTTTAAAATAACATAAATAATGTAGAATATATCATATAAATGCAAGTATGTAAAGTTTTTATTATTACTCCTGTCAGTTGGGTGTGATGACCTGGATTTGTTCTATTTAAACTGTGTTAATTAATAATATGATGATAATAATATCTGACCTGCTCAAATATGAAACTTATAGCCGTTGGCAGAAATTCAAACATTACAATAAAGCAAATTCTTCCATCTCTTTCTTGACTTGCTTATCCGTTTCAGAGTCTGCTCACTACCTGTGTGGTTTTTGCATGCTCTCCATGTTTTCATGTGATTTTTCCTCTGGCTCCCTCACACATCCCAAAGGGAAGCATTTTTGGTCAATTTTTAACTTTAAACTGTCCCAGTATGGGTGAGTGTAATAGTTTGCGTGAGTGTGCAATGAGATGGATTTGCACCTCACTCAGGGTTGGTTCTCATCTGACACTCAGAAGAAAGATGATGATTAACTATTTCATTCAAAGTAGCAGAGAATAAGATTATGTCATTTCCCTTGAATCTAATAGTGTTGCATGACCTGTGTGAATGCTTTTCTGAACATTCTATCTACTTGGATATCTTGGGTTTGTTTTTTTAACTGCTCTTACCTCCTTTATTTTGCAACATAAACAAAAGAGAGGTTAAATGTAATCGATAGCATTCCTTTGAATTCAGATTTAAAATGATGTTAACTTTATTATTTTATAAATCAAGAACAAAGCACAAAGCTTTACCAGGTGTAAATTTCTAAATCGGGTGAGACAAATTCTCCCAAGCGAGCGCCAGCTAGTTAGACATCTTAGTGCCACCTGTCAGGAGGAGCCAAAGCCAAACGGCTGTCAGCAGCTCCAGTAAAGACATGCAGCCGTTCGTAATGAGCAACTTAACACCAAAAAAATGAAAAAAATCAGAAGCATTTCAGATCTGGGTCCCTCTTGGTATCTCTCACTCAGAAATAAAATGGTTGTAATAAATGCAAAACAAATTTAGAAAGCAACATCTTGCATTTTACCAGTTGATTATGGTATGTGCCTAGTATTGTGACAGCAGGCAGAAAATGAGGAGCAACGTAAGATTGGATGTCTTTGTGCTTATTTATCCATCAATCCATTCAATGAACTTTCTTAGTAACAATTAATTAATAGAGAGATAATGCTGGACTCCATTTATGTTAATCGTTTTCAAACTACTTTGTGTCTTTTTGTACTCATTATGTAATCAGTAAAGTCCGTAATTGCATGTTACCTAAAATTCACAGCACTCTGAACTTGCACTCTTTGAAGGTTACTATACAAAAAAATGAACTAAATTGAGCTGAAATTGAATTAATACAATAAAGAACAACTTTGTGTACAAGTCAGAAAAAAACACTGGAAATTACCAGTTCAATACTGGGCACACTGATTTATGCCAGGCCAGTCAATCTAACCTACAAGATATAAGAGCATGTAAGAAAACTTTACTCAATGAAAAACCATACTGACACAGAAAAAGTGTGAAAGTCAACAAAAACAGCAGCTACATTGGAGATTGAACCGTGGTCTCTTGAGTGTGATGTGCTTTTATTCTTAATTTTAATTTAATTTAATTTTGTACTTCTGCTCATTCCAAAAGCTTGTGTTTAAGTGAGTATGGGACTCTCCCAGTGTATTCACAAGAAAAATGTTCCTGCCTAACATCAATTCACTAAAATACCTTTTGTTATCAGCAGTATTTTCAAAAATGAGACATTTGAGCTTTATTTGTACATCATGACGGTCTGGCAATTCAGAAAGCAATGCAGACAAAAATATTTGAAGATCTGATTTTTTTAAATACATTAATAATGTGTACCATGCCACTTCTATTATTTAAAACAACTGATTCTTTCTGAAGTGGTGCAGTGGACAGGATGACTCATAGATCCAGCATCCTGCTATCAAATTCTGTACCCAACTGATGTCTGTGTGGCATCTGCACATTTTTTGTGTGGGCTTTCTTATGGATACTTATGTTTTTATTTAATGCAGAAAACCTTAAATTAATCAATAATCCCAGATTAGCCTTGTCAGTGTATCTGTGTGTCTCCTGTCCAGTCCTGGTTCCTGCTTTGGGCCCACTGTAGCGAACTTATGATCTAGACATCTTGTGTCCCTGAGCTGGATTAAGGAGGCTTGAGACAGTAAGTAACATTAGTATTTCCAAAATTCTCTGTTTTCAAATTTTCTATGAATCAAGTACATGGACAATTACATGGACGGTACCATTTAACTCCTCAACTTCCTTTCCCGACTGCTTCCTTGATATGTGATCAAAGATTCATTTACATAAGTTGATGCTGTCAGGTGAAATGAAAAAAGTTGATTTAAGGTGACTTATTTATTTATAGAAAAGTCCATTGCATTGTCGGACCATTTAAAATGTGTATCAAAGAGTTAGTTGTTATGTGAAAATGAAAACTGGATCAGCAGTTCAGTGTTGTCTACATCTTCTTTGCATGCATCATGATTTTTTTCTATCTTGCATGCTTGTACTTCAAAATATATTTGTTCATTTTTCAAACTCATTTATTCCAATAAAGGGTCATGCAGGACAGGAGCCTATCCCAGCAGGTTTGGACAAAGGACAGGAAACAAACCTAACAAGGGTGCCAGTCTGTCATAGAGCTTAGTCACGCACACATCAGGCAAATGTACGGAGTTAAAGAACCCTATAATGAACAATATATCTTTTGGATGTGTGTGACTAAAAGAAACCCACCCAAACCTGGTAAGAATATCCACATTGACAATGTCAGGGACAGGCTTTAAACAAAGGAACCTGGTGCTGTGAAACTGAAGCATTTACTATTGCACTTTTGTGCTGCTCTGGTTTGAAAAACTTATGAATTTTATGTTTGTAAAAGTCTAACATGGAAAGAGTTCCCAAAATATTGTAAGATTAAAAGGTCAGCAGTCATCTGTTCTTCCAATCTATTTCATCTTCGTTTGATAAGTTAATGCTGACACAGCCCCAATCAAACAAAATTTTACTGTGAAAATATATGTATGACGTATAACAAGCCAATGCAGAAATATTTTAACAACAGTTCCAAAAGTATTCTATACAGTATGTGGTTCAGATTTTTCTTCCAGTACTTAGATAAGGGCTCAGTAATGTACTACAGTACATACCTATGCATTTGAACCTACTTATTGCATTAATACAATTAATTTAATTAGTTCAGATCTGTTATTCAATACATTCGTATAGATTAACTTAAAGAGCACAGTGAAGTATTTCTCATAAACTTTAAAGCAAGGCTACTGAATTTCATCCTGGAGGGCAGCAGTGGCTGCCATTTTTCCCTTCAACCAATTTCTTAATTAGGACCCTTTTTTTTACCACTAAAGCAACATTTTTTGGCCTTATTTTAGTTAACTCACTTTTTACAATTCTAAAACCTTAACTGCCTATTTTAGTTTTAAACAACTGCATATAGGTTTTAATTGTTACCTAGTTTCTTAACCAGCTATCAGTTAATAATGAGGTGCAAATAACAAAGGAGCCACCAGCTCTCCAGCTAACATACTCCTGTTTAAGTCTGTGTATATGCATCATGAAGTATCTGTGTTAATACAATGTTTTCAAATAAATGAAAGAGCAGGGAAGGCCCAAGTGGTACAAATCAGTTCCAGACCACAAAACATGTGGTTAATGTTCCCAGAAAACAAAACGTCTACAATGTGATAAAGATTTGTCAATGAATATTTGTGTTGGAAGAATGAAAGCATTAATAATCCATATAATTAAAATCAAAGACCAGCATTATTGGATTTCACTTGCCAAGATACCACTCTGCTATAGTTGCAATGTCATTTCACCATGTTCGTCATTGACTGGACCAAGATTAGCTGGGAAGAATCCAAGTGTGAATGCAAAAAATTAACCTTTGGCAGCATGTTGCACTTTATGGTTTTGTGTGCTTGAAGATCTTGTCAAACAGCTGGACATAGTTTGGTGCCCTGTATATGCCAAGAAATCTCTCAACAACCTCCTTAAAAACCTTCTGTGTGATTTCCTACAGCCCCTCTAGCAGATCTTCGAACTACTTGTCATTGATGACGTGTCTGATTTGTGAACCAAAAAAAACACCTTCCAATATCTTGGCATCAGTGGTTTGCGGCAACATCTGTCTCAGATATCAACATTCTTCACCTTTACTTGTTCATTGCTTTCACAAAATCTTTCATCAGGCTATATGAAGAAGAGGTAAAAATATCTTTGTTAGCTGGAAAAATGGTTTATGTGCCACACTTTTCTGCCCTGGAACCAAATTCTTACGGAAATGGCAAGTTCTTTGTAATGTATTGAGACTCTTTAGCCAGGCTATCCCATTTGCAAATGCAATTTGTATATCTGATCTGCATTCCTAGTTGATAGATAGATAGATAGATAGATAGATAGATAGATAGATAGATAGATACAGTAGATACTTTATTAATCCCAAGGGGAAATTCACATACAGTATATTTTATACAGTATACAGCAGCAGTATACTAATAAAAACAATATAAAATTATAGAGTGATAAAAATGCAGGAAAAACAGACAATAACTTTGTATAATGTTAACATATACCCAAGGGGTGGAACTGAAGAGTCGCATAGATCCTAGATTCATTCCTAGTTTAGATCACCAGAGAAGGCCCAGTTTTTTGTTGTTGTACTGTATGCCTATGAGAGGAAATTACAACAAATTGATACATAATAGAAAAAGTTAGGGTCCTTCCTGCATGGAGTTTGGATGTTCTCCCCGTGTCTGCGTGGGTTTCCTCCGGGTACTCCAGTTTCCTTCCACAGTCCAAAGACGTGCAGGTTAGGTGCACTGGTGATTCTAAATTGTCCCTAGTGTGTGCTTGGTGTGTGTGTGGGTTTGTGTGTGTGTGTGCGCCCTGCGGTGGACTGGCACCCTGCCCGGGGTTTGTTTCCTGCCTTGTGCCCTGTGTTGGCTGGGATTGGCTCCAGCAGACCCCTGTGACCTTGTAGGATATAGCGGGTTGGATAATGGATGGATGGATGGATTATTTTTCAATAATTTAGCATGTGGGTCTTTTATCCCTGAAGATGAAACCCTATCCTCAAAAAATATGGAGTGATGAAAAATATAAAAAATGAATCCTTTTAAAATATTCTAGCAGAAATGTTTTCAAAATGAAAGTACACTAGACATAAAAATTACTTGTATTAGTCAGTTTTTAATCTGTTAATGATAAGAATCCTGTTTCAAATTTAAACTTAATGTGCTGAGATCATAATGACTAGTCACAATAATTCATATAACATTATTAATTAAATGCATCATACATGCAGTACATGCAAGAAACAATCATGCAGTATGAGCAGCTGTCGACTTCCTGTGAATCACAATTTTCTGAGCCGACTTTATCGTCCTCTGTAATGCTTTGAGGCACTGAGCTGAGCAGGCACCCAGGGAGGATGTTAAGCTGCCAGTAAAGATGGACTCCACTGTGCACCTAAAGAAGCTGATGAGCATAGATGGGGAAGTCTTACAAGTGAGGAGGAGTACTGGGAATATTCTGATATAACATTAATTGATTAATGCATTCATTTTCTTTGGCCAGTTATTCCTCCACAGGGCTTCATGTTGCCCCAGGACTGTGGAGCTCTAAGGCAGCAGCAGTGATCGCTATGCCACTGCACCAATGTCACTCATTACAGTCAGGGCTCATTATGAACTTGACCTTTTCCTTCCAACTCTATCAGCTACACAAGAGTGAGTCTATCGGTGTGCGATCAGAGCTAACATGCAGCCAGGAAATTAAACAAAACTTATTTACATTTAGAGTGATTCCTGAGTTCTTAAGCACCTCAAAGCATTTAAAAATTAACTTTTACTACCGGCATCTTAAGAGCCATAATAAACTCCAAGAGTGCTTTCTCAACCTGTTATTTCCTCCTCCTGTAGCACCATTAATGTAAATTATATTATCATTGGCTCTTATCCTGTGCTCAAGCAGCACCGCTCAGATTATTCCGACTGTTCTTATTAGCCCAGCATTAGACTGTAGCTGTGCCTGGATTAAAACTTTGTTAGATGATCTCTAAATGGTTATTATTATTATTATTAGTTTATTTTAGCTGACCAAATTTTAAAGTAGATGGTCATATGCATACAAATGACAAATGCAAATTCTTCACTATCTTCTGACAAGCCATTTCTCTTTAGAATAAATAATGTAAGTCAGTCATTGCTTTTTTTTCCCTGAGAATGGATGGAAATTGCTTTAGTTCTGCTCTCCCTTGACCTTTGCCCCTCATTCATGTAATTGCATTTGCTACAGACCATATTACAATTACAGCTGATTGACATGTTTGTGGTTTTTTGTTGCTGTGCCATGCTGACACTTCTGAACAATCTATTATTGTTTTAAAATGACTCCGCACAGCAGCTGAGAGTGTGAAGGTTATGCCCTCATGGGAGAAGAGGTAATTTGTGATTTTGTTTCCCCTATTCAGTTTAGTTTGGCACAGTTATAATACAATAACTGATATAGTCAATAGGAAATAAAAAGGAGCTAACTTGTTTACTGATATCTATGTCTATGAATAACGCACATGGTTAAAGCTGTAAAGACACACAAGACACGATTCATTTCATGTTCTAGCAAGAAAGGATGAAAGTACATTCAGATATTAATAATTGTAAGCATGGCCTCCTGAGTGACTATAATATTTGTCTGGAGTGCTGGAGTTTATTAGGTAAACATTTTAATATATGTGACAATGCTTTCATAATTTTTTTTACTTGTGAAGGTTAACAGAAAAAATGCTCAGTGTGAGAATTAAAATCCAAACAATCGAGTCAATTAGCTAATGTTAAGGTATTTTATTATATTCCTCAGTGATTTTCTGTTAGTGTTTTGCCTTTTTGTTGTATGACATTTTGTGTTTTATTTTAACTGAATTGTATGTGTGAGGAGGATGGCATGAACCATGGAAAGCATCTCCAGCAGGTGAGGCATGGAGGCCCTGGCAGGTTTGTTATTCAGTGCATGTGACTTACCTCCATCACATAATGTCCTTATTTAGTTTTTTATTTCACTTTTCATATTTTACGTGAACACAAAACACACCACAAGCCGCCTGTAATGCTGAGTGTTGATTGGCATTGTAAACTTAGCATCAGTATGCAGCTGGAGAATAGCATTAGTTTTCTGAAAATACAAGGCTTTGTTTTGATAAAAAATATAAACCGTTCATTTTAGATTTATTGTCACATGTACAAGGCACCATGAAATGATTTGTACTCTCGACCAGCACACACCACATCACCGCTGACCTTGTCCGGCAGCCCAAATCTTGCTCTGTATGGTATGTAAAATGTAACATTACAAAACTGAACTGGTAGTGATGAGCAAAACAAATGAGTTTCCTCCAAGGTGGAAATTAAGCCAAAAGATTTAACTATACATGAAAACACTGGGATGTAGATTTATGGCAGTATTGTAAAAAATTGAAATTTTTATCCCTGACAGATGGAAGTTTGTCTACTGAATGGCTGGAGAATAGTAAAAATATAATACTGTACAATTTATTTTTGTATACTGTAGTCCAAAATCACACAAGAAGTTCTGTAATGGGCTTTAACAGGCCCTGCCTCTTGACAGACCCCTAGCCTTGACTCTCTAAAAAAACAAGAAAAAACTCCCAAAGAAAAAACCCTAGTAGGGAAAAAATGGAAGAAACCTTGGGAAAGGCAGTTCAAAGAGAGACCCCTTTCCAGGTAGGCTGGGTGTGCAGTGGGTGTCAAAAAGAAGGAGGTCAATACAATACAATACTCAGAATAGAACACAAGTAATCCTCAATACAGTATAAAACTAAAAATATTACAAGTACGGAGCAGAATTTAACAGTAGATGATATCACATAATAGGATTTGGATTTGTTCAGAGTCTTGGAGGCCTTGGCCATCAAGCTGCCTTCCCCTATTGGCCATTCCACAGGTGAGTCAGTGCTGGGCCATCCAATCCGGCGAAAGAACCCCTCTACCTGACGATTCCTGCAATCCTCCATCAGGGATGACTTTACCTTAGGCAGGCAGTACAACTTGCAGACAACAGTTAAGCATGGTTCCCTGTAGATCTGGAGCTGTATTTTCATAAATAGAGTTGGTGATTTAATCAAAATTGGTGGCCACCTCACTGCTGAAAAGTACAGGCAGATTCTTATCCAACATGCAATTTCATAAAGGAGAAGTTTAATCAGTCACAACTTTATTCTGCAGCATGACTGTAAGAGGCAATCTTAGAAAGTTAAACTCATATTAGTGTTTGTGTAATTTGAATAGAATAGAATTTTCTTTCATAGCCATAGACAATGGTATAGTCTTTAACCCCCTGTAAGTTAATATGAGATAGAACTTTTTGCTATATCTGAGATACAGTGTGTTAATTAGGACAGTTGTTGCTTAGAATGATGCTAGCAGGGACCAAAAGACCCATTTACAGTATGAAAATAGGATAAGCATACAGTTTTCTGACTGTTTAGAAATGGTCCAGCTGTATTAGCAAAGGTAAAGAAATGAAACAAGATTTATAAGCTTTAAACAGAACTTTTCGTAAACAAGAACTTTTCTTTTCTTTGCAATACCAATCTTTTCTGTATTTTTGTGTGAACTGTTTTACTTTGAATTTTTAAGTTTTTAAAACAAAGATATTTTGTCTATGGAATCATTTCAATGAGGTATACTGAAGCTGCACAACTTTGGTAATTTTGGGTAAACGCAGCTAGAATGATAGTGACCTCAAACACATGAGGTCACTATCACACAAATTATAAAAAACTATCTTCAACGAAAATAGACAAAGTGAATCCTGAAAAAACGGTATGGCCCCCGCAGAGTCCTGATCTCACAATCATCAAGCCAGTATGGTGTTACAACATTGTATTTGCAGAGACAGAAGCAAGAAAGGCAGCCCAAGCCTGCAGTAGAACTGTAGCAAGTTCTCCAAGAGTCTTAAAACAAATTTCCTTGTAAGTACCTTTAGAAACTACATGCAAGTGGACCTAAGAGAATTGGTGATATTTTTAAGATAAGGGGTGGCCACGCTAAATATTGATTTGATTGATTTTTTTTCTATTTACTACACTTTGTAGAAAGTTTATTGATTAATAAAAACTATCCACAGCATTATTTTTGAAAACATTCCCACTTTACCAAATTTTTGCACAGTATTATAGTATATAGTTTCCATGAATAATCCTGGGCAATTTATGGCACAGAAGACTCTAAACATTTGCATGGATATATTCCATGGTCATAAAACTAAGGCAGCATTACATTACATTTACATTATTTACTAACCCTTTTCACCACATGGACAGCAGATAATTTCAAAATCCATGTCTGTGCACAGAATGGAAGCAAGTCTGTCTCCTGAGAACTACTAAAGGCATAAAGCTACATTATAGCCTCTTCATTCTTTGAATCCTTCTGTGGCTCCCTAGGGTAATCCAACAAGAGAATGTGCCCACCTTAAATAAGCAGTCTCAAGAGATGAGTTTTTTTTCCTCTGTATTTTATAAAATGTTGTTAAGAGCAGAACACATTTGCTGAGCAAAAATGTGAGATGTGCAGTTTTTCATTAATATGAGGACAAACTGGAGCCACAGGTACTACACAGGTGAATCAGTCCAGCATCACGAGAAATGTAATTGGTTTTTAATCGGTTACATCATTTTTGGTGACTACCAGTTAGTTAAAGTGTTAAAATAGAAAAACAAAACAAATCAGGAAATACACTGCTATTGATTTTTCTAAACCAAGTTCAGAATGATGCCTAACTGTTGTGCTCAAGATGAGTATAGTATAAATGTACTTCTGATGGCTACGCATGAATTGGAGCCGTGAGCATACTGTGAAGGTGAGCATGTGAAGCATCAGTACAGTGGTACCTTGGTTTGCAAGTATAATTTGTTCCGGAAACGTGCTTATAATCCAAAGCACTCGTATATCAAATCGAATTTCCCCATAAGAAATAATGGAAACTCCGATGATTTGTTCTACAACCCAAAAATATTCATATAAAATGATTAATACAAAGTATAAAGTAAAAATACATAAAACAAATTAACCTGTACTTAACCTTTAAAAAGAATCGTGGCTGGTGTGAGGGAGACGAGAGAGAGGAGAGGAGGAAGAGGGTTATTGTGTAGGACAACTTTCACTATAACTAATGGAATCACTGCTATCTGTTGGCTCACTGGAATCTTTTTCTTTTATTGCGACTTTAACAAGGAACCAATCCAATGACAACTGCTTTTGCCTGAAGAGTCACTACACTTCGACACAAAATAAAAAATATGCTCTCACTCCAGGTTGTTCATTGTACCATTAAATTCTGTATCAGAAATTGGTTTTCCAATATTAGGTCTAGCAAAAAATGCCTTAAGGAAACCCAGAAAGGTTTGGCACAAATACATCAAACTGGCTCATCTTTTGATAGGGCTTTGACAAACTCCTTTATTAAACCACATTTAATATAAAACAATGGTTACAGCACATTATCTGCATAACCAAGCTAGGTGTGCTGATGTTTTTGGCATGACATTGTAGCATTTTTCTACCTGACTGTTCCTTCTAAATCCCATGTCCATTCTTGACTGTGCTGCCCCACTCACAGAGACAACCTGGAAATTTTGTATGACTTGACTGTTGACTCAGTAAGATACACAAAAACAACAACAATGACATTTATTTCTACCGCACTTTTTCATATAAAGGATGCAGCTCAAAGTGCTTTACAAGATGTTAAAGAAATAATCACAAGTAAAGAAACTACAAATTAAAATTAGATAAGAATAATAACGAATAAATAATATGCAAAAATAATGCACACGTTAGATAGATATATTAGGAGAAGAATATTCCCTAAATATCCATCCATCCATTATCCAACCCGCTATATCCTAACTACAGGGTCACGGGGGTCTTCTGGAGCCAATCCCAGCCAACACAGGGCGCAAGGCAGAAAACAAACCCCGGGCAGGGCGCCAGCCACCGCAGTTATCTAAATATAGAATTGCTTTTTTAAGATGCCAGTTTGATGGTAAAGTCAGGTGGCCAGGGTGGACAGAAATGATAAATATAAAACTGGTGCTCATTTTAGGGAATTTTCTGATTGTTTTACTTTAAACATAAATTTTAATATTAATTATTAAATTGAGACACATTGTAATTGAAAGCACATTTTGAAATTTCATAAGTTGTAATGTAAAAGCAGTTAAAAAACTGACAGCTAATAAATGTATTTTATGAAAAAAAGAAAAAGAGTTTCATTTTTTTAATTCGGTGCTCAAAAATGTACATACATCACACAAAGTAATCAAAACATTTTTTTTAATGTATACCTGTGATTAAACAAAAATAATTTACAGTATTAACATAAATGAAGGTAATTACAGAATCAAAAATTAACAAAAAAGTCGTACAAAGGGAATTTTACCCACACCAAAGGAGTAATCCCTGGCTTAAACATAACAGAAATGAGCCCAACCTGTGGCTAATTCAGATGTAGGTCCACTGCCACTTGCCTTCTCAATTCAATACAGCTGATTGGCATCACCATTAATTCGAACAAGGCATTCATCAAGGTGCTGATCATAAGGAGGTGGGGGTGGAACTCAGCTGTACAGGTTAGTAACTGAACAGTCGGTTGGCTCACTGGTTTGCTTCATGTTGTTGTACAGAAATATTTTGCCCTTCTGAAATGAAAATCCAAACTTTACTCACTGCATGGAGAGCAACAAGTAACTTTCTTTGCTCATTGAGATCTTCCACTGTCCAGATGACCATTCATATGCTGCTCTGCGAGGACTTGACGCCACCTGTACACTCCTACTCTCTATAATTGATTCACTAACTTGAAACCTGCTAAAATGTTCGATTATTAATGGTTTAAATATGTGTTGAAATATTTTCATAAAATATTTTTTTTTTTCTCTGAGTAGAATTTCTATACATTAAGTTTATGAGGTACACCCTAGTATTCACAGGTTCGGTGACACTGATAAATTCAAATTTTCCGCATGTGTCAGCTTGTCACATTTAAGTGACGCTACCTGTCTGGCCACTGCTACCGGTTTAGTAGGAAATCACAAGCAATTATTGTCATAATTCTGGATATTACTATGTGATTATGACATTTTTCACCACTGTGAGTCATTAGTTTTTGCTTCAGGATGTCAGAAGATTAATTCTCAGAAAGCAGTAATAAATATTGTTGCGTGTGCTGGGAATGAGAGAAATTCAAAGCCTTTATTCAGAGCACACTCTCACACACACACACTTAAATGAGCAGCAAAGAAGAAATGTAGCTTTGTAGCTCAGTGTGTAAGAAACATCATTTTAGAAGAGTAAAACATACTGCTGTACAAAACGATTACTGATCTTCTTAGACAGCTTGATGATGAACTGGAGTAGTAATAGTGAGTGAAGGGTGACTTGCGGCATGCAGCCTTTAAGTTTCAGTGGCACTGAACCATCTGTAATCGAATGTTTAACTCAAGACTTTGACAAATTTAAGTATCATTTTAGATGTAGACACCTTTCTGTCGAGCTTTCTGTTTGTCAGGAAAAACAACACAAAAATATGAGATGCTGCTAAACAATGGAAATGTTTAGAGAGATACAGACATCAGAGTAATGCTGTCACTTGCAGTCTCTGAATACAGACAAGTGTCTGTAAGCTGTCAAATGCTCTGCCGTGCTTTTAAGTTTATGCATACTGCACTCCAAAACACATTCTGATGCTTTTGACATCGTACACGGGCACACACACAGTCAGAGACTTGTACAAAAATGCATATTTTTTTTTGCTTTATTTATTTATAAGGTACATATTGTTCACAAGTAAAAGATGGTGTATGTAGCTGACTTGCAAAATAACGACAACATTTTCCTTCCCTAATATACTGTTGAAAATGGTTTCAGAGCTACATTTTTAGATATGCATCCTTCTTTTTACTTTCATTACATATAATCATAGGGATATATATGGAAAGTATTGTGACATTTCAATTTTAAAATATTAAGTGGATTTACAGGCTTTAGACATCCCTATGATTTGACCATATATCAACATGTCTGTCTGTGAAGCTAGTAACTAGAAAGCAAATCGCTCAATTTAAAGTAATCCTGAAGCACATTTATTAGCATTGTGAAAGGTTAGAAGTTTTCACTATAGTCTCTCCAGTAGATTGTGCTTCACAGAGATAACTATGTTCAGCATACCACACATATATTTCGCCTATTGGGAGGGTATTGTGATGGGGTTCATAAATTCAATCTCAAGTTGCAACCCTGTGCACAGTCTGACTATTTTTAGAGTAACATTTGTCTGTTTTTTTAAAGTAATTTATTTCTCTGTTTTTTTAGATAATTTATTTCCTTCCTTGCAGCTACATATTGACACATCTCAACTTCAGCATGTACAGAGAATGAATAATCATGGCAACATAGCCTCACAAGATCAATTACTCACAATTTGTAAATTCTTCTCATATCTACCTGATTTTTCTCAGCGCAATATGATTCCACTTGGGCATTTTGCTGAGTGTGTCCTGCAAGAAGCTCTCAGTTGTTTTTTGTCTTGCTGTCAATGCAGCAGAGATAGGGCCCAGTCACACCTAAACATTTTTCTACCATTTTAGCGCTAGATTAGACCACTTCTAAACCACTTGTAAAGTTGTCTGCCATTATTTTCAATTACACTATTTACATCTAAGCAAACAGGGAGGGAGTGGTTAGAGAAACTTCTGTCTACAGCAGTTTCAAGGGCAGTTTCAGCCAAATACTTTTCCGTTATAATGAATGGTAACACTTGTAAAATGCAGGTAATAAAAAAGTGTTTTTCACAGAGTTTTTACAGGAACAACAACAACAACATTTATTTATATAGTACATTTTCAAATAAATGATGTAGCTCAAAGTGCTTTACATGATGAAGAACACTGTCAGGAAGACACTGCCTGTCCAGCTGGGATGAGCCAGGAGTGAAGCAGCTCATTGGAACTAGAAAAAAAACTTTTATCATCATGCTTTTATCATATTGTGACAGCTATTGACAGAAATTATGCATGTCTGTACTGTACAATCAAGTTTCAAGAACTGAACAAATGTTGTAGTTATTCTTTCAGTTTTAATTGGATTAAACTTTAGTTCAGTAACAATATTTTAACATTGGGAAAGCATTAGAGCACAGCTAGAAATCATGCCTCATAGTGCCAGAGTCGACATGTTCTTCTTGCACATTTCTTGATTGATTGGTATTAGTAAGTTTACTGTTGAAAATTATCTAGTTTTACACTAAATACTAGAAATGTGTCAGTAATACTTCTCAATTAACAAAATACACTGTTCCTATAACAGTGATGTAACCCGAATTTTGGTGTAAGTCGAAACATACCCTAGCCTAAGTCACTTCCCTAGCCTAAGTCACTTACCTATCCTAACACAATTGCAAAATTATAATCTAGAACATAAAAACACAACTAAGCCACAGAAAAAGGAAAATAACGTAAATATAGTGTATTGTACACTGTACTGTAGTAACAGAAAAAATGCCAAAAAATGAGTGTAAAAAAAATTCCTTACCTTTATTCCTTCTAATCTGTTTACAATGTCTAATTTCACTTCCATCGTTATGACTTTCCTCTTCTTCGAAGCACTAGCATCTGAAGACTCTGACTTTCGTTTAGGAGCCATGATAAGGGCCAAAAAGTCGCCATACAGAGCAACCAAACTAGTTCACCAACTCCCTCACTCATACGCCGTGTTACGGCGTATTCTTCCGCCGTGTGCAACCAAACTAGTTCGCCCACATAGTCTGTAAGTATGACGCTAATGGCGTAAACCGAAACACTCACATCTCAATTTTTTTTAAAAAAAGTTTTTATGGGAGTGAGCGTCGTATGTCGAAACGTTGTAACCCGAGGACCCCCTGTATGTTTAGTCCTTCATGTGCTGTGAAGTCAATAACATCTATTCTCTTTTTCTATCCCCAAATTGAGCCTATGATGATTTGAGGTATGAACACTGGCCACCAGATCACACTGTTTCAAAAAATCTATAGAAAATAACTGAATTAAAACTAAGCTGATACTTTTTGAATAGGCTTCTGTTCCTGAAATGCATGTAGTGCACACTTTTCTGATTGGCTGTTCAAATGTGCACTACAAAAGACTTGCATCTAACACGTTTGCTCTTGCCTTACAACAAATGCCTCTGTGATAATCACTGACTCCTTGTGACCCTAAACTGGGCTAAATAAATTTACTTCTCAGCTTATGCAGGATTAAACGTATACCTATAAAGTCTTTAACTCTTGTCACTTGATTGCTTAACCTCTTCCTCAATAGCTGGCAGAACCAGAGCACACATGTGCATAGTGTTGCACTGACCACAGCAGGCAATATCTGCAAAATAATGCAATCGTTGTTTTTCACCCTCCTCTACCATAACCTATCATCTATTGGGGAAAAGCGAAAGCTTTAGATTCGTCAAAAAGTTCGATCTCCAGTTTTCGACGGATCTCGATGTTTTAGGGTCCCCTGATAACGAAAATATTGATATCTCAATGGTGGGTGTTTGTCTGTCTATGTGTTAGTGTCTGTGTGTCACAGTTTCTTGAGGATGATCTAGAGCTAAAACGCCTGGACGTAAAAATACCAAACTCGAAACTTAAGCCTGTTATGAGATGATGATGTTCTGATTAGTTTTTGAGCCAAATCGTGCAAGAGAACGAGCCACTCTAGAAGAACCCTCAAATACTGTAATTCTGCAATTAATTATGAATTTTTCCAGTCAATTGCTGTTGTAATGTCCTATTTTCTGATCAGAAAGATCAGTATTACAGTGGTAAATAATTACTAAAATGTTATAGAATAGTTTGTGTAACTGGTTCCTAGGGTGCAAAGTCAACTGACGCTCCCATCCAATTTTTTTTGTTGCAGTATTAAGGGTCCGTAAATATCTTAAAGACATTTATATATACTGTGTCACTGTACTTACATGAACCTAATATCTACTCTCACGGCACTGACAACATCTCCTCTTTACTACTGTGATAGCAAGGAGACACAACAATCATGCTACAACACTAGAACAGCTTACAAACTACAAAGTAGTGACAGGAGACTACATCAATCATATTTTCCCTTAAAAACGCTCTTTTGAAAAAGCTTGATAAAATGTGAATCGGTCCATAGACTTAGGCTCCCTGTAATGCTGTAGTGGAAGAAGATGTATCAGAATTTGGAATATAGATTAATTATTTTTATATAATAAACTATGCCTTTCATAGTAGCTTCATCATACTTCACATGACTAGAAAATCTCATTGATTACAGGAGCTTAATTAAGTTAATGACAGAAAGTAAGTTGGGGTAGAGTAGTTTTTCTTAAACCTTTTTTAAACATTTTTCTCACAACACAATCTCGCCCTTCTTAGCGTCTTCGAGACCTGGTCCACGACGACCATCAGATCAGGGAGATCCCCCTTGGAGAGGAGAACAGTTACCAACAATTAAAGTGATTTTCCCTGGAGAATTGCTGCTGACATTCATAACTGAGCAATGTTGATTGCTTAAACTGCCCACGGTGACCGATATCAAGACACTTCATAAACTGTATGAGACCCTTTCCCATTTAATACAATAAAGAGTAATGACCCTACGCAACCCAAAAGGCAGCAACCCGTGACTCAAAATGGACCATGGTGTAGAGTTTGAACTTGCAAGTTAGTGGAAACAACAATAACAACAACTTATTTCTTGTATAGCCCAAATCACACAAGGAATGACTCAATGGACTTTAACAGGCCGTGTTTTTTGACAGCCCCACCAGCCTTGATCGCCTAGGAAGACAAGAAAAAACTCCCCAAAGAGCCTTGTAAGGAAAAAAAATGGAAGAAATCTAGGGAAAGGCAATTCAGAGAGAGATCCCCTTCCAGGTAGGTTGTGTGTGGAATAGGTGTCAAAAAATGGAGTAAGTAGAATACACAAAACAGAACACAAGTTATCCTCTTCACAGAGCTATATGGCCAATCTATCATTTCCACCTCAGAAATACAATATAATAATACAAAATAATATGTTTTCACACTTTTAAACCATGCTTCTCACCAAGGGCAGGTACAGAGCACTGCGACAACTCTCAAGGCAAAATGGAAGAACAGATTATACCACTCAATCAATGCCAAGCTATCACATATAAGGATATAAATTTGTTAAAATACACCAGAGACAAAAGCAGACATTAATTAACTATCAGGTAATTGTGGAACCATGGACAAATTGTAGAAAAGAAATCAGATAAGCCAGACACAGTCATGAAGACTTCGGCCAACAAGCCACAACCCCACAGCTGGCCATTCTGCAGCTAACTCAGTGCTGGTATGGCCAGTCTGAAGAAAGGACCCTTCTACCTAATGATTCCAATGATCCTTTATCTGAGATGACTTTTCCAAACAACTTGGTAGTAGAGCAGTGGGACCAAGTGCCTCATGAGGATACTGAGAAGAACAACATGAATACAGTATCTGCAAAAAGTATTTGCTTCCACAAATATGTAAGGCTTCAGTCTGTTTTAGTGTTACTGTACCCATTGTGATCAGCTGCCTCCTCAAATCAGAAATTGAGATAAAATCAGAAACTGATCTAAAGACCCCACACTGGAAAAAAAGGCCTTCAGAAATGTATGGTGACTTTAAATTAGGCAAACAAGCTCAGAAAAGGTTTGAAAGATTGATTTTAATGAAAATCTGTAACTGTCTTAAATGGGGCATGTTAGTGGGCATTTCACATTGTTGTATTTAACTAAAATTTCTGATGCACAAATTTCAAACCTATGAACTAAAGATGTATTTTAATAGGAAGCTACATACAGGTTTAATTAATTTATGCTTACTGATGATACTTTACCAGAAAAGTGACTTATCTTGCAGTGAAAGAGAAACCTTTGCATGTTAGTTCTAAAAATAGATATCTTTGAGCCTTGAGCTCTTTCAATAGCTGAGTACATGGTTTCAGAGGGCAGGTCTGGCAAATTCATGTGAGACATAAACAAAAATAATATGATGTGGAGGTGAAGGGGTTGGCAGAGCTCTTTCATAGACTCAGCAGGTTCACGTGTTCACGGGTTCACATGAAGCTTACTTGTATCTGCATGGATTTTTCTTTGAATCTACAGGCTTTCATTTCATGCCTGAATGTCATGTGATTACAAACTAGCCAAGACTAGTGTGTGTGTGTGTGTGTGTGTGTGTGTGCGTGTGCGTGTATGCGTGTGTGTGTGTGTGAGCACTGCCTGGGGCTGATTCCTGCATTGTTCTTAATACTGCCACATCTGATTTTTTTAACAGGTTCAACTATTTGTCCCATTAAATATTATATAGAGATATTAGATTATATCAAACAGTCTGACAACTAATAAAACATGTGACCTCTGTCGAAGTTAAGGGCTTTCCAGACAAATGATAAAAAGAGCAAAATATACAAAAAAGATTTGCCTATCTAACTTAAGATGAACACAGAGGAGGGAGTAGACAGACAGACAAACTAGCAGGCAAACAGAAGGGCAACCCTAATCCTGTTGCTCCTCTAGGCCTACCTAAACAGATATTAAGTTCTAGTCTATGTAAAGGGAAGACTTTTCAACTTTTCTTCAAAATGAATAATTCCTTCCTCAAATCCCATACCTCTCCCTGTCTCTTCTTCAGCTGTGACCCTATTCCTCCCACCCGTTTTATGTTTATATCCTGCTCATATACATACTCCTGGTTCAATTGTCTTCTGTGATAGAGGAGACCTTAAATCCTGGCCTAGAGCAATTTACAGAGCAATCTGGGAGCTAATTCTGGGGGTCATGGTTGTGCTTTGGGAGTCCTCAACTCAATATTCCAGAGTTCACTGTAGCAGTCTCAGGTCTTCCTTAAGCCTAGAGCCCCCACTCCAATTAAAAAGACAGGAAACCCCCAGGAAGTCTTCTATCCAAATACAACATAATGAACTGGAGAACCTCAAACACATTACTTAAAATTTTTGAATGTTTTGGTTATATCTCAATATCCTTAAATGAATTACTTCAGATTCCCATTAGCAGTATACAGTATGTGTTATCCTTGCATATGAAAGGCTACCAAGTTTAAAGAGATGCCTAGGAAAGGAAATACAAGTGAGGTTAAAGTCGAAACCAACAATCAGTCCTATTGAGTACCAGTGCCCAAGTCTAAACCTAAGAACTATAATAAGAGAAATCAATGCAAAAGTCAGAAACAATTAAATCTTAATAGCACAATTAAAATACACATGAAGACAGGTTTTGTTTGTTCTCTTGTAGCAGCACATTGATTGCATCAGCCTTGTAACTTCCAGGACCGAATGCCAAAACAGTTGTCATTGTGATATGGTGATGCCGACACAAATTGCTGATGGTCAGAAAATACAACACATTGAAGAAAACACGGCAGAATAATTTGTAATAACTGATAACACTTTCTGTGATAAAAATAAATGCAAAAATCAGATTCAGCACCTGAAAACAAAACATAATCTGAACTAACGATTAATAAAAAATGGCCTAAACAAGTGTAGAAAAATACAACGTAGGTCAGTATACAGAATCATAACAATATGGCCAACAACCTCTTGCTGGCATACAATTCTTTGTTATGATGTAAGGATGAGCATAAATAGCATCAGAATTTATTATGTAGACCTTGTATGGTTCCATCTCTGTTGAAATTCAAGTAAGATGAATGGCCATTTAATAAGCCGAGCTGCATAATATCAGTTATGTAAAGTTATATATATTAAGACAATTTAATAATGGATGGATGAATGGAGGAGGAGGAGGTTAGGAGCATGCGCTGGTACAGTGCATTGCCGCATCCACCACATGACAAACCAACTCAGGACCCCAGGTTAGGACATGAGTGCAGCCATGCAATGGGTGGCACCTCAGCACCACACTAGTTCAGGTGGAATGAATGGATAAAAGTCAGTTAATTGGTTTTGTACTGAAATTAGTCAATCAAAATTTTCCAAGTTTTTATTAAAGTCAAAAGGAATATCACAGTCAACTTTATTATACTGAAGTTAGTCATATTGAAAAAAACAAAACATAAATGTCATTTTGTGTATGAAATATAAAAGTCTGGAATCAAGCAATGTCATCCTAGAAATAAGTAGACATTATATAGTTTAAACCAATTCAATCATCTCAATTTTTTCTAATAATTTTTATTAATAATGCCATTTGTAGCAGTGAATGTGCTTGACAATGGAAAAAGTTCTCATAGCACAGAAAACAAGCTTTGTAGCCCTGGTTGGCAGGAAACCCTCAATTATTTCCATTGAGTAGAAAAGTGTTTAATGTGTCGCCAGGGTGTGCCAAGGAATAGTGCCTTCATGCACCTTGCCAAGGGCATTGGTTGCGTCCCATAGCCATGGTATTTGTAGAGGTCCTCACTTGATAAATTATTGCTTTCCTACAGAACGTATTGATTGGTACTCTGCTTAGGCAGAAGTCAAGAAGGTTGGTCCTTTAAATCCACAGGTCTTTCTTGCTGGGTGTATTATAGGGGCCTCTAGGTAGTAAATGTCCTGGAAAGTTGTGCTAATTTTAGCCAAATATTAACAATGAAAAAATGTCATGTAATGTTTAAAGTACTTGTATGTGAGTCAATAGTCAGTAAAAGGTAGTTTGGTGTCCTGAGCGAAGTGCTGGATTTGTAAACCACAGGGTTTCACTGCGAATTACTACTGCTAAATGTATACTGGCCTCACTCTAGATTATCTGAAAAGCATTGAATTCCTATTCCTTGCTACTCACACTTTATATTTTAAAGCACATCCAACTATCTAATTAAGGTCTCGGCAGAGTCCCTGGGATTTTTTGGGAAAAGACAGTAAATGACGTCAAGGCCCTTATTTTGCAACATTAATGAGGTACAGCAGCGTTTCTCAACCTTTAAGTATTTGCGACCCGAGTTTTCATAACAGTTCGCGCCCCCCCTAACATTTTTTTGAAATGTAGATGCATATTTTATTATACCTACTTAACTTTTATCGACATTTATCTAACTCTATATTTATTGTTCTAGTATCAGAATGTAGTTTAAGTTAATTTGTTTTGGTTTCAACAGATTTTTTTTCATATTTTTGATTCTTGGTTTTTTTTTTTCAAATCTTTGCGTCCCCCTTTTTGTTACTTCGCGCCCCTCTAGGGGGGCCCGCCTCACAGGTTGAGAACCACTTAGGTACAGTTCAGAAAGCATTATTGAGGAAAGGTTTGGACATAATTCCTCTTTTACTTTTGTTAGTTATTTAAAATCACTTCATTACACTTCCTTGTTCATAGCTGACCTTTGTTGCTGAAATTCCTTTTTTAGAACTTTTGGTCAGATAACTGGCCATATGGGCACATTATTATTGTAAATAGGGATGCATTCTGACAAGAACTGGAGGCTGGAGAGAGATTGCTGATATTTTTGAATTCTTCATATACAGTAGGTGTTTGTTATTGAATCTGTTCCTATAGTACATCAAGTTTCAACAAATAAATAATCACAAAATCAATGTTATTTCATTCACTCAAATTAACTTATTGTATTACCTCAAAAAAGTTACTTAACTTGCTGTGGTCCATTAGTGAAGGAGGTACATTGGTAATGCATCTTCATCTTGTAAGTCATCTTCTGTAAAGTTATCAGTCTAAGATAAACTAACAATACAAACAAAGGTCAATTTTATTTTGATAATCACACATATGAAAAAGAGGACATGATTTTATGCTTGACAGTCTGTCATTACAAAAGAGTATGTTGATAATCACATATGTAAAGAAAACCCCATGCTCTGCTCCATTGGTTCATTCCTGCTTTAATAGGATATTTTTGAGATGGGATGTTGGCAGATTACTGACATTTATGTCACATTACACAACTTTTATTCAAAAGAGATGTCAAACTTAACAAATGTAGTGTTAGCCAGGATTCCCTACCTGTTTGGGATTTAATATCTTTCTTGTTCATTTTCTATGTTCTATGTGCCTTGTGGGTGGGCCAGGTGGGCTACCTGCTCATCATTACAATGAACTGCCCTCAGTCTGAAAACCTACAGTTCCTTGTGGTTCATTGAATGCACTCATGGTGTGGTGAGTTTCTACTATGATTTACTTTGCTTTTTTTGATTATTTGTGAATTTTTGATCTAATGCTTTGCTTTTGAATTCATACTCTGGATTTTTGATTGGGACTTGTTTTCCTTGGATTGCCATTGTTTTTTTCTGATGCCTGTGGCTGTGCTTTTCAGAGCATATTTTTGTCAACATGGCTTTTTTAAAAATAAGTCTTTTATTTTATAAAGATTCTTCATTGCCCTGTGTGACTAGCCAGGTTTTGATGGTTTTACCTCCTCTAGTGTGCATTTTGAATCATTGTTCAGGACTTTGATGCTCAGGAACTCTTCAGTTTATAACTCAAACAATCGCATGTCAACTTTCCAGCACAGTTTCACATTTCCAAAGTATCACAAGATCACCTTTTTTTTTGATAGCCAATAATGTGTGCTGCCGGATGGAGCCGGTGCCCATAAAATGACTTTACAGGTACAGTGAAGTATAAAACAGCAATGCTCCTTACTCCTTGGAGCTGTATTATATGCACTATACTTCTATCTGAGCAGCTTACTGGTTGTCAGTTCTCGCTTATGCAGTGCCCGCCCCTACAACTTAAGACAAAATCCAAGTTTAATAATTTTATTACTACCTTCTACTCTCTTAAATTATATAGATGAAGTCTGCACCTGAAACATGCTGGAAAGGTTATGTAATATGATATGGCCTTAAAGCTTCACTCCCATCCCTGATTAACTGTATACTGTTTGCATTAAACCATTCAAATACAATTCATGGTACTATTTACAATAATGCATATAATTATGTATTTTACCTTATTGAATATATTTTTGCCCAATACTCTTAATTAAATAAGGTTGGACTGAGAATGTTATGTTATGCACATTTTTTGATATGATATGTCAATAGTCATGCAATGCATGAAAGATAAAATTTGAACGAACAACCTTGATGTCTGTCCCCACCACTTCTTGCGGTACCTAGTGATCTGAGTTGTCAGATTTTACACCAACTGTGTGATGGTTTAATCCACACCTCTGACTCATTATTTTAACTTGAACAAATCATTGACTGTTCTGTTTTCTAATTATAAAATCATGTATAAAATTGTTCCATTCTGCCCTTGTAAAGCACAGTGGGCTGGTGTTCATTGTCAGTGTTGACACATCTGCACTGTATTTCTGGCTTTTACAAACACAGACAGTCCTTTCTATTCCAGCACGCGTCTTACACATGAATATACAGCTTAATTAATATTTTAATATCATACTGTGGAAGACATAAACATCAAGAAGATTATGAAAACTGTTTTTGACAACTGAATTGGAATTGAGTTCTTCCATGACACAGCCACCCCCTCATTGTTAGACTAGATTTCAAATGTTAGATAACATGATAATTTGTTATTATAAGTGTGTGTGGGACTGTACAAGGGTTTCCGTCCAGTATTAGCTGACCTCCAGTGACCCTTAGCAGGCAGATGTGGTGAGTGGATCAAACAGTTGGTATTGTCAAGTTGGTACATCAAGCTCACTCCTGTTGTTAACAACAACAACAACAACATTTATTTATATAACACATTTTCGTACAAAAAATGTAGCTCAAAGTGCTTTACAAAATGAAGAATAGAAAAATAAAAGACACAGTAAAAAATAAAATAAGTCAACATTAATTAACATAGAATAAGTAAGGTCCGATGGCCAGGGTGGACAGAAAAAACAAAAAAAAAAAACTCCAGACGGCTGGAGAAAAAAAATAAAATCTGCAGGGATTCCAGACCATGAGACCGCCCAGTCCCCTCTGGGCAATCTACCTAACATAAATGAAACGGTCCTCTTTGTATTTAGGGTTCTCACGGAAGGATTTGATGATGATGGTCACGTAGACTTCTGGCTTTCAGTCCATCAATGTTGGAGCATCATGATGCTTTGAGTAGGCGGTGGTGGTGCAGGCCTCCACCACGAAGAAACCGGAAAAAGAAACAGAAGAGAGAGTTGGGGTCAGTACGGTTTTTAGAGCCACTATGAATAGTTATTATGATGAATTGAACATGCAGAGTATCCGGATTAAGTTAAAGTGAAGTTAGGAGAAGGCCATGTTAAAGTAATGTGTTTTCAGCAGTGTTTTAAAGTGCTCTACTGTATTAGCCTGGTAAATTCCTATTGGCAGAAGGCAGAAGGCCGCCTCACCACTTCTTTTAAGTTTAGCTTTTGGAATTGTAAGGAGACACACATTTGAGGATCTAAGGTTATGATTTGGGATATAGGGTGTCAGACATTCTGATATATAAGATGGAGAGAGATTATTTAAGGCTTTATAAACCGTGGGCAGAATTTTAAAGTCAATTCTGAAAGACACAGGTAACCAGTGTAGTGACAGGTAAGTCAAGTACATCCCATGAAAATGTGCATGTTTGTCAACATATTTGCATTTCAATAATACTGATAAGGGTTAACGAATAACTAAGAAATGTATTCTTTATATTCATTTTTTTAACAAAAAGGACACAGTTGTAATTGTATGCAACAGGAAAAAAAGTATTCTTTTGGCTTCAAGAGGTGGTTTTGCCTACACTGGCAGAAGTAAATTCTTGTACATATTTATTGTCAGTCTTCGACATTGACTTGGAGATATATTTGTGCGCATTTCCTTAAAGAATTTCTTCAAACATTTGATATTTGTGATATCTGAGGGTTTTCTTTCATGTACTGATCACCTCAACATTTCTAAGATCTGGGCTTTGGTTTCTTCTTTTCAAGTCAATCATTTGTGAACTTGCTTGAGTTTAAATTAAATATTTTTGATCAGTACAAGGTAATTTGTACAATTTCATATAAGTATACTGTATACTTAAATGAAGTTGTATCAATGGATTATTAAAAGCATAAGAAAAGAACTGAAGGTAACTAAAAGGTTAACTAAATGCGGCTTAAAACGAACTGTGAGGGTTGCCTCAAGAACCATCAAAGTAATTACTAAGGTTAAAATGAAGTAAATGAGTAGTAAACACCCCCTTAAAAAGCGAGAACAAACTAGCGAAAAAGCCCAAACACCTCTATAAAGAAAGGATGATAAGATCAATGGGAATACCTGTAGGTCACCCCTATTAATGATGTAGTTTTTAGAATAATGGAAGAATCGTCATGTATATGAAGTTACTGGTGGCAGTGGTTGACTGTTTAAGATAATAGAATTCTGCATATTAAGAATTAGATAAGGTAAAAGTAAATAGAAGAGTATAAAAGGGAATTAATTGTTTTATTGAGTGCTCACTCCATGGACTGAGACATTTATACATGTCTATGTGCAAATAAAGAATCGTTCTGCAGTTTCATCTGGTTTCTATGAATGGCTTCTTTGAAAACAGAGGAAAGATTTTTCCATAACAGGTTACTGTCTTGTTGCAGGGATAACTTGAATTTAACTCAGAATTTTTGACAGGTGGCCAAAAGTACTGTCTGGTGCAAGGTGAGGTTCTTTGTTGACCATATAATGAGAAGCTGGCCAGACCCCCAGGCAGTAAAGCAGTCCAAAACCATAATGCTTCCAGCACCATACATTTAAGTACTTTTTCAAGGTACATTTTCAGCAAACTTAGTGTCTAGCATTGTGTTGAAGCAGGTCTACTCTTGTTTTAAGAAGTTTATTTTCTCCAGCGATGCTACTAACTGGAGTTTTTGCTTTCCTATATTCTGATGCCAACTCTCCATTGTTCAGCAATTAATTAATCGAAAGAATGTGTTGGATCAATTTAATGTTGTTCAGTTTCAAACTATTTTCTATCTTTATGTACACATTATGTGGTTAAATACTGTAATTGCATTTTACCTGAGAAATTGGCAAATAGCTATATAAAAATAAATTGAATTGAACTGAAATTGACTGTAGTCCTGTTCATCACTTAGGTGTTGTCTGGCAAACTTCAGTCATGCACCTTGCATACAGGGGAAAGCTCTATAGTCTCTTTCTCATGCTTTTAATATTGATTGAGGCAAGACCTGCCTGTAAATACTTTGGTAATTTCCTGAATTTCATGGAGACTTCCAGCAGTATCCTTCTGAAAAATATAAGGCTAAATTTGGTGGAAAAACCTAATCGGAGGGCGGCATGGGGGCAGAGGGCGGCACAGTGGCGTAGTGGGTAGCACTGCTGCCTCGCAGTTAGGAGACCTGGGTTTACTTCCCGGGTCCTCCCTGCGTGGAGTTTGCATGTTCTCCCCTTGTCTGCGTGGGATTCCACCGGGTGCTCTGGTTTCCTCCTACAGTCCAAAGACATGCCGGTTAGGTGCATTGGTGATTCTAAATTGTGCTTTGTGTGTGTGTGCATGCCCTGCCCGGGGTTTGTTTCCTGCCTTGCACCCTGTGTTGGCTGGGATTGGCTCCAGCAGACCCCTGTGACCCTGTAGTTAGGATATAGTGGGTTGGATAATGGATTGCTGGAACCTAATTGGAATATATTCCAAGTGGTTTGAGATTGTCTCCATATTAACTATAAAAGACTATAAATTGTGTGGAAGTGGCTTTGAAAACCCTTCCTATACTGTTTAGAATCAACACTCTGTGTGCCTCAGTGAAATCTTTTGAATTTGCCACCTCAATGACTAGTGTTCTGATGTTTATAAAAAGCAGGGCCCTCCAAGTTACTCTTTAAAAATGTTCTGATCATTTGTACCTATTTGGGATCATCTGATTCAAAGTTTAGGCTTTTGAAACAATGATAAATATTGGATCAAGGAAAATGCATTGCTGTTGATTTAAATAGCAGCAATCAGTACAAAATGTGTTTTATTTTTGTTATTTTTAAGTACTTTGTCTTTATCTATAAGTATAGTTGAAATGACAAAAAGATGCAAAAAAGAAAAACCACACAGGATTTACTTCCTTTTTGCACATCATTCTGTACTTTGCTGTAGGATGGGATAAGCACATGGAGAAACCAAAATTCACAGTCCATGATTTTTCTTTCTAGTCAGTTGTCTCATTAGACTCAAGACAATCTGCACCTCTTTTCAGAATTTTATTTGACTTAGAATCTTTACTCCTACATCCCCAAAGGAAAAGACTCTGTTGCTATAGTATACATCCATCCTACATGCAGAAGAACCTGATAAAATATGCTTCTGAAAAGAAAAGAAACCCTGCTAATAGTTCTAACAGTATGAAATATATGCCAAAGCATTCTGTGGTTGAATATTGTCTCTATTGACATTCAGTTTATAACAGGAAAAAAACCTGAACAGTCAAGAATGGTGACCACTACATACAACCTACCAGCAAGGCAGACATTAGTCATGATAATGAATTATTAGATTATTGCAAAATATTATTTTAAACATTTCTCACTCTCCCTGCCCTTCACTCTTTTACTCATTCCTTTTTTCACTTGCTGGAAACTTGCGTGTAAATACTTGCTTCTCCAAGTCGGAGGCCTACTATGCCTTGGGCCAAAAAATGATTGCTGAAGTTGCTTGAGTGAAATGCCTCAGGTGAAAAATTCAGTCGAAAGAAAAACATTAGGAAGACAGATATGTAAAATATGCTGCTTGACAGTTTGCTAATGCTCCCAGGATGGGAAATGTGAAGCAAATAAGGTCAAGTAATAGCACTCAGGTTTGTTTCCAGTTGGAGGCCTCCATGTGCCAGGCTTTTGGAGTCATTAAAATTAATGACCATTGGTGCAAGAGATAGATTTCATCTTATGAACAATACTTTTTCAGGTTGTTATGCACCAAGGAAAGACTATGATTTGGTTCATTTTTAAAATGAATGCATTTATTAGTTAACAGGGCTGGTTTCTAATTTTTATTTAAAGACGTTAGCTTATTAGATAGCAGAGTTGTATTTTTTATATGTGTGAGTCTCACATTTCTTCAGCCCTGAGTTCATTCAGTTTGCCTCCCTGCCTGAAGCGACTTGAATTCTATTAGGGAGATTCTTCTTTTAATCAATTTAAATGACAGTAATTAAATTTTGTGCCTTGTGATAGACTGGTGTCTTCATGTTCTTGGTGCTGCCAGGACTGGCTTGGGGTGGGTCATTAGGTTCCATCACCTTTTAGAACAGAATATAACGTCTGAGCATATTAAATGTAAAACTTGTAAAGCTGCTGTCTGTTCATCATCTAAAAAGCGCTTTTATCACAACCTAAATTTTATTTATTTGTCACATTGAGGGGCTTCATATGCATAATAACTTGGCCAACGTTTTAATTTATTTTGTTGATTTTAAGTTTTGTGATGAAGAAGATGGAAAGAGCCCACTGACATGAGAAGACACTCTGTATTACCTGTGTTTCATTCCCCATCACATGCAGCCAACTAATAACTAAGGTCTTAGTCAAAGGAAATAATTAGGGGCTCGTTAAAACCTTGTTTCTAATAATTTTTGTGCTTTGCAATAATTTACATATTCACTTCTTCACTGACCTAGAAAGTAGAAATTTAATTACAGTGTAGGTAATATCTACTAGATGGGCTCTGGTTCAATTGGTACTCAATCAAGCTGAACTACAGCATTTAAATGATAGTTGATGTTAAGTAAAAATAATTTCTTAATGGGGAAATTGGGCAGAGGGTAATTTCAAGGAAAAGAGGTACAGCCCTTAAAAGCATACATGCATATAGACATCCCAAAGATTATCTCTGTTTTTGACTACAGCAAGAGACAGACCTTCCTTTTTTGCCAATTTATCTGCTCATTCATTCATTCATTTTCTTATCCTGTTTTACAATACTAATTTATACACTCACTGAGAAAATTAGTATGAACACCTATACACATACTTATCCATGTAATTATCTTATCTGCCAATTATGTCTCAGTATTGCGATGCATAAAATCCTGCAGATACAGGTCAGGAGCTTCAGTTAATATTCACATCAAACTCTCGAATGGAGAAAAAAAATGTGATCTCAGTGACTTTGTGGTGGCATGATTGTTGGTGCCAGATGGGTTAGTTTGAGTATTTCTGTGAATGCTGCTCTCCTGAGATTTTCATATATAGCAGTCTCTAGAGTTTACTCAGAATGGTACAAAAAAAAAAAAAAAATATCTATTCAGCGGGAGTTCTTTGGATAGAAACACCTTGATGAGAGAGGTCGAAGGAGAATGGCTAAACTTGTTTGAACTGACACAATGGCTATGAAAACTCAAATAATGACACTGTACAACTTTGGTTAGCAGAAACGTATTTGAGGTGGACAGGCTTCAACAGCAGAAGACCACATTGGGTTCCATTCCTTTCAGCAAATGGAAAGAAAGAAAGAAAGAAAGAAAGAAAGAAAGAAAGAAAGAAAGAAAGAAAGAAAGAAAGAAAGAAAGAAAGCTGAGACTGCAGTGGGCTCAGCAAAATAAGACAGCTGAACACTTGAAAAACATATCTGGTCTGGCCTGTTAAATCTCAAATTCTGGTGAGGAAGACAGATGGCAGAGTCAGAATTTGGCATCAACAGTATGAATCCATGTACCCAACCTTCTTCTTCTATGTCAACAGTCCAGGCTGGTATTGGTGGTGTAATAGTGTGGGGAATATATTCTTTGTGCCCGTAAATACCAATTAATCATCACTTGAATGACATTTGAGTATTCGAGTATTGTTACTGACCATGTACATCCCTTTATGCTCACAATTTACCAATCTTTCAATGGCTACTTCCAACACAATAATGCACAACGTTACAAAGCAAAACTCATCTCATGCTGGACAATGAGTTCAATGTTCTTCAGTGGCCTTCTCATTCAGCAAATCTGAATCCAATAAAACGTGAGATTCACAGCATGAATGTGCAGCTGACAAATCTGTAGATACTGCATGATGATCATGTCAACATGGGTCAGAATCTCTAAGGAATGTTTCCAACAACTTGTAGAATCCATGCCATGAACAACTAAGAGCAAAAGTATTTGTATAGTGTCTCTAATAATTTGCTTAGTGAGTGTAGATTTCTGGGAACCACTGACAGATCAACAGAGAACAGAGCACCAGTCCATCACAGAGAAGAAGATAACACTTTGGTATAGCCTGCATAAAGTGTATCAGTTACTCACTTAATGCTCAAAAAAGGGATCAAAGTCTTTGTTGAAGAGTTGTTATATATAAGTTAGTGATTATTTGATTTACTACAGATGGTCCCTAACCTAAAGTGTTGCTACTTTCATTTATTTATTAATCTTATTTAGACAGAAGAGACAATATCACATGTACTAATTCCTTTAATTGTAGCACTGTGGCCTCCAACCGGCAGAGTTCTTGGTCAAAATCTGGGTCTGTTCACTACCTCTGTGTAGCTTGTTCGTTTTCCTTGTGCCCATGTAACTTTACATCCCAAATATATGCATTTTTGGTTAAAGGGTGATATTAAATCATTCCAGTGTTTATTTGTGTTATGTGAGTGAATTTGCCCCATAATGAATGGTTCTGGCCTAGAGGATTATGCTACTAAGATACACAACACAACAAAATTGGATTAAAGGAATACTTTACCCAAAAATGATATTTTTTGTGTGACTTACCCTTGTAGTTTGTAGTGATGGCTGAAAAAAAATTTTACTCTCATATTTTCATACAGATTGGAGATATAATATCTATGGTGACCAACTCTGGAAAACAGCAAACAAAAAACTCTATGAAAAAATCTCACATTACTTATACAGTATGTGTTTGACATGTTTTGAGCATACACTTTTACTAAATTAATGGTAAAAAAAACTTCTGGAAACCTCTCATAACCAAAATTCAATAGTAGCTCCTTCACCCCACTTCATTCATTCATTAGGAGACCATCAAAGGTCAAAACATATTAATTGGCTAGCATTGTGGAAAACTGTAGTATACGGCTGCTCTGTGTGATTTGATTTAGAGAATATTACTTCATATTTGTGTCTGAGATTGCTGGTGGCAACAGGGTCATCTGCATCTGTGAACAGCCTGTGCTTGGGGCATCATCTTGTTTCTGTGCTGACTAGATCTTGTTTATTCATCCATTAATGTAACCATACTTAGAATGTTGGTGCCTCAGGTAGGATTTGTATTATTTTTTGTGATGATAGACTACGTTAAACTAGTAACCTAGTAAACCTGGGTGTTTAGTCAATAAAAACATAAAGTAAAATAAAGTGGAGTTAATTAATATGATTAAAATCATTTCATATAACCTGCAGATATAGTGCTTGGTGGAAAAAGACGTGCCATAAGTAAGTGGGATTGTCAGTCTCAGGGTAGCAGTTAAAGAAGTCGTACAAACATATAATCCTTCACTGATTAATACAGCAGCAATTATGTAAAGAGTTTCAAATGGTCCATTTATGAATTAAAAACCCTCAAGTTATCATTAACATGCAATGCCCTGAAATCTAAGCATGAGCTTCATTGACTGGTGTGATCTACGCAAGATATACCAGCAAATTTAATCCTAGAGAGAAAAAGTAAGAAAGGAAATCTTTTTTGAATAAATCATTATGAAGTTCTCATACTGCATAACATAAGCAGGTTTCCTTTTACACTGGACGCTTGATCTAGCCTGCAACTTTTTCCTCTAAATTCTAGAATAACAAAAGCGAACCGGAGCTCTTATTCTTTCAAATCAACTATGCGTGATAGGCATCCACTTGAAATTAATAAAAAACCTACCTGGCACAGAAATGATTAAATGTATGTAATAATGCATGTATCTGTGGATGTATGGGCAAAATGTACTGTAGTGAGCCAAAAAAGAAACATGCTAATTTGGAGGATGAAAATATCTATACTGCAGGAACAATTGAAAAAGACATAAATAAGCCGTGATTTATGAAACAATCATACTATAAACAGGTCATATGCAAATAAAATGCTTTATTTGTCAAATAAAGAAATGCAATGAATTTAATCATATGCCTTGCCACAGGATAATACATTTCACTGGTTTTAAGGATTATACAAAATATTTTATGAAATCAGTATTAATCCATCTATCCATTATCCAACCCGCTATATCCTAACTACAGGGTCACGGGTGTCTGCTGGAGCCAATCCCAGCCAACACAGGGCGCAAGGCAGGAAACAAACCCCGGGCAGGGCGCCAGCCCACCACAGCAGTACTAATCCCCTGCCTGGAAATGCTACTATATATGACAAAGTGCATGTTATCTTAAAGATGGGCAAGAACAATTAAACAATATAAAGAAATACATACAAGTTTCATAAATCTAATAACACTAATCTAATATTTGCAGATTGGCATCAAATAGAAGAAAAACGGTGATTATGTTGTCTATTTTCAGTGTTTTTTATGATGTTCATATTTAAATTTAATTTTAGCCTATTATAAAATCAAGCTGCTGACCAGCTAAATAATCAACAAAACATTCTTTTTTGATGCTAACCTCTTTAGAAGGCAGTACTGTATATGACTGATTCATTAATTATCACTTTGTGCTTTACTGGACTTGCCTAGGGTGACGTAATTAACACTGCATTATCCAGGGATTCTGATTCAATTTCTGCTTTGATCGCTGTTTGTGTGGAATATGCACATTCATGTAAAAATGGCCTTTCTCCGGGTACTCCAGTTTCCTTTTTAATTTGAAAAGCAAGGACAATAATCATAATCGCAGTTAATACTTTTCTTACATTAATCAGCAGCTCTGCTTTGGCTTTGAATGAGTAAGACTGCACATTAATTTATCATTGTAGTGACATTGACATCAACAATGTATTGTATTGACTGTAGTGAAAGTAGGAAACATTTCAAGGAGACCCTTGAGAGGTGGAGATATGCTCTAGAGAGGAAAGGAGAGGAATGAAGGTCAGTAAGAACATGAAAAAAGACAGAATACATGTGTGAGAATGAGAGAGAGGTCAGAGGAATGGTGAGATTGCAAGTAGAGTTGGCAAAGGTAGAGGAGTTTAAATACTTGGGATCAACAGTACAGAAGAACGGGAAGTATGGAATGCAGGCAGGGTGAAGTGGGTGGAGAACAGTGTCAGGAGTGATTTGTGACAGGCGGGTACCAGGAAGAGTGAAAGGGAAGGTCTACAAGATGGGAGTGAGATAAGCTATGTTATATGGGTTGGAAACAGTGGCACTGACCAAAAAATAGGAGAAAGTGTTGGAGGTGGCAGAGCTAAAGATGTTAAGATTTACATTGGGTGTGACAAGGATGGACAGGATTGGAACTGAGTACATTAGAGGGTCAGTTTAGGTTGGATGGTTGGGAAACAAAGGATGGAGCTGACAGGTAAAAAGAAAAAAGGAAGGCCTAAGAGAAGGTGTATGGATGTGTTGAGAGAGGACATGAAGGCGGGGGGTGTGATGGAGCAAGATGCAGAGGACAGGAAGATATGGAAAAATTGGGAGTGGTCTCCCCTACACTTTCTCATATACTCAGGTATGGGGATGGATATTTAAGGAGTAAATTGCAAGACAATCATTATGTTGTTGTATTATATACATTAAAGAGCCATCAACAACAAATCAAATTAAATTAATAAAATATTGAACAATTATTATAAAAGTAACATTGAATAAATTGGACTCTGTAGTTGAATAAATAAAAGGTATAGTACCACTTCTGGATAATGGAAATAGCCCAAAAGTTGATAGAAATCTATGTTTTGTACCTAATACTTGTGTGCAAAATGTAGTTGACCTAAGTGAAAGCGTACTAAAGTTATCATGTTTACATACACACACACACAGACATAATTCCAAAAATGGTATTTTTGGACTCAGGGAGGTCTAAAACATCGAGATTCATCAAAATCTCAAGATTGACTCTTTGGACGGTTACAATACTTTCCCTATACTGTATGAGAAAGTAAAAAGATGATTTGTTGTGGCGACACTTACCGAGAGCAGCCAAAAGAAGAAGAAGAAGAAGAAGTATTGACTGGTCCTATTCAGGACTGATTTTTACTTTCAAACTGTATGGACAGCTACCAGTTTCAAGCAACCTTATATTGGAAAGTACAACATAAAAAATGAACTGAACAGCTATATTCATCCAGCATTAATAATAATTATGTTCTTAACTCTAGAACAGTCAATGCTGCCCTAAAGCCATACCGCTGTATAGATGTGATGGCCTTAGTTTCTGGAGAGAAATGACTTGATGGACTAGTTTTAGAATCACACACCCCAGTACTTCACTCTGCCTGAGGCACTTTAAAATATGGTGGAGTTAGCCATACTGCCCCAGCACTCCCCCTGTTCTGACATTAGCACTAATTACTGTCAACTTAGCAGAAAGCCGGTGGTTTAAAATTCAATCAGGATTATAGTATCAGTGCAGGAAAATTTTAAGGCTGGGGTGTATTACTTTTCATTGAACCCTTTAAACACAATAATACATTCCCACCATCCCTAAACTGAACACATTATAACATAAGGAAGGTGCTTGGTGCTTGGTATTGGGACCTTTGTATGTTTTTATATTGACAATATGTTTGCATTCTTTGGGTTTTAGCAACACATTTCTTTTAATACACACACATTTTGAGACTTTGCTAACAGAATCCTGGTTAATTTTCAGAATGTCCCCTCATAATCTATTGTGTAAACTATATGAGTTTGCATCGATGATGGTATGGTTAATATCTGCATAATTTACAAGTATCTTTAAAAGTGTGCACCCCTGGAAAATCTGAGGCAGTGTTGGGAACAATACCTTTCATCACAGATAAAGTCAGCTACCGGCAAAATACACTCCTTATCCATTTGTTAAAAGTATGGTTCAAAATAATTTAATATTGTAAAATGCAAAAATTTCTTTGATTCAGATTATTCAGTTTCTCCTTGTGAATGCTGTCAATCAGACACATGTCTCGCATGGTCACAGTAGTGATAGTAGTAACTAGCTTCACATTTATTATCATGTGTTCATAGTGTACATAATACAATTAAATTCTTACTTGCATGTTTCCTCAGAACAGTGACAATAATACAATACCAAAAAAAGACACTCATATGCACACAAAAAGCTTGTTACTGGTACTGTACAGGGCACAGGAAATTCTTATTTGCATGTCTGACAAACAATTACAATGTTGCCCCTCTGGTCACATGTCCCTAACTTGGGAATTATTGGAATAAAAGAAGTTCTTGGAATCACATTAACTGTATTCTGTAACAACTCTGATCGAGGTGACACACATGAAAATAAATCTCGAACTGGAATTTCATTTTATATGTGAACCTTTTATGGTATCACTACTCAATGAACAATCAGATGTGATAACTTCCATGACATTCCTAGCACATCATCTTATCTTATTACCCATTTGCTGTCAGACAATGGGACAAAGATTTGTTTTATTTAAATTATTTTAATTTTTGATAAAAAAAATGTATTTCATTTTATGAGAAACTGTTCAAACCTTCTTTAAAATATAACACCCAATTATTAATGTTGTTCTTAATTAATTAAGCATGTTGAACATCTTCTAACCTTTAGCATGCCTCAAAATGATCACATCATGTTAAACCTTTTCATTTTTTGCTCAGTAATTGGTGGGAAAGGGCTGTCTGATTTGATTTAAAAAATGTCATATGTCTCACTGACATATTCATTATTCATTTATTCTTTGTAATGCAATTTAGAAAATTAATAAAATATAAAAATATCACAACCTGCAGTATACTAGTGCAAGTGTTTGATTCTCTTACTTAATTTGCCTTAATGCAAAGCTTTTGTAGTTGTAATCAATTATTAACATTAAAATACTGTAATGAATGCATGACATCCTAATTTTTTCTCGCCTTAACAGATTTGTTTTCTTCATTTTTTAGATACTGTCACTCAGGAGTATCATAGGTAAGTGATACCACCCTGGAGTGTGAGGGATAACTATCGCTAACAGTATTATCTCTTTTCTCAATTCCAGTTCTGAGAAAAGCCCCAGAGAGGCCCACTGACTCCGCCTCTTCTACCTGGCTGTCTCAGAGAGAGAAAGAGAGAGACGTCTCAATCTCAATGAACTTTATCGAGGACAGAGCTCAAAGTCAAGACCCATTCTACCGAGAAATGATTCCTAGAGCTCAGCAGGTGTCCGTTATTTATGTTGCTTTTCATTGACTCGTGTCATCAAGTGCCTGTGTTCTTTTATAATAACCAAATTAGGATTAAAAGTGGTGATTTGGCTGTCACCCCAGCATTTCCTTGGAATCCTATTGTGTCCTAACCCTCATCCACAATACAAAGGTCTTCATGACGATAAATTCATTTTTCTATTTTCAGTTTTGTTAGATAGAAATCTTTTGCCTCATTTTCAGCTGTTATTTAGATTTGGGCTCATTTTAAGTTTTTAGCTCATTATACTGAACTTTTTCAAGACTTTTTTTTTCCATTTTAGTTTCTTTGGGGTTCTGATGTTCATTTTCTGGTTTGAAGTTTTTTTTAAACTGTAGTCACAGTTTTTCCAACACCATTTAGTTTTTTCGGGTGCACAGCCATTTTATTGATTCTTTAAATATGATACTAAGTTGGTAGTTACTCAGGGATGACTGGAAGTCACAACTTTTATATAATCAAGTCAACAGTATAAAGGTCATTACCATGCACTTCCTGCTCATGTGATACTGTAAATTTCACTAAAGACTTTTTCATGTGTTCCTTTCCTTAAGATTTCCCTATTTAGATCACCTTGCATTGATTTCTCTGCCTGTGCTTTGGCTTTGTTATTTGTTTAAGTTGACTTCCTTGTTTTGACTTTGCCTTGTTTCTTGACTATGTTTCATCTTCTGATCACAAATCAAATCTAAACTGTGTCCTAGTATACCTAGGAAGGGCAGACGCCATTTTGTTTTCCATGGCTATCACTATTTTGTGATGTGGTGTGGAAGAAAATTATGAATACAGACACCCCCCACTGGAATGTCCCGATTTAAGAAATAAAACATTGGCAGGAGAAAGCGTCAATCATTATTCTTTATCTAAATCTCGCAAGAGGTAACAAGTGCATATCTTATTAGCCACATGTTACAAAGAAAAAAGTGTTCATTGATTAGGTCACTACTCAAATAAAGGAATTCGTTACACAAATCAGAAAACTTTTAACATGATTGGTTACACCTTGTTGCTAACAGGACATGGCAGACGTTGATACCTTAAATGACCACAATTTGATTGATAGTCCTGTTTGCTTAGGATGTACATGACATTTTAAATGTATTATTGTTATTCTTATTTTAAGAGTTGTGTGAGTTTCTCCACATACACCCTGTTTTACAAAAAGTCAATGAACATTGGCCTAATTTTTTATGGTCTAGCTGGGTACAAAAAACAGGAAACTTAGTGTTATAGAAGAATGGTTATGCCATAAATATGATATTTACTCTTAAGAGGTTATATAAAATAACAAGAAATACATTCATCATAGTGAATAATAAAATAACAGCATCAGCTTTTACGCATAAGCTCAGAAGGATATGAGACTCAAACAAATGCTAGGTGCACATTGGACCAGGATTCAAATTCAACTCTTACAGTGATTTCCATAATTCTGCTATGGAAACTTGACTGGAAGTGTGACCCATGTGACATCATTGTCACAGCAGTTTGAAGGTCTGTACCATTCAGTTCCTGGTCATCCAAGATTGTGGATATTCCAAAGACTTAGTGCGTGAGTTTCTCCATGTAGAGTTCCATATCAAACATTCTTTTATGTTGTTTTGCTATCTGTTTTTTCCTGCCCTTTATGTTATGTTACTTTAGCCCATTATTTGAAAATATTTTCATCTTCTGGCTTCGCTCCACAAAATTAAGCAGAATACACTGATGTGAGGTAACATGTTTCCAAATAAATCATTTTTAATTTAAGCATTGCAGAAACATTTCATTTACAATTATTTTTAGCAATTTGCTATAAATCAAAAGTAAACTCATCATCAGCACTGAATATTAAAAATAAAAAAGGCAGACTCAAGCAATGACAAGAAAGAAGCTGTGCTGAACGCTTGTCAGTGAAGTTGAAGGGGATGCTGGTATTTTGTCTCATTGAAGGTAAACTCTTTCTTCTGTCATATTACAAGTATAAACACTGGGGAGAACCAAAATATGTGCTTGAATGAAGTATTCAAGCAAGAAATTATTATTATATAGAACATCTTTCTGCTTTGAACATTATGATAAAGTGCTCAAAATGCATACATCTATGTTGGGGCTTTTTGTCTGCCACAAAAAGTAGTACCACAGGTAGGTGAAAGGTCACACAACAAGCCAGTCTTGAGAATTGAACCAGTAAAGTTGTGATTTGAAGTAAAGCAGCTTAGCCTATTGACCACACTGCCCACCTGTAGCTATATGAGGGTGTGATGTTCAGCATGAAGGTTTATATTAGGCAAGCAATTCTACCGCCAAATCAATCCCATTGCCACTTTTGTTTTATGTTCTTTATAAGGCTATTTATTGGAAAGTCAAGCTAATATCTGTGCTATATAAAAATGAAATACAAGACTGCTTCCTTACTACTAGCATCTGTCATCAGCGGGTTTCATCTCATCACTTGTAATAGAAGATGGCACTGATCTCAACCCAAGTGTGCCTGGTTAATTACTGACTCCGAACTGGTACAATAATAATGATTGTGAAAAACTGTGCCATTGTGCATCTGAGTCTGCTGTATGATATGACAGGTTAACTTTAAAACTGATTGGTTGAAGGTATATAACTCATGGTCTGACCTTAATTTTTTGGCAATTTACCAGTATAACTGGACATCTTTTTTCCACTGTGTGATGGTAAGGTGGGTTAGAATTCTTCCAGTTAAACATAACAGACTGCTTATTGTTATTGTGTGTCCATTAGTGTCTGTAGTCCAGGGTTAGTTTCCACTATGTGCCCAGTGCTGCTAGAAATAGGTTACAGCTCTTGTGACCTTGGATTATATGAATCTGAAAATGAATGTAAGGTTTCAGTAAATTAATGTCATTGTAATTATTGTTGTTGGTAGGAGTGGCAGTAGTAGTAGTAGCAGCAATAGTATTATCATTAATTAAAATGAATGAAGGGCCAAAGAACAAAAACATCCACATGTCTTACTGTTGTCAGTTCCAGTAGAATGAATAAAACACCAAAGAATAATGAATAAAAATGAATGTGTCATGAATAATAAAATTATGGCATATCTGGACATTGCACAGAATAATACATTATATTGTTAATGTAATAGTGGTAGATTTCAAATATATGAAAGAAATAAATCATGATACCTAAAAATGGTGTCCTGTAATCAAATAAAACTACAAGCACGTCAATGAAGATACCGATACCATAGGTTCGTTTGACATACAGTGCAACACATTTTATGTGTTATATTTTGTGAGGGCAAATGAATATGTCAAACCATTATTATGGCTCCATGTCTTCAAATTGAGAAAAAAACATTCTGAGCCTCCCAGCAGAGAGCAACATAACAGATGATTCAGAACATGCAAATAAATTGTACTTAAATGTCTGTAGAAAAAACCCTGCAGATAAAAATGAATTATCGCTTTTACCATGGATGTTTTATCAGCTGCAGGATCTGACCATGTCCAGGCCCAAAGTCTTTATAGGCAAATGAAAATCATGTCTTTATAATGTTTTTCAAAATGTATCTTGTTAGCAGTTTATGAGTCAAGCAAAAATCAGGGACTCTTTGCATGATTTCTTGTAGTTCACAATGATTAAATAGTAGTTTAATCTCTTCTGCAAATTCTTTCACTCAATGAATCAGTTTGCAAACTTATAGTGTATGACCATGACTTTGATCAGGATTAGGCAGTTTTAAAAATTCTTATGGTATACTGTATTATACTGAACATGATGAGAAATGCAGTACTTAAAATAGAAACCCAGCATGAGGAAAAGCAGGAGCACTGTACTCTAAAATTATAAGACAGCAGCACCAAACACACAACATAACATAAACATAACACAGTATTGTCAAACCATTTCTTAATATTCTTAATCCAGGACACTGATTCTGTAACGCAATAGTAACAGTACAGATTATTAATATACACTGCCAAATGTTTCTTCAGTAATAGTAACAATAAATAATTTTATTAATATTTGTTGTAGTAGTATTATCATTGGAAATTGTAGCATTTATTACTTTAGTTGGAGACTTTTAAGCAATAAAAAATATACATACGACACATTTACATGCTTGGCAATAAATTTCAGTGCAAGAGTCTTAGTAACATAGAGAATCCAGATGTGATGCCCCATGCTAACCACCTCCCTTGTACTGATCTTACTATGGGGCATCTTGTAGATTTTGGCCAAGGATAAACCAATGTGAGAAAGAGAAACACTGACAAAAATATTTGATAATATAGTTATAATGATAGTTCTTTATTAAAAAGTGATTACAAAATATCATAATTGAAGTTTGATACAAAAATTGTTCAAGTCTATCAAATCATATATTCCACTGTGAATGAGATAAAATTATAAAACAAGAAAACACACAAATTAGAGAAAAACATTATAATAACTGAAATCCCTTTCCTTCTTACTTTGTCAGGGTGAACAAGAAAACAAAAGGATCTCCTAAAGAATGTTTACACTAGCAAAAAATAAACTAATGTTCATCTCAATAGATTACCCTAACGGACTTGAGGAAAAGCACAAATTCTAGCATCAATTATTCGATCCGATTATCCGTAATTATTCAAAGTAAACGACTGTGGGATTTTGCCCTCCAGTCCCCACTGACACCTGTCCAGCCCCTTCCAATGATCTTGCGTGCCTTTATGCAAGTTACACTACATGCTTCATTCAGGAAAGAACTCTATATATTGATGAACCAACACTCACATACTGTACTTGTGTGTGAATCCATGGGCACTCAAATTTTAATCCCTATCTGGTAGAACACCTGCTCTTTGTTCACAAGCCCTCTAACACTCTCATTAATGGCTTCATTCTTCTTCTCAGCATTATAAATAATGCTGAGAAGCCTTCTCCTGTCAAGAGGTGCATATGAGTGACATAGTACTCCATGGTCCCCCACATGCCTCACACACACATACCCATGAAGCTGTGCAGTCTCTTCTTTCGCCAGAGCATCCATCTGCACCACCTTCTAACTCCCATGGTAAGCCATGCTTAAGTATTTAAACAAACAACAAATGTCTATAAATAGTTACACATAAATTAAAACCGACTGTGATGTGACCCGTCACACTAAAGAGTAAATGATAGACTACTATTTTGGAAAAAGCACACTTAATATAAGGGTGAATATACTGTAGATAGGCGATAGCTGTAAATGTCCGGAGGAAAGTGGACAGGTAGAAGGCCTAAAGAGTACTAAGGTGCTTAGTATAGAGGTGTGCTCTAAATGGGCATCTGAGCATCAGGAGATTGGGAATAGTTAGCTTGAATATTTGAAAAGTTGGGTGTAAAAACTGAAACAGCACACACATTGTAATCTATGTTGAAAACGGATTGCTCTGTTTATATTCTAAAAAAAAAACTGTTTCCACATCTACTCTTCAGTGCATTTAGTAATCAAAGGCATTAGTATTTCATATTACCTGACTGCATACTTTTCCTTATCCTCTCATTAAAAACCACACTAACTGATTTAAGAGAGACTGACTTTTCTAACCATGTAAGGAATAAGTTTGTCTTGGAGAGTTTCAGGTTTGGCTGACATGACTGTAACTGATTTTAGGCTCCACCACTGCCAGTTGTGACTTATTTCCCACCTGGGATCGACTGCCTGCTCTTACCTTCAAAGACCTTTGATGAACTTCACAGAGAAGAGACTTGACAGGTTGAGCTAACGCTGCTAACATCAGATGGGTGTGGCATCAAATGTGAGTTCTGCACAGTCCCATATCATGCACATACCTGTACTCACTTGGGCCCAGGATGGAACTGTCAAATAGCCTACAACTCAAGACTAAAGGATATAGGAGGAAAACATCTACTCAGATAAAAACACATGCAGACACGAGTTAACCTGTAGACTTCAGACTGACAACAAGGGTTCACAATTTAAACTCAAACCAATTAGATCCATCAGTGAGCAGATTTAACCACTGAACCATTGCAGAAGTATAAATGTTTCTTATCAGAGGCACTCTTTAGCAATTAAAGTTAAAGCTTCTCCTAAACTTTAAGGTTATCAACTCTAATTATCATGAATAGCACTTTGCTATCTCAAACATTCACAACTCAGGTCCTCATTCTAACATGTCATTAAATTTAAGCTGGGCCTGTGATGTGAAAGGGAGGGAATCTGACCGTTAATGGGAAGAGGGCAATTTTTTGGCACGTTTTGTTTTTCACCCTGATGAATCTGCTTATCTTGTTTGTATGATGTACAGATTCAGCAAAAACAATTCTAAAGGATTTTTGGGCTTGTGCTCATGGGCTGAAAATTTAGTGCTTGCCTAGAATGGAAGTAGAAAGCATGAAGCAGAGAATTGCCTGGGGAATGGAGAACTCCATGTGGATTTCCAACCAGCAGGTATGACTGCTAGCTCACCTCTACTCAGATATTCTCTTCAGCGGTGCTGAAGCCACACACGTGATATCAATGCAATGTCATCATATATGGTCAGACAGAATCTTGTGAAATGCCATAAAAAATGCATGTTAAAGAACATTGTTACCTTCCCCAACACCAGAAGCCATTATTAAATTATTAATCTCTACAATCTTTTTTAATAAATCATGGTTACCTTGGAAAAATGGAAGGAATGTGAAGAGCAAAGAGCAAAAATAAAATAAACATTAAACCCTGTTTCAGCAGCATAGGGATTCTGAAGGATCAAACATGGAGTTTTTCTTTGTGAAGCAGAAATGAACAGATCTACTTCAAGTGACACATTAATGCTGAAACTAAAATCTATTTTGCTGATTTCTTAATCTTATCAGTGCAGCAATTTACGTTTTACATCACCACCATAAAATAAATCAAATGCTGCTCTATGTGTTATGCAAGACTTGGCCTTGCCAAAATACTAAACAATGATTAGCGTTAAGGAATGTAACCCATTCTATTGTAATGGGCTTGCTTTATAATGTGGAAATGTGACTAATACTTTGACATTCTCATTGAAGAGTTTCTAAAGGTGAGGATTAAAAAGGGATATGTAAAAATTTGTCACAGGTAAATGAGAAGGCTTAAATGTTGGTAATATAGATAAACTTCAACTGAATTTAAAATATGATCACTAATAGACTAGTAAAACGCTTCTAAGTGTGACACTTATTTTTACAAAAGTACTTCATGTGAAATAAAGCAGGGTGGTGCAGTTTTTAGCACTGCTGCTTCACTTCTTCTTCTATCGGCTGCTCCCGTTAGGGGTAGCCACAGCGGATCATCTTCTTCCATATCTTTCTGTCCTCTGCATCTTGTTCTGTTACACCCATCACCTGCATGTCCTCTCTCACCACATCCATAAAACTTCTCTTAGGCCTTCCTCTTTTCCTCTTGCCTGGCAACTCTATCTTTAATATCATTCTTCCAATATACTTGGCATCTCTCCTCTGCACATGTCCAAACCAACGCAATCTCGCCTCTCTGACTTTGTCTCCCAACCGTCCAACTTGAGGTGACCCTCTAATGTACTCATTTCTAATTGTATCCATCCTTGTCACACCCAATGCAAATCTTAGCATCTTTAACTCCAACTCCAACTCTGCCTCCTGCTTTCTGGTCAGTGCCACCGTCTCCAACCCATATAATATAACTTCCCTTTCACTCTTGCTGATATCCATCTGTCATAAATCACTCCTAACATTCTTCTCCACCCATTCCACCCTGCCTGCACTCTCTTTTTCACCTATCTTTCACAATCCCCATTACTCTGTACTGTTGATCCCAAGTATTTAAACTCATCCACCTTCGCCAACTCTAATCCCTGCATCCTCACCATTCCACTGACCTCCCTCTCATCCCCACACATGTATTCTGTCTTGTTCCTGCTGACCTTCATTCCTCTCCTCTCTAGAGCATATCTCCACCTCTCCAGGGTCTCCTCAACCTGCTTCCTACTATCACTACAGATCACAATGTTATCAGCAAACATCATAGTCCTCGGGGACTCCTGTCTAATCTTGTCTGTCAACCTGTCCATCACCATTAAAAATAAGAAAGGACTCAGAGCCAATCCCTGATGTAATCCCACCTCCATCTTGAATGCATCTGTCACTCCTATCACAGACCTCACCACGGTCACACTTCCCCCGAACATATCCTGTACATCTCTTACATACTTCTCTGCCACTCCCGACTTCCTCATACAATACCACAACTCCTCTGAAGTCATATGCTTTCTCCAGGTCCACAAAGACGCAATGCAACTCCTTCTGGCCTTCTCTCCAGATAAAAACCTGACCTGGGCACAATCTGTGTGGAGTTCACATATTCTCCCCCTTTTCTGTGTGAGTTTTCCTTATACACCAGAGATGTGTGTGCTAGACTGGCTGGTGACTCTCAATTACCCTGTGGGAGAATGGAGGTAAATATAAGAGTGGATCCAGTGATGCACAGGTTGGTTTCTGCCTTTCATCTAAAGCTACTGGGATAGATCCTTGTGATTCTAAAATAGATAAGCACATTAGACAACAGATAATTTAAATAAAACATAAAACATTATGCAATATATAGAGAAAATGTACACTTATAGGTATCGGTACATGCATTCTTTCTATCTATTTCAATTAAAATTAAATTGAATATGATCCGAAAGTAAACTGAGTAGTGGCTCATGTGGCAGATGGTTGTAGGTCCTGGGAAACTCAAATTCGGGGTTTGATAAACAGCATTTGTACTGCACATATTGTATATCTTTGGCCTATTATAACCTTACTGTTTCTTCACATTTCGGTTAAAATGGAATCACAGAAACAAAGAAAGTACCCCTCCTTTGCTATTCACTGACCTCTATTTTTAGACAAAGGGAACTTTGTAGCTGTATGAAGGAGAGCTCCGGGGCTGTTTTCTAGTTAGGACTGAATTTTGTGAGATTGTAATATAACATTGTCAAACATATTTAATCCAATTTAGAATCATGGGAGCAGCACTGAACACAAGGCAGAAAACAGCCCTGGACCAGTGCATTGCTGGAAACAGCAAGGTTAGATTAAGGCCTTTAGAGGCCCTAAGCATTTGAAGGATTTTGGTGCCCCCCAACCTCTATTATTACTATTTTAATATTTTTATTATTATATATTTATGTATGTTTTATTTTTTCATTTAATGTGGGAGCCCCTTTTTGTGGAACCTGGTTCAGCTACACCATTTTCAGTTGTGTAAATGGTCCATGGTAAATCCAGCAGCGGAAAATGTCTGTGGTGCTCTCCTTCCCTTGATGGCCTAAGCACATGATTATTTTGATTAAAGGTTAGTCCAGCCCTGGGGACCAGTCACGAACACATGTACATCCAATGAGAATGTGAGAGAAATTTCCATGTACAGTAGACACAAGAAGAATATGAGAACTCTACACAGACAACAATTAGGCATGATTCACTCTTGGGGCACTGAAATCCATGTGGATGCAATTCTAATCACTGCTAACCCTAACCATAACCTAGACAAATCAAAATATTTATAACATAAAGAATCCCAGAACAACTGGACTACGAGCAATCTAAATTAGAAACCCAAATTAAAGGCATTGATGCAACAACTTTAGAAAAAATGGTTAGGTGACCACTGAAACATTTTTCCATCTCTTGGTAAGGGTCAGATGTTTGGTACCAAATAATGAAAAGGATGCAATTTCTAGAACAACAGATAAGCCAACATCCCAAGTTACAATAACTTGTCCTCAGATTGGAGGAAAAGTGAAATGGGTGAGTTGTGAGAAGCCGAGAGGTGAAAGTAGATACAGGGTGGAGCGTGCAGTTACTCAACTGAGTGTGAGCAAGGACAAAAGGCATATCTACAGACTGAGCTGCAAGGGACAGCCAATAGCTAAATAAACCTAACCCATCTTGTTCATGTCAAGTATTATTATAAAGAAGAACTCATTAAGGATTGGCATTTAAAATATGAATCTCTGAACTTGGGTGTAACACAAGTGAAAATGTGTAAAAACAGCCACATAATGGGTAGAGCAAAAAGATAAAGTTATGGCCAAATTAAATTGATTTTAATGGGTTCAGGGAACAGATAGATAGATAGATAGATAGATAGATAGATAGATAGATAGATAGA